>CM055118.1:215543978-216272728 GCA_029206835.1 Rana muscosa
GTCTCCGTCGGAGACTCTTTACCACGTGATCAGCCATGTCCAATCACGGCTGATCACGATGTAAACAGGAAAAGCCGGCTTCTTGTTAAAAAAGACGCGAGTAGACGCGAGTAGAGGAGAGCCGATCGGCTGCTCCTGTGACAGGGGGGGTTTGTGCTGATCCATTATCAGCGCAGCCCCCCCGAGGATGCCCACACTGGACCACCAGGGATGCCCACCTTAAGGTATGTCACCCTAGACCACCAGGGATGCCAATTAGATATGCCTAATGGATGCCAATCAGTGCCCACAATGGATGCCAATCAGTGCCCACAATGGGCACCACTGATTGCCAGGCATTATTGTTTGGCACTGATTGGCATTCATTAGTACAAAACATTACAGTACAGTGCCACCTATCAGTGCCCATCCATGTCACCTATCAGTGCCCATCCGTGCCACCTATCAGTGCCCATCCATGCCGCCTATCCGTGCCCATCCGTGTCGCCTATCCGTGCCGCCTATCTGTGCCCATCCATGCCGCCTATCTGTGCCCATCCGTGCCGCCTATCTGTGCCCATCCGTGCCGCCTATCTGTGCCCATTCGAGCCGCCTATCAGTGCCCATCCATGCTGCCTATCGGTGCCCATCCGTGCCGCCTATCGGTGCCCATCCGTGCCGCCTATCGGTGCCCATCAGTGCCGCCTTATCAGTGCCTGTCAGTGCAGCCCCATCAGTGCCCATTAGTGAAGGAGAAAACTTACTTATTTACAAAGTTTTGTAACTGAAACAAAAAAAACTTTTTTTTTCAAAATTTTCGGTCTTTTTTTAAAAAAATTAGCAGAAAATACAAATCGCAGAGGTGATCAAATGCCACCAAAAGAAAGCTCTATTTGTGGGAACAAAATTATACAAATTTAGTTTGGGTACAGTGTAGCATGACCGCGCAATTGTCATTCAAAGTGCAACAGCGCAGAAAGCTGAAAATTGGCCTGGGCAGGAAGGTGTATAAGTGCCCAGTATGGAAGTGGTTAAAGTAGCACAGTGCTTAATAGCAAACAATGGCCCAGTCATGAAGGTGGTAAAACCTTTCCGGAGCTGAGGTGGCTAAATCAAAAATACAATCCAAACAGGATTAATGAAAAAATGTCTAGCATCTTACATAATTCCCACTAGGGATGAGCTTCGTGTTCGAGTCGAACCCATGTTCAACTCGAACATCGCCTGTTCGGCCGTTCGCCGAATTTTGAACATTATGGGGTGTTCGCGCCAAATTTGAGTGGAGCGTCACGGTCCATAATTCACTGCGGCATCGCAGTGCATTGCTGGCTGATGATTGGCCAAGCATGCACTATGACCCGCATGCTTTGGCCAATCACAGCGTGCAAAAAAGGGAGAGCCATAATTGGCCAAAACCAGGGTTGCTTTGGCCAAATATGTCTCAGGATTTTAGTACACGCCCGACCCTATATAAGGCCGCCTCCGTGGCGGCCTTGTGTAGTGTGTTGCGGTGGTTAAAGAGAGAGCTTACAGAGAGAGAGAGACAGTGTCATTTATATTGAGTTAGATAGAGCTGGCAGGCGAGTCAGTTAGCTGCAGTTACAGTGTGTAAAGGATATATATGCATCCTAGGTGTTGTATATTGTGACAGCAGGAAGGTAAAGTCACCTGGTTGCATCCAGGGGGGTAGATATATTTCGCCCAGATTCAGGCTTTACGCCGACTTATACAACTAGGTGGAGAGTTGTATAAGGCTAGTGGGCTCATGGATGACTCATACCTCTAGGGAGAGGGCTGGGCGTCGTGCAGACAGGGAGTTGATGAGACCAGCTGAAGCTTGTCAGCTCATTTAGGCCTCTATAAGAACTCCCAGCTTCATTAGATGTTAGCTCATGCCTGGAACCAGACCTGTGTGGACTGTCTAGGGAGAGTGAACCCCTGTGCGGTGAGACAAAGCCTGTGTGGCTATTTGCTTGGACATTTAAAACCAGGGACTTAGGGACTAGGACAGCACTAGGCTGATCCCAGTTGTTAGTTAGGAAACCTGTATGTTTAGTCAGAGGTCAACTTGACCAGGATTTATTTTGGTTATGTTTCTTTTGCTTTGCTGTGTTTTGTCACTGTAAATAGAAAATAAACCGCACCTTTTTTGATTTTGAAAACCACAACCTCCGTTTGCTGGGCCTGTTTTGTGTGGGGAGCCCATCCCGGGGGTCACACACACCCGCTGCCGAGCTAACCCCCTCACAGTTGGTGGAGAACCAGTGGCAGTTTTTTTTTTAAGCCAGCATGGAGGAGATACTGAAGCAGCTGGCTCTAGCAAATGCCAATCAACAGCAGACAAATGCAGGTTTGCAAAGGAGCCTTGCAGCCCAGCAGCAGACAAACGCAACTTTGCAACAGAGTCTGGAGGCTCAGCAACGAGCCCAGCAGCAATCTGAGGCCCGCTTCATAGACCTGTTGCAGAAGCAAGAGCAGAGACTACAACAACAGATGGAAGCAGTAATGCAGCAACGTCCGCAGACCAGTGAGGAAAGCCGTCCCACTAATACCGCGTCCTTTGGGGTGAGTCGTTTATTGACAAAAATGACTGGAGAGGATGATCCAGAGGTATTTTTGACCACATTTGAAAGGACCGCTGAAAGAGAAAAGTGGCCTGAGGAGCAGTGGGCTGGACTGGTGGCTCCTCTGTTAACTGGTGAATCGCAGAAAGCTTACTATGACCTAGAGCCTAACCAAGCAAAAGACTATGTGATGCTAAAAGCTGAAATATTGGCAAGGCTGGGTGTCACCCAGGCTGTCCGGGCTCAGCGTGTGCATAACTGGACTTTCCAGCTTGGAAAACCCCCCAGGTCTCAAATGTATGATCTCATTCACCTGAGCAGAAAGTGGCTACAGCCAGAGACTTTGTCCGCACCAAAGATTGTGGAACGTGTTGTAATGGATCGGTTTTTGAGAGCTCTTCCTACTGCCATCCAAAAGTGGGTAAGCCATGGAGACCCAGAGACGGCCGATGGTCGTGTGGATCGTGTGGAGAAATACTTGGCTACAGAGAACCTGACGGCCTCTTCCAGAGACACTCGGACTTTCCACCCTAAGACCAGACCATCCCCAGGGGCGGATAAGAGGATTCCAAGGGGTGAGGGTGGAGAGAGTGAGAGGGTGGGAGCTCTACCCCAAGTTTGGCGAGAACAGCCTGGGAAATCAGCGGCTCAAGAGGCGGCAAGAAGGATCGTTTGCTACCGCTGCCGGCAAGCGGGACATATTGCAGCCAATTGCCCGGTGGTGGAGGAACCCATGCAGTGTGACTTTCTGACGGGCAGACGTCAGTCGCTGTGTGCGACAGTCGCATGCACTGCCATTCGAGGAACTGAGAAACATTTATGCAAAATGTGTGTTAATGGTAGAAATGTTGTGGTATTGCTGGATTCAGGTAGCCTTGTGACCCTGATAAAGGCTGAGTTAGTTAAAACAGAGGTCTCTGGGAATAGCAAGGTAGCTGTTATTTGTGTGCATGGGGACACCCGAGAGTATCCAGTGACTACAGTGTGTTTCGAGACCCCCAAAGGTACCCTCTCTCATCCAGTGGGCTTAGTATCTCAGTTACCGCATGACGCCATTGTGGGAAGGGATTTTCCGAAGTTCTGGGAACTGTGGGATGATCCTGAGCCCCTCACTGGTGCCCCTATGTACCAGGAATGTGATAGCCAGAACTCCCCTGAGAGTGGTGAGGACTCTCCGGAATTTCCCTTATCAGTATTGGCAGGGGAGACTCAAGAAACTGGAGAGGAGCCCACCTCCTCAGACGAAAACCTACCGTCTGTGGAGTTTTCTGATCTTGAGGTTCACAGGGAAAACTTTGCCACAGAACAGTTGAAAGACCCCGCCCTAATAAAGGCACGGGAAAACGTAGTGAAAATAGATGGCGAGTTAGTGAACCCAGATAATACCTGCACTTACCCATACTTCAGCGTAGAGAAGGACCTACTGTATCGGGTGGCAAAAAGGGCAGAAGAAACCGTTGAGCAGCTTGTGGTGCCCAAACCTTACAGGAAGTTGGTGTTGGAGTTGGCCCATGGGCACATTCTTGGAGGTCATCTGGGGACAGAGAAAACCCGAGAGAGGGTATTACAGAGATTCTATTGGCCGGGGGTGATGAAGGACGTAGAAAATTATTGTTCCTCCTGCCCTGTGTGTCAGAGGTTGGCCCCGATGCCACATTTCCGTAGCCCGCTGGTCCCTCTACCCATCATTGAGGTCCCGTTTGAGTGGATCGCCATGGATTTGGTAGGTCCTATAATCAAGTCCGCTAGGGGGCACCAGTACATATTAGTTATAATGGACTATGCCACCCGTTATCCAGAAGCGATCCCTCTCCGAAATACCTCGGCCAAAACCATAGCCAAAGAGCTATCTCTTGTTTTTAGCCGGGTGGGTATTTGTAAAGAACTGCTTACGGACCAAGGTACACCCTTTATGTCCCGGGTTATGAAAGAGCTGTGTAAATTGTTCAAAGTGACGCAATTGCGTACGTCTGTGTATCACCCCCAAACCGATGGGCTGGTTGAAAGATTCAACAAAACCCTAAAACAAATGTTGAAGAAAGTGGTGGATAGAGATGGAAAGGATTGGGACTGTTTACTTCCTTATTTGATGTTTGCTATTAGGGAGGTGCCCCAATCCTCTACGGGATTCTCCCCCTTTGAGTTACTGTATGGGAGACACCCAAGAGGGCTGTTGGATATTGCCAAGGAAACTTGGGAAAGTGAGAGTTCTCCCCACAGGAGTGTGATTGAGCATGTCGCCCTGATGCAAGATCGAATTGCACAGGTAATGCCCATCGTGAAGGAACATTTGGCCCAAGCGCAGTTGGCACAGCAGAGAGTGTACAACCGTGGAGCCAAGACCCGTACCTTTTCCCCGGGGGATAGGATATTGGTACTTGTCCCTACGGTTGAAAGTAAATTCCTTGCCAAATGGCAAGGCCCCTACGAGATAATGGAAAAAGTGAGCGAAGTGAATTACAAGGTCAGACAACCAGGAAGGCGAAAGCCCGAACAGATCTATCACGTTAATCTGTTGAAAGCCTGGAGGGATAGAGAGTCCCTAGTCGCAGACACTTGGTCACCAGCTCAAACTGGTTGCGTGATTCCTGAGGTTGGAATAGCAGCCACCTTGTCACAACCCCAACAACAGGAGGTTAAGGAGTTTGTGCTTCGCAACAAGGAGGTATTCTCTGAGCTGCCGGGACAAACATCTGGGGTAGAGCATGACATCATTACCCCGCCCGGTGAAAGGGTGAAGTTAAAACCCTATCGGATCCCAGAGGCTCGACGGGAGGCAATACGGGAGGAAGTACAGAAAATGCTGAACTTAGGGGTGATAGAGGAGTCCCAAAGTGATTGGTCTAGTCCCATCGTGTTGGTGCCTAAACCGGATGGGAGCTGGCGATTTTGTAACGATTTTCGTCAGTTGAACAAAGTTACAAAATTTGACACCTACCCCATGCCACGTATAGATGAGTTGATCGACCGGCTGGGAACAGCCCGATACATGACGACTCTTGACCTCACAAAAGGGTATTGGCAAATCCCCCTGGCCAAGTCGGCCAAAGAGAAAACCGCATTTGTAACCCCAGACGGGGCGTTCCAATATAAAAGAATGCCGTTCGGGTTACAGAATGCGCCGGCCACATTCCAGCGGAAAATGGACCAGATGCTGAGGCCCCATCGGAAGTATGCTGCGGCTTACCTGGATGACGTAATTGTCCATAGCACAGATTGGGCCTCACATCTGCCAAAAGTGCAAGCAGTCCTGGACTCTGTTCGGGAAGCGGGGTTTACGGCTAACCCCAAGAAGTGTACCATTGGGCAGGAGGAGGCCAAATATCTTGGGTACACCATTGGGAGGGGAGTCATAAAACCCCAACTCAACAAAGTCGAGGCCATCCAGAGTTGGCCACGTCCCAACAGCAAGAAGCAGGTACGAGCCTTTCTGGGAATCGCTGGGTATTATCGGCGATTCATTCCCCACTTTGCTTCTAAGGCTGTGCCCCTAACCAACCTGACGAAGGGGAAAGGGTCGGTCATGATTAAATGGACCCCCGAGGCTGAGGCAGCATTCCAATTCTTGAAACAAGCCTTATGTAGCCAGCCAGTGTTGTACTCACCCGACTTCTCTAAAGACTTTGTCGTACAAAGTGATGCGTCAGATGTGGGGTTAGGAGCAGTATTGTCCCAGGTCTGGAACGGGGAAGAGCACCCAGTCATTTACCTCAGCAGGAAGTTGAAGTCCCATGAGGTAAATTACGCCACCGTTGAAAAGGAGTGTTTAGCGGTGAAGTGGGCTCTAGATTCCCTTCGGTACTACCTGCTAGGTAGGCACTTTGACATGGTTACAGATCACGCTCCGTTAAAGTGGATGGCTCAAAACAAGGAAACAAATAGAAGAGTGAATAGGTGGTTCCTGGCCCTCCAGGAATTCAACTTCACAGTAAAGCATCGCCCTGGCGTTCAAATGGGGAATGTGGATGCTTTGTCTCGAGTACATGAATGCCTGATTGCTGGTGTTCCAACCCCGAGGTTAAAACAAGAGGGGGGGTATGTGACAGCAGGAAGGTAAAGTCACCTGGTTGCATCCAGGGGGGTAGATATATTTCGCCCAGATTCAGGCTTTACGCCGACTTATACAACTAGGTGGAGAGTTGTATAAGGCTAGTGGGCTCATGGATGACTCATACCTCTAGGGAGAGGGCTGGGCGTCGTGCAGACAGGGAGTTGATGAGACCAGCTGAAGCTTGTCAGCTCATTTAGGCCTCTATAAGAACTCCCAGCTTCATTAGATGTTAGCTCATGCCTGGAACCAGACCTGTGTGGACTGTCTAGGGAGAGTGAACCCCTGTGCGGTGAGACAAAGCCTGTGTGGCTATTTGCTTGGACATTTAAAACCAGGGACTTAGGGACTAGGACAGCACTAGGCTGATCCCAGTTGTTAGTTAGGAAACCTGTATGTTTAGTCAGAGGTCAAGTTGACCAGGATTTATTTTGGTTATGTTTCTTTTGCTTTGCTGTGTTTTGTCACTGTAAATAGAAAATAAACCGCACCTTTTTTGATTTTGAAAACCACAACCTCCGTTTGCTGGGCCTGTTTTGTGTGGGGAGCCCATCCCGGGGGTCACACACACCCGCTGCCGAGCTAACCCCCTCACAATATATATTTATACACTGTATTCAGTTTAGCTAGATCCGTTCCTGTTATTCTCTATACTGTGACAGGCAGGCAGGTGTGTGCTTTGCATAGCGTTCACCTAAAGCTTACCTGAATACAATTAGTGGTGTTCTCATAATAAAACCACAGGCAGGGAGCTGCATTAATTTAATTTTGTGCACTGTAGTACTTTTGTCCTTTGCACAGCGTTCACTTAAAGGAACCTGAATACAATTTGTGGTGTTCTCATAATAAAATCACAGGCAGAGAGCTGCAAGTATTTTCAGTTAGTGTACTGTGTCCTCTGTACAGTGTTCACCTAAAACTAACTGAAGACAATTGCTGCTTTTCTCATACTAATACCACAGCACGCAGTTGATTCTGATAGCTGCATTATAATCAGTATATATATATATATATATATATACATCCCACCTTTGTGCAGCTACATCTCACTGCAGGCCATTAGTATGTCTGGAAGGCAAACAAGGAGAGGCAGACAGTCACGAGGCAATAAAAGAGGGCAAGCAGGCTCTGTGTCTAGAAGTAACAGTGCTGGTCGTGGACACGGTGCATCCTCATCAGCACGAGGCCGTGGGACACGCTTGTCCTTCTTTTCGGCAGCTGGCCATGATGAGCCGCAACATGCCCAAAACTTGGTAGAGTGGATGACCAAGCCGTCCTCATCCTCCTCATCCTCTCTCATCCAAGCTTAGGGTACTTTGTCTGGAAAAGCAGCTGCCAAAGTGGCCCCTTCCCTTTGCTCAATGGCATTAGTCCCTCATTCCCTAGCCCCACCATGTCCTCCTGAGGAGTCCCCCGAACTGTTTGACCACAGTGTTGGGTACATGCTCCAGGAGGATGCCCAGCGTTTTGAAGGCTCCGATGATGGAACCCAGCTGGGGGAAGGCAGTAACGTGAGCCCAGAGAGAGGGGGTAGTAATGTGAGCCCAGAGAGAGGGGGCTCCCAACAAGGACAGCTATCTGGCAGTCATGTTCCCCCAGCTGTAGCATACTGCCAGATTTGCTCCAGTGATGAGGAGGGAGGGGATGATGAGGTCACTGACTCCACGTGGGTGCCTGAAAGGAGAGAGGAGGAGGAGGAGGAGGCACATCTCCAACGAGGCAGGATGCCCTCCAGGGGCCAGCTTAAGGGCAGCACACCAACTGCATCACACCGCAGAACTCCGCATGTGCAGGGGGCTGCTGCCTCTGCGCGTTATTTCAAAAGTTGTTTGGAGTGGGCCTTTTTCCAGACGTATGCAGCAGATCACACCGTTTCCATTTGCAACATACGTCTGAAGCGTGTCGCGCATGGCCAAAACATCAGCCGCTTGGGCACCACGTGCTTGACCAGACATATGTCGACCTGCCATGCAGTTCATTGGCAAGCGTACCTAAAAGACCCACACCAAAGAACAAAGCGGACCTCTCCTTGCTCCTCATCAGCTGGGATCTCCAACCCCACTATACCTTCAGTCCTCTCTGAAACCTGCACTGAGAGGAATGAAGGTGTAGAATTAGGTGTGTCACAGCCAAGTACTTGTGGGCAATCTGCTATTGGTACACCGACGTCCGATTGTACCAGGCAAATTTCCCTGCCCCAGCTGCTGCACTGCCGAAAGAAGTTCGTTCCCAGCCATCCACATGCCCAGCGGTTGAATGCTAGCTTGGCTAAATTGCTAGCACTTCAACTGCTGCCTTTTCAGTTGGTAGACTCTGCTCCCTTCCGTGAGTTTGTGCAATGTGCGGTTCCTCGGTGGCAGGTTTCCAAATGCCACTTTTTCTCGTGGGAGGCGATTCCGGCTCTCTACCGGCATGTGGAAGGCAATGTCTTGGCCTCGCTGGACAGGGCAGTCAGCGGTAAGGTGCATATTACCGCTGACTCATGGTCCAGCAGGCATGGACAGGGACATTACCTATCTTTCACGGCGCATTGGGTGACTCTGCTGGCAGCTGGGAAGGATGCAGGACAAGGTGCAGTAGTGTTGGAGGTTGTTCCGCCACCACGCCTCCAAAATGTTACTACTGGTGATTCTGACACACCTCTCTCCTCCACCCCTCCTCTTCTTCTTCCTCCATGGCCTCTACCTGTGCATTGTCCTCGGAACCAGCGGTGCTCCGTAGGCGTTCAAGGGGCTACACAAGTACGCAGGCAAAAAGATGCCATGCGGTGCTTGAGCTGGTGTGCTTGGGGGACAGGAGCCACACTGGGGCAGAGATTCTGTCAGCTCTGCAGGGGCAGGCTCAGAGGTGGTTGACACCACGCCAGCTTAAGCCAGGAAAGGTGGTTTGTGACAATGGCACCAACCTCCTCTCCGCCCTCCGACAGGGACAACTGACCCATGTGCCCTGTTTGGCTCACGTCCTTAACTTGGTGGTGCAGCGGTTCTTGGGCAGGTACCCGGGCTTACGGGAGGTCCTGAAGCAGGCCAGGATGCTCTGTGGGCATTTCCGCCTGTCATATAATGCCAGTGTTCGGCTGGCTGACCTGCAAAAGGATTACAACCTGCCCAAGAACCTCCTAATCTGTGACATGCCCACCAGGTGGAACTCTACGTTTGCCATGCTGCAGCGGCTGCACACGCAGCAGAGGGACATCAATGAGTATCTGTTGCAATATGGCACCAGGACAGGGTCAAGGGAGGTTGGATTTTTTTCCCCACGCCAGTGGGCCATGATCAGGGATGCATGCACTGTCCTGCAACCATTTGAGGAGGTCACGAGGATGGTGAGCAGTGACAGTGCATGCATCAGTGACACTGTCCCTCTTGACCACCTGTTGGAGCACACGCTGCGTGGAATAATGGACAGGGCACTTGTGGCAGAACAGAGGCAGGAAGAGGAGGACTTCCTTACCTTTTAAGGCCCCCTTTATCCAGACAGTGTTCCTGCTGGCCCGCCTATCACACAGGAAGAGGACGAGGAGGAGGATTGTGTCAGCATGGAGGTGGAGCCTAGCACTCAGCATTAGCAGCAGTCTTCAAGGGATCAATTACAGTACCAAGACACCCATGGACTTGTACGTGGCTATGAGGAGGAGGCTGCAGATCATGTCGTCCTGAATGACCCAGAGGACTCCAGACCAAATGCCTTACCAAACCTACGCTGCATGGCCTCCCTGATCCTGCAAAGCTTGCGGAAGGATCCTCGTATTCGTGTGATCAAGGAGAGGGATCATTACTGGCTGGCAACCCTCCTTGATCCACGTTACAAGGGTAAGGTTGCAGACCTTATCTTGCCGTTACAGAGGGAGCAGAGGATGAAACATCTTCGGAAGGCCTTGCAGAAAGGTCTGTGCAACGCGTTCCCAGAGACTGGGAGGTTACAAATTCCTGGTCCTGGACAACGTGTTGCTGAGGCTTTGGTCAGTCAAAGAAGGAGCGTTGGAGAAGGTGGCCGTCTGACCGATGCGTTCAGACAATTTTTTAGTACGCAGCCCCAAGGTATGATCGGTTCCAGCAACCATCGCCAGCGTCTGGTTTACATGGTGCAGGAATATCTATGGGCAAGATCAGACTTGGACACCTTTCCCACCGAAAATCCTCTGGGTTACTGGGACTTGAGGATGGATCACTGGCCAGAGCTTGCACAGTATACAATTGAGCTACTGGCCTGTCCTGCATCCAGCGTTCTTTCGGAACAAACATTCAGTGCTGCTGGAGGCTTTGTAACCTACTCGTTCGATCGACTGACCTTCATAAAAATGAATCAGTCTTGGATCACCACCAGCTACCAAGCACCTGATGCTGATGTAACCGAATATTTTTTTTTTTATGTCAGATCCCTTCAAGACTGCCTATGCTGATTCTGAGTGACTATCCTGTTATGCTGAGTGACTATCCTCTTCCTCCTCAATGATCATGCTGATAGCTTGTAAGAACATTTTTGGTTCTGGGCACTGCCACCAGTGGCTAAGGCCCAATTTTTCAGCCCCTGTTTAAGAGGGGCGTGTATTTACAATTTTTGATGCAATACTTTGCACCAGGGCTCATTGCTGCGGTCCAACTACAGTATCTGTGAGGGGTTGCTGTGTTGTGGCACCAGCACCAGTGCCTAAGGCCCAATTTTTCTGCCCCTGTTTAACAGGGGCGTGTATTTACAATATTTGATGCAATACTTTGCAGCAGGGCTCATTGCTGCGCTCCAACTACAGTATCTGTGAGGGGTTGCAGTGTTGTGGCACCAGCACCAGTGCCTAAGGCCCATTTTTTCAGCCCCTGTTTAACAGGGGCATGTAATTACAATTCTTGATCTAATATGTCACAACAGGGACCATTCCTGCACCCACCAAGAGTAACTGTGAGGGCTTACAGCGTTGTGGCAACGCCACCACCACCACCACCACCAGCACCACCAAAGGCCCAATTTTTATGCCCCTGTTCGACAGTGGCATGTATTTACAATTCTTGATCTAATATTTCACAGCTGGGCCTATTCCTGCGCCCACCAAGAGTAACTGTGGGGACTTACAGTGTTGTGGCACCAGCACCACCACCAAAGGCCCAATTTTTCCTACCACTGTTCAACAATGGCATGTAATTACAATTCTTTATATAATAGTTCACAGCAGGGCGTTCCAGCACCCACCAAGAGTAACTGTGAGGGCTTACAGTGTTGTGGCAACACCAACACCTAAGGGCTAAATTTCCGCAGAGTATATACGGCAGGCCCCTACTTTCAAACATCCAACTTACAAACGACTCCTACTTGCAAACTGAAGAAGACAACAGGAAGTGAGAGGAAATCTACCCCTAGGAAGGGAAATTCTCTCCTGTAAGGGTTAATATGGGAAAAAAAAGTGTCTCCTCTCCACTGATGCTTTATCACCAATCCTTGTTTCAATATAAACCCCAAATTTTCAAAAAACATTTGTCATTGGGACGGAAAGTGAGGTGAAATGTTCTGAACAGGTGCACACTGCACAGACAGCAAAACAAATGTTACAGGGGTGATAACCCTTCCCTATGTTTTCCAAAAAGCTTAAAAATAGATTTTTAGACCTACACTTAAAAAATGTACCTGTTCCAAATTACAAACGGATTCTACTTAAGAACAAACCTACAGTCCCTGTCTTGTTTGCACCACCTGTATACTGCTGTTCAGAGTATATAGGGCCTTTTTTTAATTTGGGTGCGGGGTTCCCCTTAATATCCATACAAGACCCAAAGGGGCTGGTAGTGGGCTGGGGGGGTACGGTACCCATGCCATTTTCTCAATGATTTTCATCCATATTGCCGGGACCAGACATTACATTAAAGCCGCAAGCAGTTTTAAATTACTTTTTTTCCTTTAGAAATGTCCTTTTTAGCAGGGACAGTTCTAAACAAGGGAAACACGTGCCACTTCACAGGCATACTTTAGACACCCCCCAGGTACGATATTTAAAGGAATATTTCCCTTTTTTTTTCACTTTAAGCATCATTAAAATCACTGCTCCCGAAAAAAATGCAGTTTTTAAAACATTTTTGTTGCATTGATACATGTCCCCTGGGGCAGGACCCGGGTCCCCAAACCCTTTTTAGGACAATAACTTGCATATTAGCCTTTATAATTAGCACTTTTGATTTTGAACGTTCGAGTCCATTGTATTTAATAGGGTTCTAAAGTTTGCACAAACTTTCGGTCCGTTCGCAGGTTCTGGTGCGAACAGGGGGGTGTTCGGCTTTTCCTAATTCCCACTCTAAATTTCTAAAAATATGGTTGCCCTGGTGGGACTACAATCTCCTCACCCTGCATCCAAACAGCCTGGGTCTCTCCTAACATCCGCCTTGCAACTCTCTCTCTTCGTCACAACTATGCGACTGCGACCTCTCATATATATACGTATGTATATGTGTATATATATATATATATATATATCTATGTATGTATATATATATGTATTGTGTTAATACATTTTTTCCACACATGTGTACATTTCCCCCCCCCTCTCTCTTTTTCCATATATATACATATCTATGGTCTTACTACATGCATTGTCTGTGTATATACATGCCGCTTTTATACAAATGTTTTTTTTATGTGTGTCTTCTAGGTGTAGGCATAACATTCTAAACCAGCAGGTCAGCTGGTTTGTGGATGTGTGCGGGAGGCTGTGGTGGTGCTACAGGCGAGTGCATATGTGATTATGTTTTTTATATATATATTTTTTAAACTTTTTATCTTACTGTGTCATCATTATTATTTTTTAATACACTTTTAGATAGTGGCATTATTGCTATTTATGTTTCTTCTTAATTATATACATATATGCACGTTTGCCACAATTGGCGTTCGCTATTCCCGTGGCATCATCCTTCTTCCCTCCATTATCCACGCCTTTTTTTGTACATATGGACATGTGTAGTTTCTGTGGGGCTGGCGGTGGGTTTAACCTAGAGAGCCAGTGGGAACCTCGACTGTCTCGTGGATAGAGGTATGGGGCCATTCAGCGCTATGTCGCTGTGGTGTGTGACCTTTCTAGCTTAGCCCTCATTGGTCGGTGGTTTGCATTTGTTTGTTATTTGTTTTTTGGTAGTTGGAGTCCTAGAGTGGCCTCTATAGCTTGACCTCCTCCTCAATGGCGGCTACACTTTCAGGCCGTCACGTCACTAGTGGGGCGACGGCCGGCGTACAGGAAGTGACTCGGGATGTACACTTCCGGCCTCTTGAAACACGGACAGGTCAGTTTGCAATCCAAGCGTGGCCTGGAAGTGGTAGGGGGACATCTTCTGTTTGGGAGGCTGTAGTGAGCCACATGATGCTATCAGCCCTAAGAGTGAGTACTACGTCCATCAGTACTAGGGTGCACCGATCTGGACATGCATGCATATTTAATGGCATCAACTCTGTCTTCAATGCTAATGTTCTTGAGGCTAGCCGTCAGTCTTCTATATATGGCCACACTGGTTGATATACACATACATTACATGCACTTGCTACACAATGACTCCTGGTACTGATCAGTCCTTTGCAAGACTGTCAGTTTATGGTTATGCTAATAGCTCCATCATTTGTCCATGGTTTCACTTTGTATTTGTGAGCGTTTGTGTCAGCGTATAGCGCATGACCATTGTTTGTGTACAGTCCTTGACCCAACCCTGTGGGTGTTGTCGTCCAGCTTACATTTGTCCATTAGTGTAGGAGGAGTTTCCCTGGCCCCAGGGTGGCCCGCCCTCTGCCTGTGCTGGAGCCCACATGTCCATGTGCCTATTAATAGGGTGTTGCATAGGGTGAGAACACTGCTGGGCTCTGAGGAAGAAGCTCTGTGCTTCGAAATGCGTAAGCCGGCAGTGGCCCTCATCACATCCTCTGTGATTTTGTGGAGTGTGGTTTTGAGTTCTACTTACAGCTGCCACCTACAAGAAACATCATTGTACTGCAATTTTCTCTGCTACTTTTGTGAGTAGTATTGTTGGTTTCTTTTAAATAAAACTCTATCCTAATGATAATACACTAGGCTGGTGCGCCCTTGTTTCTCTTCTTCTATTTGCTATTAGGACACCCCTGTCCATGAAGGGCTGCAAAGCCAGTGCTACCATCGTGCAAGATTGACTGTTTGATGATCCACTTGTGCGCAGGAGTGTTTATGTTCTGTTATCAAAAGTACTTTGTTTGTGGTCTCTGGCAGCAGAGTGTTTTTTTAATCAGCAGTTCTTGGATAGTAATCATCTTAAGTGAAAATGGTCAAGTCAATCGATGAAAGACAGCTGAGAAGGTCTTCATTGGCTAGAGGATTTACAACCAGTATTGACACGTTTGAATCTGAAAATGCAAATGCTACCAATGAAGTTGATGTTGCTATTGTCAACAATGAACCCACCCCATCGAGAGAGAACAAAATGGTATTATTATTTCATAGACTTATGGATGCACAAGAGAAACAGATACTACAGTGGTGGGACATTTTATTGTTGCAGAAATATTTGGAATTTAAAAGGATACCTAGAGGCCTAAGGATTACTAAGCTATGCTCATTTCTTGATGAAGATCTCAATGAGAAATGGATCTCCTGCCTGCACGAATGCAATCAAATGTGGTTGCAGTTTATCATTACTCAAAGAGAACACAACCTCATTAAGATTCGTGCAGATATTATTTATTTGCAGGATGAATTATCCCTACTCTCTGATGTTACATCATTTGAGAGTTGGGATCTGAAAACCAATGAGCAAATGATGAAGTATGAGACAGACCTCATTAGCAAAAAATCAGGGACGTTTGAAAGGGATCGGTTGGATTACCTGAACAATCAGGAATTCAATTGGAAAAAACCTAAACTAATTGCTAGAGGCGCTATTAATTTCAAACCCATGTCTGATACTATTAATCCATCTGCCACCACTGTGTCGTCACGCCTTATAGCCCTATCACAAGCTCCTCATTCATCCAAGCCCCATTCCAACACCCGGGCTGATAGTTGCGGTCATTCCAACAATAATTCTAATTATTCCAATAAAAACCAGGTCAGGTATAAAGGGAAATACAAGGCTTGGCAGAATAAACATAAACATCAGCATCAGTCACCCACAAGAGCCAGACCGGCCACCTATCCAGCTCAACCAGCCCCTCCCAGGAAAGAGGCATCTGATACCCTTGTTAGTATAGATACTCAACTTGGTCTTGAGTCTACTGTTGGGGTTCAGACCCACAACCCCTTCACCATCCTAGAAAATCTTGCCACTGATTCAAATAGTATCAGTATAGCCAATGACACACCTCCAAATAATAATATTTTTTTAGGGATGGAAGTTGCGGCCGTAGGGGTGGAAGTAACGGAGAATGTGATGGTGAATCCCCAGTTGGTCACTCCAATGTCAAAAAAGGCGAGGAAGAGAGGGGAAGAACCAGACGAGGAAAGAGAGGAGGAAAGGGACATAAAAAGAGGCAGGCTTTAGAAACTACTAACTCTACTATTAAGATCTATAATTTATCTAGCTCCGTGTTCACTGACACTGAGCTGGATCTCTTACGAAAAGGTCTGAACTTTGCTCCACCCAGTATACCTAATCTATTTGAACTGTTTATAGATCTTAATAAGTATATAAGGAAGCTCACTATCCAGCGACAGTGGCGGTGCGAGCCGCCCCCTCTCTCTCCTGTGCCTGTCACTCACAACAACAATACATAGGTTCATGCATTGCATGAACCTATGTATTGTCGCCGTCGCTGCCGCCCACTATTCAGATGGCCGGCCCTGCTGTTGAGCGCTGCCCATCTGAATAACAGTGGCTGGTTGGTTTTTGGAAGTGCCTATCAGAGCCAGTGGCTCTGATAGGCTTCCTGATTACAGCCTGAGGGCCGTAATCGGCTTCCAAATCATTAACCAGGGGACGCACGGGGGTGCGTTCCTTGGTTAACACTGACAGGCGTCTCAGCCAATCAAGTTCACTGGGTCTGGTTATCATTAACCTGATTGGCTGAAGCGACATCGAGGGCAGGAGAAAACATCGAGGACAGAAGAAGGACGGCGCTGACCCGAGGAAGGTAAGTGCAGGGCTAGGAGGAAACTGGCTGTATTTGGGGACAAACTGGCTGCATTTGGGGACAAACTGGCTGTATTTTGGGACAAACTGGCTGCATTTGGGGGGAAACTGGCTGCATTTGGGGACAAACTGGCTGTATTTGGGGACAAACTGGTTGCATTTGGGGACAAACTGGCTGCATTTGGAAGGAAACTGGCTGCATTTGGGGACAAATTGGCTGCATTTGGGGACAAACTGGCTGCATTTGGGGGAAACTGGCTGTATTTGGGGGAAACTGGCTGTATTTGGGGACAAACTGGCTGTATTTGGGGGGAAACTGGCTGTATTTGGGGACAAACTGGCTGTATTTTGGGGGAAACTGGCTGCATTTGGGGACAAACTTGCTGTATTTGGGGGGAAACTGGCTGTATTTGGGGACAAACTGGCTGTATTTGGGGACAAACTGGCTGTATTTTGGGGGAAACTGGCTGCATTTGGGGACAAACTTGCTGTATTTGGGGGGAAACTGGCTGTATTTGGGGACAAACTGGCTGCATTTGGGGACAAACTGGCTGTATTTGGGGACAAACTGGCTACATTTGGGGACAAACTGGCTGTATTTGGGGACAAACTGGCTGTATTTGGGGGGGGAACTGGCTGCATTTGGGGACAAACTGGCTGTATTTGGGGACAAACTGGCTGCATTTGAGGGGGCAAACTGGTGGCGTTTGGGCACAGTGGCTGCGTTTAATGGGCACAGTGGCGGCAATTGATGATTTTTTTTTCAGTTTGTTTGCGCCCCCCCCAAAATTTTTTAGCACCAGCCGCCACTGTCCAGCTTTACTATATTCTTAAAGAAAATGGTAAAGATGCCGTGGTTGGGGGCGTGGCCGGGATGTGAAAGGGAGAGGACGTGTGACCGCTGAGCTCCACTCCTGCCTGAATCCTGATCTATCTTTTAGCGTGATTTCTTCCACACAGCACCCACTTACCTGACATCCTGGGGCGAAGGAGGGGAGCCGGCACCCAGAGGCTATCACAGCTGTCTCCGGGTAAGCTCCGCTCATCCTCGGCGTCTGCCATCCGGTCCGCGGCCGCCATCTTGCCAACGAGGCCCGGAGCTCCAGAAATGTCTGCCAGCCCTACATCCCATCCAGATCCATCCCCATCCCAAGCTACCTCTCACGCCGAGCTCCTGGCTGCCATCAGGGAGGGTCGGGACTCGTGATGGTAAAGATTGATCACCTTGTGGCTGATGTCAGTTTAATCCGCCATGATATTGACAAATTTAGGGCCCGGTTCTCTGAGGCGGAAGACCGCATTTCTTAGCTGGAGGATAATACCAGGGCAGACTCCAGGGAGCGTCATGCCTTACAGCTGCAAGTTAAGGCCCTACAGGACAAGTCCATCGATACTGAGAACAGACTGAGGAGGAACAACATCCGTGTCCTCGGCCTCCTTGAAAAGGCAGACGGCATGAGGCCTGCAGAGTTCACGGAGGCCTTTCTGATTTCACTCCTGGATCTGCCTGCTATGCCTCCTACGTTCGTGGTAGAAAGGGCTCATAGAGTCCCCCTTGCACCACTGCCCCCGGGTAGCCCACCTAGGCCCCTCTTGTTACGGCTGCTCAATTACAGAGACAGGGATCGGATCCTGGCGGCTGCCAGGGAAAAATGCGACCTGGATTACAATGGCGCCCGCATCATGCTTTTTCCTGACTACTCTCCTGAGGTTCAGCATCACCGCCGTACCTTCACAGAAGTGAGGAAACGCCTGAGAGACAAAGGCCTCAAGTTCAGCTTACTCTATCCCAGCAAACTTTGCGTCATTGATAGCGAGCGAACACGATTCTTCACTGATCCGGAAGTGGCGATGTCCTGCTTGGATGCCCGTTAATGGACCTTTCCAGCCGCAAGTATTCAGGAATTACCCCCCTGTCTCCTTCCAGTTGTGCCCTCCCTTTTGCCCAATGACTTGTGGTTTTTCCTTTATTTTTACTTGGGGTGATAATCATTTCTTTTTCTCCAGGGGGGCTGGGTCTGTTAACATCCCCCCTTCCCTGTTGCTGGACTGGTCCTGTGAGGTACCCGTGCTTCCCTGGAGAATGTATCCCTGACCTCGGCGGCTTGTCTCCCTTTGCTCCGGGGGGTAAAAACTACCTACACTGTGGCCATGTTTCAGGCCTCCTTTGCTATTCCCTTTTGCAGGATTTGGTGTGCTCAGGGCTCCGTGCGGGACACACTCAACTTCACCACATAAGTTTGGGACTGCTATACCCCCCCCCCCTGTTGCGGGTGACCAGGATTCGCACCCACACTAGTGCTCCTTGACTCTGGACTTGGACTGCTGGTCCTACATCACAAGACACTGTCCGGAAGAGGTGTAAGTGCTCTGGCACCTGCTGTGTAGGGCCCCTAGTCCGGGGCTCATTTACACTACCTAATCCATAGGTTTCTGTTTGGGGTTTAAGACTATTCCCGCCCCCCCGCAGGTTTGGGCTCTGATGAAAGGGGTGCGCCGCTGAAACGTAAGCCATCTGGATGTTTTTGGGGTATCGTCCGACCCTCCCTGTTGTCAAGTCCTGTCGGTGAATGCCAAGATTTCCAGCCATCTTGTCCGATAAGCTTGTATTTAAGCTTTGTCTGTGAGTAGGACTATTGCTTTTTATTTACATTTTAATAAACCTGTAAGTGGTAATACACTAGGTCGGTGCGCCCTCCTGTTTTCTTTCTTTTTCTAGCCATATGAACACCCATTGTTCTGAGGAGGGCTGCAAGACTTTAGACTTTGCCTCTAGACAGAACCACGCCACCTATGTTTTGAGGATACACGAGAGCGCAGGAGATTTTTGTTTTGTTTGTGGCGGAGGTAGTAGGATAGGCACCTGGTGCCTGGGAAGTTTACTATTGGTTATGTTTTCTATGGCTGTTGTTGTTTTTCCCTTCTCTTTTTTTTTTTCTTTTTCTTTTTTTTTTTCTTTTTCTATGTTTAGTCTTTCTAATATGCTCAGATGCTGTCAATGTGAAATGCAATGCAACAGTGGTTTCGCTGCTCCTAAGGTCCACTGGGGTGAGTCTAATTTATCCGTTATATTTTAACTCCTCTTTACCCAATGGCTGACCGCCCGCCTCCTTCCTTTACTATCCTTTCCTGGAACGTTCGAGATCTCAACTCCAAATTTAAACGTGCCCTCCTTTTTCAATATTTGAAATCCCACTCCCCCCAGCTCATACTCCTCCAGGAAACTCACCTTATGGGCAGCAAAATCCTGACTCTCAAAAAGCCGTGGATTCAGAGAGCAATTCATGCTACCTACTCCACGTATGCCAGAGGTGTGTCCATTCTTATTCACAAAAATTTCCCCTGTGTCATTGACGAGGTCCGCACCGATCCCCAAGGCATATTTGTGATTTATGAAAGTCCCCCCCTCGGCTTATACTCGAGTCAGCGAAATTGAATATTGTAAAATGTACCTGAAGGCTGCGGCATCCATCGTTTAAAACTCGCGGGCTCTTCCTGGTCCCTTCCGTGATAGGCGGAACTGTGTCTGCTGAGAATCGCCTATCACGAACGTTCTCTCATCCTCAGTTTCCCAGCAGACGTCCGTGATTGGCGGAAACTGAACACAGTGTCTGCTGGGATGGGTGAAGATGAGAGAACGTTCGTGATAGGGGATTCACAGCAGGCAGTTCCACCTGTCACGGAAGAGACCAGGAAGAGAGCGTGAGTTTTAAACGATGGACGCCGCAGCCTTCAGGTACAATTTTACAATGTTCAATTATAATTCTAGGGAAACAGTGAGGGTGGGCACAGTGAGGGTGGGCACAGTGAGGATGGGCACAGGTGAGGATAGGCACAGGTGAGGATAGGAACTTGTGAGGATGGGAACAGTGAGGATGGGAACAGTGAGGATGGGAACAGTAAGGTGGCAATGGACTTAGTGAAGTTGCAATGGGTGGGCATTGTTGACCCTCTGCTTATACTCGAGTCAGTAAGTTTTCCCAGGTTTTTGTGGTAACATTAGGTACAGTAGGTGCCGCCGATATTGTTTCAATCTCGCCGCTTCTAGCGGCGAGATTGACACCCTATGAGCTCCGTCGCGAGAGCCAGTGCCGAGCTGTCTCGTCATCGGGAAAGGAAAAATGTTCCTTTCACGATGAGCAACACGCATTGCCGATAGACGGGGATCAGACGTGGATTCCCGCCAATACCAGGCACTGCGTTTGGTATGAATCCTGAGCGGGAACTCCACGCCAATTTTTAAAGAAAAAAACGGTGTGGGTTCCCCCTCCAGGAGCATACCAGGCCCTTGGGTCTGGTCTGGATTTTAAGGGGAACCCTACGCTGAAAAAACGGCGTGGGGGTCCCCCTCAAAATCCAAACCAGACCCTTATCCGAGCACGCAACCTGGCAGGCCGCAGGGGAAGAGGGGGGGACGAGAGAGCGGCCCCCCTCCCTCCTGAACCGTACCAGGCCGCATGCCCTCAACATGGGGGGTTTGGTGCTCTGGGGCAGGGGGGCGACCTGCGGCCCCCCCACCCCAGAGCACCCTGCCCCCATGTTGATGAGGACAGGGCCTCTTCCCGAGAACCCTGGCCGTTGGTTGTCGGGGTCTGCGGGCGGGGGGCTTATCGGAATCCGGGAGCCCCCTTTAATAAGGGGGCCCCCAGATCCCGGCCCCCCCACCCTATGTGAATGAGTATGGGGTACATCGTACCCCTACCCATTCACCTGGTGGAAAAAAAATGGCAATAAAAACACAACACAGTTTTTTAAAGTATTTTATTGCACAGCTCCAGGGGTCTTCTTCCGTCTTTGGGGGTCTCCGGTGTCGTCGCCGCGCTCTCCGGTTCTTTCTTCTGCCGGGCCACCGCTACCTTCTTCCAGCTCTTTTGCTAGCGGGGCCCGGTCTTCTCCGTCACCTTCTTCTTCTCCCGCTCTCCGGTTCTTCTCCCGCTCTCCGGTTCTTTCTTCCGCCGGGCCTCCGCTATCTTCTTGCAGCTCTTTTGCTAGCGGAGGCCCGGTCTAGCAACAGGAGAAAGTTGCCAAGTGCCATGCCTGGAATGTGGTCAGCTGGGCCACGGGATCTTTTCTTGTCCAAGCTTTTGGAATACAGCTGCTGATCGTGTTGTTGGGCTTAATGTTTTGCCTGCAGGCGATGTTGGAAAATCCAAGGGGGGTGTAATGTTACCCTGTGTCCAGGAGGGGGCGTCATCTTGTGAGAGCACAGCAAAGAAGGGACAACGCCCTCAATTGAAGCCTTCAACCCCTGCTAAAGAGAATGGTAAGACTGTTCCTGTTAAAATCGTGGGAAAAACTGACTGTGTGGTTGCTCACACTGAAGTGAAAGTGACCCCAGAGGGGAGATCCACTGAAGGAGTAAAAATGAACTTGCTGCAGTGTGCTACCCAGATCAGTGGGGAGACACAGGTTAAAACCCTGCTTGCAGCGAGGTCAAAAATTGAAAAGGACATATGGACTCTGGGTACACCTAAGGTTATCCAGCAGAGTGCTGGAAGAGATGTGCTAGGGGTGACCAAAGCAGTTGGTACGCCATGTTCCCTAGTGACAGTGACAGGTGCTGCGCAGTTGCCAAGGGAAACCACCAAGGAGCCTGTAGTGGTGAGGCAAGTGGTTTCCCAGGACAACTGTGAAGACACTCTAGTGGGCAAAATAATTCCTTTGGAGAGGAAGGGTGGTGTGCTGAGTGGCACGCAGGGTGCCATGCGTTATGACACAAGTCAATTTGATAGAGCTTGTAAAACTGCTATGGTTATGAATGCTGATGATGAAGATATTGCTGATGATACATGTACTTATGGTAATGTGATGCTTAATGAGGTAGGGGTGATCGCTAAGCAAGATATGCGATTCTCCTTGGCAACAGTATATAAGGCTGCAGAGGTGTCCTTAGAAACCTCCAGGGAGCTCTGTGTGTTGGAGCCAGAGGTTGCCTGGGACAACTGTGGTGCCGCTCTGATGGATAAGAGGGTACTTGACCTTGGTGATGAGAAAAATGGTAAAACTCAAATGTTTGAAATAACTTGTAGTGATAATGGGTTTAGTGAAGCGCCACCCGAGCAAAGTGGTGAAGTTATGTTATTGCAGCCTGTTGTGTTTGAAAATGTTTTGCCACAAGTGCATTTAAACAAGGAAGGCTCAGTGGGTAACAGTGGGGTGGACACAATTTCTGCTATGCTAAATGGAGAGGCTGCAGGGCCGGTAGACACGGGTGCATTGGCTTTTGCAGAAATTAACCCTCTCCAGTTGGAAGGATCTGAAAAGGGCGCATACATGGCAGAGGTTTTGTCCATAGTAAAAGAGATGAGTAATGTTGAGCGTCAGGTTGATGAGGTAATGGATAGCGACTTGGAAGGGCTCAGTGTTGCTGAAAGTGAGAGGATGAGTGTGACACATGCGATTTGCAGTTCTCAGGGGGAGCCACAAGTTTTGTCAGTTGCCTCTGAGGTAGAGGTCTCTTTAAGTGTCTCGGCTTCTCACGCCTTAGCAAATGAGCCCCTCCAAATCGTTAGTAAAGGAAAAGTTCCTAGAGTTCTGTGTTTAGACGCGGCATGTCTAGAAATAACTGAGATATTGTGGGAATTGGTGAAAATATTTCCGATGTACACCTGCATGTATCCACAGCAGAAGGGCGACATGGTACTGCGTAGTACCAATCGGTGGACGCAGGTGATACATGCGTTGTTAAGCAATGTTGATGAAAATTGGTTGCTGCACTGTTGGTTGCTTTTGTGGAAAGTTGTCTCACAGTTCTCCTCGAGAGTGCTTCCAGCGGCGCTTATGTGCAGAAGGCGCTCAGGGGAATTGTTGGAGAAATTAGAGATAATAGACATAGGGGAAGTCTCTCCGTATGCTGGTGTGATGGGGTGTATTCCTGCTGGTGCGGTCCGAGGTGCGGCTGAGCAGTGGTTGGTACGTGGCGCGTGTACTTTCTCAACCGCTACACCTCATGTAAAGGAAGGGCCCGGAACGGACGTGGCGGTAGTGGGATTTCAGTCCATCACGCGCAGAGAGGTGCAGTTTGAGGTACCCGGATACACTTTGACAGGAAATAACAGTGATGGTAACTGTAATGAAAAAGTGTATGAGAGGCACTGTAGAGCACTTATAGACAACTCTGAGCTATTGGTTGAGGTACCAATGGACACAGAAATGGTTAAAGAGATTGATGTGGAAAAATATGGTGAAAAATGTGCGTTGGTAGGACAATTGCTATTGGAGTGTTGGACAACAGGGGGCGATGTGAAACTGCGGGACTGTTCCATAGGGAGTAACTGCTTGCCTGTAGGTGGTCCCTCCATAGATACTGTCCAAGCAAACAAATGATAGTATTGAGGTTAAACGGAAAGATATGGTGTTGATCCTAGATGGTTTGGTTGCCAAGAGTAACCACACAGGGGATAGTGAGACATGAGAAACAAATGTTGTTGATTAATGTTGTGTCAGGTAGTGAGAATGGCTAGTCCTTGACAGAGTTCATGAAAAGGGTCCCCAACAGTCCTGGGAGAGTAGGTCTGTGGGAGAAAAAAGGAGGATCCTGAGGCCAGAAGGTAGAAGGGATAGAGAGATTAGTGGGAGCTCACGCTTCAGGAAGAAGTGCTGGTGGAAGCACACCCGGAAGAAGGTGTGGGTGGAGTGCCCCTTTTAGAAAAAATGCTGGGCAGATTAGGACTCCTGCTACTGATAGTTGGAACAGAGGCATCAAAGCGAAGTTTTGGTGGAAACATACCTGGAAGAAGAAATGGGCCTACGCAGCCAATGGCTGGCACAGAGGTGTCCCATTTATGATGACGGGTTTGTGTTCCTCCCTCCGGTTCGAAACAGGGGGGAGGATATGTGACGGTGGGATCCTGTTAGTTTGAACAGCTGTGTGTTCGGTTATTTAGTTCTGACATGACTATGGATCAGGGCTCCACCCAACAGACAGGAAGTCTGTGTATAGGAGTCAGGTGGACTCCCATCCCTTGGAGAGGAGTCAGGCGCTGCATGGGTGCAGCCAGAGTATGCATGTCTGCAGGAGGCATATGTCATTGGTGAAGTAAGCAACCAGGTGCTGACCGGGAGTAAGCGAGGAGTGAGCTTATCTCTTGGAAACTGTTTGTTCTGAGGAGCAGACCTAAGGCCTAGGCTAAAGGCCTGAACAGCCAGATCGCAAGAGGGGAAGCCAGGAGGTAAACTGTTGAGTATGCAAGATACAGTAATGGTGGAACCCCCCTGCGAGGGCAACTGATGTATTTGAACTTTTTGTGCTTTTAAATAAAAGTGGGCTACCATGCCCTTAAATAGAGTTCCTGACTGGCTTGAATCACTGGAAAAACGCATCTACTACGAGAGCTGATAACCCCTAATCTTACAATATATATATATGTATTGTGTTAATAATTTTTTTCCACACATGTGTACATTTCCCCCCTTCTCTCCCTTTCCATATATATACATATCTATGGTCTTACTACATTGTCTGTGTATATACATATGTTTTTTTTTTATGTGTGTATTCACTATGTATAGGGCTATTGCACTAGCTCATGTAGAATTGGCTAGTGTTCACCTTGTGCAGTGCCTAGGTGTGGGCATAACATTCTACACCAGCAGGTCAGCTGGTTTGTGGATGTGTGCGGGAGGCTGTGGTGGTGCTACAGGTGCTATATGTGATTATATTTTTTATATATTTGTTTTTATAGTTTTTATCTTACTGTATCATCATTATTATTTTTTCATACACTTTTAGATAGTGGCATTATTGCTATTTATGTTTCTTTTTAATTATATACATATATGCACGTTTGCCGCAATTGGCGTTCGCTATTCCCATGGCATCATCCTTCTTCCCTCCAGTGTCCACGCCTTTTTTTGCACATATAGACATGTGTAGCTTCTGTGGGGCTGGCGGTGGGTTTAACCTAGAGAGCCAGTGGGAACCTCGACTGTCTCGTGGATAGAGGTATGGGGCCATTCAGCACTATGTCGCTGTGGTGTGTGACCTTTCTAGCTTAGCCCTCATTGGTCGATGGTTTGCATTTGTTTGTTATTTGTTTTTTGGTAGTTGGTGTCCTAGAGTGGCCTCTATAGCTTGACCTCCTCCTCAATGGTGGCTACACTTTCAGGCCGTCACGTCACTAGTGAGGCGACGGCCGGGGTACAGGAAGTGACTCGGGATGTACACTTCCGGCCCCTTGGAACACGGACAGGTCAGTTTGCGTTCCAAGCGTGGCCTGGAAGTGGAAGGGGGACATCTTCTGTTTGGGAGGCTGTAGTGAGCCACATGATGCTCTCAGCCCTAACAATGAGTACTACGTCCATCAGTACTAGGGTGCACCGATCTGAACATGCACGCATATTTAATGGCATCAACTCTGTCTTCAATGCTAATGTTCTTGAGGCTAGCCGTCAGTCTTCTATATATGGCCACGCTGGTTGAAATACATATACATTACATGCACTTGCTATACAATGACTCCTGGTACTGATCGGTCCTTTGCAAGACTGTCAGTTTATGGTTATGCTAATAGCTCCATCATTTGTCCATGGTTTCGCTTTGTATCTGTGAGCGTTTGTGTCAGCGTATAGCGCATGACCATTGTTTGTGTACAGTTCTTGACCCAACCCTGTGGGTGTTGTCGTCCAGCTTGCATTTGTCCATTAGTGTGGGAGAAGTTTCCCTGGCCCCGGGGTGGCCCGCCCTCTGCCTGTGCTGGAGCCCACATGTCCTTGTGCCTATAAATAGGGTGTTGCATAGGGTAAGAACACTGCTGGGTTCTAAGGAAGAAGCTCTGTGCTTCGAAACGCGTAAGCCGGCAGTGGCCCTCATCACATCCTCTGTGACTTTGTGGAGTGTGGTTTCAAGTTCTACTTACAGCTGCCACCTACATGAAACATCATTGTACTGCGATTTTCTCTGCTACATTTGTGAGTAGTATTGATGTTTTTTTTAAAAATAAAAATCTATCCTAATGATAATACACTAGGCTGGTGGGCCCTTGTTTCTCTTCTTCTATTTGCAACTCTCCCACTCTGCAGGACTTGCCCTTCTCCCCCCCCCCTACATTTTTTCTCTTTCCCTATTCTTCTCCTCTTTAGTCTATCTCTTGTGGCGGCCCTCTGTCTCCCGCTGTTAACGGAGCCCCTGGGTCTAGCCCCCCCCTTCCTTTCTTTGCTGACATGCGGCTAACACTGCTAGGCATAAAACCAATTTTGCTCCTTTTTACTGACTACCCACCCCGACTGGGGGCATTTTGTGGAACTGAACGCATTTTCTCCCTTGGTGCAAACTAGTGCAATTGCAACACCGACTCTCCTTGTAGGCCCTTGGTCCTGGGAGACATATGTGGATCTTCAGTTTGTTTCCCTAGGTCGCTCAGAGGACATTTATTACCTATAAAAGTTAATTGTTCATGTTCTCTCAGCCCATGCCTTTTCATTTTGTTTGATATGCTATACCCCTGCGTGGGTGAATGGTTGTCATGTTGTCATGTTTATTACAATAAAAATTATTGTACCAGAAAAATAGAATCCAAACATTATTCCAACCCCTGAAAAGAGCACTATATCAGCCCATGCAAATGAAATATAAAACTGCGAGAACAGCTGAAATGTGTGCATGCCTAAATAATAATGGATAAGGCTAAAACATAAAATAATGGCAAAATAGGAAGATGGCAGAAAGATGCTTCTAGTTTTTCTACTTTCTAGAGGCTAGAAAAGACCACCAACATGCTACAAGAGTATAGGTGATGAACCATAGGGAAACGTAAACAAAATATTTTTCCCTAGATTGTTGCCAGCATTCCAAATATATAGGAACAAACCCTAAAAGGGCATTAGTACCCCCCGGTACAAACGGGATTTTAAAGGTGAACACAGAAAAAATCTAAAAATAATTTATTTAGAAAAAAAGTTTTTTAAAATGTATATACAAGTATCAGATATATCTACTGTATATATCAATGGTTACATAGTACATAGTTGAAAATACAGACATTATGTACGAATGAGTTTAAACAGTTTCCAGTCAGAAATGATTTTTCTCCTTTGGTCTGACATGTTTCAGGTTTTAACCTTTCTTCAGAGACACTGCAGGAGAGAGTAAATATATTCTGAAATAGAGCAAAAAAGGAGAAAAGCTCAGAGCAATGTTCCAAAGCAGCAATAACATTGAGGCATACAATCATGTCCGTGATACATACCAGTACTGGACTTATAAAGTTATTCGCATAGGTGTATTTTATGTTTTAAAACAAAAACAGAGAGGGCAAAAGCTCTAAGATGAAATAGAACTGCCGTTGCACGTTCATCAGTGAGCGACGAACCCTGTCTAGGCCCGGAGCAGCCCACACAAGTGTCCCCGTGGAGACATTCCCATTGTCCAATCGATGAAAAATATAACCGAAGGATAGTCAGATATCCTAATATGGAGAGAAGAAAACGGAGTATATATATATCAGTGACTGTGCTGTATACTCTAATTAACATCACATTAGAATACTGAAAGTATTCTTATTCACATGTGATGGTAATGTTAGTGAAAATACATTTTTATTTTTTTTCTTAAAGATATATTAGAGTTTTACATGGCTATAGATATAGAAAGGGGGGGGGGGCACAAGGCCACAGATTCCCCAAGTCCATGTTGTCAACACCAGCATATAACAAAAGACACAGGAGGATCCTATAAAGCGAGCGAAGAAGGCGTGAGCCACGTCATAACAGCAGGAAAGTGAACGGCCATTAAAAATAACCAAAAACAAAACTGTTTGAAACTGATAAAAGGTTTTCAAATATTATGCTGAATCGTTGAAGTATTGGAAAAATTCAAAATTAAACGATGAAAAATTAGGTTACATTGATTGAAGATAATAGTTAAATTAAAGTTGATAAGCCTGTTTAATTGTAATATATAATGAATCCGATGTTGCAAGGAAGGAAAAACAGGGAATGTATAGGAAAGGGACACCCAGGGCGAAAGCTGCACGACACACCCCCATAGTCAAAGAACATGATAAGGCGTCATGCATGTCATGCTTTAATTAGAAAAACTTTATTTTGGAAATGTACAAATATAAAAAGACAGAAAAAATGGGCCTAAATGTGGGCCGTAAAGCAGTCCCTTAATTCATTCCACACATTGACAGAGTTACATATGGAATGGGTATGTGGACATGATTGGATGCGACAATGAAATGCGTCATGACACCATGACAGATGGAAAAAGGGAGGGACACATACATGGCTGGGCATCAAAGACATATAGTTCCAAAAGTATTGATCTTATATATCAATAAGTAATATTTCAAAACAGCAGGATAAGTACAAATTGGACAAGCGAAAAAGAAGTGTAAATAAACAATCATAATAGAGCAGTAAATAAACAAATACAACCATGATGGAAAAAGTGTGTATCTGGCCATGAATTATTATTTTTCGCATCCCCCCGAGTTAAAGTCATCCAAAAAGGGACAGAAACTTAATTGGGTGTTTAGACCTGGAAAGTGGGTTGCATTGAGGTCAGCAATCCAGCGAACCTCCTTCTGTAGCAAGACCTTGTTCCAGTCGCCCCCCTTGCTGTCCGGATGGACCCGATCTAAGATGGTAAATAGAATGCGGGGGGAGATCTGGATTTGCATAATTAATGGTTGTAATATGTCGTGCTGCTCTCTTGTAAAACTTTAGTTTTGTTTTCCCTATATAGAAACACTTGCACTGGCACATCAATATTTAGATAACCCCAGGCGTTTTACAATTAGCGCAGTGTTTTGGTCTATGTATTTTTCCATTTGGCAACATAAATTTGGGCTGTGTGTTCATGTACCGACAACACGAACACCCGCCACACATAAATGTGCCAAATCTTTTACATGGGTCGGACCGAAAGGCCCCGACATATTCACTTTGGACCAAATGGTCTCTAAGTGAGCGTGCTCCTCTGAAGGTTATATTAGGGGTAGCCGAGATGTGCAGACTTAAATTTAGATCTATGTAGCGGCCTCACCCTCTCTCCATCTTTATCGGTTACACACCGGACTCATGTCTAGGGGTTCCTGGGTTGTGAGAGTGAGATGCGCCACGGCCCATGTCCTCCCCATTGTAGTAGGGAGGTGAAGGCCACTTCCTGATGTTTCCTCGGGCCGGTGTGTTCTGTGAATGCACTGAGTCTGTAATTGCAAGCTCACCAGCCTCCCCTCTGCTTCCAGTAACTGGAGTTCACACACCGGAGAAAGGTCCAACACTTGTTTATTTGGCACTCCAATAGCAAAGCACGATAAACAGTTCTTTTAACAGCAGACTGGTTGGGACCTATAACCTTGCCAACGGTGGGATGAGCAGATCAAGGCACTTCCTAACGTTTCAGTTCTATGCCACTATACTATGACCAGCGGCGCCTAAGCCAATCCGGCTGTTACAGAACAGGAAGGATGGGGTCTCTTCCAGCAACCCCTATGAACAGCAATGGAGCCCTCTTCGATACGCTGTGGCCCCTATCAGGGGGATGTGTCCTCCCAAGAGAGTTCCCAGAGGCCCACTGTCACCGGGTTGGTGCTGCTCCGGGTCTCCAGTGGGTAACCTCCCCGGCCTCCTCACCTCAGGTACGAGTCCCTCCGCTCAGGGACCCTCGGACAGTCCACCCTAGCGGGACCCAGTCGAAGGTACTGGGCCCCAGGCCTCCTAGATAGTACCTCACCCCAGGCTAAAGGTGCCTGGGATGGACGCCAACATGACTCCGGACCAGGCCATGGGCACCTGGACCAGACTCCTGGATCTCCCGCACCCAGGCCTAAGGGCCCTGGGTGCGGACCGCAACCCTCCTCCTCCGAGGACCTCCTTCTCCGCAAGACGACGACTTCGTGGTCAGGGCGTCTCCCCCTTTTATCTCCTCCCTTCAACGGCCCGGCGGGTTCCCCGCCCCAGCCATACCATCTCCGGGAAGAGACCAAACAGGGAGCACTGCAGGGGATGATTCTACCTGAAGCCCGTGGGTACCCCGCCACCCACAGGCAAAGGAGAATATTACATCCTCCAATCCTCCACGAAACAAAAAGGGGTCTGAATCCTAACACAATTATACACCTGGGTCACACTATTGCCCAGGTGTATCCCATCAATTTGAGGACCCCGCTACACACTCCCCCCTGTAATTTGACGCTGGTCCCCAGCGTCAGGTGCACACCCATGCCTCCCATAAAGTGGTGACATGGAGTGAAACCCCTGAGGCAGTTCCTCTAAATTTCCCAAGTGCCAAGACCTGCTCAGGGAATGGGGAACATATAAAACAACTTATGTCATAAAACACTTTAAACATCTGCCTAGTCACAGCCCCTCTCCCACACTGTCTAAGAGCCACCCACTCTCAATGATCTTGACTGACGATTCTCCTGCAGGGGAAAGAAAAACAACATCCTAACATAATTTCGTGTCATTTGGGATGAGTGGGCCCGTCAGCCGAGAGACCCACTCACTCCAACAAGCAAGGTGATGTGTGGGTGAAATATTTTCAAACATTTGTTGCGCAACACTGCCACCTGGTGACAACGCCGCGGTCATGACACTCAACGAATCTTCGTTCTTCCAGCTTTTCCCTACTCTGCCACTATTCCCAAATGTCCTTGCCTTTGGCACATGAAGAAAAGGGGAAACACGAAAACACAACAGTCCCCAAGTCTCCAACGAGAAAAAGAAAAGCCCAAACAAAAACAAAAGCAGGGCACAGTCCTGCGTGTCTGGGAATGGCTCTTCCAGAAAGTTCAAGTGCACAAAAGAAATAAACAGGAGTTCTTTTCTCCTATAAGTAAAACTTTGGATCCGGCAGGTACAGGGGTTTCAGGTGTTTGTCAAATGCCTCTATCGAATACTCGACATCTTCTCCTTCTCTTCTGCAAATGACTATCTTGTCAGCATGGATATGGCGCCCCAATTTCCATTCAGCTTTGCAGTCCTCAAACCTCTTAGACACTGCCGGCACACATTCCAGGTACCTGCGGGCATGGGGCACCTTCAACTTGTCCCACACAAACTCGTCATACCATCTTGTTCTCCAGACTTCCACCTCATACAGCAAGTCCCGGGGTAGATACGGGTACTCCCACCCATATTCCCGAGCTACTTTATGGCAAAACAGTCTCTGCAAGCGGGCCAAAGGTGGCATAGTGGCTTTCTCTCCAGTTCCAGGCAGCACAATAGCTTCCGGATGCCGAGGTACCTTTACCAGCTCCCTGGAAATGACTTTCGGCGCTCTCAGAGAAGCGCGGGGTGTCCCCACAACCAAAGTAGGTGAGGTAACAGTAGATGAGGACACAGGTGGAGGGGTAGGTTCCCTCGTAAGCTGCGGGTCTTCCACCCGAGGCGTGCTGTCTCCTGTGTACATAGGTGAATCCCGTACCGCACGGGAAGCAAGAAGTGGCACTCTATCCCAGCCCTTGCGGCTGAACAGTTCGTCTATCTCGCCATCATCTCCGCAATCAGACAGCGACTCTAGGTCGGAGGTGTCATACATCTCCGCAGGCAGATATCTACCGGTGGACACAGAATCATCTTCTCTGGGGGGTTCCACCTCCAATGGGCCCCCGACACCTCCAACCACCACCACAGTCCCAGCCCCTGGCTCACCTGACCCTTGTAGAAGACTGGGATGTCCGGGACTTCCATCTCGACCGGCGCCATCCAGGCCAGGCAAGCAGCGGGGTGAAGCTCGACCACGTCCATAGGATGCCTGTACTAGGCCAACTTTCCTCTTCGGTGGTGGAAGCAAAGAACTTGTGGCGACCGAAGCAGCATCTTCGGATTTTTCTCTGTTGGGCAGTCCATCGCCCTGGTCAGCGCGCACAGGAACCTCGACAAAGGCCTTGATCTCCCCTTCCGGAGTAGCAGTACCCGTGAGGTGATTGAGGCGAAGGGCCCGGGGCCTTGCTGTGGACGACTCGACCTCAAAAAGGAATTCTCTGCACTCCTCACATCGCCCGAATGGCTTCAGGGTGACCACCAGTCCCGAGCAGCCGGGACAGATCACACCGAGGGCCTCCGTGTCTCTGCAAGTGTACAGAGCCAACCGCCCTCGGGGCCTAAGTCTTATCCCCGTGTCTGTGATGGGGGCAGCAAAGGAAGTCATTCTCGTGGGGTGAGGAACCATAATCCACGGGGCACTTGAGGTCATCCCGACTGTTTGCTGCTCCATCATGCACTGACCCCGCGCCGGAGTCTCCACGTGTATCCCCACACTTGGCCAGACTCCTCCCATGAGCTGTACATTTTCGCGGGCTTCCTCTTGACTCCGCCCACGAACGATGTCGCCATGGGGTGCCTCGTGGCGCAGTGCGTTAACAGTCCCCACGTGCAGTACGTCACACGGCTGGACCTCTCCCTTTTTCCGCTCCTCCGCATGGGCCTTTCCCGTGTTAGGGTCATTTCCACAACTCCGAGCAGGGACGCACTTTGGCCAGTAATTTGGCCGATCTGCTCGGAACTCCTCTGGGCAGCAAAGTTCAAATGTAGACATTCTCAAGTCCATCTTTAGAACACACTGTATCCCGGACTCACGAGCCCCCACGTGTAGCGGCCTCACCCTCTCTCCATCTTTATCGGTTACACACCGGACTCATGTCTAGGGGTTCCTGGGTTGTGAGAGTGAGATGCGCCACGGCCCATGTCCTCCCCATTGTAGTAGGGAGGTGAAGGCCACTTCCTGATGTTTCCTCGGGCCGGTGTGTTCTGTGAATGCACTGAGTCTGTAATTGCAAGCTCACCAGCCTCCCCTCTGCTTCCAGTAACTGGAGTTCACACACCGGAGAAAGGTCCAACACTTGTTTATTTGGCACTCCAATAGCAAAGCACGATAAACAGTTCTTTTAACAGCAGACTGGTTGGGACCTATAACCTTGCCAACGGTGGGATGAGCAGATCAAGGCACTTCCTAACGTTTCAGTTCTATGCCACTATACTATGACCAGCGGCGCCTAAGCCAATCCGGCTGTTACAGAACAGGAAGGATGGGGTCTCTTCCAGCAACCCCTATGAACAGCAATGGAGCCCTCTTCGATACGCTGTGGCCCCTATCAGGGGGATGTGTCCTCCCAAGAGAGTTCCCAGAGGCCCACTGTCACCGGGTTGGTGCTGCTCCGGGTCTCCAGTGGGTAACCTCCCCGGCCTCCTCACCTCAGGTACGAGTCCCTCCGCTCAGGGACCCTCGGACATTCCACCCTAGCGGGACCCAGTCGAAGGTACTGGGCCCCAGGCCTCCTAGATAGTACCTCACCCCAGGCTAAAGGTGCCTGGGATGGACGCCAACATGACTCCGGACCAGGCCATGGGCACCTGGACCAGACTCCTGGATCTCCCGCACCCAGGCCTAAGGGCCCTGGGTGCGGACCGCAACCCTCCTCCTCCGAGGACCTCCTTCTCCGCAAGACGACGACTTCGTGGTCAGGGCGTCTCCCCCTTTTATCTCCTCCCTTCAACGGCCCGGCGGGTTCCCCGCCCCAGCCATACCATCTCCGGGAAGAGACCAAACAGGGAGCACTGCAGGGGATGATTCTACCTGAAGCCCGTGGGTACCCCGCCACCCACAGGCAAAGGAGAATATTACATCCTCCAATCCTCCACGAAACAAAAAGGGGTCTGAATCCTAACACAATTATACACCTGGGTCACACTATTGCCCAGGTGTATCCCATCAATTTGAGGACCCCGCTACATCTATTTGTAATAGGTGCCAATTAGGGATGAGCTTCGTGTTCGAGTCGAACATACGTTCGACTCGAACATCAGCTGTTCGATCGTTCGACGAAGATCGAACGATTTGGGCCGTTCGCGCCAAATTTGAGTGACGCGAACGGCCCACAATGCACTACGCCATCGCAGTGTCATCCAGGCGCTGTGATTGGCCAAGCATGCACTGTGACCCCGCATGCTTGGCCAATCACAGCGCCGGCAGCGAGGAGAGCAATGATTGGCCACAGGCAGGATGCCTGTGGCCAATTATTGCTGAGGGGGTTTAGTACACGCCCCACACTATAAAAGGCCGCCAGCGCGGCGGCCTTGTGTAGTGTGTTCCAGACCGGAGTAGGGAAAGAGAAGCATAGGCAGGGACAGTGTCATTATTTTTCCTTTACATAATCCTGGATTCCTTGTGTTTAGGGACAGATAAGGATAGGTAGGGAGAGTGTCAGTGACAGTGTGCTATTCTGTGCTAATCCTTGTTTGTAGGGACAGAGAGGTACAGTGAGGGAAAGTGTCAGTGTGCTATTCTGTTCTAAACCAATCTTGCTGAACCATATTTTCAATCCTTGAGTTTAGGGACAGAGAGGTACAGTGAGGGAAAGTGTCAGTGTGCTATTTTGTGCTAAATCTTGTTTGTAGGGACAGAGAGGTACAGTGAGAGAAAGTGTCAGTGTGCTATTTTGTGCTAAATCTTGTTTGTAGGGACAGAGAGGTACAGTGAGGGAAAGTGTCAGTGTGCTATTCTGTTCGAAACCAATTTTGCTGTTCCATATTTTCAATCCTTGAGTTTAGGGACAGAGAAGGACACTCGTAGAAATTATCAGTGTGCTATTCTGTGCTAAATCTTGTTTGTAGGGAGGGACAGAGTAGGACAGTGAGGGAAAGTGTCAGTGTGCTATTCTGTTCTAAAACTATTTTGCTGAACCATATTTTCAATCCTTGAGTTGAGGGACAGAGAGGTACAGTGAGTGAAACTGACAGTGTGCTGTTCTGTTCTAAACCAAATTTGCTGTTCCATATTTTCAATCCTTGAGTTGAGGGACAGAGAGGTACAGTGAGGGAAAGTGTCAGTGTGCTATTCTGTTCTAAAACTATTTTGCTGAACCATATTTTCAATCCTTGAGTTGAGGGACAGAGAGGTACAGTGAGTGAAACTGACAGTGTGCTGTTCTGTTCTAAACCAAATTTGCTGTTCCATATTTTCAATCCTTGAGTTGAGGGACAGAGAGGTACAGTGAGGGAAAGTGTCAGTGTGCTATTCTGTTCTAAAACTATTTTGCTGAACCATATTTTCAATCCTTGAGTTGAGGGACAGAGAGGTACAGTGAGTGAAACTGACAGTGTGCTGTTCTGTTCTAAACCAAATTTGCTGTTCCATATTTTCAATCCTTGAGTTGAGGGACAGAGAGGTACAGTGAGGGAAAGTGTCAGTGTGCTATTCTGTTCTAAAACTATTTTGTTGAACCATATTTTCAATCCTTGAGTTGAGGGACAGAGAGGTACAGTGAGTGAAACTGACAGTGTGCTGTTCTGTTCTAAACCAAATTTGCTGTTCCATATTTTCAATCCTTGAGTTGAGGGACAGAGAGGTACAGTGAGGGAAAGTGTCAGTGTGCTATTCTGTTCTAAAACTATTTTGCTGAACCATATTTTCAATCCTTGAGTTGAGGGACAGAGAGGTACAGTGAGTGAAACTGACAGTGTGCTGTTCTGTTCTAAACCAAATTTGCTGTTCCATATTTTCAATCCTTGAGTTGAGGGACAGAGAGGTACAGTGAGGGAAAGTGTCAGTGTGCTATTCTGTTCTAAAACTATTTTGTTGAACCATATTTTCAATCCTTGAGTTGAGGGACAGAGAGGTACAGTGAGTGAAACTGACAGTGTGCTGTTCTGTTCTAAACCAAATTTGCTGTTCCATATTTTCAATCCTTGAGTTGAGGGACAGAGAGGTACAGTGAGGGAAAGTGTCAGTGTGCTATTCTGTTCTAAAACTATTTTGTTGAACCATATTTTCAATCCTTGAGTTGAGGGACAGAGAGGTACAGTGAGTGAAACTGACAATGTGCTGTTCTGTTCTAAACCAAATTTGCTGTTCCATATTTTCAATCCTTGAGTTGAGGGACAGAGAGGTACAGTGAGGGAAAGTGTCAGTGTGCTATTGTGTTCTAAAAATATTTTGCTGAACCATATTTTCAATCCTTGAGTTGAGGGACAGAGAGGTACAGTTAGTGAAACTGACAGTGTGCTGTTCTGTTCTAAACCAAATTTGCTGTTCCATATTTTCAATCCTTGAGTTGAGGGACAGAGAGGTACAGTGAGGGAAAGTGTCAGTGTGCTATTCTGTTCGAAATTTATTTTGCTGAACCATATTTTCAATTCTTGAGTTGAGGGACAGAGAGGTACAGTGAGTGAAACTGACAGTGTGCTGTTCTGTTCTAAACCAAATTTGCTGTTCCATATTTTCAATCCTTGAGTTGAGGGACAGAGAGGTATAGTGAGTGAAACTGACAGTGTGCTGTTCTGTTCTAAACCAAATTTGCTGTTCCATATTTTCAATCCTTGAGTTGAGGGACAGAGAGGTACAGTGAGGGAAAGTGTCAGTGTGCTATTCTGTTCTAAAACTATTTTGCTGAACCATATTTTCAATCCTTGAGTTGAGGGACAGAGAGGTACAGTGAGTGAAACTGACAGTGTGCTGTTCTGTTCTAAACCAAATTTGCTGTTCCATATTTTCAATCCTTGAGTTTAGGGACAGAGAAGGACACTCATAGAAATTATCAGTGTGCTATTCTGTGCTAAATCTTGTTTGTAGGGAGGGACAGAGTAGGACAGTGAGGGAAAGTGTCAGTGTGCTATTCTGTTCTAAAACTATTTTGCTGAACCATATTTTCAATCCTTGTGTTTAGGGACAGAGAAGGATAGGCAGGGGACAGTGTCAGTGTCATTGTTGCTAAGCCTCCTGCACAGTATACACCTGAAGGTAGCCCTTATTGCTGTTTTTCCCATCTCCCTGCAGGCCATCCATTAAAATGTCTGGAAGGCAACCAAGGAGAGGCAGACAGTCAGGAGGCAAAAAAAGAGGGCAAGCAGGCTCTGTGTCTGGGGGCAACAGTGCTGGTCGTGTACGCGGTGCATTGTCATCAGCACATGGCCATGGGACACGCTTGTCCTTGTTTTCGGCAGCTGGACATGTTGAGCCACATCATGCCGAAGACTTGGTAGAGTGGATGACCAAGCCCACCTCATCCTCCTCATCCTCTCTCACCCAGGCTCAGGGTACTGGCAAAGCAGCTGCCAAAGCGTCCTCTTCTCTGGTATCATTATCTTCATTAGTCAATCCTTCCCTAGACCCACCATGCCCTCCTCCTGAGGAGTCCCCCGAACTGTTTGAGCACAGTGTTGGGTACATGCTCCAGGAGGATGCCCAGCGTTTGGAAGGATCTGATGATGATACCCAGCTAGAGGAAGGCAGCAGCGTGAGAGCAGAGAGAGGGGATGCTCAAGAAGGACACCAATCTGGCAGTCATGCTCCAGCAGCTGCAGCATATTGCCAGATTGGCTCCAGTGATGAGGAGGGAGGGGATGATGAGATCACTGACTCCACGTGGGTGCCTAATAGGAGAGAGGAGGAGGAGGAGGATGAGGAGGAGGCACATCTCCAACGAGGCAGGATGCCCTTGAGTGGCCAGCGTATGGGCAGCACACCGACGGAATCACACCGCAGAGCTCCGCCTGTGCAGGGCGCTGCCTCTGCCCGTCATGCAAAAAGTTCTTTGGTGTGGGCCTTTTTTGAGGCGAGTGCATCAGATCGCACAGCTGCTGTTTGCAACATATGTCTCAAGCGTATATCGCGTGGCCAAAACATCAGCCGCTTGGGCACCACATGCTTGATCAGACATATGTTGACCTGCCATGCAGCTCGTTGGCAAGCCTACCTTAAAGACCCACACCAAAGAACAAAGCTGACCTCTTCTTGCACCGCATCAGCTGGGATCTCCAACCCCACTATACCTTCACTCCTCTCTGAAACCTGCTCTGAGAGGAATGAAGGTGTAGAATTAGGTGTGTCACAGGCAAGTACTTGCGGGCACTCTGCTAGCAGTACACCAACGTCCGATTCTAGCAGGCAAATTTCCCTGCCCCAGCTGCTGGACCGTCGAAAGAAGTTCACTCCCAGCCATCCACATGCCCAGCGGTTGAATGCTAGCTTGGCTAAATTGCTAGCGCTTCAACTGCTGCCTTTTCAGTTGGTAGACTCGGCCCCCTTCCGTGAGTTTGTGCAATGTGCGGTTCCTCAGTGGCAGGTTCCCAAACGACACTTTTTCGCACGGAAGGCTATTCCGGCTCTCTACAGGCATGTGGAAGGCAATGTCTTGGCCTCGCTGGACAGGGCGGTCAGCGGTAAGGTGCATATTACCGCTGACTCATGGTCCAGCAGGCATGGACAGGGACGTTACCTTTCTTTCACGGCCCATTGGGTCACTCTTTTGGCAGCTGAGAAGGATGCAGGACAAGGTGCAGTAGTGTTGGAGGTTGTTCCACTGCCACGCCTCCAAAATGCTACTACTGGTTGTGACACACCTCTCTCCTCCACCCCCTCCTCTTCTTCTTCCTCCATGGCCTCTTCCTGTGGTTTGTCCTTGGAACCAGCGGTGCTCCGTAGGCGTTCAAGGGGCTACGCAAGTACGCAGGCAAAAAGATGCCATGCCGTGCTTGCGCTGGTGTGTTTGGGGGACAGGAGCCACACTGGGGCAGAGGTCCTGTCTGCTCTGCAGGGGCAGGCCGAGAGGTGGTTGACGCCACGCCAGCTTAAGCCAGGAATGGTGGTTTGCGCCAATGGCACCAACCTCCTCTCCGCCCTCCGACAAGGACAACTGACCCATGTGCCCTGTATGGCTCACGTCCTTAACCTGGTGGTGCAGCGGTTCTTGGGCAGGTACCCGGGCTTACAGGATGTCCTGAGGCAGGCCAGGAAAGTCTGTGTGCATTTCCGCAGATCTTATAATGCCAGTGCTCGTCTGGCTGAGCTTAAAAAGGAGTTGAACCTGCCCAAGAACCGCCTTATATGTGACATGCCCACCAGGTGGAACTCAACGTTGGCCATGCTGCAGCGGCTGCACACGCAGCAGAGGGCCATCAATGAGTACCTGTGCGACTACGGCACCAGGACAGGGTCAGGGGAGCTCAGGTTTTTTTCACCACGCCAGTGGGGCATGATCAGGGATGCATGCACTGTCCTGGCACCATTTGAGGAGGCCACGAGGATGGTGAGCAGTGACAGTGCATGCATCAGTGACACTGTACCTCTTGTCCACCTGTTGGAGCACATGCTGTGTGGAATAATGGACAGGGCACTTGAGGCAGAACAGAGGCAGGAAGAGGAGGACTTCCTTGCCTCTCAAGGCCCCCTTTACCCAGACAGTGTTCCTTCTGTCCCACCCATCACACAGGAAGAGGAGGAGGAGGAGGAGGAGGAGGAGGATTGTGTCAGCATGGAGGTGGAGGCTGGCACTCAGCATCATCAGCAGCAGTCTTTTAGGGATGATTTACAGTCCCAAGAAACCAGTGGACTTGTACGTGGCTGGGAGGAGGTGGCTGCGGATCATGTCGTCCTTAGTGACCCAGAGGACTCCGGACTGAATGCCTCAGCTAACCTACGCTGCATGGCCTCCCTGATCCTGCAAAGTCTGCGGAAGGATCCTCGTATTCTTCGGATCAAGGAGAGGGACCATTACTGGCTGGCCACTCTCCTTGATCCACGGTACAAGGGTAAGGTTGCGGACCTTATCGTACCGTCGCAGAGGGAGCAGAGGATGAGACAACTCCGGGAGGCCTTGCAGAAAGGTCTGTGCAACGCGTTCCCAGAGACTGGGAGGTTACAAACTCCTGGTCCTGGACAACGAGTTGCTGAGGCTTCGGGCAGTCAAAGAAGGAGCGGTGGGGAAGGTGGCCGTCTGACCGATGCGTTCAGACAATTCTTTAGTCCGCAGCCCCAAAGTATGATCGGTTCCAGCAACCATCGCCAGCGTCTGATATACATGGTGCAGGAATACCTAGGGGCAAGGTCAGACTTGGACACCTTCCCCACCGAAAATCCTCTGGCTTACTGAGTCTTGAGGATGGATCACTGGCCAGAGCTTGCACAGTATGCAATTGAGCTACTGGCCTGTCCTGCATCCAGCGTTCTTTCAGAACGCACATTCAGTGCTGCTGGAGGATTTGTCACGGATCACAGGGTGCGCCTGTCCACCGACTCGGTTGATCGACTGACTTTCATCAAGATGAACCAGTCTTGGATCACCACCAGCTACCACACACCAGATGCTGATATAACAGACTAATTGATTTTAAAATGTCACATCCCTTCAAGACTGATGCTGATGCTGAGTGCCTGTGCTGTTATGTTGACTGGCTATCCTCCTCCTCAATGATACGATTAACGATGATAGCTTGGAAGATCATTTTGGTTTATGGGTGACGCCACCAGTGGCTAAGGCCCAATTTTTCAGCCCCTGTTTAACAGGGGCGTGTAATTAAAATTTTTGATGCAATACTTTGCAACAGGCCTCATTGCTGTGCTCCAAGTACAGTATCTGTGAGGGGTTGCAGTGTTGTGCCACCAGTGCCTAAGGCCCAATTTTTCAGCCCCTGTTCAACAGGGGCATGCAATTATAATTATTGATCTAATAATTCACAGCAGGGCCCATTGCTGCGCCCACCAAGAGTAACTGTCAAGCCTTACAGTGTTGTGGCACCAGCACCACCATCACCACCACCACCACCACCAAAGGCCCAATTTTTAAGCCCCTGTTCAACAGGGGCATGCAATTATAATTATTGATCTAATAATTCACAGCAGGGACCACTGCTGCGCCCACCAAGAGTAACTGTCAGGCCTTACAGTGTTGTGGCACCAGCACCACCATCACCACCACCACCACCACCACCAAAGGCCTAATTTTTCAGCCCCTGTTCAACAGGGGCATGCAATTACAATTCTTGATCTAATAATTCACAGCAGGGCCCATTGCTGCGCCCACCAAGAGTAACTGTCAGGCCTTACAGTGTTGTGGCACCAGCACCACCATCACCACCACCACCACCACCAAAGGCCTAATTTTTCAGCCCCTGTTCAACAGGGGCATGCAATTACAATTCTTGATCTAATAATTCACAGCAGGGCCCATTGCTGCGCCCACCAAGAGTAACTGTCAGGCCTTACAGTGTTGGGGCACCAGCACCACCATCAAAGGCCCAATTTTTACTACCACTGATCAACAATTATATGTTATTACAATTCATGATATAATAGTTGACAGCAGGGCGTTCCAGCACCCACCAAGAGTAACTGTGAGTGCTTACAGTGTTGTGCCAACACCAACACCTAAGGGGCCAATTTCTGCAGAGTATATACGGCAGGTCCCTACTTTCAAACATCCAACTTACAAACGACTACTACTTGCAAACGGAAGAAGACAACAGGAAGTGAGAGGAAATCTACCCCTTGGAAGGAAAATTCTCTCCTGTAAGAATTAATATGGGAGAAAGGTGTCTCCTCTCTACTGATGCTTTATCACCAATCCTTGTTTCAATAAAAACACCACATTTCAAAAACAGTTGTCATTGGGACGCAAAGTGAGGTGAAATGTTCTGAACAGGGGCACAGACAGCAAAAAAAATGTGACAGGGGTGATAACCATTCCCTATGTTTTACAAAAAAACTAAAAAAAAGGAATTTGCCATGGAGCTCCACTTAAACAATGCAGCTGTTCAAAATTATAAACAGATTCTACATAAGAACAAACCTACAGTCCCTGTCTTGTATGCACCGCCTGTATACGGCTGTTCAGAGTATATAGGTCCTTTTTTATTTTGTGTGCGGGGTTCCCCTTAATATCCATACAAGACCCAAAGGGGCTGGTAATGGGCTGGGGTAGGGGGGGGGGGGTTGATGGGGTAGCTATGCCATTTTTCCTAAAGATTTTTAGCCATATTACCGGGACCACACATTGCATTAAAGCCGCAAGCAGTTTTAAATGACTTTTTTCCCTTTAGAAATGTTATTTTGTGCAGGGACAGTTCTAAACACGGGAAACACGTGGCACTTCACAGGCATACTTTAGACACCCCCAGGTACAATATTTAAAGGAATATTTGACTTTTTTTTTTTCACTTTATGCATCATTAAAATGACTGCTCCCGGAAAACGTCCGTTTTTAAAACTTATTTTTGCATTGATACATGTCCCCTGGTGCAGAAGCCGGGTTCCCAAACTCTGTTTCGGACAATAACATGGATAATAGTCGTTATAATTAGCACTTTAGAATCCGAACGTTCGCATCCATTGTATTTAATAGGGTTCTAATGTTCGTGCGAACTTTCGGTCCGTTCGCGGGTTCTGGTGCGAACCGAACCCGGGGGTGTTCGGCTCATCACTAGTGCCAATGTTTTTGTAGAATTTCTTTGAGGGCTTTGTGTTGCTTATTATATGTTGTTATCAATCTGGTGATTGGTTTCGAGGTATCATGCGTTTTTTTGAAAAAAACTAGATCGTGTCTTATTTGTCCACGTGCACGTTTGAAGGCCTTTTTAAGGCACGTGGACGAATAACCTAGATCTGAGAGGTGATCTCTGAGGGAGTTGGCCTCTCGGACGAACTCTGCATCTGTTGCGCAATTACGTCTGAACCTCAGGTACTGCCTGTATGGGATGGACATAACCAGAGGCTCAGGGTGCGAACTTGCCGCATGTAAAATGGTGTTCCCAGCGGTTTCTTTACGATAAAGGCCGCTGGATAGCGAGCCATCTGCTAATTTGGTGATGTTTAAATCAAGGAATGTGATGGACGTGTCACTAAAAGTCATTGTGAAAAAAAAAAGATTTGACGTGTTTTTGTTCATGGCACAGACGAAGGCTTGCAGATGTTCAGGTGTACTGTCCCATATCATTAGAATATCATCTAATATGTACCTGAACCATGATATGACATGGGAGGTATATGATGATAGACTGCCACTCGATAGAAGGGATTTTTCCCACTCCCCCAGGTACAGGTTGGCATATGATGGGGCACAACATGTCCCCATCACAACCCCCGTACCTGGAGGTAGTGGGATCCATCAAAAAAAATAAAAAATTGTGGGTTTGAATAAAGTTCAATGCTTCCGTTAAAAAAAGGTTGAACTTACGATCGTCTCTGTGAGATTGCGATATGGCACGCTGAGTTGCCAAAAGACCTTGATCGTGGGGGATGGAACTATATAGCAATTCCACGTCACTGGAAACTAAAAGGGCATGAGATGGAATGTGCAGTCCTTCTAGATTTTGTAATAAATGGATCGTGTCTTTGATGTACGAAGACAAGTTGGTGACAAAAGGTGTCTATCGATGAATTTGCTCAGATTTTTGGTTATAGAACCGTTCCCCTGAAATAATTGAGCGACCTGGCAAGTTTTTTAAATCTGTGTGTTTTTTAGGGAGACAGTATAGAGTTGAGATGCGGGGGTGAGATGTTCTGATGCATTCCCATACGTCCATATCAATGGCTCCTTTATAAAATGCTCTATCTACTAGCTCATAGTATGCGCTGTTGAATTTTTCAACAACGCCTTTAGAGATAGGTTTGTACCATGATTCGTTGGTGATGATATTTTTACACATAGTTGCATATGGCTCGTTAGTCATAATGACAATATTGCCGCCCTTATCGGGTGGTTTGATTGTTAAAGAAAAATCTTTTTTTAAAACTTCTAAAGCAGAGAGTTCGTCCTTAGTGAGGTTACTATGTGATACATATGGTTTTAATTTTCGAATTTCCACTGTAGTTGACGCTATGAAGGCAGCAAGATTGGTATTCCCTGCAAAAGAGGGGAATTTATCAGATTTTTTCTTAAATTTATGTACAGTCAGGTCCATAAATATTGGGATATTGACACAATTCTAATCTTTTTGGCTCTATGCACCACCACAACGAACAAGATGTGTTTTAATTGCAGACTTTCAGCTTTAATTTGAGGGTGTTTACATCCAAATCAGGTGAACGGTGTAGGAATTACAACAGTTTGTATATGTGCCTCCCACTTTTTAAGGGACCAAAGGTAATGGGACAATTGGCTGCTCAGCTGTTCCATGGCCAGGTGTGTGTTATTCCCTCATTATCCCATTTACAAGGAGCAGATAAAAGGTCCAGAGTTCATTTCAAGTGTGCTATTTGCATTTGGAATCCGTTGCTGTCAACTCTCAATATGAGATCCAAAGAGCTGTCACTATCAGTGAAGCAAGCCATCATTAGGCTGAAAAAACAAAACAAACCCATCAGAGAGATAGCAAAAACATTAGGTGTGGCCAAATCAACAGTTTGGATCATCCTTAAAAATAAAGAACGCACCGGTGAGCTCCGCAACACCAAAAGACCCGGAAGACCACGGAAAACAACTGTGGTGGATGGCCGAAGAATTCTTTCCCTGGTGAAAAAAAACATCCTTCACAGCAGTTGGCCAGATCAAGAACACTCTCCAGGAGGTAGGTGTATGTGTGTCAAAGTCAACAATCAAGAGAAGACTTCACCAGATTTAATACAGAGGGTTCACCACAAGATGTAAACCATTGGTGAGCCTCAAAATCAGGAAGGCCAGATTAGAGTTTGCCAAACAACATCTAAAAAAGCCTTCACAGTTCTGGAACAACATCCTATGGACAGATGAGACCAAGATCAACTTGTACCAGAGTGATGGGAAGAGAAGAGTATGGAGAAGGAAAGGAACTGCTCATGATCCAAAGCATACCACCTCATCAGTGAAACATGGTGGTGGTAGTGTCATGGCGTGGGCATGTATGGCTGCCAATGGAACTGGTTCTTTTGTATTTATTGATGATGTGACTGCTGACAAAAGCAGCAGGATGAATTCTGAAGTGTTTCGGGCAATAATATCTGCTCATATTCAGCCAAATGCTTCAGAACTCATTGGACGGTGCTTCACAGTGCAGATGGACAATGATCCGAAGCATACTGCGAAAGCAACCAAAGAGTTTTTTAAGGGAAAGAAGTGGAATGTTATGCAATGGCCAAGTCAATCACCTGACCTGAATCCGATTGAGCATGCATTTCACTTGCTGAAGAAAAAACTGAAGGGAAAATGCCACAAGAAGAAGCAGGAACTGAAGACAGTTGCAGTAGAGGCCTGGCAGAGCATCACCAGGGATGAAACCCAGCGTCTGGTGAAGTCTATACATTCCAGACTAGACATGTGCAATTCGTTTCGTTCCGAATTCGTTTTTTAACGAATTTCGACAAATTCGTTAATTCGGAAATATCCGAATTAACGAAAACTCATTTAACGAATTTTAACGAATATTCGTAAATTCAAATTTACGAATGTACGAATTTACGAATATACGAATTTACCAATGCACGAATTTACGAATGTACAACTATCCGGAAATTCGTAAATTTGAATTTACGAATTTACGAATATTCGTACATTCGTAAATTTGTACATTCGTACAATCGTAAATTAGTAAATTCGGAAATCTGAAATAATAATTAACTAATAACTTAACTATTACTAACTATTCAATTATAGGTATTGTAATTTCCTTTCAAATTTGGCTGTTAGTGAACTTAACGAAGTTACGAATTGTTTTCCGACATAATGAATGCCGTATCTAAACGAATGGAACATAATGAATTAATAATAATAATAAATAACAATAATAATAATAAAAACGTTTTATTATTATTATTATTAATTTGTTCCGTTCCATTTGTTTAGATGCGGCATTTGTTATTTCAGGTTATGCGTAACTTCAGATAAATTTGTATTCGTTACGTTCGCTAACAGCCAAATTTGAAAGGAAATTACAACTATAATTTAATAGTTATTTTTTCAGATTTTCAAATTTTCGGGTTTTCGAAAATATCGAATTTCCAAATTTCCGAAATTACGAATGTATAAATTTACGAATGTATAAATTTACGAATGTACGAATTTACGAATGTATAAATTTCCGAATGTACAAATTTCCGAATGTACAAATTTCCGAATGTACAAATTTACGAATGTACAAATTTACGAATGTATAAATTTACGAATGTACAAATTTACGAATGTACAAATTTACGAATGTATAAATTTACGAATGTACAAATTTACGAATTTACGAATTGCGATCATAACGAATGACCCGAAAAACGAAAAAAAAAAAACGAATGAAACGAAAACGAAAACTAACGAATTTTTTGGCAGTGCACATGTCTATTCCAGACTTCAGGCTGTTACTGTTACCAAGTATTAAAAAGCAAAAGTTTGATTTATGATTGTTAATCTGTCCCATTCCTTTTGGTCCCCTAAAAAGTGGGAGGCACATATACAAACTGTTGTAATTCCTACACAGTTCACCTGATTTGGATGTAAATACCCTCAAATTAAAGCTGAAAGTCTGCAGTTAAAGCACATCTTGTTTGTTTCATTTCAAATCCATTGTGGTGGTGTATAGAGCCAAAAAGATTAGAATTGTGTTGATGTCCCAATATTTATGGACCTGACTGTATATCTAGTGGAGGTGAAGGTTCTTTAGACATGTGTGCCTCCAATAGGGCCTCAATATCGACAGAGTCAATAAGGTCACTGGGGTCTTGTTCCTTTAAAAGGGTCAAAAGGTAATTTAATGCTTCATCTGATTTTTTGGTATCCGATTTAGAGGCATTAGTCTCTTTGGAGAAAAGACTCCTGTAGTGGAGTTTTCTGGCGAAGAGATTAAGATCTTTTATTGTTTCAAAATTATCCAGGTTGGCATCTGGACAGAAACTAAGTCCTTTACATAAGAGGCAATTTTCAGCTTGGATAAGAAGGTGATTAGAAAGATTAATAATATTTTGAGTGTTGAAATTAGAAGAAGGGTCCGGTGTGGACAAGGGAAGTGAGATTAGGTGTCTGGAAGACCTTCGGCCATTCTGTGGACTAAAAAATTCTTGTCTATTGTGGATGTAGTTGAAAGAGTAGATGGAAGTGAAGACTCACCAGTGTGTACAGTTATAGTAGTACCAGAAGACCCTGCAGAGTAAGATTGGTTAACACCACATTACCTTTACCAAAAAATGAAAGGATAGGTGATGGTTGAGTAGAAGTGTAGTCTGTGATTCTTTTCTTGTTTAGTGATAGATCTTCGCCAGATGATGACCTCTTACCTTTTTGTGGCTTTCGCTTTCTGTATTTATTCTGTATTTATTCTGGAAAGACGAAGAAATAGAGATGAGATGAGTTAGACCCTGAATGCCTTGGATTTTGGCCGATGTTGCCCTTTTGGTAATGCTGTGTTTGATTGGGCTTAAGCCATTTGTAGGCCTTCCCCTCCTGAAACGCTTGCTTGTCACGCCAAAATTTCTTATCCTTCGTTGCTTGTTTGTCTTGTGACAACTGGTTCAAATGAACTTTAATTTTTTCTTCGTGTTCCTTGAAACTGGGCAAATCCCTAAATGGGAGGAATCTGGCATAGATAGCATCAATATCTCTATCCAAGGTATTAATGCGTTTTTTGTATTCCTCACTTAGTAACATCATCATAGTTTTTGTACAGGATTGTAGATTCTTCTCCCATTTAATTTTGAAAGAAGAATCAATCTCGTCTAACATGGGGAAACTTTGGATTCGTAATCCTAGAGGATTGATGTCCTCTTTAATGTATCTATCGAAGCTGTCTGCATGCCAGAAACAAGCAACTTTTTTATCAACATGTCTTTGATGCCCAGTCATGTATGTGTCCCTCCCTTTTTGCATCTGTCATGGTGTCATGACACATTTCATTGTCGCATCCAATCATGTCCACATACCCATTTCATATGTAACTCTGTCAATGTGTGGAATGAATTAAGGGACTGCTTTACGGCCCACATTTAGGCCCATTTTTTCTGTCTTTTTATATTTGTACATTACCAAAAGAAAGTTTTTCTAATTAAAGCATATTACAGCTGTCCCACGCCCTTGTATTCTTTTGGACCCAGTTCATCCCCGCCCGGCGCACGGGAGCCCGTCTCTCTCTTTTGGCGGGGGTGGGCAACCTGTTAATTGCGGCATGCTCGGGCGCCCCATATTGCAAACAGGGAGCCTGAGTCTTTGCTGCCATCATGCGTCGGTGGGCTTGACCTGCATGACGCCTTCCCATGTCCTTTGACTATGGGGGGGTGCCATGCAGCTTTCGCCCTGGGTGTCCCTTTCCTATACATTCCCTGTTTTTCCTTCCTTGCAACATCGTATTCATTATATATTTCAATTAAACAGGCTTATCAACTTTAATTTTACTATTATCTTCAATCAATGTAACCTAATTTTTCATTGTTTCATTTAAATTTTTTCCAATACTTCAATGATTCAGCATAATATTTGAAAACCTTTTATCAGTTTCAAACAGTTTTGTTTTTGGTCATTTTTAATGGCCGTTCACTTTCCTGCTGTTATGACGTGGCTCACGCCCGCCACTAGTGGGCGTAGGCCTCGTTTCTCACTAGTATTATGTAGGCCATTGGTTGCCCATGTGCCTTGCCCTTAGTTGCCCTGCCATCACATCACACGGCGTGGCGGCACTATCTGCTGACGTCATCGGCACCCGAAAAACAAAATCTAGGTAAGCAAATATCCCTTTCTTCTCTCGCTTTATAGGATCCTCCTGTGTGTTTTGTAATATGCTGGTGTTGGCAACATGGACTTGGGGAATCTGTGGCCTTTTGCCCCCCCCCCCTTTTCTATAGCCATCTAAAACTCTTATATATCTTTAAGAATAAAATATATATATTTTCACTAACATTACCATCACATGTGAATAAGAATACTTTCAGTATTCTAATGTGATGTTAATTAGAGTATACAGCAGAGTCACTGATATATATATATATATATATATACAGTACTTAATTTTCTTCTCTCCATATTAGGATATCTGACTATCCCTCGGTTATATTTTTCATCGATTGGAAAATGGGAATTATTCCACGGGGACACTTGTGTGGGCTGCTCCGGGCCTAGACGGGGTTCGTCGCTCACTGATGAACGGGCAGCGACAGTTCTATTTCATCTCCGAACTTTTGCCCTCTCTGTTTTTGTTTTAAAACATAAGATACACCTATGCGAATAACTTTATAAGTCCAGTACTGGTATGTATCATGGACATGATTGTATGCCTCAATGTTATTGCTGCTTTGGAACATTGCTCTGAGCTTTTCTCCTTTTTTGCTCTATTTCAGAATATATTTACTCTCTCCTGCAGTGTCTCTGAAGAAAGGTTAAAACCTAAAAAACATGTCAGACCAAAGGAGAAAAATCATTTCTGACTGGAAACTGTTTAAACTCATTCGTACATAATGTCTGTATTTTCAACTATGTACCGATTGATATATAGATATATCTGATACTTGTATATACAATTTAAACAAACTATTTTTCTAAATAAATTATTTTTATAATATTAGATTTTTTCTGTGTTCGCCTATAAAATCCTGTTTGTACCAGGGGGTACTAATGCCCTTTAAGGGTTTGTTCCAACATGCTACAAGAGGCTTCTACCATGCCCTAAGAAACTACTAGAAGCTACTAACAAGTAACAAGAGACTACTAGCGTTCACCTTTATGTACTCTAGTACATCAAGTACATCTTACATGCAGCAATGGACTCCAGAGGCAAGCAGAATGGTACAAGAGACTTCTCTAGACCACCAACCAATAGAAAGAAACTACTTAAGAACTTTGACATTTAGTAAGACAACTACTGGCCAATAGGGATGAGCTTCGTGTTCGAGTCGAACAAACGTTCGACTCGAACATCGGCTGTTCGATCGTTCGATGAAGATCGAACGATTTGGGCCGTTCGCGCCAAATTCGAGTGACACGAACGGCCCACAATGCACTACGCCATCGCAGTGTCATCCAGGCACTGTGATTGGCCAAGCATGCACTGTGACCCCGCATGCTTGGCCAATCACAGCGCCGGCAGCGAGGAGAGCAATGATTGGCCACAGGCAGGATGCCTGTGGCCAATTATTGCTGATGGGGTTTAGTACACGCCCCACACTATAAAAGGCCGCCAGCGCGGCGGCCTTGTGTAGTGTGTTCCGGAGCAGGGAAAGAGAAGCATAGGCAGGGACAGTGTCATTATTTTTCCTTTACTATTCCTGGATTCCTTGTGTTTAGGGACAAATAAGGATAGGTAGAGAGAGTGTCAGTGACAGTGTGCTATTCTGTGCTAATCCTTGTTTGTAGGAACAGAGAGGTACAGTGAGGGAAAGTGTCAGTGTGCTATTCTGTTCTAAAACTATTTTGCTGAACCATATTTTCAATCCTTGAGTTGAGGGACAGAGAGGTACAGTGAGTGAAACTGACAGTGTGCTATTCTGTTCTAAACCAATTTTGCTGTTCCATATTTTCAATCCTTGAGTTGAGGGACAGAGAGGTACAGTGAGTGAAACTGACAGTGTGCTATTCTGTTCTAAACCAAATTTGCTGTTCCATATTTTCAATCCTTGAGTTGAGGGACAGAGAGGTACAGTGAGGGAAAGTGTCAGTGTGCTATTCTGTTCTAAAACTATTTTGCTGTTCCATATTTTCAATCCTTGAGTTGAGGGACAGAGAGGTACAGTGAGTGAAACTGACAGTGTGCTATTCTGTTCTAAACCAAATTTGCTGTTCCATATTTTCAATCCTTGAGTTGAGGGACAGAGAGGTACAGTGAGGGAAAGTGTCAGTGTGCTATTCTGTTCTAAAACTATTTTGCTGAACCATATTTTCAATCCTTGAGTTGAGGGACAGAGAGGTACAGTGAGTGAAACTGACAGTGTGCTATTCTGTTCTAAACCAATTTTGCTGTTCCATTTTTTCAATCCTTGAGTTAAGGGACAGAGAGGTACAGTGAGTGAAACTGACAGTGTGCTATTCTGTTCTAAACCAAATTTGCTGTTCCATATTTTCAATCCTTGAGTTGAGGGACAGAGAGGTACAGTGAGGGAAAGTGTCAGTGTGCTATTCTGTTCTAAAACTATTTTGCTGTTCCATATTTTCAATCCTTGAGTTGAGGGACAGAGAGGTACAGTGAGTGAAACTGACAGTGTGCTATTCTGTTCTAAACCAAATTTGCTGTTCCATATTTTCAATCCTTGAGTTGAGGGACAGAGAGGTACAGTGAGGGAAAGTGTCAGTGTGCTATTCTGTTCTAAAACTATTTTGCTGAACCATATTTTCAATCCTTGAGTTGAGGGACAGAGAGGTACAGTGAGTGAAACTGACAGTGTGCTATTCTGTTCTAAGCCAATTTTGCTGTTCCATTTTTTCAATCCTTGAGTTGAGGAACAGAGAGGTACAGTGAGTGAAACTGACAGTGTGCTATTCTGTTCTAAACCAATTTTGCTGTTCCATATTTTCAATCCTTGAGTTGAGGGACAGAGAGGTACAGTGAGTGAAACTGACAGTGTGCTATTCTGTTCTAAACCAAATTTGCTGTTCCATATTTTCAATCCTTGAGTTGAGGGACAGAGAGGTACAGTGAGGGAAAGTGTCAGTGTGCTATTCTGTTCTAAAACTATTTTGCTGAACCATATTTTCAATCCTTGAGTTGAGGGACAGAGAGGTACAGTGAGTGAAACTGACAGTGTGCTATTCTGTTCTAAACCAATTTTGCTGTTCCATATTTTCAATCCTTGAGTTGAGGGACAGAGAGGTACAGTGAGTGAAACTGACAGTGTGCTATTCTGTTCTAAACCAATTTTGCTGTTCCATATTTTCAATCCTTGAGTTGAGGGACAGAGAGGTACAGTGAGGGAAAGTGTCAGTGTGCTATTCTGTTCTAAAACTATTTTGCTGTTCCATATTTTCAATCCTTGAGTTGAGGGACAGAGAGGTACAGTGAGTGAAACTGACAGTGTGCTATTCTGTTCTAAACCAAATTTGCTGTTCCATATTTTCAATCCTTGAGTTGAGGGACAGAGAGGTACAGTGAGGGAAAGTGTCAGTGTGCTATTCTGTTCTAAAACTATTTTGCTGAACCATATTTTCAATCCTTGAGTTGAGGGACAGAGAGGTACAGTGAGTGAAACTGACAGTGTGCTATTCTGTTCTAAACCAATTTTGCTGTTCCATATTTTCAATCCTTGAGTTGAGGGACAGAGAGGTACAGTGAGTGAAACTGACAGTGTGCTATTCTGTTCTAAACCAAATTTGCTGTTCCATATTTTCAATCCTTGAGTTGAGGGACAGAGAGGTACAGTGAGGGAAAGTGTCAGTGTGCTATTCTGTTCTAAAACTATTTTGCTGAACCATATTTTCAATCCTTGAGTTGAGGGACAGAGAGGTACAGTGAGTGAAACTGACAGTGTGCTATTCTGTTCTAAACCAATTTTACTGTTCCATATTTTCAATCCTTGAGTTGAGGGACAGAGAGGTACAGTGAGTGAAACTGACAGTGTGCTATTCTGTTCTAAACCAAATTTGCTGTTCCATATTTTCAATCCTTGAGTTGAGGGACAGAGAGGTACAGTGAGGGAAAGTGTCAGTGTGCTATTCTGTTCTAAAACTATTTTGCTGAACCATATTTTCAATCCTTGAGTTGAGGGACAGAGAGGTACAGTGAGTGAAACTGACAGTGTGCTATTCTGTTCTAAACCAATTTTGCTGTTCCATATTTTCAATCCTTGAGTTGAGGGACAGAGAGGTACAGTGAGTGAAACTGACAGTGTGCTATTCTGTTCTAAACCAAATTTGCTGTTCCATATTTTCAATCCTTGAGTTGAGGGACAGAGAGGTACAGTGAGGGAAAGTGTCAGTGTGCTATTCTGTTCTAAAACTATTTTGCTGTTCCATATTTTCAATCCTTGAGTTGAGGGACAGAGAGGTACAGTGAGGGAAAGTGTCAGTGTGCTATTCTGTTCTAAAACTATTTTGCTGAACCATATTTTCAATCCTTGAGTTGAGGGACAGAGAGGTACAGTGAGTGAAACTGACAGTGTGCTATTCTGTTCTAAACCAATTTTGCTGTTCCATTTTTTCAATCCTTGAGTTGAGGGACAGAGAGGTACAGTGAGTGAAACTGACAGTGTGCTATTCTGTTCTAAACCAATTTTGCTGTTCCATATTTTCAATCCTTGAGTTGAGGGACAGAGAGGTACAGTGAGTGAAACTGACAGTGTGCTATTCTGTTCTAAACCAATTTTGCTGTTCCATATTTTCAATCCTTGAGTTGAGGGACAGAGAGGTACAGTGAGGGAAAGTGTCAGTGTGCTATTCTGTTCTAAAACTATTTTGCTGAACCATATTTTCAATCCTTGAGTTGAGGGACAGAGAGGTACAGTGAGTGAAACTGACAGTGTGCTATTCTGTTCTAAACCAATTTTGCTGTTCCATATTTTCAATCCTTGAGTTGAGGGACAGAGAGGTACAGTGAGTGAAACTGACAGTGTGCTATTCTGTTCTAAACCAATTTTGCTGTTCCATATTTTCAATCCTTGAGTTGAGGGACAGAGAGGTACAGTGAGTGAAACTGACAGTGTGCTATTCTGTTCTAAACCAATTTTGCTGTTCCATATTTTCAATCCTTGAGTTGTGGGACAGAGAGGTACAGTGAGTGAAACTGACAGTGTGCTATTCTGTTCTAAACCAAATTTGCTGTTCCATATTTTCAATCCTTGAGTTGAGGGACAGAGAGGTACAGTGAGGGAAAGTGTCAGTGTGCTATTCTGTTCTAAAACTATTTTGCTGTTCCATATTTTCAATCCTTGAGTTGAGGGACAGAGAGGTACAGTGAGGGAAAGTGTCAGTGTGCTATTCTGTTCTAAAACTATTTTGCTGAACCATATTTTCAATCCTTGAGTTGAGGGACAGAGAGGTACAGTGAGTGAAACTGACAGTGTGCTATTCTGTTCTAAACCAATTTTGCTGTTCCATTTTTTCAATCCTTGAGTTGAGGGACAGAGAGGTACAGTGAGTGAAACTGACAGTGTGCTATTCTGTTCTAAACCAATTTTGCTGTTCCATATTTTCAATCCTTGAGTTGAGGGACAGAGAGGTACAGTGAGTGAAACTGACAGTGTGCTATTCTGTTCTAAACCAATTTTGCTGTTCCATATTTTCAATCCTTGAGTTGAGGGACAGAGAGGTACAGTGAGTGAAACTGACAGTGTGCTATTCTGTTCTAAACCAATTTTGCTGTTCCATATTTTCAATCCTTGAGTTGAGGGACAGAGAAGGACACTCGTAGAAATTACCAGTGTGCTATTCTGTGCTAAATCTTGTTTGTAGGGAGGGACAGAGTAGGACAGTGAGGGAAAGTGTCAGTGTGCTATTCTGTTCTAAAACTTTTTTGCTGAACCATATTTTCAATCCTTGTGTTTAGGGACAGAGAAGGATAGGCAGGAGACAGTGTCAGTGTCATTGTTGCTAAGCCTCCTGCACAATATACACCTGAAGGTAGCCCTTATTGCTGTTTTTCCCATCTCCCTGCAGGCCATCCATTAAAATGTCTGGAAGGCAACCAAGGAGAGGCAGACAGTCAGGAGGCAAAAAAAGAGGGCAAGCAGGCTCTGTGTCTGGGGGCAACAGTGCTGGTCGTGTACGTGGTGCATTGTCATCAGCACATGGTCATGGGACACGCTTGTCCTTGTTTTCGGCAGCTGGACATGTTGAGCCACATCATGCCGAAGACTTGGTAGAGTGGATGACCAAGCCCACCTCATCCTCCTCATCCTCTCTCACCCAGGCTCAGGGTACTGGCAAAGCAGCTGCCAAAGCGTCCTCTTCTCTGGTATCATTATCTTCATTAGTCAATCCTTCCCTAGACCCACCATGCCCTCCTCCTGAGGAGTCCCCCGAACTGTTTGAGCACAGTGTTGGGTACATGCTCCAGGAGGATGCCCAGCGTTTGGAAGGATCTGATGATGATACCCAGCTAGAGGAAGGCAGCAGCGTGAGAGCAGAGAGAGAGGATGCTCAAGAAGGACACCAATCTGGCAGTCATGCTCCAGCAGCTGCAGAATACTGCCAGATTGGCTCCAGTGATGAGGAGGGAGGGGATGATGAGGTCACTGACTCCACGTGGGTGCCTAATAGGAGAGAGGAGGAGGAGGAGGAGGATGAGGAGGAGGCACATCTCCAACGAGGCAGGATGCCCTTGAGTGGCCAGCGTATGGGCAGCACACCGACGGAATCACACCGCAGAGCTCCGCCTGTGCAGGGCGCTGCCTCTGCCCGTCATTCAAAAAGTTCTTTGGTGTGGGCCTTTTTTGAGGTGAGTGCATCAGATCGCACAGCTGCTGTTTGCAACATATGTCTCAAGCGTATATCGCGTGGCCAAAACATCAGCCGCTTGGGCACCACATGCTTGATCAGACATATGTTGACCTGCCATGCAGCTCGTTGGCAAGCCTACCTTAAAGACCCACACCAAAGAACAAAGCTGACCTCTTCTTGCACCGCATCAGCTGGGATCTCCAACCCCAGTATACCTTCAGTCCTCTCTGAAACCTGCTCTGAGAGGAATGAAGGTGTAGAATTAGGTGTGTCACAGCCAAGTACTTGCGGGCACTCTGCTAGCAGTACACCGACGTCCGATTCTAGCAGGCAAATTTCCCTGCCCCAGCTGCTGGACCGTCGAAAGAAGTTCACTCCCAGCCATCCACATGCCCAGCGGTTGAATGCTAGCTTGGCTAAATTGCTAGCGCTTCAACTGCTGCCTTTTCAGTTGGTAGACTCGGCCCCCTTCCGTGAGTTTGTGCAATGTGCGGTTCCTCAGTGGCAGGTTCCCAAACGACACTTTTTCGCACGGAAGGCTATTCCGGCTCTCTACAGGCATGTGGAAGGCAATGTCTTGGCCTCGCTGGACAGGGCGGTCAGCGGTAAGGTGCATATTACCGCTGACTCATGGTCCAGCAGGCATGGACAGGGACGTTACCTTTCTTTCATGGCCCATTGGGTCACTCTTTTGGCAGCTGGGAAGGATGCAGGACAAGGTGCAGTAGTGTTGGAGGTTGTTCCACCGCCACGCCTCCAAAATGCTACTACTGGTTGTGACACACCTCTCTCCTCCACCCCCTCCTCTTCTTCTTCCTCCATGGCCTCTTCCTGTGGTTTGTCCTCTGAACCAGCGGTGCTCCGTAGGCGTTCAAGGGGCTACGCAAGTACGCAGGCAAAAAGATGCCATGCCGTGCTTGCGCTGGTGTGTTTGGGGGACAGGAGCCACACTGGGGCAGAGGTCCTGTCTGCTCTGCAGGGGCAGGCCGAGAGGTGGTTGACGCCACGCCAGCTTAAGCCAGGAATGGTGGTTTGCGACAATGGCACCAACCTCCTCTCCGCCCTCCGACAGGGACAACTGACCCATGTGCCCTGTATGGCTCACGTCCTTAACCTGGTGGTGCAGCGGTTCTTGGGCAGGTACCCGGGCTTACAGGATGTCCTGAGGCAGGCCAGGAAAGTCTGTGTGCATTTCCGCAGATCTTATAATGCCAGTGCTCGCCTGGCTGAGCTTCAAAAGGAGTTGAACCTGCCCAAGAACCGCCTTATATGTGACATGCCCACCAGGTGGAACTCAACGTTGGCCATGCTGCAGCGGCTGCACACGCAGCAGAGGGCCATCAATGAGTACCTGTGCGACTACGGCACCAGGACAGGGTCAGGGGAGCTCGGGTTTTTTTCACCACGCCAGTGGGGCATGATCAGGGATGCATGCACTGTCCTGGCACCATTTGAGGAGGCCACGAGGATGGTGAGCAGTGACAGTGCATGCATCAGTGACACTGTACCTCTTGTCCACCTGTTGGAGCACACGCTGCGTGGAATAATGGACAGGGCACTTGAGGCAGAACAGAGGCAGGAAGAGGAGGACTTCCTTGCCTCTCAAGGCCCCCTTTACCCAGACAGTGTTCCTTCTGTCCCACCCATCGCACAGGAAGAGGAGGAGGAGGAGGAGGAGGATTGTGTCAGCATGGAGGTGGAGGCTGGCACTCAGCATCATCAGCAGCAGTCTTTTAGGGATGATTTACAGTCCCAAGAAACCAGTGGACTTGTACGTGGCTGGGAGGAGGTGGCTGCGGATCATGTCGTCCTTAGTGACCCAGAGGACTCCGGACTGAATGCCTCAGCTAACCTACGCTGCATGGCCTCCCTGATCCTGCAAAGTCTGCGGAAGGATCCTCGTATTCTTCGGATCAAGGAGAGGGACCATTACTGGCTGGCCACTCTCCTTGATCCACGGTACAAGGGTAAGGTTGCGGACCTTATCGTACCATCGCAGAGGGAGCAGAGGATGAGACAACTCCGGGAGGCCTTGCAGAAAGGTCTGTGCAACGCGTTCCCAGAGACTGGGAGGTTACAAACTCCTGGTCCTGGACAACGAGTTGCTGAGGCTTCGGGCAGTCAAAGAAGGAGCGGTGGGGAAGGTGGCCGTCTGACCGATGCGTTCAGACAATTCTTTAGTCCGCAGCCCCAAAGTATGATCGGTTCCAGCAACCATCGCCAGCGTCTGATATACATGGTCCAGGAATACCTAGGGGCAAGGTCAGACTTGGACACCTTCCCCACCGAAAATCCTCTGGCTTACTGGGTCTTGAGGATGGATCACTGGCCAGAGCTTGCACAGTATGCAATTGAGCTACTGGCCTGTCCTGCATCCAGCGTTCTTTCAGAACGCACATTCAGTGCTGCTGGAGGATTTGTCACGGATCACAGGGTGCGCCTGTCCACCTACTCGGTTGATCGACTGACTTTCATCAAGATGAACCAGTCTTGGATCACCACCAGCTACCACACACCAGATGCTGATATAACAGACTAATTGATTTTAAAATGTCACATCCCTTCAAGACTGATGCTGATGCTGAGTGCCTGTGCTGTTATGTTGATTGGCTATCCTCCTCCTCCTCCTCAATGATACGATTAACGATGATAGCTTGGAAGATCATTTTGGTTTATGGGTGACGCCACCAGTGGCTAAGGCCCAATTTTTCAGCCCCTGTTTAACAGGGGCGTGTAATTAAAATTTTTGATGCAATACTTTGCAACAGGCCTCATTGCTGTGCTCCAAGTACAGTATCTGTGAGGGGTTGCAGTGTTGTGCCACCAGTGCCTAATGCCCAATTTTTCAGCCCCTGTTCAACAGGGGCATGCAATTATAATTATTGATCTAATAATTCACAGCAGGGCCCATTGCTGCGCCCACCAAGAGTAACTGTCAGGCCTTACAGTGTTGTGGCACCAGCACCACCATCACCACCACCACCACCACCAAAGGCCCAATTTTTCAGCCCCTGTTCAACAGGGGCATGCAATTATAATTATTGATCTAATAATTCACAGCAGGGACCATTGCTGCGCCCACCAAGAGTAACTGTCAGGCCTTACAGTGTTGTGGCACCAGCACCACCATCAAAGGCCCAATTTTTACTACCACTGATCAACAATTATATGTTATTACAATTCCTGATATTATACTTGACAGCAGGGCGTTCCAGCACCCACCAAGAATAAATGTGAGTGCTTTCAGTGTTGTGCCAACACCAACACCTAAGGGGCCAATTTCTGCAGAGTATATACGGAAGGTCCCTACTTTCAAACATCCAACTTACAAACTACTACTACTTGCAAACGGAAGAAGACAACAGGAAGTGAGAGGAAATCTACCCCTTGGAAGGAAAATTCTCTCCTTTAAGAATCAATATGGGAGAAAGGTGTCTCCTCTCTACTGATGCTTTATCACCAATCCTTGTTTCAATAAAAACACCACATTTCAAAAACAGTTGTCATTGGGATGCAAAGTGAGGTGAAATGTTCTGAACAGGGGCACAGACAGCAAAAAAAATGTGACAGGGGTGATAACCGTTCCCTATGTTTTACAAAAAGCTAAAAAAAAGGAATTTGCCATGGAGCTCCACTTAAACAATGCAGCTGTTCAAAATTATAAACAGATTCTACATAAGAACAAACCTACAGTCCCTGTCTTGTATGCACCGCCTGTATACGGCTGTTCAGAGTATATAGGTCCTTTTTTATTTTGTGTGCGGGGTTCCCCTTAATATCCATACAAGACCCAAAGGGGCTGGTAATGGGCTGGGGTAGGGGGGGGGTTGGTGGGGTAGCAATGCCATTTTTCCTAAAGATTTTCATCCATATTACCGGGACCAGACATTGCATTAAAGCCGCAAGCAGTTTTAAATGACTTTTTTCCCTTTAGAAATGTTATTTTGTGCAGGGACAGTTCTAAACACGGGAAACACGTGGCACTTCACAGGCATACTTTAGACACCCCCCAGGTACAATATTTAAAAGAATATTTGACTTTTTTTTTTTCACTTTATGCATCATTAAAATGACTGCTCCCGGAAAACGTCCGTTTTTAAAACTTCTTTTTGCATTGATACATGTCCCCTGGTGCAGAAGCCGGGTTCCCAAAATCTGTTTCGGACAATAACATGGATAATAGTCGTTATAATTAGCACTTTAGAATCCGAACGTTCGCATCCATTGTATTTAATAGGGTTCTAATGTTCGTGCGAACTTTCGGTCCGTTCGCGGGTTCTGGTGCGAACCGAACCCGGGGGTGTTCGGCTCATCACTACTGGCCAACAAATATACTGAGAAAAAAAATTACTAGAGACCTTCAACTTGCTGCAAGAGGTTATCAAAAAGAAATGGTAACCACCAAATACAAAGTGGGACTTTAAAGGTAACTTCAGAATCAGCTAGTAGACTTGTATAAAAGCATGAATTTTATTACATCTATTTGTCTATTACATCTATTTTGCACCAACAAGAAACAATGCGTTACTAGACCTACTGATTACTAACAATATAGACTTGATCGCATATGTAGAAATACGGGGCAACTTAGGAAACAGCAATTACAGGCAGGGCCGGATTTGCTCTCCCTGCCGCCCCGAGGCCAGGTTCCGCAATGCACCCCTTCCCCGCCAACCGAACCCCCCCCCCCCCCCACAAATCAATGGAGAATGGCAACTGGATGGCAGGGGCGGCACGGTTAGTTCAAATATTTTGTTTTTTGTTTTTTTACTTTATCACTTTTTTTATTTTTATTTATTTGTAGCTTGTCATTTACTTTTTTTTATTTTTGTATAATTTTCTTACTATTTTTAATATTATTTTTCTTATTCTTTACTTTTTAATTACTTTTTTATTTGATTACCGTAATTTAATTATTATTTCTTATTATTTTTTTATTTTTATTATTTTTTTCACTTAACTTTATTGCTATCTCACAGGAGAAAACAATTCCCTGTGTGATAGTAATTGGAAGTGACAGGTTCTCTTTATTGACCCTGTCACCTCCAAAACAGGAGTCCTAGCACTGTGCTAGAACTCCTGTCACAGCTGAGATGGGAAGAGCACAGCTCACGCCTCTCACTGTGTACATCGGCAGCAGGGACAGAAGACAGACTCGGTGGCCGGAGGGAGGACGAAGTCCCGAAGACAGAGCCAGCAGAGAGAGGTATGTGGGGGGAAAGAGGGAAGGACAGATGGCAGCACGTGGCGACACTTGTTAACGAGCAAGCGGATTCCCCCTCACTACATTTAGTCCTGCTAGAAAGCAACTTACCGGCCTTAACTGTATGTTCCAGCCGTCGGGCGACTCCATGCCGCTGCCGCCCCGAGGCCTGGCCTTGGTGGCCTTGTGGGAAATCCGGGCCTGATCACAGGTCAATTAGTTTCAGCATAAATCACACAAATAGGAAACATAAGGGGAATACAAAGACATAGAATTTCAAAAGAGCCAACTTCCAGAAACGACGCTCCTTGCTAGAAGATACTAAATGGGATAAAATCCTAGGAAAAAAGAACACAGAGGAAAAATGGGTGTGCTTTGAGAGCATATTAAATAAGGGTATTAGCCAATGCATCCCAAAGGGATACATTTAAAAGAGCTAATAAAAGCCCTGGGCGGCTTAACGCCAACGTAAAAATTCATATAAAAGCAAAGGATAAGGCCATCAAAAAATACAAGACTGAGGGGTAATCATCAGCATTCCAACTGTACAAAGAATACAATAAGAAATGTAAGGGTTTAATCAGGGTGGCTAAGATAGAACATGAAAGGCACATAGCGGAGGAGAGTAAAAAAATCCCAAGAAATTCTTTAAGTACATAAATAGTAAAAGAGGGAGGACAGATCATATTGGCCCCATAAAGAATGATGAAGGGAATCTGGTCATTAAGGATGGTGAGATGGCAAAGGTTTTGAATGTATTCTTCTCCTCAGTCTTCATGAGGGAAACGCGGGGCTTCAGTAACCAAAACTGCAATGTTTATCCTCATGACACGTCACAGGAAGCACCCTTATGGTTAACAGAGTATAAAATTAGAAACAGACTTGAAAAACTTAACATAAATAAGTCGCCGGGACCAGATGGCTTGCACCCGAGGGTCCTTAAGGAACTCAGTCAAGTAATTGCCAGATCGTTTTTCCTAATTTTTACAAACAGTCTACTGACTGGTATGGTACCAGCTGATTGGAGAAAAGCCAATGTAGCACCAATCTTTAACCACTTCTCTACTGTGCACGAAAACCCCCTTCCTGCCCAAGCCATTTTTCAGCTTTCAGCGCTGTCACACTTTGAATGACAATTGCGCGGTCGTGCGACGTGGCTCCCAAACGAAATTTGCGTCCTTTTTTTCCCACAAATAGAGCTTTCTTTTGGTGGTATTTGATCACCTCTGCGGTTTTTTGCGCTATAAACAAAAGAAGAGCGTCCAGTTTGGAAAAAAAACACTATTTTTTACTTTTTGCTATAATAAATACCCAATTTTTTTTTTTAATAAAATTTTCCTCAGTTTAGGCCGATCCGTGTTCTTCTACATATTTTTGGTAAAAAAAAAAATCGCAATAAGCGCGTATTGATTGGTTTGCGCAAAAGTTATAGCGTCTACAAAATAGGGGATAGATTTATAGCATTTTTATTTTTTTATTAGTAATGGCGGCGATCTGCGATTTTTTATTGTGACTGCGATATTGCGGCGGACACATCGGACACTTTTGACACATTTTTGGGACCATTCACGTTTATACAGCGATCCCTGCTATAAAAATGCATTGATTACTGTATAAATGTGATTGGCAGGGAAGGGGTTAACCACTAGGGGGCGGGAAGGGGTTAAATATGTTCCCTCAATGTGTTCTAACTGTGGGGGGAGGGGACTGACTGGGGGAGGTGACCGATGGTTGTCCCTATGTACAAGGGACACACCATCGGTCCCCTCTCCCTCACAGGACGTGGATCTCTGTGTTTACACACAGAGACCCACTTTCCTGCTCGTTTCCCGGGCAATCGCGGGTGCCCGGCGGCAATCGCGGCCGCCGGGCACGCGCATCGGGGCCTTGTGAACGCGGCGGGCGCGCGTGCGCGCCGCTGGCGGCAAGCGCGCGCCTCCTAGCTCATTTTAAAGGGAGGACGTCATATGACGTCCTCCCAGAACGAGAGTATCCTCCGCCCGCCATCAATTGACAGTGGGCGGGGGACAAGTGGTTAAAAAAGGACCAAGATATATCCCTGGGAACTACAGACCAGTTAGCCTAACATCAATAGTATGCAAGCTCTTGGAGGGGATGATAAGGGATGATAAGGGACTATATACAAGATTTTATTAATGAAAACGATATCATTATTAATTAACAGTAATCCACATGGATTCATGAAAAATCGTTCTTGCCAAACAAATCTATTAACCTTCTATGAGAAGGTGAGCTGCCATCTAGATGAAGGAAGGCCGGTAGACTTGGTGTATCTGGATTTTGCAAAAGCATTTGATACAGTTCCACCAAACGTTTACTGTACAAGCTAAGTTTATAAATGATATGGAGGATGGGATAAACAGCTCAATCTCAGTATTTGCAGAAGATACTAAGCTAAGCAGGGCAATAGCTTCTCCACAGGATGTGGAAACCTTGCAAGGAGATCTGAACAAATTAATGAGGTTGGCAATTTCATGGCAAATGAGGTTTAATGTAAAAAAATGCAAAATAATGCATTTAGTTGGCAAAAGCATAAATGCAATCTACTCACTAGGGGAGAACCTCAGGGGGAATCTAGGATGGAAAAGGACCTGCGGGTCCTAGTAGATGATAGGCTCAGCAACAGCATTCAATGCCAAGCTGCTGCAAGCAAAGCCAATAGAATATTGGCATGCATTAAAAAGGGAATTAACTCCAGAGATAAAATGATAATTCTCCCACTCTACAAGACTCTGGTTTGGCCGCACCTGGAGTATGCCATCCAGTTCTGGGCTCCAGTCCTCAGGAAGGATGTGCTGGAAATGCAGAGAGTACAGAGAAGGGAAACAAAGCTAATAAAGGGACTGGAGGATCTTAGTTATGAGGAAAGATTACAAGCACTGAACTTATTCTCTCTAGAGAAGAGCCGCTTGAGAGGGGATATGATTTCAATGTACAAATATCGTACTGGTGACCCCACAATAGGGATAAAACATTTCCACAAACAGGCAATTAAAAAGACTCGCAGCCATTATCTAAAATTAGAGGAAAAGTGATTTAACGACTTCCGGGCCGCCGGCCGTCGTTATACGTCGCTACTTTGAAGATGAATACCATTGTTATAGCTAGCTGCCATAACCCCGGTATCCTCTTCAAGAGCGGGCGGTTTCAGATAAAAGGGGTCTCTGCCACGATTGTTGGAGCAAGAGCAATAATTCTTGCCCTAGACCTCCTCTGTAACTTAAAACATGCAACCTGTAGAATTTTTTAAACGTTGCCTATGAAGATTTTTAAGGGTAAAAGTTTGTCGCCATTCCACAAGCGGGCGCAACTTTGAAGTGTGACATGTTTGGTATCAATTTACTCAGCTTAACATTATCTTTAACAATATTTAAAAAACAATTGGGCTAACTTTACTGTTGTCTTATTTTTCAATTAAAAAAAGTAAATTTTTTCCCAAAAAAGTGCGCTTGTAAGACTGCTGCGCAAATACGGTGTGACAAAAAGTATTGCAACAATCGCCATTTTATTCTCTAGGGTGTTAGAAAAAATATATATATAATGTTTGGGGGTTTTAAGTAATTTTGTAGCAAAAAATGTTTTTTAACTTGTAAACACTAAATCTCAGAAAGAGGCTCGGCCGTTAAAGTGGATGTAAACCCAATTCATGAAATTTGAGCTGGGCACATATATCTGCAGTATTTTGTTATCTCTCTTCAAAGTGTTATGTCCCGTAGCTCTCTCCTGACCCACTCCTCTGTTATCAGCCTGATAACTTCTGACAAATTCTCTGACATATCAGATAAAAGCAGCCTGAAATTTCTGTCTGGGGAGGTTGCTAAAATAGATTAGCAGGGAGCTGGCCCTGTTACAAAACACCTCTGAGTGTCTCTGCCTATGATGAGAGGGGGTGTGTGCCTTTCCTCCAATCAGCAATTTTAGCTATCTTGGCTGTATGCCCAGACATCACACTCTGTGTTAACCAGGAAGAGAAAATCTCCTAACACGATTGGAACTTTCTGAACAGTATATAAATATGAAGACAGCAGGATGTCATGTTGACCCTTTGGCATCAATGCTTTCTTGAGTGGCTGATCCATAATCATTATGCACAGCATTATTTTTGGGCCAGTGGTGCAGGACAACAGTCAATCAAACAGCATTTTTTTAAGGTGGTCAGCAATGAAAGGCTCCATATAGCTCCCATGACAGGTATCCTTTAAGGTAAACTTTACTCAAGGGATAAAAGGGGGTTTCCATTACTGGCTGTCAGAAACCATGAATCAGACCGAGACAGAAGTACAGTTATATCACACTTGTTTAATAATAATAATAAAAAGGTAAACAGAGTAAGCGTAGTCAAAACATAGCCAGAGTTCAGTAACCGGATCGGGTAGTCGGCCAAGCCAAAGTCCAAGAGCCAGCGATAAAGGTAGTAGTACAGCAAGCAGGATCTGTAGCCAGAGGGGATGTCAGTCAAGCAGGTCTTAAACTGTAACGCGGGAGAAAGTCTCTTGTGATGTTAACACAGGTGAAGGCGAAGAGCAAATTAACTGGAAGTCCTTGAGGCCTGGTTCACACTGGGGCGACAAACGCTCCGACATTGGGAGCTCATGTCGCATGACGTGTGAAAATCAATGTTTCCCTATGGGAGCCGTCTTAACTGGTCCGACACATGTCGGTCCGACTTTGAGAATGCTCCTTGTACTACTTTGGTCCGACTTTGATCCGACTTCAGCCCATTGACTATCATTGAAGTCGGATCAAAGTCGGACCGCAGTCTTGCATGATCCGACTTTGGCATACGACTTGTGCTGTACTGCTCTTGAGGGGGAACTCCAGGCCAAATTTTAAATAAAAAACCGGCATGGGTTCCCCCTCCAGGGGCATACCAGGCCCTTGGGTCTGGTCTGGATTTGAAGGGGCGCCCCTACGCCAAAAAAAAAACGGCGTGGGGGTCCCCCCCAAAATCCAAACCAGACCCTTATCCGAGCACGCAACCTGGCAGGCCGCAGGGGAAGAGGGGGGGACGAGAGAGTGCCCCCCTCCCTCCTGAACCGTACCAGGCCGCATGCCCTCAAAATGGGGGGTTTGGTGCTCTGGGGCAGGGGGGCGACCTGCGGCCCCCCCACCCCAGAGCACTTTGCCCCCATGTTGATGAGGACAGGGCCTCTTCCCGACAACCCTGGCCGTTGGTTGTCGGGGTCTGCGGGCGGGGGGCTTATCGGAATCCGGGAGCCCCCTTCAATAAGGGGGCCCCCGGATCCCGGCCCCCCCACCCTATGTGAATGAGTATGGGGTACATCGTACCCCTACCCATTCACCTGGTGGAAAAAAATTGCAATAAAAAAACCACACAGCTTTTTAAAGTATTTTTATTGCACAGCTCCGGGGGTCTTCTTCCGACTTCGGGGGTCTCCGGTGTCGTCGCCGCGTTCTCCGTTTCTTTCTTCTGCCGGGCCTCCGCTAACTTCTTTTTAGCTCTTTTGCTAGCGGAGGCCCGGTCTTCTCCGTCGCCTTCTTCTTCTCCCGCTCTTCTCCCGCTCTCCGGTTTTTCTCCCGCTCTCCGGTTCTTTCTTCTGCCGGGCCTCCGCTAACTTATTTTTAGCTCTTTTGCTAACGGAGGCCCTGTCTTCCCGTCGTCTCGTCCGGCTCTCCATTGTCCTTCTGCCGGCCCCTCCACTAACTTCTTTAGCTCTTTTGCTAGTGGAGGGGCCGGTCTTCCCGTCGTCGCCGTCGGCGTCTTCTTCCCTCTTCTCCTCCGCTCCGCATTAATATAGGCTTCTCATGACGTCACAGTCACATGTTCCGGGGCACATGGCACCGGAGCATGTGACTGTGACGTCATGGGAACATGTGACTGTGACGTCATGGGAAGCCTATATTAATGCGGAGCGGAGCGGACAGCCAGTATTACAGCGGGAGGAAGCGACGCGTCAACATCGAGAAGGAGAAGAGGGAAGAAGACGCCGACGGCGACGGGAAGACCGGCCCCTCCACTAGCAAAAGAGCTAAAGAAGTTAGTGGAGGGGCCGGCAGAAGGACAACGGAGAGCCGGACGAGACGACGGAGAAGACCGGGCCTCCGTTAATACTTTAAAAAGCTGTGTGGTTTTTTTATTGCAATCTTTTTCCGCCAGGTGAATGGGTAGGGGTACGATGTACCCCATACTCATTCACATAGGGTGGGGGGGCCGGGATCCGGGGGCCCCCTTATTGAAGGGGGCTCCCGGATTCCGATAAGCCCCCCGCCCGCAGACCCCAACAACCAACGGCCAGGGTTGTCGGGAAGAGGCCCTGTCCTCATCAACATGGGGGCAGGGTGCTCTGGGGTGGGGGGGCCGCAGGTCGCCCCCCTGCCCCAGAGCACCAAACCCCCCATGTTGAGGGCATGCGGCCTGGTAGGTTCAGGAGGGAGGGGGGCGCTCTCTCGTCCCCCCCTCTTCCCCTGCGGCTGGCCAGGTTGTGTGCTCGGATAAGGGTCTGGTTTGGATTTTGGGGGGGACCCCCACGCCGTTTTTTTTTCGGCGTAGGGGCGCCCCTTCAAATCCAGACCAGACCCAAGGGCCTGGTATGCCTCTGGAGGGGGAACCCATGCCGGTTTTTTATTTAAAATTTGACCTGGAGTTCCCCCTCAAGATTCATACCAAACACAGTGCCTGATATTGGCGGGGATCCAAGTCGGATCCCCGTTCATTGAAAGTCGGACATATGTCGGCTTCATGTCGCAGGGCAAAGTCGGATCCAAAGTAGGACAGATGTCGTGTCGCACTAGTGTGAACCCAGCCTGAGAAGGCAGAGCTGACAAGCAGATCATCAACAGGTGGATCACTGTGGAGAGATGGAAGCTGGCAATTAGCTAACAGCTGAGCTGCCAGCACAGAGAAGGAAGGGCTGAGCCCAGCCCTGACATTGGCCTCCTGCTACAAAAGACTAGTTGCCTGGCGGTTATATAAAGCCACTGGCTTTAGTACCTTCTAAAGGTAGCATTACATGGGGGTTCCCTATGATAAGGACGGGTGACCCCGCCCCCTCTCACGGAGGTTTAGTTCCTGCTGGAGAGGGGAGACTGCAGCGTCGCTGGAGAATGGCTCATCGTTGGATATCGACGGGATTACATCGCTGGAATTTTTTATTTTTTTTTAAATAAAAGGACTTGTCCAACTGTGTCTGTGTGTTTTTTACAAATTTTTACACTTTCTTTGTGAAATGGTAGGGGTACAATGTACCCCGTTACCAATTCACATGGGGGGGCAGGATCTGGAGTTCCCCTTTGTTAGGGGCTTCCAGATTTCGATAAGCCCCCCGCCCGCAGACCCCCACAACCACCGGGCAAGGGTTGTGGGGATTAGGCCCTTGTCCTCATCAACATGGGGACAGCCTCCCCATGTTGAGGGCATGTGGCCTGGTACGGTTCAGGAGGGGGGGCGCTCTCTTGTCCCCCCTCTTTTCCTGCGGCCTGCCAGGTTGCGTGCTCGGATAAGTGTCTGGTATGGATTTTTGGGGGACCCCACACCATTTTGTTTTTAATTTTGGTGCGGGTTCCCCTTAAAATCCATACGAGACCTAAAGGGTCTGGCATGGATTTTTGGGGGGGACCCCACGCCATTTTTTTACAAAAAATTGGTGCGGGGTTCCCCTTAATATTCATACCAAACCTGAAGGGCCTGATATGGAATTTGGAGGGACCCCCACGTTTTTTTTTTTTTTGGTTCGGGTTCCCCTTAATATTCATACCAGACCAAAAGGGCCTGGTAAGGGACTGTGGAGAGGACCACTGACATTTTTTTCAATGACTTTGATCTGTATTGCCGGGGAGCCGACAATTCATTATAGCCGCGAGTGGTTTTAAATTACTTTTTTTCCTTCAGAATCGACATTTTGTGCAGGGACAATTCTAAACACGGGAAACATGCGCGACTTTACAGGCATACTTTAGACACCCCCCAGGTACGAAATTTAAAGGAATATTTCACTTTTAGTATTTCACTTTAAGCATTATTAAAATCACTGCTCCCGAAAAAACAGCCGTTTTTAAAACTTTTTTTTGCATTGATACATGTCCCCTGGGGCAGGACCCGGGTCCCCAAACACTTTTTTTGACAATAACTTGCATATTAGCCTTTAAAATTAGCACTTTTGATTTTTCATGTTCGTGTCCCATAGACTTTAACGGTGTTCGCGTGTTTCGAACAAATTTTTTGCCTGTTCGCATGTTCTGGTGCAAACCGAACAGGTGGGTGTTCGGCTCATCCCTAGTTGGGTATTTTGAATAGTCACTTTATTGGGTATTGAAGATTTAATAGCAAACATTAAGGCTCTATAACAGGTCATCCATATGATAATTGAATTTTTCTCATCTAATTAACACTAAAGCACTTTAACTATTGGGAAATACCACTCACTAAGTTTAAAAGCACATATCACTTTACACGTTGGATCAATACATTTTTATAAATACCGCAGAGCAGTGCCATTACCACCACACCCATAACATTCATTTATACATCATGGCTTTACCTTGCAGGTCTGAAAAAAGGCACCCAGCAGTTTACAACCGCTTTAAAGTAGCACAGTGCTAAATAGCAAAAAAAAATCCTGGTCATGAAGGGGGGTAAAACCTTCCAGTGCTTAGGTGGTTAATTTTAAAATACTGTACATACAGGATGAGTAATCATAACAAAGACAAAAACACAGTAGACATTGTTTATTAGTAAAAGTATTTATGTATTTTTTTTTAGCTAGCTACAACTTTTTTTTTTGATAAATTCTTTTTTATAGGATTTTAAAAGGTTTAGTTATACAAAACAAAGCTTATTGGGCATACCCAGGCTTAAACAAACACAATATGACCCAACAAAACAACTTAAAAAAAAAAAAAACACACTTGCCCTAGGGCAAATTAATTTGCTCCACTGAAGGAAATAACATACAAAGAGGATTGATCCTGCAGTGCTCTGAAATAAGCCATAACCACTCCAACGGAAATACTACCAGAAGTGCTGGGGGGACATGGGGATGGAAGCTACCGGCTCCTTGGATTCAGTCCAAACATCCCAGACCTTGGAAAATGTATTAGAGCATCCTCTAGACTCATATGTACATTTATACAGTGGTACCATTTTATTAACTTTGGTCTTCTAGAATTCAGATGTAGGAGCCTGAGCGGATTTCCATTTAAGGAGAATAGATTTAGGACCATAGAACAGTAATGCGGCGTACACACGATCGTTTTTCATGCCATTTTTTAACCCGACGTTTTTCACGTAGTTTTTTTTCATGTTTCCTCTCAAGCCTGTCTTGCGTACACACGATCATTTTAAAAAACGTTCAAGCAAAGCGCAGTGACGTACAACATGTACGACGGCACTATAAAGGGGAAGTTCCATTCGAATGGCGCCACCCTTCATGTTAGTAAACTTTGTTGAGCGGCGATTCGCGCTTTTCAGCCTCATGATTTTCAGTCCGTTACAGCGTGACGAATGTGCTATCTCCATTACGAACGCTAGTTTTACCAGAACGAGCGCTCCCGTCTCATACTTGATTCTGAGCATGCGTGTTTTTTTTTCCCCTCGTAAAAGCATACACACTATCGTTTTTCACGTCGTTAAAAAAAATTACATGAAAAACGACGTGAAAAAATAGAGCATGTTCGAAATTTTTAATGCCCGTTTTTCATGCCGTTAAAAATGCTCTGGAGCATACACACGATCGGTTTTAATGCCCATTTTTAAAAATGGCATTTTTAACGGCATGAAAAACGATCGTGTGTATGGGGCATAACAGTCCCAACAGAGTTCTCATTGCTCTGGACATGGCCAGTAAATGAACAAGACCCAGTATACAGATATCACTTGTTAAGGGCACTGAAAGGGCACTGAAACTGCTGTGACAGAACAAATACACTTAGAGACATCTGCCCAAAAGGGCCTAATGACTGGACATTCCCAAAAAACATGTATAAATGTGGCTGGGTCCTCTGGACAACGCCAACATTTCGATGGGTATGAGGGGAAAAATCCTGTTCAGTTTTTGGGGGATAAAATATACCCTATGGAGAATTTTAAATTGGACCAATCGATCTCTGGTAGATACCAATTGTTGCATGGGGTAAACCCAATCCCATGTCCTCCCAGTACTAGCTAGTCTAGCTCCAGAACCTCCCTGCGGCAGCACTCTAGAAGTTTATCAAGGCCCTCATGTTTATTAGGATGAAGGGTGTTGTATATAGTAGATAGAGGTTTCGCCAGAGAATCATCTCTCAACAGAGACTCAATCCCAAAACCGTAAAGAAAAGTAGAGTAGAGAATTGCAAATGAAAAGCATGAAGGTATCGGAACAGATACGAGTTAGCGAGAGAATATTGGGTTTTTAAGGAGTCAAAAGTATAAAGGGCACCTCCTGCACATATTTGATTAACCTCCCTGGCGGTATGATTCTGTCTGGAATTATGTACCAAAAGTGGTACAATTATTTTGCATGGAAATTAGGTGTTATGTATTGTAGGCCTGCAATTCTTAGTAATTACTTACTTAAACCTGACCAAACAAGAGTCTAGTAAACATCCCGGGTATGATAAAGTTTGGAACAAAAAATCATAAATTATAATATAATAAATAACTATAAATAATTATAACAAATAGTAATGTAATTATAATAAAAATTATTCACTAATGTAATCAAATCAAAAACACTGAAATTTGCTCAGTTGCAGAATTGTCGCTGTCATTAGATTTAGTGTTTGATGACGAATTTCCCCACAAAACGCTATCGCTCAATTCTGCGAGTGATTCTAATTTATTGATATAAAAGGATACATATGCGCCTACCAATAGGTGAAGCTAAAACTAGAATATATAAGTGCTAATATATATATATGAATGACACACAGCAGCTAAACTTCTATAGTGTAACCAACACAAATGAATATAGTGAAAAATGTTGAAGCAGTGCTAAATGTCAAAGTGCAAAATGCTTAAAGTGAAACGTGCTATAAATGTGCTATAAATAGTCCAATAACACAATAAATGTAAAAATATCTAATAGTACATGTGCATAAAAAAGCAATAATCATATAAAAAATTGTATCCGAAAAATTGATGTGTCCCAAAAAATAGTGTATGATAGAAAGTTCACACAAAGGGTAATGATCTCCAAAAAAAGGACAAAAATTTCCAGCAAACAAGAATAGGAGAGAGGGAGAAGAAGAGGCGTGGGAGTCCAGCTTTTCACATCAATAGGGAATCAACCATAACAGGCATATGCTCACAATCCTCCCCCGATGATACCAGCCTCTCACCTTAATGATGGACCCAAAAGGGTCAGATAAAGCCTTGATCAATCTCCAGCACTAAAGATGATGCTCTCCAACTCTTGTGTATATTCAGTAAGCAGGGATCACTGCAGCATTTCCACCACTTCCAACCGTATCTTCCTGGAGTTTTTCTCTTACTCCATGTCTCAGGAACAAAACAAGAGGGACTCCATAGTGAAGTAAGTATTTAAAAGCCAAAAACTGCGTTTATTATAAAAAATAAAAAATATGGCATAAAAACAAAGGTAAAAGCACCAAGCATAAAAACGCCAAATGGAGTACACACTTCCGGTCACGGCCGTAAACCGGAAGTCAACGTCACTAAGCTCCTCCTCCCATTACCCTTTGTGTGAACTTTCTATTATACACAATTTTTTGGGACACATCAATTTTTTGGATACTTTTTTTATATGATTATTGCTTTTTTATGCACATGTACTATTAGATATTTTTACATTTATTGTGTTATTGGACTATTTATAGCACATTTATAGCACGTTTCACTTTAAGCATTTTGCACTTTGACATTTAGCGCTGCTTCAACATTTTTCACTAGATTGTAATTTATTATCGCTGTTTTCTAGCTGGTCTAAAACCACTTTTGACGTAAACTGACACTTTTTGGTTGCTATGGACAATCTCCAGTTTCCAGGCAGAAAGAACAGTTTTTAATAATATAAAACTGCATGCAGGACGCTGGACAGACCACTAGGGACAAAGGGGATGAGTTATTATTTGATACAGCACTGTAATCTGTAAGATTACAGTGTACTGTATGTTTTTTGTGTTTTTATCTTTTTGAATTTTCCCGCCAAACTCGGGAACAGAGCTCGGCGGCACTCAGCAGTCACCAGTGTGTGAATCGAGAGAGGAGACAGCTCGCACACACAGCGGGACACATCGCAGGATCCAGGGGACAAGGTAAGTAACTTCCCCTGTATCCTGCAATGCAGCCTGAGTCTGGCTCGGGGTTACCGCTTCTGGCATGTAAAATTCACCCTGAGCCAGACTCGGGATTACCGCCAGGGAGATTAAGATAATTGATTCTTTTGGAAGCCCATATTTGGGGGTCTGGAAAGATAAAAAATCGACTGTGTCACAGAGAAAGGGGCCGAGGACCTCCGTATAGTAAATTACGTAAGGCTTCATATGAACCTAGATGTGCTGCCTCCAATACTACTGCTGCATTAGTGTCATCTGCCACCATCCAAGTGCATTTGTGAGCAATGCAACGGTGTAATTAGCATATAGATCCAGACAAGCCACTCCTCCCTCTGTCCATGGCTTTTGCAAAATCACCAATTTGAATCTGAGTTGACGAGAACCCCAAAGGAATAATGTCATGGCAGAATTAAATTTTTGGAAGTATTTCTTAGGAATCCATATCGGAGCATGCCGGCGAATGTACAGTAGAGAGGGAAGCAGCTTCATTTTTATGAGATTGATCCTGTCTATAAGGGAGAGAGGGAGATGTGCCCATGCTGCCACATGTTGCTTTGCCATCTGCAGTAGCAGTAGAGGCTTTAAGAACAGTAGTCAATAGCCCTGGAGGAGATTGTCACTCCCAAACATTTAGCAGTGGATGTCCACCTTAGGGGCAAATCTGGATCAATTTGTGATTTGGGATTTACCCCAATTGACTTTCAAACCGTTTTTTGAGAAAAGGAGGATATTAGGTCATCAGAGTATAATGCCACTTTTTCTGTAATGGGGCCCATCTGAATACCCTTGATAAGTGGAGCTTTGTGTATTGCCTGGGCAATGGATTCCATCATGTGTGCAAATAGCGTCAGGGAAAACGGGCACCCCTGTCTCGTGACCTTACCAATATGAAAAGGATCCGACAATATGCCTCCCAATTTGATCTGGGCAGTAGGGGATTTATAAAGTAGTTGAAGCCTGGCCCAAAGCCCATCTAGCTAGATACAACTTTTAGTCTGCATAGTTTGTTTAGAGCATGGCAAGCCAATAGTGCTTGCAAAGAATAAAGTGCTAAACACCAATTACACTGCAAACACATTAAATTTAAAATATTTAGATTATATTAGTCAACCCTAATCTTTCTGCTTGGTATTGTAAATAACGCAGAGTTCAGAGGTCACTAGTACATACAAAACAGCATACGGGTCAGAAGTAAGTAATGCAGAGGCCAATAGTATGTAACACAGTGGAATGGTTGGAAGTAAGCAACACAGTGTGCAGGGGTCAAGAGTAACACAAAATTCAGGGCTCAGAAGTAATGCAGAGGTCAGTAGTATGTAAGGTACAGTGCTGGGTTGGTAACTCAGAGTGCAGAGTTTAGTGGTATGTAAAGAAAATTACAGAGGTCAGTAGTAATGAAGTGTAAAAGTCAGTAGTATGCAATGGTAGAAAGTAATAGGTGTCCCAGGAGCCACACATCAAGTCAAAGCCTGCTGTGTGATAGTGATTGGCAGTCTCAGCCTGCACCCCTGCCAGCCCACGCCCCCAACACGTTTTACTCCACCCACCGGAGCTTACTCATGGGGGTAATGGTAATGTAGTGTGCAGAGCTTAGTAGAATGTAAAGCACAGTTCAGAGGATATGAGTAAGTAATGCAGAAATCAGTAGTATGTCACACACTGGGGAGAATTTGCTAAAACTGGAGCAGACAGAATCTGGAGCAGCTGTGCATGGCAACCAATCAGCTTCTATCTTCAGCTTGTTTATTAAAACTTTTAAAATGAAATATAGAAGCCCGTTGAATGCCATGCACAGCTGCACCAGATTTTGGCTGCTCCAGTCTTAGTAAATTACCCTTACTGTGAAGAGGCTAGGAGTAGGTAATGCTGAGGTCAGTAGTATCTAATGCACTGTGAAGAGGTCAGGAATAGGTAATGCAGAGTGCAGTGGCGGCCCGTCCATAGGGGGCGCATGGGCGCCGCCCCCCCTCCCAGGCAGTCACAAAAAAAAAGAATAAAAAAAAAAAAAAAAAAATTTTAAACATGGCCCTTTAAGAAAAAGAAAATTTGAAAAAAAAGTTCTTAAGTGCACTTTGCCCGAGCGCCGGACACAGTGCAGTATGAAAAACGCCACGTCAGTGCAATCACAAGATTGCAGACAAGGCGTTTAATTTGCAGGCTTTAAATCTGCTTTGCGGCGCTGTCCATTGCGCTAAACAGCATCCGGTCCGGTCCTTGGGTGCTTTGCATACTAGTAAGGACATCACTTCCGGTTTTTACTGCCAGGGATACCCAGAAGTGACATCATCAGCTCCTTGGAACGCACTGCCGAGCGGAGCTATGTGGAGTGTGGATTCTAGGGACAGGACCCTGTGTCAGGCAGGGAGCGGATCACTATGGGGTGGATGGGCACGGAGCTGACTGTCAGTGCTGAACCTGAGCCTGAAGCTGAAGGTGAGTGTGGGGATCGGGGGTTCTCTCTGTCTCCAGCTGAGAGAGAGTTCATTTCTCCTGTCATGTCACTCTCTTGCAGTCTGACTTGGATGACTCCATTTGTTCTGTTCACCCCTCTCCCCCCTCCCTCCAGATTGTTCTCCACTCGCTCTCCCTGTCATATCTCCCCTCTGTCTACAAAGCTGCTCCGATGTTCTTATCTTCTCAGTCCCACTGAGTTAGTCTCCCTGCAGCCTTTTTCTCCTGTATTTCCCCTCTTATCAGACCATTTTATCTCTCTGAGGACCCCAGCACTCCAACTGCTCAACCTAATATATATTATCTGCTCTCTCCCCCCCCAACACAGGCACAGCTGGACAGCTACATTCCAATGGGATGTACAATTAACTCTACACTGTCCAGCAGCTGCCTTTTTATCTTGTGCCCTATATAATGTGCTCCGCACCCCTCCCCATGTAATGTGCCCTGCACCCCTCTCCTACATGTACCGCCATACACTCTGCACCCCTCTCCTACATGTACCGCCATACACTCCACACCCCTCTCCTACATGTACCGCCATACACTCTGCAGCCCTCTCCTACATGTACCGCCATACACTCCACACCCCTCTCCTACATGTACTGCCATGCACTCCGCACCCCTCTCCTACATGTACCGCCATACACTCTGCACCCATCTCCTACATGTACCGCCATACACTCTGCACCTCTCTCCTACATGTACCGCCATACACTCCGCACCCCTCTCCTACATGTACCGCCATACACACTGCACCCCTCTCCTTCATGTACCACCATACACTCCGCACCCCTCTCCTATATGTACTGCCATACACTCTGCACCCCTCTCCTACATGTACCGCCATACACACTGCACCCCTCTCCTATATGTACCGCCATACACTCTGCACCCCTCTCCTACATGTACCGCCATACACTCCGCACCCCTCTCCTATATGTACCACCATACACACTGCACCCCTCTCCTACATGTACCGCCATACACTCCGCACCCCTCTCCTACATGTACCGCCATACACTCCGCACCCCTCTCCTACATGTACCGCCATACACACTGCACCCCTCTCCTACATGTATGCCATACACTCCGCACCCCTCTCCTATATGTACCGCCATACACTCTGCACCCCTCTCCTACATGTACCGCTATACACTCTGCACCCCTCTCCTACATGTACCGCCATACACTCTGCACCCCTCTCCTACATGTACCGCCATACACTCTGCACCCCTCTCCTACATGTACCGCCATACACTCTGCACCCCTCTCCTACATGTACCGCCATACACTCTGCACCCCTCTCCTACATGTACCGCCATACACTCTGCACCCCTCTCCTACATGTACCGCAATACACTCTGCACCCCTCTCCTACATGTACCGCCATACACTCTGCACCCCTCTCCTACACGTAAAACCCACCACCATACACACTGCAACCCTCTCCTACATGTACCGCCATACACTCCGCACCCCTCTCCTACACATACCACCCACCACCATATACTCTGCACCCCTCTCCTGCATGTACCACCCACCGCCATACATTACTGTTAACAATGAATATATGGGCATTTAAAGGAGCACCTACAATATGTAATGCATAATTTATACCAAAAGAATGAAAGGCGCTTATTGATTAGTTGCTATGGGCTACAGTATTTTGCACATTGCTGTCTGTATTATGAAACTCCACTTGTTTCCTAACCAAATGGATTTAATTTAATTTGAATTACTTTAAATTAAATTTTGATTTTAAAATATTTTAAAATTCTTCTTTAATTTGAGTATGATATGTTTTATAGTGAAATTTTTATTTGCAGTCTTTGATTCTGTCACGTATGCTGTTAGGTCATGGTATTGTAAAGCTGCTAAATACGCCTGACACTATGGGTGGAAGCTAGTGGAATACAGGGGCGGAGTGGGTGTATTATGTAGGGGGTGGGGCTTATGAGAAGTGGGAGGGGTCAAAAATGAGGGGCGGAGCCTGGCGCCCCCCCATCCTAAAACTTCACCAGCCGCCACTGGCAGAGTGCAGTTTTATGTATGGCACAGTGTAGGAGTCTAAAAGTCAGATCTGGGTGGGATTTAGGCACAGTGCACTGCCCTGACGGAAGTGCATGTTAGTAGTGGAAGGAGAGATGTCAGCATTGTCTGGAGAAGCCAGATTGCAGCTGTCACACAGCTGGAGATAGGAAGCAAATTCTGGTTGGTTGCTGTGAAACCATGAGTGTGCAGGTGTGTTCCCAGCCCCAGTGTCAGAGGGGGGTGGCTGCTGTTACTACCTGTACAGTATGCACTGGGAACATGCACCGAGCTGTATTAATATCAGTGAACATTCCATGAGGAGTAGTGCTGTATTCTATTGATACTCCATAAAGATCAGGAATCACACAGTAGATTGGCCAGGAGGAAAGGTTCTAGACCCACACAGAGCCCAGAGTAGTCTGGGGGGTGCACTTAAATCTGGAGGATTCGACCTTGCTTAGAGAGTAGAAAATATGAAGTGTGGCTCAGTGATGGTGGACCAAGGTGGCAGAGAATCAGTGTTGTTGCAGTGAAATAGGACAGTAGGGATGAGCTTCGTGTTCGAGTCGAACATACGTTCGACTCGAACATCGGCTGTTTGATCGTTCGACGAAGATCGAACGATTTGGGCCGTTCGCGCCAAATTCGAGTGACGCGAACGGCCCACAATGCACTACGCCATCGCAGTGTCATCCAGGCGCTGTGATTGGCCAAGCATGCACTGTGACCCCGCATGCTTGGCCAATCACAGCGCCGGCAGCGAGGAGAGCAATGATTGGCCACAGGCAGGATGCCTGTGGCCAATTATTCTTGAGGGGGTTTAGTACACGCCCCACACTATAAAAGGCCGCCAGCGCGGCGGCCTTGTGTAGTGTGTTCCGGAGCAGGGAAAGAGAAGCATAGGCAGGGACAGTGTCATTTTTTTTCCTTTACTAATCCTGGATTCCTTGTGTTTAGGGACAAATAAGGATAGGTAGGGAGAGTGTCAGTGTGTTATTCTGTGCTAAACCTTGTTTGTAGGGACAGAGAGGTACAGTGAGGGAAAGTGTCACTGTGCTATTCTGTTCTAAACCAATCTTGCTGAACCATATTTGAAATCCTTGAGTTTAGGGACAGAGAGGTACAGTGAGGGAAAGTGTCAGTGTGCTATTCTGTTCTAAACCAATCTTGCTGAACCATATTTGAAATCCTTGAGTTTAGGGACAGAGAAGGACACTCGTGGAAACTATCAGTGTGCTATTCTGTGCTAAATCTTGTTTGTAGGGACAGAGAAGGACAGTGAGTGAAACTGACAGTGTGCTATTCTGTTCTAAACCAATCTTGCTGAACCATATTTGAAATCCTTGAGTTTAGGGACAGAGAGGTACAGTGAAGGAAAGTGTCAGTGAGCTATTCTGTTCTAAACCAATCTTGCTGAACCATATTTGAAATCCTTGAGTTTAGGGACAGAGAGGTACAGTGAGGGAAAGTGTCAGTGTGCTATTCTGTTCTAAACCAATCTTGCTGAACCATATTTGAAATCCTTGAGTTTAGGGACAGAGAGGTACAGTGAGGGAAAGTGTCAGTGTGCTATTCTATTCTAAACCAATCTTGCTGAACCATATTTGAAATCCTTGAGTTTAGGGACAGAGAAGGACACTCGTGGAAACTATCAGTGTGCTATTCTGTGCTAAATCTTGTTTGTAGGGACAGAGAAGGACAGTGAGTGAAACTGACAGTGTGCTATTCTGTTCTAAACCAATCTTGCTGAACCATATTTGAAATCCTTGAGTTTAGGGACAGAGAGGTACAGTGAGGGAAAGTGTCAGTGTGCTATTCTGTTCTAAACCAATCTTGCTGAACCATATTTGAAATCCTTGAGTTTAGGGACAGAGAAGGACACTCGTGGAAACTATCAGTGTGCTATTCTGTGCTAAATCTTGTTTGTAGGGACAGAGAAGGACAGTGAGTGAAACTGACAGTGTGCTATTCTGTTCTAAACCAATCTTGCTGAACCATATTTGAAATCCTTGAGTTTAGGGACAGAGAGGTACAGTGAGGGAAAGTGTCAGTGAGCTATTCTGTTCTAAACCAATCTTGCTGAACCATATTTGAAATCCTTGAGTTAAGGGACAGAGAAGGACACTTGTGGAAACTATCAGTGTGCTATTCTGTGCTAAATCTTGTTTGTAGGTACAGAGAAGGACAGTGAGTGAAACTGACAGTGTGCTATTCTGTTCTAAACCAATCTTGCTGAACCATATTTGAAATCCTTGAGTTTAGGGACAGAGAGGTACAGTGAGGGAAAGTGTCAGTGTGCTATTCTGTTCTAAACCAATCTTGCTGAACCATATTTGAAATCCTTGAGTTTAGGGACAGAGAAGGACACTCGTGGAAACTATCAGTGTGCTATTCTGTGCTAAATCTTGTTTGTAGGGACAGAGAAGGACAGTGAGTGAAACTGACAGTGTGCTATTCTGTTCTAAACCAATCTTGCTGAACCATATTTGAAATCCTTGAGTTTAGGGACAGAGAGGTACAGTGAGGGAAAGTGTCAGTGTGCTATTCTGTTCTAAACCAATCTTGCTGAACCATATTTGAAATCCTTGAGTTTAGGGACAGAGAAGGACACTCGTGGAAACTATCAGTGTGCTATTCTGTGCCAAATCTTGTTTGTAGGGACAGAGAAGGACAGTGAGTGAAACTGACAGTGTGCTATTCTGTTCTAAACCAATCTTGCTGAACCATATTTGAAATCCTTGAGTTTAGGGACAGAGAAGGACACTCGTGGAAACTATCAGTGTGCTATTCTGTGCTAAATCTTGTTTGTAGGGACAGAGAAGGACAGTGAGTGAAACTGACAGTGTGCTATTCTGTTCTAAACCAATCTTGCTGAACCATATTTGAAATCCTTGAGTTTAGGGACAGAGAGGTACAGTGAGGGAAAGTGTCAGTGAGCTATTCTGTTCTAAACCAATCTTGCTGAACCATATTTGAAATCCTTGAGTTTAGGGACAGAGAGGTACAGTGAGGGAAAGTGTCAGTGTGCTATTCTGTTCTAAACCAATGTTGCTGAACCATATTTGAAATCCTTGAGTTTAGGGACAGAGAAGGACACTCGTGGAAACTATCAGTGTGCTATTCTGTGCTAAATCTTGTTTGTAGGGACAGAGAAGGACAGTGAGTGAAACTGACAGTGTGCTATTCTGTTCTAAACCAATCTTGCTGAACCATATTTGAAATCCTTGAGTTTAGTGACAGAGAGGTACAGTGAGGGAAAGTGTCAGTGTGCTATTCTGTTCTAAACCAATCTTGCTGAACCATATTTGAAATCCTTGAGTTTAGGGACAGAGAAGGACACTCGTGGAAACTATCAGTGTGCTATTCTGTGCTAAATCTTGTTTGTAGGGACAGAGAAGGACAGTGAGTGAAACTGACAGTGTGCTATTCTGTTCTAAACCAATCTTGCTGAACCATATTTGAAATCCTTGAGTTTAGGGACAGAGAGGTACAGTGAGGGAAAGTGTCAGTGAGCTATTCTGTTCTAAGCCAATCTTGCTGAAGCATATTGCAAATCCTTGTGTTTAGGGACAGAGAAGGATAGGCAGGGGACAGTGTCAGTGTCATTGTTGCTAAGCCTCCTGCACAGTATACACCTGAAGGTAGCCCTTATTGCTCTTTTTCCCATCTCCCTGCAGGCCATCCATTAAAATGTCTGGAAGGCAAACAAGGAGAGGCAGACAGTCAGGAGGCAAAAAAAGAGGGCAAGCAGGCTCTGTGTCTGGGGGCAACAGTGCTGGTCGTGGACGCGGTGCATTGTCATCAGCACATGGCCATGGGACACGCTTGTCCTTCTTTTCGGCAGCTGGACATGTTGAGCCACATCATGCCGAAGACTTGGTAGAGTGGATGACCAAGCCCACCTCATCCTCCTCATCCTCTCTCACCCAGGCTCAGGGTACTGGCAAAGCAGCTGCCAAAGCGTCCTCTTCTCTGGTATCATTATCTTCATTAGTCAATCCTTCCCTAGACCCACCATGTCCTCCTCCTGAGGAGTCCCCCGAACTGTTTGAGCACAGTGTTGGGTACATGCTCCAGGAGGATGCCCAGCGTTTCGAAGGATCTGATGATGATACCCAGATAGAGGAAGGCAGTAGCGTGAGAGCAGAGAGAGGGGATGCTCAAGAAGGACACCAATCTGGCAGTCATGCTCCAGCAGCTGCAGCATACTGCCAGATTGGCTCCAGTGATGAGGAGGGAGGGGATGATGAGGTCACTGACACCACGTGGGTGCCTAATAGGAGAGAGGAGGAGGAGGAGGATGAGGAGGAGGTACATCTCCAACGAGGCAGGATGCCCTTGGGTGGCCAGCGTATGGGCAGCACACCGACGGAATCACAACGCAGAGCTCCGCCTGTGCAGGGCGCTGCCTCTGCCCGTCATTCAAAAAGTTCTTTGGTGTGGGCCTTTTTTGAGGCAAGTGCATCAGATCGCACAGCTGCTGTTTGCAACATATGTCTCAAGCGTATATCGCGTGGCCAAAACATCAGCCGCTTGGGCGCCACATGCTTGATCAGACATATGTTGACCTGCCATGCAGCTCGTTGGCAAGCCTACCTTAAAGACCCACACCAAAGAACAAAGCGGACCTCTCCTTGCACCGCATCAGCTGGGATCTCCAACCCCACTATACCTTCAGTCCTCTCTGAAACCTGCACTGAGAGGAATGAAGGTGTAGAATTAGGTGTGTCACAGCCAAGTACTTGCGGCCACTCTGCTAGCAGTACACCGATGTCCGATTCTAGCAGGCAAATTTCCCTGCCCCAGCTGCTGGACCGTCGAAAGAAGTTCACTCCCAGCCATCCACATGCCCAGCGGTTGAATGCTAGCTTGGCTAAATTGCTAGCGCTTCAACTGCTGCCTTTTCAGTTGGTAGACTCGGCCCCCTTCCGTGAGTTTGTGCAATGTGCGGTTCCTCAGTGGCAGGTTCCCAAACGCCACTTTTTCTCACGGAAGGCGATTCCGGCTCTCTACAGGCATGTGGAAGGCAATGTCTTGGCCTCGCTGGACAGGGCGGTCAGCGGTAAGGTGCATATTACCGCTGACTCATGGACCAGCAGGCATGGACAGGGACGTTACCTTTCTTTCGCGGCCCATTGGGTCACTCTTTTGGCAGCTGGGAAGGATGCAGGACAAGGTGCAGTAGTGTTGGAGGTTGTTCTGCCACCACGCCTCCAAAATGCTACTACTGGTTGTGACACACCTCTCTCCTCCACCCCCTCCTCTTCTTCTTCCTCCATGGCCTCTTCCTGTGGTTTGTCCTCGGAACCAGCGGTGCTCCGTAGGCGTTCAAGGGGCTACGCAAGTACGCAGGCAAAAAGATGCCATGCCGTGCTTGCGCTGGTGTGTTTGGGGGACAGGAGCCACACTGGGGCAGAGGTCCTGTCTGCTCTGCAGGGGCAGGCCGAGAGGTGGTTGACGCCACGCCAGCTTAAGCCAGGAATGGTGGTTTGCGACAATGGCACCAACCTCCTCTCCGCCCTCCGACAGGGACAACTGACCCATGTGCCCTGTATGGCTCACGTCCTTAACCTGGTGGTGCAGCGGTTCTTGGGCAGGTACCCGGGCTTACAGGATGTCCTGAGGCAGGCCAGGAAAGTCTGTGTGCATTTCCGCAGATCTTATAATGCCAGTGCTCGCCTGGCTGAGCTGCAAAAGGAGTTGAACCTGCCCAAGAACCGCCTTATATGTGACATGCCCACCAGGTGGAACTCAATGTTGGCCATGCTGCAGCGGCTGCACACGCAGCAGAGGGCCATCAATGAGTACCTGTGCGACTACGGCACCAGGACAGGGTCAGGGGAGCTCGGGTTTTTTTCACCACGCCAGTGGGGCATGATCAGGGATGCATGCACTGTCCTGGCACCATTTGAGGAGGCCACGAGGATGGTGAGCAGTGACAGTGCATGCATCAGTGACACTGTACCTCTTGTCCACCTGTTGGAGCACACGCTGCGTGGAATAATGGACAGGGCACTTGAGGCAGAACAGAGGCAGGAAGAGGAGGACTTCCTTGCCTCTCAAGGCCCCCTTTACCCAGACAGTGTTCCTTCTGTCCCACCCATCGCACAGGAAGAGGAGGAGGAGGAGGATTGTGTCAGCATGGAGGTGGAGGCTGGCACTCGGCATCATCAGCAGCAGTCTTTTAGGGATGATTTACAGTCCCAAGAAACCAGTGGACTTGTACGTGGCTGGGAGGAGGTGGCTGCGGATCATGTCGTCCTTAGTGACCCAGAGGACTCCGGACTGAATGCCTCAGCTAACCTACGCTGCATGGCCTCCCTGATCCTGCAAAGTCTGCGGAAGGATCCTCGTATTCTTCGGATCAAGGAGAGGGACCATTACTGGCTGGCCACTCTCCTTGATCCACGGTACAAGGGTAAGGTTGCGGACCTTATGTTACCGTCGCAGAGGGAGCAGAGGATGAGACAACTCCGGGAGGCCTTGCAGAAAGGTCTGTGCAACGCGTTCCCAGAGACTGGGAGGTTACAAACTCCTGGTCCTGGACAACGAGTTGCTGAGGCTTCGGGCAGTCAAAGAAGGAGCGGTGGGGAAGGTGGCCGTCTGACCGATGCGTTCAGACAATTCTTTAGTCCGCAGCCCCAAAGTATGATCGGTTCCAGCAACCATCGCCAGCGTCTGATATACATGGTGCAGGAATACCTAGGGGCAAGGTCAGACTTGGACACCTTCCCCACCGAAAATCCTCTGGCTTACTGGGTCTTGAGGATGGATCACTGGCCAGAGCTTGCACAGTATGCAATTGAGCTACTGGCCTGTCCTGCATCCAGCGTTCTTTCAGAACGCACATTCAGTGCTGCTGGAGGATTTGTCACGGATCACAGGGTGCGCCTGTCCACCGACTCGGTTGATCGACTGACTTTCATCAAGATGAACCAGTCTTGGATCACCACCAGCTACCACACACCTGATGCTGATATAACAGACTAATTGATTTTAAAATGTCACATCCCTTCAAGACTGATGCTGATGCTGAGTGCCTGTGCTGTTATGTTGACTGGCTATCCTCCTCCTCCTCCTCAATGATACGATTATTGATGATAGCTTGGAAGATCATTTTGGTTTATGGGTGACGCCACCAGTGGCTAAGGCCCAATTTTTCAGCCCCTGTTTAACAGGGGCGTGTAATTACAATTTTTGATGCAATACTTTGCAACAGGCCTCATTGCTGTGCTCCAAGTACAGTATCTGTGAGGGGTTGCAGTGTTGTGCCACCAGTGCCTAAGGCCCAATTTTTCAGCCCCTGTTCAACAGGGGCATGCAATTATAATTATTGATCTAATAATTCACAGCAGGGCCCATTGCTGCGCCCACCAAGAGTAACTGTCAGGCCTTACAGTGTTGTGGCACCAGCACCACCATCACCACCACCACCACCACCAAAGGCCCAATTTTTCAGCCCCTGTTCAACAGGGGCATGCAATTATAATTATTGATCTAATAATTCACAGCAGGGCCCATTGCTGCGCCCACCAAGAGTAACTGTCAGGCCTTACAGTGTTGTGGCACCAGCACCACCATCACCACCACCACCACCACCAAAGGCCCAATTTTTCAGCCCCTGTTCAACAGGGGCATGCAATTATAATTATTGATCTAATAATTCACAGCAGGGCCCATTGCTGCGCCCACCAAGAGTAACTGTCAGGCCTTACAGTGTTGTGGCACCAGCACCACCATCAAAGGCCCAATTTTTACTACCACTGATCAACAATTATATGTTATTACAATTCCTGATATAATAGTTGACAGCAGGGCGTTCCAGCACCCACCAAGAGTAACTGTGAGTGCTTACAGTGTTGTGCCAACACCAACACCTAAGGGGCCAATTTCTGCAGAGTATATACGGCAGGTCCCTACTTTCAAACATCCAACTTACAAACGACTACTACTTGCAAACGGAAGAAGACAACAGGAAGTGAGAGGAAATCTACCCCTAGGAAGGAAAATTCTCTCCTGTAAGAATTAATATGGGAGAAAGGTGTCTCCTCTCTACTGATGCTTTATCACCAATCCTTGTTTCAATAAAAACACCACATTTCAAAAACAGTTGTCATTGGGACGCAAAGTGAGGTGAAATGTTCTGAACAGGGGCACAGACAGCAAAACAAATGTTACAAATGTTACAAGGGTGATAACCCTTCCCTATGTTTTCCAAAAAGCTTAAAAATAGGTATTTGGGCTGGAGCTACACTTAAACAATGTAGCTGTTCAAAATTACAAACAGATTCTACATAAGAACAAACCTACAGTCCCTGTCTTGTATGCACCGCCTGTATACGGCTGTTCAGAGTATATAGGGCCTTTTTTATTTTGTGTGCGGGGTTCCCCTTAATATCCATACAAGACCCAAAGGGGCTGGTGATGGGCTGGGGTAGGGGGGGGGGTTGATGGGGTAGCTATGCCATTTTTCTTAAAGATTTTCATCCATATTACCGGGACCAGACATTACATTAAAGCCGCAAGCAGTTTTAAATGGCTTTTTTTTCCTTTAGAAATTTTATTTTGTGCAGGGACAGTTCTAAACACGGGAAACACGTGGCACTTCACAGGCATACTTTAGACACCCCCCAGGTACAATATTTAAAGGAATATTTGACTTTTTTTTTTCACTTTATGCATCATTAAAATGACTGCTCCCGGAAAACGTCCGTTTTTAAAACTTCTTTTTGCATTGATACATGTCCCCTGGTGCAGAACCCGGGTTCCCAACTTCTGTTTAGGACAATAACATGGATAATAGTCGTTATAATTAGCACTTTAGAATCCGAACGTTCGCATCCATTGTATTTAATAGGGTTCTAATGTTCGTGCGAACTTTCGGTCCGTTCGCGGGTTCTGGTGCGAACCGAACCCGGGGGTGTTCGGCTCATCACTATAGGACAGATGGGAAGAGAGAAAGAGGGAGGTGGGGGCAACAGAGACTAGAGACTAAAGCTTGCTTCTCAGAGTCCAATGCCTACTGTGAATATATGGGCACAATTGTGGTGACTTTGTAAAGTTAGGGGTAAACAGGGGAGGGCTGGGCCAGGGGGCAGGGTGGCAATTGCCTCCCAGGCCGCCCTAACTTATGTGAAAAATGTCCGGCAGCCGCTGCCCGCTACCATTTTCTTTTTTATTCTGGTCTAGGAAGTCGGGCCGAGGGCATGGCCATGGCGGCCGACCACTAGCTGTTGCATTCCGGGAGTTGTAGTCCGCACTCAAGCTTCTGGTGGGTGGAAAACACAGCAGTGCAGAGAAAACTACAACTCCATGGGACCGGATTCTTGGAAGCAGGCAGAGGCAGGGCATGCCAGGGAGTCAGGACGCAGGGCTGCAGGGCTGGGCGCTGGCTGCAACTTGACCCCAGGATCAGGAGCGTTACCCCCCCAGGAGACCGTGGCGTGCAAGGACCTGCTGAGCTGAGATCGCTGAGGTGAGAGACCCTGACACCCCTAGCTGACCCCCCATCTCCCCCCCATACACCCCATGTAACCTGCCCCAGTGATGGGCACTGGAATTGGCTGCACTGATGGGCACTGGTGAGGCTGCATTGAAAAACCAGGTGGACCATGGATGGTAAGCTTATTCGGCGGTTCAATGGGCCACTTGACTGGACTTGCCCCCCAGCCTAAGGCCGCCAGCCCTCCCCTGGGGGTAAAGGTGACCACCCAGAAAATACTAAAAGCTATATGACTATTGTAGGATCCAATAGTACAGGGGTACAGTACAGTAAAAAACGATATTGTTTTGCCGAGCAAAAAAATATTAGCCAAATAATTTTGGATAAAATGAATGCATATTTGAGACAGGAGAATCAGGTTGCTACAAAACATTGGCACGGTACAGTGCTGGCTGTTACTACAAGATGTTAGAAGTTAAGTATGAGTAATGAGACTGCCCTTAAGATGGAGGGTGGGTGGGTTATCTTCTGCACCTCTTGTAGAGCAATTGAACATTTTTTTATTCAAATGGAGAGATAACAAGGGGACCCCACCACTAGACACCACTGGGGCACAAAAGCTATATCTCTGCCTTCCCTTGTAAGGGGCTGTCTGCTAGCTAATTAGTTACCTTTAGATTTTAAACTGCTTGATTGGTAAATGTAGCTAGTTGCATAGTATGTAGTTACCATACAATAGTATTACTATACAACTGCTTCCACTGTCCCACTGTCCCTGTTCCTATGTGGACCCAGTGCTTCAGATGTGGATATGGCTGTGTATGGTGCACCAGCCACACTCCCCGACATGTTTCGCCTGGCCTAGCGGGGCTTGGTCACGGCAAAACATGTCGGGGGTGTGGCCGGAGCAGCACTGGCTATGCCCATACACAGCCATATCCACATCTGAAGCACTGGGTCAATTTTGTGGCGTCTTACTCCCCATATGTGCACACCGGTAGGAACACCTATTATCCTCCAGCTTTGAGAGGCGCTCCAAGTCCACAAGTGATCACACTGTTCCTGTTCAATTATGAATGGCAACAAAATCACTTGAATTGTTTTTATACTTTCCCAAAACATGATGTAAGAAACATTCTGATAAATTAATTCAAACTGCCTACAACTGCAGGTGTAGTTCCAGCTAAGCTGCAATTTTTATATATTAATTTGCTATATTTAACAGAATGTTCTTACCAAATATGACTATCGGACTGAACAGAATTAAGGGTTAGTACAATGGCAATGGCCACTAAAGTTTTGGAGTGCTATGAGATAAACACATCTTAAATTGTTCCACTCTGATACAAAGTGTTGATTTTGGATTGAACTTCAGAGTACTAATCTTTGATGACGATGCATCTTGTGCATTAGATTTCAGATCAAGAAAACAGGCATTGACGTGTGTTGTCTTCATTTTCTTTAAGTGGACAATAACAAAGGTTAGAGGGGGTTAAATTTGCTAAATGGAAAGCCTGTGATTTAGAGGAGCCTATGACAGCTTTGAGAGAGGACCTAGTGACAGATGTGGGCGATATAGCCAAGAGAGCCTGAGTGATTTCTCACCACATGCATGCCAGCCTGAGACTGCAGATAACTCCCCAAGTGCATCCCTGTCCCAAGCGACCGGAGAAATGAGAGGTGGAAGGATAAGGGACCTGCTCCCATCCAGGAGAAGATTATTGAGCAATTGAAGCTCTTAAAAGTTGACAGCAGCAGACATCTCTGACACACATCATACAAGGGTTCCCAATCCCTTAGGATTTCATCATTTTATTTTAGCAGACTTTTGGGTGCTTGGAGGAGATAAGACATGTTACTTTCCCAGCACTAAGAGTCTAATGTAATGACATTTGTTGTTCAAGAGGGTTCTGAGAATATGCTGTTATGTCTCTGTAGTCATGGCACATATTGTTATAAAGTGTTTGCCCCGCAACATAACCTGGGCTTACCATAGGAATTTGTGTTGGGCGGGGTCAGTTTTGTGAAAGAACAAAAGGCTGCTTTGCTTTATTGTCACTGTTTTTAGATAATAGATTATACCAATGTCCTGCCATGCTTTTCCAATGATAAATCCAGCACTAAAGTGGCACTTTACAGTAAGAGTGATGATGATTTTATAAAATGAATGCCACTATGAAAGTCCATCTGTGAGTGTTGTCATTACAAACATCTGTAACCAAAATTGGTACACTGGCAAAAGGGGGACTTTTAATTCCTGCACAACCAAGGATAAAAAATAAAAAACATTTTATTTATACTTGAATGTAAATTAAAAACACTTGGATATAAAGGTCATAGCGCTCACTAGGGACCATTTTGTAAAAAAAAAAAAAAAAGCATATGGACATATTTATAATAGTGTTATTTGCAACCAACTCAGTGATAGTATTTTGCTCCAAGTACCAGTACAGTCCAATTTTCCCGAAGCCTTGGGTCTGCGTGTTTCATATTGAGTAGGCTGCTTCTTCAAGTGGTGTCTGATTGGACTTTACTGGTATTTAGAACTAAATAAAATCATTGAGTTGGTTACAGATATATGATAATTGTATCCATAAACATTTAAAAAGATGGCTCCTAGAGAGTACTTTAAACTATGTATGTAGATGGTTTTACTTTACATTATTATGTATAAATAAGATTTTTATGTAAATTATATGTACTTTATACATGGTTGTTGATGGTACTTTGTGACTGCTGGAATTAAAATTCCTGAATTTGTTGGTGTACTAATTTTGGATAGTAATGTATTAAAGTGCCAGTCCACTCAAAACTAAAATTTACGTTTTTAATAGAGTTGGAGAGTAAACTCATCTGTTCACTTTATATGATTTAGGCTGGGTTCACACTGATGCAGTGCGAAAACCACCGATTCCTGTGCGGGTTCCCGCACTGCGACAGAATCGCAGGCAGTTCACACTATGCGAACCACTGCGAGTGTCAATATAAAGTTAATGTGTGGATGTGGTATTACCGTGCTACCAAAGAGGTGGGGAGGGGGAGGGTACTGCTGCAGCACTGGAGGTATATCAAAAACCCAAAGTAAATAGCATAAGAAGATAATGCTGCGCTGAATGAAGGATGGGAAATAGGTGAAACTGTCTAAGTGCACCTAATAGACTAAGAGGTAGTGATCGGTGAACCAAATAAATACAACATTTGGTTCACTGATCACTAACTCAGCTATGAGTAAACACTGAATTGGTGTGAAACGCGTCAGCTGTCCTGAGTTTTGCTGGTTTTTGTAGTGCCTGTTTTGACTGAATAAATATACGTTGGATTGGAGTGCGGCTGTCCTCACTAGTATCCAAGACCTAAAAGGAGCCAGGGGCTGACGTAAAGTGTCACTAAACCGACATCATAAAAAAACTATCAATAAATGCTATATTACATGCTCTTCATACTCACTCAGTCACTATGGAATTCACTTTCTCTATTCTGCAAAAAACCTTGTTGATCCTGCTGCTCTCTATCTCTACCCTTTCTTCATGTTCCCAATTCAGCTAGGGATTTTGCATCTGTGGTGGCAACTCTGCACATGCTCAGGTTTCAGTGAATTTCTATGCTGAGCAATTCCTTTTCTATCACATCTGAGCAGCCCATATGACTATAGAGTCACACATGTGGGTGTATACACAGTGGTAAATGACAGCCCACTTCCTCCCTCCTCCTCCATGTACAATAACCAGCTAACACAATGGGGGCAGGATATTACATGCATATTAATATTATATTTGTATGCCAAATTTAAAACAGTTCATTGATATTATGTATTTATTTATTTATTTTTACTCTGTATTCCAAAGGCTGTTTTTTTTTTAACATGTGACCAGCAGTAAAGGACTGGAAGCTCCTCCTGCCACTGTTTCCCTGCAGTCAGGCTGGAAAGGATCTGCGTCATGTGACAGCTGTAAATCGATTAGGAAAAAGGTAATTAGATGTATTTTTTTTAAATTAAAATAATTACAGTGCCATCATCCATGAACCGAAAGATAAAGGACAATGATAATTAAACAGTGTTTGTTTAGTATCACTTTAAACCACCAGCCTTGACTTATAATTAAAGTACCACATTTGAGTGGATTAGCCCTTTAAGTACAGATGTTACTTTATAAATCTGTTATTTAAGCCAGCAGTTCTGATGAAAGCTGTTTGTGGATGTTTTCAAAACTATAAACTAAAAAAGCCATTTTGAAAACTTCCACCAGTAAAAGTTGGCTGTAAGGCTTTGAAAATAATGCAAAAGAGCGAACAGGCAGTATATGTTTTCATCAACTGTGTTTTCCTCAGATGTTTTAGCTTTGGAAAGGATTATTCACTAAGATGGTGGAGAAATGCATATTAAAATGTAAAAAAGATACATATTACATGATGTAATTTAATCCTAGTTGGTATAGGACCAGGAGCTAATAAAGGTCTTATTGCTAAGGGTTAATTTTATGGAGGTTGTTATTTGCTTATTATTCTGAGGGATAGGTTTTAAAAATACGTGTCATTGTGTGGCGTGGAGTCCCAATATGACATCCGCGTGGGTGCATGTGGGTGCGCATCTCTGAACTCACCATGAGTGCATTCGGGAACACGCACCTGAACCTACACAAATGTCATATTGGGGCACAGTGGTCGTACCCATGCATCAGCTGTGTCCCAATAGACATTAGCAGGACTGCCTGCACTGGGATGCATGGAACACCTGCACATCCCAATGCAGGTAAACACTGCCCTGCATGGGTGTACAGTATTGTACATGAGGGGTTTTGTCCTTCAGTCCTACTTTTAAAAAATTCAGCATTTTATTGCAAAGAGCATTTGGCGACAAAATTTTTTTTTTTTATGCAAGAGCTTCTATCTAATACCTGTTTACTGCTGGTAATATACCTTCAGTCACTTAAAATCTAAGTTTAGTAAAAAAAAAAAAAATCTGCACCAGGGACATTAGTTACTATGAATTTGATAAGTCCCTTGGAATGCTGACTTGTGCCTTAATTGGAATACTCCTTCTCAAATCCCCCTTTTGCTCTGCCACAATAAGATTCTGGTGCAGGGGGGTTAATAGAGCTAAGAGACTTGTCATATTCTCTCGCCAAGAATGCCAACTATGCCCGTCCTTTCTGCCTGCTTCCCCTATTCATAAAACTGTACTATCTCTTCTATGAATGAAAAACAATCTATGAATGGAGGACAGGCAGATGAATTAACGGGTCACCTCCTCCATTCATAGATGCCTTTTATTCTTAGAAGCTAAATATATATTTATTTTTCATTATGTCGCCAAGACTGTTTTTGTGATTGATTTTTTTAAAGTAATTTTTATGGAACTTAGCTAGAATGTGTATAATTATAATAATAATTATAGTTAATAATAATAATAATTATGAAAGGTAATACATTCTTAATAACAGTCCACATTTACTAAATAAATCATCATTATAGAAAGTAACCAGCCATAATAGGCTTGCATGTACACAGAAGTAATTTTATTATTGTCAATTCATCATCTACTCAAAAAATTGTAAATGAAGGATAGATTTAGTGGCAATTCATATATCTTGCATTCACAATAATATTCCAATTCTGTCTAAGCCATGATGCACTATGAGCTATTTTTGCACCAACCCTACCATACCTCCTGTGATTTTCAGCCTGCCGGGAGTGTTCCACTTTCCTCCCATCTTCGGCAAAAAAAAAAAATAATTCTAAATGTGGGTACACTTATATATTTTTTTGGTGGTTTTTGCACATGCATGCAGCACTTACTCACTCCCAGCTAGTTGGGGTGTAGTTTTAGTTCCTTGGATTTTCCCTGAAAATCTTGGGCAGAAGGCACAGTCTCCCTTTCCCCCTCACCACACAGAACATTGACCAGAGAAAGCAAAGGAGAGAGTTGTTTGAGGAGATCAGAAAGAAAATTATAGACCAGAATGTCAAAATAAAGGCTATAAGACCATCTCTAAGCAGATTGGTGTTCTGATGAATACAGTTGCAAAAATATTAAGTGTAAGGTCCACCAGAGTGTAGTCAATCTCACTGAAGGTGGCCACAAGAGGAAAAATAGCAGATAAAAAGCCAAAAAAAGCTTCCAAAGAGATACAAGCTGAACTTCAAGGACCAGGTACATCAGTGTCTGATTGCATGATCCACCAAGTTTTTGAGTGACAGTGGGTTCAAAGGAAGAAGACCCAGGTGGACATTAAAAAGCTAGACTGTAATTTGTTAAAATGCATATTGACAAGCCAAGATCAGACAAAACTGGAGCATTTTGGCAGGCAGAGACCTGAGACCTGCCGGACAGGTAGAATGCATATGACAAGTCTTTTAGATCTATTAACTCACCCTCCATTGGAAGCTTGGAAAATTGGAACGTACTACACCAGAATTTTCTTTTTGTTGTTTTAGTTTATCTTCCCTTGTTGGATGCAAAGACAATTTGAGAAGGAGTAGAGTTGATGGAGTAAAGAGAAGACACACTAAACAGAGGAACCCTTGAAATTACTATATCTGTAACTTTGAATCATTAGTGTGCATAATTAGTAGGCTTGACCAAGCCTGACACCCTAGGTTGCCTGACATGCCTTACAGCTCCTGAGAGTATTACATTCCAAGAGAGCTATTTGGGACCTGGTTGACAGAGTGTGTGTAAGTGTGTGTGTGAGCAGTGTGGGATGGGAGCCTGCATATCTCAGGTAGGTATAGGGGGTTAGACACAAATACATGGGTGTTATGAGGGTTATGAGGTTTTTTTATTCTCAGTGATACCAGTGCTGTGCATTAGGGATGGGCAGAACGACCCCCTGTTCGGTTTGCACCAGAACTTTTGAACATTGTGAAAGTTTGGAACCGAATAACGAACTCCATTGAAGTCTATGGAACCTGAACTAGAAAAATCAAAAGTGCCCATTTTGAAGGCTTATATGCAAGTAATAGGGCATACAATGGTCATAGGGGTGCGGGTACGGCCCTGGGGGATATGTATCAATGAAAAAAAAGTTAGCAAAAAACATCATTTTTAAATGAGCAGTAATAAATTGATGCTTAAAGTGAAAGCATAAAAATGAAAAATTTATTTTAATATAGTGCCCGGGGGGTCCCCTTAGTCTACCTGTAAAGTGGCACATCTGTACTATGTATAGAAGCTGCTGCAGCAATAATTGCATTTATAAAGTCCAAAAAATTTAATTTTTCCCTGCAAGCTTTTTTTATTTTGTAAGATTGGGGAGCCAGTCTGTATGATGATGTCACAATGTAGTGCACTGGGAACAAGATTAGAGAATTTTTGGATACATTCTGGTGTCTCTTGCACAGACTTTGGATAGAAATAACGGGTGCAGAAAAATTTGTCTTTGGCACCTTCACACCATAACCATATAGATGTACTCTTGATGAAAGCAAGAACTGGCCTTGCTGTCAAAAATTGCAACGATATGCACCTGTCAAACAGGCGCGGAAAAATTGGTCTTTGGGTGTCGGTGGCGCCTTCACACTGTAACCCTGTTAAGGTACTCTTGATGAAAGCAAGAATTTGCCTTGCTGTCAAAAATTGCAATGATATGCACCCGTCAAACGGGTGTGGAAAAATTGGTCTTTGGGTGTCGGTGGCGCATTCACACCATAACCCTATTGAGGTGCTCTTGATGAAAGCAAGAATTGGCCTTGCTGTCAAAAATTGCAGTAATATGCACCTGTCAAACGGGTGCGGAAAAATTGGTCTCTGGGTGTTAATTGTGCCCATGAAACCTACAACAAAAACATTCTTCCAGATTAAATCAACACCCACAACGCTAGGCAGCCTAGAAGTCCTGCAGAGATTCCACATCCTAAAAACACTTAATCAGTGACATCGGCATCAGGGGCTTCATAGCTGCTGGTAATCCATGACTGATTCATTTTAATAAATGTCAGACGGTCTACGGAGTCTGTGGACAGACGCGTTCTATTATCAGTAACAAAACCTCTAGCAGCACTGAATGCCTGTTCAGAAGGCACGCTGGATGCAGGGCAGCCCAGCAGCTCAATTGCATACTGGGCAAGTTCTGGCCAGTGGACTCCTCGGGAGGATTACAGTATCTGGAACTTCCTCCTCCCAGCCTACTGCTCCCAAGGGTTCTGGGGACGGAAAACCATCTCTTACTGTTTGACGTATATCTTCCTCTGCTTCAACGCCTCCAAAACTGCCAGAATCCTGCTCCTCCTCCTCCTCCCTCTCCTCTTGTGTGTTCTGTGGTGTAGGAACAATGGTGTCTGCAAAAAGTGGGACTTGAGAGGAAAGGAAGTCTTCCTCTTCCTCCCACTGCTCTGCCTCGAGTGCCCTGTCAATAATGCCATGCAGAGTCTGCTCCAGCAGGAACACAACAGGGATTGTGTCACTGATGCATGCATTTTCACGGCTCACCGTCCTTGTGGTCTCCTCAAATGGTGACTAGTGTTGAGCGAACCCGAACTGTAAAATTCGGGTCCGTACCGAACTTTAGCTTTTTCCCGAACCCGAACCCAAACCCGGACTTTATCCAAAAGTCCGGGTTCGGGTTCGGCAATCTAATAACGCATTTAGAAATGCTTCAGGGGCCAGCCAATCACCTTTTGATTAGCTGGTGTGCCCTTAGAAGCCATCAAAGCCATGCCTACTAATGGCATGGCTGTGATTGGTCAGTGCAACATGTGACCCAGCTTCTATATAAGCTAGAGGCACACAGCACACATGACACTCTGCTTCAGAATAGATAGGGAGAGGATCTAGTCTGCTGCTGCTGCTTTTAGGGAGAGATAGAAAGATAGATGAGGTAGTCCTGATTCTACAATCTGAGGGAAAAGATAGAGAGATAGTGTAGTGTAGGGCCAGGTTCCTGTGTTGGTGCTTTCAGGGAGAGAGAATATTATATAGGAGTCCAGATTCAGAGATTAAAATCAGCGATCTGCATAGGTCTACCTATTTGTGTTGCAGTGCAGTCTTTTTACACTGCCATGAGCCCAGTGTCAGAGAAAATCTAACTTTAAGGCCTCATGCCCACGGACGTTTTTACAGCCGCGTTTTTGAGCGTTTTTTACAGCTTAAAAACGCCTGTCCATGTTAGTCTATAGCTTCATGCCCACCTAGACGTTTTTGAGCTGCAAATAGCATAGACGTTTTTAAGCTGTAAAAAAAACCCAGGACCTTAATTTAAATTTACATAGTGAAGGAAGTTCCCCGCTCAAGCCAATGACGTAGGCGGGTCCGACATACCGAGGTGGCGGACCTGATGGGGAACTGCTCTCACTTTGGTAATACATGTATAGACCCGCCCCTTCTCATGTTCCACATCTGGTCCGCTGAGCGGACCTGATGGGGAACTTTAGAAGGGGCGGGTCTATACATTTAAAATACTGAGAGGGAGTTCCCCATCAGGTCCGCTCAGGCACAACCAATGAAGGACAGCGCTGGACATCGGGATCGCCGCGGGACACTGGATTTCACCGCTGGAATGTTTTTTGTTTTGTTTTTTTTAAATAAAGGACTTTTTCAAGGTGTTTGTGTGTTTTTTTAAAAAAAAAATTACGCTTTCTTCGTGAAATGGTAGGGGTACAATGTACCCCTTACCAATTCACATAGGGGGGGGGCGGGATCTGGGGGTCCCCTTTGTTAAAGGGGTCTTCCAGATTCCGATAAGCCCCCCGCCCGCAGACCCCCACAACCACCGGGCAAGGGTTGTGGGGATGAGGCCCTTGTCCCCATCAACATGGGGACATCCTCCCCATGTTGAGGGCATGTGGCTTGGTACGGTTCAGGAGGGAGGGGGGGCCGCTCTCTCGTCCCCCCTTTTCCCCTGCGGCCGGCCAGGTTGCGTGCTCGGATAAGGGGTCTGGTATGGATTTTTAGGGGGACTCCACGCCATTTTTTTTTTTAATTTGGGGTGGAGTTCCCCTTAAAATCCATTCCAGATCTGAAGGGCCTGGAATGGATATTTAGGGGAACCCCACGTCAATTTTTTTTTAATTTGCGGCGGGGTTCCCCTTAATATCCATTCCAGACCTGAAGGGCCTGGTAATTGAATTCTGGGGAACCCCCACACTTTTTTTTTATTTTTTATCAATGACTTTTGTATGTATTGCCGGGAGCCGACAATTCATTAATAGCCGCGAGTCAGTTTTAAATGCATTTTTTTCTTTCAAAAATGACATTTTTTGCAGGGACAGTTCTAAGCACGGGAAACATGCGCCACTTTACATGCATATCATCCACACCCCCCAGGTACGAAATTTAAAGGAATATTTCACTTTTATTTTTTCATTTTAAGCATTATTAAAATCACTGCCCCCGAAAAAACGGCCGTTTTTAAAACTTCTTTTTGCATTGATACATGTCCCCTGGGGCAGGACCCGGGTCCCCAAACACTTTTTAGGACAATAACTTGCATATAAGCCTTTATAATTAGCACTTTAGATTTCTCCCATAGATTTTTCGAATTTGCCGCGAACACCCCAATTTGTTCGCTGTTCGGCGAACGGGCGAACAGGCGAACAGGCAATGTTCGAGTCGAACATGAGTTCGACTCGAACTCGAAGCTCATCCCTAGTGACTACGACATTATGGCGGACACATCGGACACTTTTGACACATTTTTGGGACCATTGTCATTTTTACAGCGATCAGTGCTATAAAAATGCACTGATTACTGTAAAAATTACACTGGCAGTGAAGGGGTTAACCACTAGGGGGCGGGGAAGGGGTTAAGTGTGTCCTAGGGAGTGATTCTAACTGTTAGGGGCCGTGGCACGTCACTGATCGCTGCTCCCGATGAGAGGGGGCAGACGATCAGTGACAGTGTCACTAGGCAGAACAGGGAGATGCTTGTTTACACTTGCCTCTCCCCATTCTGAAGCTCTGTGACCCGATCGCGGGACACCAGCAGACATCAAGTCCGCAGGTCCCGCGGGCACGGTCACGAAGCTCGCGGCAGGGGCGCACGTGCACCCTCGCACGGCGGGAATTTCAAAGTGACGTAGATATACGTTACTCTGCCCAGCCGTGCCATTCTGCCGACGTATATGTACAGGAGCCGGCGGTCGTTAACCGGTTAATGTCTCAGTTGCTGGTAGCATTGTAGTCCCTAACTTCCAATGAAGTTCTTGATTAAGGTAGATTTAGACAAAGCTCTGTGCCTATATCCTTTGTGCAGAAAAGCATATGTTAGGGCACTTTCCCACTGAGGCGATGGGGCATCGACGGTAAAGCGACGCAAAAAAAACGTTGTTTTAGCAGCACTTTTCGGCCGCTAGTGAGGCACTTTTAACCCCCGCTAGCGGCCGAAAAAGGGTTAAAAGCGCTCCCAAAGCTAAAGCTAAAGCTAAAAAAAGTCCTGCAAGTCCAGCATCTTTGAGGCGCTTTAGAAGTGGTGTATACACCGCTCCCAAAGCGCCGCTTTGGTGACGCTCCCTATTGATTTCAATGGGCAGGGGCGCTTTAGGAACGGTGTATACACCACTCCTAAAGCGCCTCAAAGATGCTGGACTTGCAGGACTTTTTTTAGCATCCTGGCAGCACATTGCACCCTCGGGCTTTCACACTGGAGTAACAGGAGAGGTGCTTTACAGGTGCTTTGCAGGCGCTGTTTGTATCGCTATATTGCCTATAAAGTGCCTCAGTGTAAAAGTAGCCTAATGGAAGAGTTTTTTTTTTTTTTTAAAGTACCCTTTGTGCTAAGGTTTATGTGTGTCTCTTATGGCTCCGTAATTTGGGAGTATTTTGTGGATATAAGGACCACGGCATGTATGTGCAGTGTATGTAGCAAACTCTTAAGCCCCGTACGCACGATCGGTTTGACTGATGAAAACCGTCCGATGGATGGTTTTCATCAGACCAACCGATCGTGTATGGTACCCATCGGTCTTTTTTCCATCGGTTGTAAAAAATAGAACTTGTTTTAAAATTTTCCGATGGATAAAAAACCGATGGGAATTTCCGATCGTCTATAGGCAAGTCCATCGGTTAACTACTTCCCACCCGGCCACTGTACATATACGGCCGGGTGGGTGCTCTCTCCTTCTGAGTGGACGTTCCTGAACGTCCCTCAGAAGGAGGGGGATCGCGCGCGCGTGCGCGCCGCCGGCGGCGCATGCGCGCGCCCGCCGCGTTACCAAGGACCCGGTGCGCGTGCCCGGCGGCCGCGATTGCCGCCGGGCACCCACGATTGCCCGGGAACCAAGCAGGAAAGTGGATCTGTGTGTGTAAACACACAGATCCACGTCCTGTGAGGGAGAGGAGGCTGATGGTGTGTCCCTTGTACATAGGGACAACCATCGGTCACCTCCCCCAGTCAGTCCCCTCCCCCCACAGTTAGAACACATTGAGGGAACATATTTAACCCCTTCCCGCCCCCTAGTGGTTAACCCCTTCCCTGCCAGTCACATTTATACAGTAATCAATGCATTTTTATAGCAGGGATCGCTGTATAAAATGTGAATGGTACCAAAAATGTGTCAAAAGTGTCCGATGTGTCCGCCACAATATCGCAGTCACAATAAAAATCGCAGATCGCCGCCATTACTAATAAAAAAATAAAAATAAATAAAAAATGCTATAAAACTATCCCCTATTTTGTAGACGCTATAACTTTTGCGCAAACCAATCAATACGCGCTTATTGCGATTTTTTTTTTATACCAAAAATATGTAGAAGAATACGTATCGGCCTAAACTGAGGAAAATTTTAATTGAAAAAAAAAATGGGTATTTATTATAGCAAAAAGTAAAAAATATTGTGTTTTTTTTCCAAACTGGACGCTCTTCTTTTGTTTATAGCGCAAAAAATAAAAACCGCAGAGGTGATTATATACCACCAAAAGAAAGCTCTATTTGTGGGAAAAAAAGGACGCAAATTTTGTTTGGGAGCCACGTCGCACGACCGCGCAATTGTCATTCAAAGTGTGACTGCGCTGAAAGCTGAAAAATGGCTTGGGCAGGAAGGGGGTTTTAGTGCCCAGTAGGGAGGTGGTTAAAAAACCCACGCATGCTTAGAATCAAGTCGACGCATGCTCAGAAGCATTAAACTTCATTTTTCTCGGCTCATCGGAGTGTTTTACGTCACCGCGTTTGGAACGGTCGGTTTTTAGACTGATGGTGTGTGGCCAAGACTGATGAAAAACAGTTTCATCGGATTTCCGATGGACAAATCCATCGGACGAAAATCCATAGGTTATCCGATCGTGTGTACAGGGCTTCATAGATTCCATTTAGCCATACTACTTTAAGCTGAACACATTATTCAGTGCAATGTAGACACACTCATTTTGCCACTAAACTTGCCACATATCACCTGGCTTTGAGGGTGTCCATATTTGTCATGGTATGAAGTTAAGAGGTATGGCGTGTGTGTTTGAAATTGTGAATGAGGTCAGCTAATTGACAGCATAGTTACTATCAAAATTTAGCTGATCTCTGACCTCTGTGAAGCTTAAGTGTCAGGTTCAAACAAAATAAGGCAGCAAACTAAAAAAGCATTTGTAAAATGTTTCAATCCTATTTATACTGAGTATTCAGTTTCTCACCTATGCCTAGCAATTTTAGAAGAACGGGACATGGGACTTTAAAGGTGCCAATGTAATAGTGAATACAACAAGATATTTGTAAAAAAGTATATAGTTTATTGATCACATCAAAAAATAAAAAAATAATATACACATATCACTAACCGTTACAGGTATACATCTACTACCTAGCATGTAACAGAAAAGAGTGGTATATAGTTAACAATGACGTCCATTAATGTTCAACAGTTTCGCCTGTAAGGCTTCATCAGGACTGGACGTTGAGGAATGTTTTAATGAATTATTGAAATGGAAATTTCCCACTTTAGATGTAAAGAAGAAAAAACATACATTAGCATTGATTTTAAAACACATCAATATGAAAAAAAGTGTAGGTCTTGGCGAAGCGTACATAAGGGTTCTCCAAACAAGGGAAGGAAAAGAAAAAAAAAGGGAGAAGGGGGGAAGGGGAGAAATGAAAAGAGAAGTAAAACATAAAGACACCAGAGAAAGTAAAATAAGGAGTCAGTGGAACATGCCACTGTTGCTAAGACACTCCATACCTCAGGGTGATATAAAGGATACAAAGATTGGAGTCAGCACCCTCCATATGCGCACACGCATGCGTTGCTTCGCTCAGGAAATGTCAAAAGTTCCTGTTGATGGGGGAAAGGTGTATAGAAGTCTTGATCATAAATTCAATAATTACATGAAACATATATTAAATTGTTCATTTACCAAAGAAAGGATTATATTTAAATATAGAGTGAAGTCATGGAAAGGTAGTGCAAATCCATGGGCATACTGTCCTAGGAGAACAACTGCACTCACCTTCCTTGATTCATATAATGAAAACCAGAAGAGGGAGCTCCATGGGACCCGGGATTGAAAGGTAACCGATCTTCACGTATAGGCTATAGCCTGCTGTGTCTAAAATTGTACAACATAGAGATACAGCCCTTAAGTAAAACGATATGAATGGGACAGGGTAACGCAGAATAGTTGTAAACATAGCCTCACCCGCAGGTATGTTCTGTTGGAAATCTTGAAACTGATCCCTCCTGGGGCTAATATAGGCTTCCTGCCTCAGAGTGGGGCTTTGGTTGACAAAGTCCGAACGCCCACAACAGTGGTCAACAAAGGATTGAGGTTCCTCCTATGAGTGAACAAACACCCCATTGGGCAGCAGGCCCCATAAATACTGTAAATGAACATCTATATCATATAGGTTTAAAATAGACGCTGAAGACAATAAATACCTGTAATACAAATCCCGGTCCAGCATGGGCTCCCTGTGTGATCCCATCATGGCTACACCAAGTGGGATTTAAATACTACCCCCAAAAGAGCACCAAAACGTGGCGTGTGACGTCACGTCCCACTGGCGCTCCACGGACGAGTGTTTGTTCACTCATAGGAAGAGCCTCAATCCTTTGTTGTCCACTGTTGTGGGCGTTCTGACTTTTTCAACCAAAGCCCCACTCTGAGGCAGGAAGCCTATATTAGCCCCAGGAGGGATCAGTTTCAAGATTTCCAACAGAACATACCTGCAGGTGAGGCTATGTTTACAACTATTCTGCGTTACCCTGTCCCATTCATATCGTTTTACTTAAGGGCTGTATCTCTATGTTGTACAATTTTAGACACAGCAGGCTATAGCCTGTACGTGAAGATCGGTTACCTTTCAATCCCGGGTCCCATGGAGCTCCCTCTTCTGGTTTTCATTATATGAATCAAGGAAGGTGAGTGCAGTTGTTCTCCTACGGCAGTATGCCCATGGATTTGCACTACCTTTCCATGGCTTCACTCTATATTTAAATATAATCCTTTCTTTGGTAAATGAACAATTTAATATATGTTTCAGGTAATTATTGAATTTATGATCAAGACTTCTATACACCTTTCCCCCATCAACGGGAACTTTTGACATTTCCTGAGCGAAGCGGAGCAACGCATGCGTGTGCGCATATGGAGGGTGCTGACTCCATTCTTTGTATCCTCTATATCACCCTGAGGTATGGAGTGTCTTAGGAACAGTGGCATGTTCCACTGACTCCTTATTTTACTTTCTCTGGTGTCTTTATGTTTTACTTCTCTTTTCATTTCTCCCCTTCCCCCCTTCCCCCCTTCTCCCTTTTTTTTTTTTTTTTTCCTTCCTTTGTTTGGAGAACCCTTATGTACGCTTCGCCAAGACCTACACTTTTTCATATTGATGTGTTTTAAAATCAATGCTAATGTATGTTTTTTCTTCTTTACATCTAAAGTGGCAGAGAAAATTAAGTACTGTCCGTGATACTTTTTTTATTTTCACTAACATACAATTTTTCAGGACAAGCTTTCGGGTATGTCCCCTTCTTCAAGGTCCAAGCAGTACTTAATTTTCTCTGTCACAATTGCACTAATACGGCTACAATTACGTCATCTAAAGTGGGAAATTTCCATTTCAATAATTCATTAAAACATTCCTCAACGTCCAGTCCTGATGAAGCCTTACAGGCGAAACTGTTGAACATTAATGGACATCATTATTAACTATATACCACTCTTTTCTGTTACATGCTAGGTAGTAGATGTATACCTGTAACGGTTAGTGATATGTGTATATTATTTTTTTATTTTTTGATGTGATCAATAAATTATATACTTTTTTACAAATATCTTGTTGTATTCACTATTACATTAGCACCTTTAAAGTCCCATATCTCGTTCTTCTAAAATTGTCAATTTCAGGGATGTCGATGCTATAACATATTGTTTTAAGGTATGCCGATCTCTGCCCACCATCCTTTGACCTATGCCTAGCAATAACCGGTTCGCTTTCAGATGCTATTACTAATGCTTTTTTTAGGTGAATGACAGGGCAACTTTTAACATGGCTGTTTAACCAAGTAGAGAACAAGCTAAAGAATTAAACACTGATAAGACGAATGGACCAGCTGTGTGGTCAACCTGTTGACAACTTTCTGGTTTCCAATGCTAATACATTTCTAACCTCGTATTAAACTTGTTATAATAAACTTGCTATAATAGATGTAATACCTAGACATATCCCTATCATATGATAATACTTGTAGTGTTGAATTATAGTTTAGATCACCAGCAAGTGTTGCAGAACAGACACAGACCCCTAAACCCATTAACATCTAAGCATCATCTCTAAATAATATGATGCCGGGTCTTATGCCAATACAGTAATCCCAACTTCCGTCTCCTCCAAATTCAATGTGCGTGCGGCTGACACCTTGCAGCCCAGAGGTGATGAAAAGCAATGTGTGATGTGAAGGCAAGGTGGGATGTACTTGGTCTATACTGTAATAGACATACACATAGGCCATTTTTGTCACTTGCTGTGGCAACCAGCAATCAGCACGATTAGTTGGCAGAGTGAGAGATAAGGGTCAGTGATCATGAATTCATTTATGAACAGGCTTTTCTGCTAACACGTGCTGCAACAAACAACATCCCAAATAGGAGGATGCTTGTAGACATGCAATACGTGACATATAGTATATAGGTAATGGCTGCTTGGCGTGACTAGAAGGTGTCAGATTGACTTTAGTGACCGAGAGGCAGCTGACTTTTTCATTGTAAATGTTCTACTGCTACTTGGTTCAAAGATTTGCCACAGTTTAGAGAATTGTTTGGTGCATATAAACATGATGAAGCAGTTGTTCACACAGATAATAATGTTTAGCAAATTCACATCTTCCCGTGTAGGGAAACAAAGTTCACGGCAGAAACTTGTCAATCTGCATCAGTTTGTAAAATTAAAACCTGTCCATGCTGATCTAACAGAGTCCAAGCATCAAAGTCCATGCACATGTTCTTGCTGCCAAATCAATGCAGATATAACAGATGGAGATTGCGCAGAATTTTTTTGGAAGGACAAGATATGTCCACATTTCAATATTGGTTTGTAAAAGAGGCTGACAGGGTGTACTTGGTGCTAGGCCATGGGCTCCAATTCATATAAAGTACTGTATATCTGAAACCGAATCAGTAAATCTAAAAGATTTTTTTTTAAATTAGTTTTTAATAGGGTGGTGAGTCACTTCTTCTAATAGTCCTGGTGACCCAACCTAGTAGTAGGCAGGCTAAAAAAATGGGTATGGTATTTGAGAGCTGGAAATGTGACTAGGAATGTGTGTACCCATATGAAAGAGCCTAAAATTGGCTTTACCTCTTCATGGTCTGATGTTTGTATCTTACATTTTATGAATGGGCCACGTGTGAAAAGTCCAGAGGAGTCAACATCAGCATCGATCTAAGGACATCTATCTATACATGTTGCTTTTAGTCATTTCTGCAGGGCTGTTTGCTGTGCTTTCCGCATTTTACAGTGCGTTTGCCGCGATTTGAGTTATTTTTTTACATTCACTGTATAATGCTGGTTGATAAGGAGTGGGCCGGGAATCTGGCCGCTGTGTCCTTAACATGAGTCATGATGAGTCATCAGCTGTCAGTGGGGTTCCCGCTGAATGTAAAAAAAAAGAATTGCCCGCAACCAAAAATTTTTTAGAAAAAAACGTGTAGGGTCCCCCCCCCAGGTCCATACCAGGCCCTTTGGGTCTGGTATGTATTTGGAGGGGACACCCCTATGCCAAAGTTTAAAAAAATTGCACAGGGCCCCCCAAAATCCATACCAGACCCTTATCGAGCATGCAGCCCGGCAGGTCAGGAAAGGGAGGAGACGAGCGAGCACCCCCCCTCCTGAACCATACCAGGCCAACATAGGGAGGGGGTACTTCGGTGTGGGGGGCTCTGCCCCTCCAAAGCACCTTGGCCCCATGTTGATGGGGACAAGGGCCTCTTCCCGACAACCCTGGGTGGTGGATGTGGGGGTCTGCAGGCAGGGGGCTAAGTAGTGTTACAAAACACAAAAGATGGTTTTTGACAAATCGTGTTTCATTCCTTCAGTCTTCCTTCTCTCTTTTCTCTCTCCAGTGTTTTATTCTCCCTCTGCTGTCTTCTCCCTCCACTGTCTTCTTCCTCTGGTGTTTCTTCTCCCTCTTGGCTCTCCGGTGATGTCTTCTTCGTCCGCCACCCGCTAAAAATATAAAACACGGTCTTCCTCCAGGGCTGGCTGCCTCTGTTGTGTCGGCTTCCTCTGTCTGATATTTCTTATATAGCCATGGGGCATGGCCATCCGGTGATGTCACTCGGAGAGGCCACCCCTTGTGACGTCACGTGATCCCCTGAAGAAGTTACGTGGGCGTGACATAACGTGTAGAGCGTTAGCGTGAGTGAGAGCATGAGTGTGAGCGGATTTGCAAGATGCATGTGGTTGAGGGTTTATACATCCTTATGTAGTGCACCAACCCCAGACTTTACCTGCTTTTCTTCTGCTTGGCTCCTCCGCAGGAAAGAATGAGGCACACCGCACCACAAGCCTGTACCCTCCTGAATAGGGAGGTTGAGCGGTGTTGGTTTCTCGGGCCTGCTTGCAGCCAGTGTTTAAAAAACCTCCAGTGCTGACCTCGCTTCTGTGGTAGTCAGAAACAAGCCTTTAGTTCTCCCCAGTAAGCAACTGTCCATACCAACTGAAAGGTCCAACTCTTATTTATTCTTTTTAGCACAATAAACAGTTTCTTTGAGAGCAGACAGGTTGGGACAAGACACAGGTCAGATAAGGTGGGAGGAGGTCCAGGCACAAACTTGAATTGGGTTTTCTCCTGTTCTGATTAGCACGAACAGGCTTGGCGCCTGGTCTCTGCCACAGACCATGAAGTTGGTCACTGCCACTGACCGGGTGAAAAAGATGAAAGCCACTGCCACTGACCTTGTGTGCGTAGTGTCACTGCCACTGTGACTTAAAGAACACGCACTTCCTTCCGTTAGTAAACTGGCCATTTATTAGGACAAGAACATCCCTCTGGAGAGTTACCAGAGGCCCCATCTGTCACCACGACTCTGCGCTGGGTCTTCAGAATGGGTCACCTCCCTGGCCTCCTCGTCCTGGATACGGGTCCCCTCACAAGGCAGATCCCTGGGAGTCTCGGTCCCTGGTGGATCCCAGCCGAAGGCCGCTGGGCTCCTGGCTAGGGATGAGCTTCGAGTTCGAGTCGAACTCATGTTCGACTCGAACATTGCCTGTTCGCCCGTTCGCCGAACAGCGAACAAATTGGGGTGTTCGCGGCAAATTCAAAAAGTCTATGGGAGAAATCTAAAGTGCTAATTATAAAGGCTTATATGCAAGTTATTGTCCTAAAAAGTGTTTGGGGACCCGGGTCCTGCCCCAGGGGACATGTATCAATGCACATTTTTTTTTTTTTAAACGCCCGTTTTTTCGGGAGCAGTGATTTTAATAATGCTTAAAGTGAAACAATAAAAGTGAAATATTCCTTTAAATTTCGTACCTAGGCGGTGTGTATGATATGCATGTAAAGTGGCGCATGTTTCCCGTGCTTAGAACTGTCCCTGCACAAAGTGTCATTTTTGAAGGAAAAAAAGTCATTTAAAACTCACTCGCGGCTAATAATGAATTGTCGGCTTTTATCAATACATACAAAAGTCATTGATAAAAAAATAAAAAAAAGCGTGGGGGTCCCCCAGAATTCAATTACCAGGCCCTTCAGGTCTGGAATGGATATTAACGGGAACCCCGCCGCAAATTTAAAAAAAAATGGCGTGGGGTTCCCCCAAATATCCATACCAGGCCCTTCAGATCTGGCATGGATTTTAAGGGGAACTCCACCCCAAATTGAAAAAAAATGGCGTGGAGTCCCCCCAAAAATCCATACCAGACCCTTATCCGAGCACACAACCTGGCCGGCCGCAGGGGAAGAGGGGGGGACGAGAGAGCGGCCCCCCCTCCCTCCTGAACCGTACCAGGCCACATGCCCTCAACATGGGGAGGATGTCCCCATGTTGATGGGGACAAGGGCCTCATCCCCACAACCCTTGCCCGGTGGTTGTGGGGGTCTGCGGGCAGGGGGCTTATCGGAATCTGGAAGACCCCTTTAACAAAGGGGACCCCCAGATCCCGACCCCCCCCTATGTGAATTTGTAAGGGGTACATTGTACCCCTACCATTTCACGAAGAAAGCGTAAAAAAATGTCAAAAGAACACACAAACACCTTGAAAAAGTCCTTTATTTAAAAAAGAAAAAAAAAAAACATTCCAGCGGTGAAATCCAGTGTCCCGCGGCGATCCGATGTCCAGCACTGTCCGTCACTGGTTTTGCCTGAGCGGACCTGATGGGGAACTTCCTCCTCAGTGTTTTAAATGTATAGACCCGCCCCTTCTAAAGTTCCCCATCAGGTCCGCTCAGCGGACCAGATGCGGAACATGACAAGGGGCGGGTCTATACATGTATTACCACAGTGAGAGAAGTTCCCCATCAGGTCCGCCCCCTCGGTATGTCGGACCCGCCTACGTCATTGGCCTGAGCGGGGAACTTCCTTCACTGGGTAATTTAAATTTACACAGTGAAGGAAGTTTCCCGCTCAGGCCAATGACGTAGGCGGGGTCTGACATACCGAGGGGGCGGACCTGATGGGGAACTTCCTTCACTGCGTAATACATGTATAGAGTCTATACATGTATTACGCAGTGAAGGAAGTTCCCATCGGATCGCCGCGGGACACTGGATTTCACCGCTGGAATGTTTTTTTTTTTGTTTTTTTTTTTTAATAAAGGACTTTTCAAGGTGTTTGTGTGGTTTTTTTTTACATTTTTTTACGCTTTCTTCGTGAAATGGTAGGGGTACAATGTACCCCTTACCAATTCACATAGGGGGGGCCGGGATCTGGGGGTCCCCTTTGTTAAAGGGGTCTTCCAGATTCTGATAAGCCCCCCGCCCGCAGACCCCCACAACCACCGGGCAAGGGTTGGGGACAAGGGCCTCATCCCCACATCAACATGGGGACATCCTCCCCATGTTGAGGGCATGTGGCCTGGTACAGTTCAGGAGGGAGGGGGGCCGCTCTCTCGTCCCCCCCTTTTCCCCTGCGGCCGGCCAGGTTGCGTGCTCGGATAAGGGTCTGGTATGGATTTTTGGGGGGACTCCACGCCATTTTTTTTAAAATTTGGGGTGGACTTCCCCTTAAAATCCATGCCAGATCTGAAGGGCCTGGTAATTGAATTCTGGGGGACCCCCACGCTTTTTTTTTTTGCGGCGGGGTTCCCCTTAATATCCATTCCAGACCTGAAGGGCCTGGTAATTGAATTCTGGGGGACCCCCACGCTTTTTTTTTTTTTTTTTTATCAATGACTTTTGTATGTATTGATAAAAGCTGACAATTCATTATTAGCCGCGAGTGAGTTTTAAATGACGTTTTTTCCTTCAAAAATGACACTTTGTGCAGGGACAGTTCTAAGCACGGGAAATATGCGCCACTTTACATGCATATTATACACACCCCCTAGGTACGAAATTTAAAGGAATATTTCACTTTTATTTTTTCATTTTAAGCATTAATAAAATCACTGCTCCCGAAAAAACGTCAGTTTTTAAAACTTCTTTTTGCATTGATACATGTCCCCTGGGGCAGAACCCGGGTCCCCAAACACTTTTTAGGACAATAACTTGCATATAAGCCTTTATAATTAGCACTTTAGATTTCGAACGTTCGAGTCCATTGTATTTAATAGGGTTCTAAAGTTCACACGAACATTCTGTCTGTTCGCAGGTTCTGGTGCAAACCGAACAGGGGGGTGTTCGGCTCATCCCTGCTCCTGGCCTTTCTCCAAAGTACCTTACCCCAGACTGAAGGTGTCTGGGATAGAACAGCAGCTCCGTCTCCGGGCCTAGGGCACCCAGAGACAACCCGACCAGGCCTCCGGGCCTAGGGCACCCGGAGGCGACACACACGCACCCAAGCCTAAGGTGCCTGAGCGCGGAACCGACCCCTCTGGAAGATGGCCGCCCCCCTTTTATATTCTCTCCCGACAGGCACAGCAGGTTCCCCGCCCCACCGTACTGCTGCCAACAGGGGACAAAAAAAGGCACAACACTGTACTGCGGTTCAACCCGGGCCTATGGCAACAGCGCCACCTATAGGCCCCAGGGAACTACACACCAGTACCATCTCCCAGGGATAGAAATGGTCCATGAAACCTAACAATTAGTGCATCTGAGCCTAGTTACCACTCAGATGCTTCCCCCTAAATGTAACCACCCGCTACACATCCCCCTCACTTGTGAACACTGGTCCCCAGTGTCTGAAACCAATCTATGCCTCCTCAATCAGAGTCAACATAAGCCAGATCCAGAAACAAACTACAAAAAATAACAATTTAAAATTCTGTTTGTTTGTGCCGGAACCTAACATGGGAAAGGAAAGAAACACAGATGAGAATGAGGGTGTACATGTGTATAAAACATTTTAAAGTCACTCAAACATTACAGTAAAAATTTACAGTTCCCTCTCGCAGAACTAGCCAAGACCCACCCCATACTCAGCAGTCTTGCTTGTCGTTTACCTGCAGAGGAAAGAAAAACACATAATCTAACAATGTGTAATTTAGAATGAACAGGTTCCTCCCTAAAGAAAAACCTCCTTGCTCTAAAAGTAAGTGCAGTGTGAAATTTAACAGAATAACAGTTGCACAACACCGCCACCTGGTGGTGGTGCTGCGATGAATCCGCTTGGGTTTTCTCTCCTTTTTCTTGGACTGTGGCCCTAAGCTGACTACAACCCCAAAGTCCTTGTTATCTTTACGGTGGGAAGAGAAGGGAGAACAACAAACAGCAACAACTCCCGCTCCTCCAAAGAGTAAAGTACCCTTTACATAGGGCAAAGTTCCTGGAAAGAAAAAAAAGTTCAAACACAAAACACAAGAGTCTGGTCTCTCACAAATAGTAGTGTGGGTCAGGCAACACCAGCGGCTTCCAATGTTTGTCAAAGGTATCTATGTGATACTCCACATTGTCCTTGTCCTTCCGGCAGATAAGCACTTTGTCCGCATGAATGTGCCGACCCAACATCCAAGCAGCTTTGCAATCTTTAAACCACAGAGTGGCGGCGGGTGAACATGAAAAATACCTTCTGGCCTGAGGTACCTTAATGTGTGTCCACACAAACTCAGAGTACCACCGATCTCTACAGGCCTCAACCTCGAACAAAAGTTCTTTGGGTAGGTACGGATACTCCCACCCATATTCACTGGCAACCTTCTGGTTAAAGAGTCTCTGTAAACGGGACAGCGGTGGCATAGTGGCGCGGTCTCCTGCGCCAGGCAAAATAACAGCATCCGGGTGTCGAGGCACTTTAACTGCCTCCGGGCCAGTTGCAGGGGCCCGCAGTGACACCTGTCTCGAAGTAGCAATAGTGGCGGAAGCAGGTGCTCCCGACAGTGGAAGGGCAGGCAAGGGGACAGATCCCTCCTCAGGCTCGGAAGCCACCACCCGGGGTGTACTTTCCCCAGTAGACATGGGTGGGTCCCTAGGCTTACGGAACAAGGACAGGGGCATCTTATCCCATCCCTTCCTCTCAAATAGTTCATCAATTGCGGCGTCATCACCCGCATCAGAGACGGACTCTAGGTCAGAGGTATCGTACTCCTCCGCAGGGAAGTAATTCCTGGTGAAGGACGATTCACCCCCTCTGGCCAACTCACTAACATGTGAATCCCCAGGGCTAGGGGCCTTTAACAAAGTCTCTCCCCTTGGCTTACCTCGGCTTGAAGAAGGACTCAGACGTCCGGGACTTTTCCCTTCAGAGACATCCGTTCCGGGTAAGCACTGGGGCGTTGCTCCACCACGGCTGCGGGAAGCTTTCACAAGACCCATCTTCCTCTTGGGCGGTGGGAGAAAAGACTCTGTTGTTACCGAAGCAGCATCCTCCGGTTTCTCACTCGCTGAAGCGATCTCCTCTGTGACTTCCTCTGAAGTCCCGTCAGTGCGTGCAGGGGTGGCTGTACAAGTTTCGATTCCTCCTTCCAGAGTGGTGGCGCCCGTAAGGCAATTGAGGTGGAAGGCCCGAGGCCTCTCTGTAGGTTGCTCCACCTCAAATAGAAACTCCTTACAGCTTTCGCATCGCCCGATTGGCTTCAGATGAACCACCAGTCCCGAGCAGCCGGGACAAATCACACCGAGGGCCTCCACGTCCTTGCACACGTAGAGGGCAAATCTTCCCCGGGGCTTGAGCCGAATCCCTGTATCCGTAAGTGAAGCAGCGAATGAAGTCATTTTCACGGTTGTAGAAGCTGGAACCCATGATGCATGAGACGACATGCTGACCATCTGCTGCTCCATCGCGCACTGACCTTTTCGCGCCAAAGTCCCCACGTGTAACTCCATACATGGTCAGAGTCCTCCCATCTCCTGAATCGCTTGCGGGCTTTTCTGAATAGACACGCTCATTAACTACGCAGTCAGGGTTCTCCTCGTGGCGCAGTTCTAAACATGGTCAACCTCCACGGAACTTCACTGGGGAATAAAAGTTCAGCTTCTGGGGGGTTTTCATTCTGTGGCCGCAAACACATCCCGGACTCGAGCCCCCACATGTAGCGCACCAACCCCAGACTGTACCTGCTTTTCTTCTGCTTGGCTCCTCCGCAGGAAAGAATGAGGCACACCGCACCACAAGCCCGTACCCTCCTGAATAGGGAGGTTGAGCGGTGTTAGTTTCTCGGGCCTGCTTGCAGCCAGTGTTTAAAAAACCTCCAGTGCTGACCTCGCTTCTGTGGTAGTCAGAAACAAGCCTTTAGTTCTCCCCAGTAAGCAACTGTCCACACCAACTGAAAGATCCAACTCTTATTTATTATTTTTAGCATAATAAACAGTCTCTTTGAGAACAGACAGGTTGGGACAAGACACAGGTCAGATAAGGTGGGAGGAGGTCCAGGCACAAACTTGAATTGGGTTTTCTCCTGTTCTGATTAGCATGAACAGGCTTGGCGCCTGGTCTCTGCCACAGACCATGAAGTTGGTCACTGCCACTGACCGGGTGAAAAAGATGAAAGCCACTGCCACTGACCTTGTGTGCGTAGTGTCACTGCCACTGTGACTTAAAGAACACGCACTTCCTTCCGTTAGTAAACTGGCCCCTTATTAGGACAAGAACATCCCTCCGGAGAGTTACCAGAGGCCCCATCTGTCACCACGACTCTGCGCTGGTCTTCAGAAAGGGTCACCTCCCTGGCCTCCTCATCTCGGTCCCTGGCGGATCCCAGCCGAAGGCCGATGGGCTCCGGGCCTTTCTCCAAGGTACCTCACCCCAGACTGAAGGTGTCTGGGATGGAACAGCAGCTCCGTCTCTGGGCCTAGGGCACCCAGATACAACCCGACCTGGCCACCGGGCCTAGGGCACCCGGAGGCGACACACACGCACCCAGGCCTAAGGTGCCTGAGTGCGGAACCGACCCCTCTGAAAGATGGCCGCCCCCTTTTATATCCTCTCCCGACAGGCATGACAGGTTCCCCGCCCCGCCGTACTGCTGACAAGAGGGGACAAAAAAGGCACAACACCATACCTCCCAACACGCACGGATTCTGCGGGTTTTTCCCGCATTGACTACATTTTCCCACAGTCCCGCGAGAGTGTACATTTTCCCACACAGGCGGAATAGGAGGAAGAGGAGCTAGTGGATGAAGCACAGGAGGGAGGTGAGAGCCCCCCCCGCGATCAGCGGCCTCCCCCCTCGCTCAATAACTGTGATGAGATGAGCAGAAAAAAATAACCCCCGTCCCGCCCCCGCTCAACAACTGGTTGACTGAATGTCCCGCGGTGGAACTTTTAAAAGTTGGGAGGTATGCAACACTGTACTGCGGTTCAACCCCGGACCTATGGCAACAGGGCCACCTATAGGCCCCAGGGAACTACACACCAGTACCATCTCCCAGGGATAGAAATGGTCCATGAAACCTAACAATTAGTGCATCTGAACCTAGTTACTAGGCTTGTGCAATTCGTTTCGTAACGAATCAAAATTCGTCTGAATTTAGCAACTTTCGGACATTCGGAAGCATTCGAATTTCCGAACAGAGCAATTACGAATAAAACAGAATCCGAAATAAATTATACAGCAAAATAGCGAATGCCCGAAGGTCTTCGGCATAATTCGTTATGAAAAAAGTTACGAATGTACGAATCCATTCGAAGCACAATAACACTCACTCTGCTCTCTGCTTCTCCCTCACCATGCTGAACTCCCTCTCAAAATGGTGTACAGGGGCGGAGGCTATAGCCGCATGAAAAAACGAAAGTAAAATACGAGATTTCAAATCCATTCGAAGCACAATAACACTCACTCTGCTCTGCTCTCTGCTTCTCCCTCACCGTGCTGAACCCTCTCAAAATGGTGTACAGGGGCGGAGCCTATAGCCGCATGTAAAAAACGAAAGTAAAATACGAGATTTCGAATCGTTACAAATAACCGCTATGTATTTAGAAAAGTACAAATCCATTCGAAGCACATTAGGCATAATAGGCAGCGTCGTTGTGAGAGAGACACGGAAAATTACGAATCAACGAACCCAAAAAAAGTTACGAAAGTAGGAGTTGTGTCCAGAATCAACGAAAAACAACGTACTCTACCGAAAGTACGAATTATAAAGCAACAAAAAATTCAACGAAAAATGTCGCTTGCAAAAATACGAATGAGTCCGAACACGAAAAATCCCGTCTAGCAAAATTACGAATGATTACGAATCAACAGGACCGGAAAGAAACGAACCGAAACGGAACGAATTTTTCCGTTGTGCACAAGTCTACTAGTTACCACTCAGATGCTTCCCCCTAAATGTAACCACCCGCTACACTTACATTTATTAATCTATTATTTTGTTGACCTTGTAAGACATACACAGTTTTCAAATTTTTCGAAATTCGTACATTTGCACGAATCCGAATTACGAATTTTTATGAATACGAATTCTGTACGACATACGAAATTTCGTTTATGAATTTCGGATCCAAATTATCCGAATCCAAACTACCAAATAACGATTTTCAACTAATACGAAAGAAACAAACAAAAAAAAAAGTTACAAAAGTAGGAGTTGTGTCCAGAATCAACAAAAACAATGTACTCTACCCCGTCCGAAAGTACGAATTATGGTATTGAGCATCCCTTTAATAGTGCCGTTGTACGTCTTATACGTCACCGTGTTCTTGGCGTTCGGAATTTCCGACAACATTTGTGCGACCGTGTGTATGCAAGACAAGTTTGAGCCAACATCCTTCGGAAAAAATACACGTTTTTTTGTCGGAATTTCCGATCGTCTGTACGCGGCATGAGTCCGTAGAGTTCAATATTAACGATTCGTACGAAATTTGTATTTCGTACGAATCCGAATTAAATTCCGTACACGAATTGAGAATTACGATTTTTTTTTTTTTATACGAAATGGAACGGAACGAAACGAAACAAATTTTTTGACGACTCCCATGTCTAATACACAGTGACCACACATTTGTTTGGTAGCGCAGCATATATTTATTTTTATTTTGCACATCTGTCACAGCTACAGATAAGCTATAAAGTGCTGGCAGCCATCGGAATACATCTCACTTATTTTCGCACACAGTGATAGCGCGAGAGCAATTCACTATACATAGATCCAGGCAGAGTTTCTGAAGGTAGCCTTTTTTTATAATGCATGGCAGAAATAAAAAGGACGGGTTCACTTGAAGTAAATACTCAAAATGTTACTAATAATATATTAAAATTCATTGAAATGATGTATAATGCATATTACAAGAAAAGGTCACCATGAACTGTACTGGATTAGTCAGAACTGACCTCAGAATTTTGCTGCTTAGTTTCAACCACAATATCAATTGCTGTCCTAAGAGACAAGATTCTTAGAATATTGTATTAAAATTTATTCTAGCAAGATCCATGTCAAGTAACACAGAAATAATATAAACAGTTTCACCCAGAGTAACACAACCCCACAGAACACCCACCTTGTTTAGGAAATTGACTGCCTTTAGCTCCAGGAACTAATTTATGCCCCTTCAAGAGATTCTGACTGCTACATATATGCATTACACTGGTTACTTTCTAAGGACTGAACGCAGCTAAAGTCTGTAGCCAAATTAAGCAGAAATAATCAAAAATACAAGAAGAATTGCCTATCACAAGTAAGAAGATGCAAGTAATTAGGGATTAGATAAATTGAGTTGCATACCACAAGGGCTTTTAGTTTGGGTTTGTTGGGTTAGCATTCTTATTCCCATGCTACATTGCTGCCTCCCAGTACCTCCAAGCTAGGGTGACCAGTAGGGATGAGCTTCGTGTTCGACTCGAACATCGGCTGTTCGATCGTTCGACGAAGATCGAACAATTTGGGCCGTTCGCGCCAAATTCGAGTGACGCGAACGGCCCACAATGCACTATGCCATCGCAGTGTCATCCAGGCGCTGTGATTGGCCAAGCATGCACTGTGACCCCGCATGCTTGGCCAATCACAGCGCCGGCAGCGAGGAGAGCAATGATTGGCCACAGGCAGGATGCCTGTGGCCAATTATTGCTGAGGGGGTTTAGTACACGCCCCACACTATAAAAGGCCGCCAGCGCGGCGGCCTTGTGTAGTGTGTTCCGGAGCAGGGAAAGAGAAGCATAGGCAGGGACAGTGTCATTTTTTTCCTTTACTAATCCTGGATTCCTTGTGTTTAGGGACAGAGAAGGATAGGTAGGGAGAGTGTCAGTGTGTTATTCTGTGCTAAACCTTGTATGTAGGGACAGAGAAGGACAGTGAGGGAAAGTGTCAGTGTGCTATTCTGTGCTAAATCTTGTTTGTAGGGACAGAGAAGGACAGTGAGGGAAACTGTCAGTGTGCTATTCTGTGCTAAACCTTGTTTGTAGGGACAGAGAAGGACAGTGAGGGAAAGTGCCAGTGTGCTATTCTGTGCTAAACCTTGTTTGTAGGGACAGAGAAGGACAGTGAGGGAAACTGTCAGTGTGCTATTCTGTGCTAAACCTTGTTTGTAGGGACAGAGAAGGACAGTGAGGGAAAGTGTCAGTGTGCTATTCTGTGCTAAACCTTGTTTGTAGGGACAGAGAAGGACAGTGAGGGAAACTGTCAGTGTGCTATTCTGTGCTAAACCTTGTTTGTAGGGACAGAGAAGGACAGTGAGGGAAAGTGTCAGTGTGCTATTCTGTGCTAAACCTTGTTTGTAGGGACAGAGAAGGACAGTGAGGGAAACTGTCAGTGTGCTATTCTGTGCTAAACCTTGTTTGTAGGGACAGAGAAGGACAGTGAGGGAAAGTGTCAGTGTGCTATTCTGTGCTAAACCTTGTTTGTAGGGACAGAGAAGGACAGTGAGGGAAACTGTCAGTGTGCTATTCTGTGCTAAACCAATCTTGCTGAACCGTATTTGAAATCCTTGAGTTTAGGGACAGAGAAGGACACTCGGGGAAACTATCAGTGTGCTATTCTGTGCTAAACCTTGTTTGTAGGGACAGAGAAGGACAGTGAGGGAAACTGTCAGTGTGCTATTCTGTGCTAAACCAATCTTGCTGAACCATATTTGAAATCCTTGAGTTTAGGGACAGAGAAGGACACTCGGGGAAACTGTCAGTGTGCTATTCTGTGCTAAACCAATCTTGCTGAACCATATTTGAAATCCTTGAGTTTAGGGACAGAGAAGGACACTCGGGGAAACTGTCAGTGTGCTATTCTGTGCTAAACCTTGTTTGTAGGGACAGAGAAGGACAGTGAGGGAAAGTGTCAGTGTGCTATTCTGTGCTAAACCAATCTTTCTGAACCATATTTGAAATCCTTGAGTTTAGGGACAGAGAAGGACACTCGGGGAAACTGTCAGTGTGCTATTCTGTGCTAAACCTTGTTTGTAGGGACAGAGAAGGACAGTGAGGGAAAGTGTCAGTGTGCTATTCTGTGCTAAACCAATCTTTCTGAACCATATTTGAAATCCTTGAGTTTAGGGACAGAGAAGGACACTCGGGGAAACTGTCAGTGTGCTATTCTGTGCTAAACCAATCTTGCTGAACCAGATTTGAAATCCTTGAGTTTAGGGACAGAGAAGAACACTCGGGGAAACTGTCAGTGTGCTATTCTGTGCTAAACCTTGTTTGTAGGGACAGAGAAGGACTGTGAGGGAAAGTGTCAGTGTGCTATTCTGTGCTAAACCAATCTTTCTGAACCATATTTGAAATCCTTGAGATTAGGGACAGAGAAGGACACTCGGGGAAGCTGTCAGTGTGCTATTCTGTGCTAAACCAATCTTGCTGAACCGTATTTGAAATCCTTGAGTTTAGGGACAGAGAAGGACACTCGGGGAAACTATCAGTGTGCTATTCTGTGCTAAACCTTGTTTGTAGGGACAGAGAAGGACAGTGAGGGAAACTGTCAGTGTGCTATTCTGTGCTAAACCAATCTTGCTGAAGCATATTGCAAATCCTTGTGTTTAGGGACAGAGAAGGATAGGCAGGGGACAGTGTCAGTGTCATTGTTGCTAAGCCTCCTGCACAGTATACACCTGAAGGTAGCCCTTATTGCTGTTTTTCCCATCTCCCTGCAGGCCATCCATTAAAATGTCTGGAAGGCAAACAAGGAGAGGCAGACAGTCAGGAGGCAAAAAAAGAGGGCAAGCAGGCTCTATGTTTGGGGGCAACAGTGCTGGTCGTGGACGCGGTGCATTGTCATCAGCACATGGCCATGGGACACGCTTGTCCTTCTTTTCGGCAGCTGGACATGTTGAGCCACATCATGCCGAAGACTTGGTAGAGTGGATGACCAAGCCCACCTCATCCTCCTCAACCTCTCTCACCCAGGCTCAGGGTACTGGCAAAGCAGCTGCCAAAGCGTCCTCTTCTCTGGTATCAATGTCATCATTAGTCACTCCTTCCCTAGACCCACCATGTCCTCCTCCTGAGGAGTCCCCCGAACTGTTTGAGCACAGTGTTGGGTACATGCTCCAGGAGGATGCCCAGCGTTTCGAAGGATCTGATGATGATACCCAGCTAGAGGAAGGCAGTAGCGTGAGAGCAGAGAGAGGGGATGCTCAAGAAGGACACCAATCTGGCAGTCATGCTCCAGCAGCTGCAGCATACTGCCAGATTGGCTCCAGTGATGAGGAGGGAGGGGATGATGAGGTCACTGACTCCACGTGGGTGCCTAATAGGAGAGAGGAGGAGGAGGAGGAGGAGGAGGAGGCAGATCTCCAACGAGGCAGGATGCCCTTGGGTGGCCAGCGTATGGGCAGCACACCGACGGAATCACACCGCAGAGATCCGCCTGTGCAGGGCGCTGCCTCTGCCCGTCATTCAAAAAGTTCTTTGGTGTGGGCCTTTTTTGAGGCGAGTGCATCAGATCGCACAGCTGCTGTTTGCAACATATGTCTCAAGCGTATATCGCGTGGCCAAAACATCAGCCGCTTGGGCACCACATGCTTGATCAGACATATGTTGACCTGCCATGCAGCTCGTTGGCAAGCCTACCTTAAAGACCCACACCAAAGAACAAAGCGGACCTCTCCTTGCACCGCATCAGCTGGGATCTCCAACCCCACTATACCTTCAGTCCTCTCTGAAACCTGCACTGAGAGGAATGAAGGTGTAGAATTAGGTGTGTCACAGCCAAGTACTTGCGGCCACTCTGCTAGCAGTACACCGACGTCCGATTCTAGCAGGCAAATTTCCCTGCCCCAGCTGCTGGACCGTCGAAAGAAGTTCACTCCCAGCCATCCACATGCCCAGCGGTTGAATGCTAGCTTGGCTAAATTGCTAGCGCTTCAACTGCTGCCTTTTCAGTTGGTAGACTCGGCCCCCTTCCGTGAGTTTGTGCAATGTGCGGTTCCTCAGTGGCAGGTTCCCAAACGCCACTTTTTCTCACGGAAGCCGATTTAGGCTCTCTACAGGCATGTGGAAGGCAATGTCTTGGCCTCGCTGGACAGGGCGGTCAGCGGTAAGGTGCATATTACCGCTGACTCATGGTCCAGCAGGCATGGACAGGGACGTTACCTTTCTTTCACGGCCCATTGGGTCACTCTTTTTTGGCAGCTGGGAAGGATGCAGGACAAGGTGCAGTAGTGTTGGAGGTTGTTCCACCGCCACGCCTCCAAAATGCTACTACTGGTTGTGACACACCTCTCTCCTCCACCCCCTCCTCTTCTTCTTCCTCCATGGCCTCTTCCTGTGCTTTGTCCTCGGAACCAGCGGTGCTCCGTAGGCGTTCAAGGGGCTACGCAAGTACGCAGGCAAAAAGATGCCATGCCGTGCTTGCGCTGGTGTGTTTGGGGGACAGAAGCCACACTGGGGCAGAGGTCCTGTCTGCTCTGCAGGGGCAGGCCGAGAGGTGGTTGACGCCACGCCAGCTTAAGCCAGGAATGGTGGTTTGCGACAATGGCACCAACCTCCTCTCCGCCCTCCGACAGGGACAACTGACCCATGTGCCCTGTGTGGCTCACGTCCTTAAGCTGGTGGTGCAGCGGTTCTTGGGCAGGTACCCGGGCTTACAGGATGTCCTGAGGCAGGCCAGGAAAGTCTGTGTGCATTTCCGCAGATCTTATAATGCCAGTGCTCGCCTGGCTGAGCTGCAAAAGGAGTTGAACCTGCCCAAGAACCGCCTTATATGTGACATGCCCACCAGGTGGAACTCAACGTTGGCCATGCTGCAGCGGCTGCACATGCAGCAGAGGGCCATCAATGAGTACCTGTGCGACTACGGCACCAGGACAGGGTCAGGGGAGCTCGGGTTTTTTTCACCACGCCAGTGGGGCATGATCAGGGATGCATGCACTGTCCTGGCACCATTTGAGGAGGCCACGAGGATGGTGAGCAGTGACAGTGCATGCATCAGTGACACTGTACCTCTTGTCCACCTGTTGGAGCACACGCTGCGTGGAATAATGGACAGGGCACTTGAGGCAGAACAGAGGCAGGAAGAGGAGGACTTCCTTGCCTCTCAAGGCCCCCTTTACCCAGACAGTGTTCCTTCTGTCCCACCCATCGCACAGGAAGAGGAGGAGGAGGAGGAGGAGGAGGATTGTGTCAGCATGGAGGTGGAGGCTGGCACTCAGCATCATCAGCAGCAGTCTTTTAGGGATGATTTACAGTCCCAAGAAACCAGTGGACTTGTACGTGGCTGGGAGGAGGTGGCTGCGGATCATGTTGTCCTTATTGACCCAGAGGACTCCGGACTGAATGCCTCAGCTAACCTACGCTGCATGGCCTCCCTGATCCTGCAAAGTCTGCGGAAGGATCCTCGTATTCTTTGGATCAAGGAGAGGGACCATTACTGGCTGGCCACTCTCCTTGATCCACGGTACAAGGGTAAGGTTGCGGACCTTATGTTACCGTCGCAGAGGGAGCAGAGGATGAGACAACTCTGGGAGGCCTTGCAGAAAGGTCTGTGCAACGCGTTCCCAGAGACTGGGAGGTTACAAACTCCTGGTCATGGACAACGAGTTGCTGAGGCTTCGGGCAGTCAAAGAAGGAGCGGTGGGGAAGGTGGCCGTCTGACCGATGCGTTCAGACAATTCTTTAGTCCACAGCCCCAAAGTATGATCGTTCCAGCAACCATCGCCAGCGTCTGATATACATGGTGCAGGAATACCTAGGGGCAAGGTCAGACTTGGACACCTTCCCCACCGAAAATCCTCTGGCTTACTGGGTCTTGAGGATGGATCACTGGCCAGAGCTTGCACAGTATGCAATTGAGCTACTGGCCAGTCCTGCATCCAGCGTTCTTTCAGAACGCACATTCAGTGCTGCTGGAGGATTTGTCACGGATCACAGGGTGCGCCTGTCCACCGACTCGGTTGATCGACTGACTTTCATCAAGATGAACCAGTCTTGGATCACCACCAGCTACCACACACCTGATGCTGATATAACAGACTAATTGATTTTAAAATGTCACATCCCTTCAAGACTGATGCTGATGCTGAGTGCCTGTGCTGTTATGTTGACTGGCTATCCTCCTCCTCCTCCTCAATGATCCGATTAATGATGATAGCTTGGAAGATCATTTTGGTTTATGGGTGCCGCCACCAGTGGCTAAGGCCCAATTTTTCAGCCCCTGTTTAACAGGGGCGTGTAATTACAATTTTTGATGCAATACTTTGCAACAGGGCTCATTGCTGTGCTCCAAGTACAGTATCTGTGAGGGGTTGCAGTGTTGTGCCACCAGTGCCTAAGGCCCAATTTTTCAGCCCCTGTTCAACAGGGGCATGCAATTATAATTATTGATCTAATAATTCACAGCAGGGCCCATTGCTGCGCCCACCAAGAGTAACTGTCAGGCCTTACAGTGTTGTGTCAACACCACCACCACCACCACCACCACCAAAGGCCCAATTTTTCAGCCCCTGTTCAACAGGGGCATGCAATTATAATTATTGATCTAATAATTCACAGCAGGGCCCATTGCTGCGCCCACCAAGAGTAACTGTCAGGCCTTACAGTGTTGTGTCAACACCACCACCACCACCACCACCACCAAAGGCCCAATTTTTCAGCCCCTGTTCAACAGGGGCATGCAATTATAATTATTGATCTAATAATTCACAGCAGGTCCCATTGCTGCGCCCACCAAGAGTAACTGTCAGGCCTTACAGTGTTGTGTCAACACCACCACCACCACCACCACCAAAGGCCCAATTTTTCAGCCCCTGTTCAACAGGGGCATGCAATTATAATTATTGATCTAATAATTCACAGCAGGGCCCATTGCTGCGCCCACCAAGAGTAACTGTCAGGCCTTACAGTGTTGTGGCACCAGCACCACCATCAAAGGCCCAATTTTTACTACCACTGTTCAACAATTATATGTTATTACAATTCCTGATATAATAGTTGACAGCAGGGCGTTCCAGCACCCACCAAGAGTAACTGTGAGTGCTTACAGTGTTGTGCCAACACCAACACCTAAGGGGCCAATTTCTGCAGAGTATATACGGCAGGTCCCTACTTTCAAACATCCAACTTACAAACGACTCCTACTTGCAAACGGAAGAAGACAACAGGAAGTGAGAGGAAATCTACCCCTAGGAAGGAAAATTTTCTCCTGTAAGAATTAATATGGGAGAAAGGTGTCTCCTCTCTACTGATGCTTTATCACCAATCCTTGTTTCAATAAAAACACCACATTTCAAAAACAGTTGTCATTGGGACGCAAAGTGAGGTGAAATGTTCTGAACAGGGGCACAGACAGCAAAACAAATGTTACAGGGGTGATAACCCTTCCCTATGTTTTCCAAAAAGCTTAAAAATAGATTTTTTGGCTGGAGCTACACTTAAACAATGTACCTGTTCAAAATTACAAACAGATTCTACTTAAGAACAAACCTACAGTCCCTGTCTTGTTTACACCGGTCTTGTTTACACCGCCTGTATACTGCTGTTCAGAGTATATAGGGCCTTTTTTATTTTGTGTTGCGGGGTTCCCCTTAATATCCAAAGAAGACCCAAAGGGGCTGGTAATGGGCTGGGGTAGGGGGGGGGGGTGATGGGGTAGCTATGCCATTTTTCTTAAAGATTTTCATCCATATTACCGGGACCAGACATTACATTAAAGCCGCAAGCAGTTTTAAATGGCTTTTTTTTCCTTTAGAAATGTCATTTTGTGCAGGGACAGTTCTAAACACGGGAAACACGTGGCACTTCGCAGGCATACTTTAGACACCCCCCAGGTACGATATTTAAAGGAATATTTGACTTTTTTTTTTTCACTTTATGCATCATTAAAATGACTGCTCCCGAAAAACGTCCGTTTTTAAAACTTCTTTTTGCTTTGATACATGTCCCCTGGTGCAGAACCCGGGTTCCCAAACTCTGTTTAGGACAATAACATGGATAATAGTCGTTATAATTAGCACTTTAGAATTCGAACGTTCGCATCCATTGTATTTAATAGGGTTCTAATGTTCGTGCGAACTTTCGGTCCGTTCGCAGGTTCTGGTGCGAACCGAACCCGGGGGTGTTCGGCTCATCACTAGTGACCAGACATCCCCAGTTTCAGGGGACAGTCCCCGGATTGAGGACACTGTCCCCGGACCAAGTCTGTCCACTGTTTTTTCCCCGGATTGGATTTGAACAGGGACTGGGGCAATTTCAAAGACAGTCAGTGCAGAATAAAAAAAAAAAAGAATTCTGAATTACACACCCCTGCACCACCGCTCCTACTAGCTTAGGAGGGTGTATTTTTTCCATTATCTGTGCCCCTTTCTGATGATCATGTGCTGGTCGGAGCGGAGGGAATGTTTCCTCAGTTTCGGGTGCATGCCCATTCAGCTCCGCTCACATGTTCTTCTGCCTTGGCTCAAGTCCCGGCCAGCCGCCTGCCTGCTTATCTCCTTACCTTCCCTGGCGGAGTGATCTTCCTCCGCTCCCCACCCAGTAGTAGCCCGGAGAGTAAGACTTGACAGGCTGTGAGGCGGGCGGCGATGGGCAGAGAGTCGCTGATTGCCGCCATTACTAGTAAAAAAATAAATATGTCCCCGGATTTCATTTTAAAAATCTGGTCACCTTACTCCAAGCACCTACAGTAAATCCAAAAATACACTTAGATGTAGCGTCAACTTGCACTGGAATGGTAAAACAGTTGTCCTACAGTCTAAATTTTCAGTGATGGTGGGTCTGAGACCCCAGTAACCATCCCTTTGTTTCATTCCTTACCAGGGGCATACATACAGGGGTCGCAGGGTTTGCAATTGTGACCCAGCCCCATGCTGCAGGGGGCCTGTGCAGCCCCCCTGTATGCCTGGATAGGTGGAGCAGTTAGGGCGGCTGCATATAGCAGAACCAATCTCTCCATTTTCCTCCTGCAGCCGCTTAATGCCTGTGGGAGGAAAAGGAGGAGATCCGGGCATTCAGCGGCAGGAGGAAAATGGAGAGATCAGTTCCCCTATAAGAAGCTGCCCCCACCACTCCTCCTAACCAGCTTCTTTCTGATGTCCCTGTGTGGTCTCCAGTCTCCCTGTGCTCTTTTCCAGTCCCCCTGTGCTCTCTCCTAGCCTCCTCTCATCCCCTGCAGCTTTGCCAGCCCCCCCACCCCTCCCCTCTCCCGCCAGCTGCTGTGGGGGATCTGTCAGGATGGAGAGCAGTGAAGGGGTCGGTAAATGGGGCCCCTTTAGTTTCTGAATGGAGAGTCAGTGATCTGTACTGATCACTAACTCTGTCCATCCATAACTGATACATAGTAAACTGTGTTTACTATGCTTCAGTTTGTGAATGAAAGAGAAGCTCTGTACAAAGCTATTCCAGTCCATTCATTCAGTCAAGCTATGGTTGCAGAGAAAGAGATTGAGGGCTGTGTCCTCAATCTCCTTTCTCTGTTTTAGAGATTAAACGTCAGAGGTCTGTTAAGACCCCTGATATCTCACCAATTTTTTTTTTTTTAATAAATAAAAACATGATTACAAGAGGCCTCTCTGTCTACAATGGTTCAAGGACTAGTCCATAGTCGGTCCTGCTGAACACCAGAGGCGCATGAGACAGTGGCGGAATTTTCAGGGTCGCAACAGTCGCAGTTGCGACTGGGCCCTGTAATTCCGCCAAGTCCGGGGGGCCCGCCACCCGTCCGTGTGAATGGCCCATCTGACTGTCACAGTGTGTTGTGCGTTCTGTTGGCTGATGATGCGGTGCGCACTGCGTGCTGTTCGTTCGGCTGCGGGGCGTGCTTTCGCCGCTGAGGTAAGAGAGAGACAATGCAGAGGCAGCACTCACTGACTGAGATTGTGGACCGACCCGTCCATGCCCCCCGCCTCCGCCTCCGCCTATCCAGAGACACAGAGATGTAGGGAGGCGGGGCGGACTCTGCAGCAAATGAGAGAAGGCGGGGGAGGAGCTTTCCCCTCTGCGGCTGCGTGCGTGGAGTACCTACCCGGCGTCTACCCACTACCCAGGCATGAGGCAAGGCATCCTGGCGGGAGAAGGCACAGTGAAGGTGACTCAGTCAGACCCAGGCCACAGAACAGATCGATGTGGAACGGAATTCCCGGGGGAATCGATTGATTGACGGTAAGTCAATCAAGTGACAGAGCTCAGCTCAGCAATCAATGCCAACCTCCACCACCTGTGCTTCTTACTGATCCCATCCCCCTGCCACTGATCTCATTCCTATCCCCCCATTACTTCTACAACAGAGGTGATGGTGGATAGGCATGAGATCAGTGGTGGGGGGATGGGATCAGTAAGAGGCACAGGTGGTGGTGGGAGAGGATGGCACCAGCACTGCCGCCGCAGCCACCCCCCAGTGGCAGAATTTTCAGGGTCGCAACAGTCACCGTTGCGACTGGGCCCTGTAGTTCCCCCAAGTCCTGGGGGCCCGCCACCTGCCCGTGTGAGGAGCCCTACCGCCGCCCGTCACAGCGTTGCTGGGTGGGGGCGGGGGGTGCGAGCCGCACGCGGGTGACACCCGTGGATAGTGGCCGGCGCCGCTAAAACTGCCCGCTTCCCTACACTAATCTGCGCCTCGCTCATGTCAGTGGCGACTGAAGCCGCCGGCGCCTCCTCCTCTGTTTACATCCAGTGAGGAGGAGGAGCCCGAGGGATACACAACGCTGTGTGTAGAGGTTTGCGGCCGCGCTGTTCTGAGGTCCTTAACTGTACATTTTATTTTAAGTAGATGGGGGGGGTGCCTATGCTGATGGGGGGTCTGCATCAAGTGGGGTGTCTATACTGCGGAGATCTGTACAAAGCGGGCTGTGTAATACCCCGTGGGTCTGCACTAAGGGGGTGTCTATACTGCGGGGATCTGCACTAAGGTGGTGTCTATACTGCGGGGGTTTGCACTAAGGGGGTGTGTGTATACTACAGGGGTCTGTAATAAGGGGGTGTGTGTATACTGCAGGGGTCTGTACTAAGGGGGTGTATGTATACTGCAGGGGTCTGTACTAAGCGGGTGTGTATACTGCAGGGGTCTGTACTAAGGGGGGGTGTGTACACTGCAGGGGTCTGTACTAAGGGGGGTGTGTATACTGCAGGGGTCTGTACTAAGGGGGTGTGTGTATACTGCAGGGGTCTGTACTAAGGGGGTGTGTGTATACTGCATGGGTCTGTACTAAGGGGGTGTGTGTATACTGCAGGGGTCTGTACTAAGGGGGTGTGTGTATACTGCAGGGGTCTGTACTAAGGGGGTGTGTGTATACTGCAGGGGTCTGTATTAAGGGTGTGTGTGCATACTGCAGGGGTCTGTACTAAGGGGGTGTGTGTATACTGCAGGGGTCTGTACTAAGGGGGTGTGTGTATACTGAAGGGGTCTGTACTAAGGGGTGTGTGTATACTGCGGGAGTCTGTACTAAGGGGGTGTGTGTATACTGCGGGAGTCTGTACTAAGGGGGTGTGTGTGTATACTGCAGAGGTGATCAGTGGAAGTGCTGGTGTTGAGGGGGGGTGGTAGCGGTTGTACTTGAGGGGGGGTGGCTGCGGTGGCAGTGGTGGTGCCATCCTCTCCCACCACCACCTGTGCCTGTTACTGATCCCACCCCCCCACCACTGATCTCATCCCTATCACCTCTGTTGTAGAAGTAATGGGGGGATAGGGATGAGATCAGTGGTGGGGGGATTGGATCAGTAAGAGGCACAGGTGGTGGTGGGAGAGGATGGCACCACCACTGCCTCCTCCCACAGGTACCACCGCTGGTACTTGAGGGGGGGTGGTAGCGGTAATACTTGAGGGGGAGTGGCAGCAGTGGTACTTAAAGGGGGTGGTAGCGGTGGTACTTGGGGGGGTGGCTGTGGTGGTACTTGAGGGTGGTGGCAGTGGTGGTGCCATCCTCCCCCACCACCACCTGTGCCTCCTTACTGATCCCATCCCCCCACCACTGATCTCATCCCTATCCCCCCATTACTTCTACAACAGAGGTAAAAGGGATGAGATCAGTGGTGGGGGGGTGGGATCAGTAACAGGCACAGGTGGTGGTGGGAGAGGATGGCACCACCACTGCCACCGCAGCCACCCCCCCTCAAGTACAACAGCTACCACCCCCCCTCAACACCAGCACTTCCACTGATCCCATCCCCCCTCCCCACCAGCACTGTTACTGATCCCATTCCCCAGGTCAGATTTAATTGATCCTCTGATTGCTTCATAGGATCAGCAACCAATGTATTGCTTCATTTATGTGAAATCCCTGGTGATATGGCCAGTCCCTCTGCTTTCCTATTAAAAACTTACCACACTAGGCAGGAGTGCACAGCATGGTCAGTACAGTTAGGCTGGTAACTCTGTGTGCTCTCCTCCAATGATCAATAAATGTTTTACTTTGTTGTACAGTGTAAAAAACCGGGCCCTGAAGTTTCTAGTTATGCCTCTGGCATGAGACATGGGGCCCAGATTGCTGAGTGCGTGCACCCAGGGGAAAATTTCCTACCAGAACCAGGCAAGATGGCCTTCACCTACTAGGCAACCTCTCCTTCCCCAGAGTCACACCCCCCTCTCTAGCCCAGGAGGCAAAAGAAAAAGACCCTTATGGAAGCCAGTCCAAATATTTATATCCTTCCCCAACAAGCATCACTAGCAATTAACCCACTAGCGGTTGGCCAGACAGACATAAATATTCATAACTCAAAACTATTGTATCATCTTGCTTTATTGCCAGGGACATTCCCCAACAACAGGCGAAAGCAAACAACATCCTTAGCTTAGGAAAACACAACGAAAGCAAGTACAGTAATTCAAAGCTTAGACTGACTACAGCCTAGCAACAACACTAAATGTGGACTATGGGCACTCCAGCTTAGGGCAGGGTCACTACACATGCCTAATTTGTGATCATACAGTACTGTGCAAACGTTTTAGGCAGGTGTGAAGAAATGCTGCAAAGTAAGAATGCTTTCAAAAATATATATTTGAATTGCAATTTTTTTATCAGTGAGCAAACAGAAAAAAATCTAAATCAAATCAATATTTGGTGTGACTACCCTTTGGCTCCAAAACAGCATCATTAAAAAAAATTGTGTTTGTTCCTTCAGATAATTTCAGACGAAAGCTTTGTAATAACGATCACATTATGGTACGATTCTTTTTTTGTACGATTTTCTGATCATGTGTACTAGGCTTTACACTTGCACACTTTGTACACTTGCACTTGGATTTTGTAGGACTAGATGCAGGCATATGATTAACTAATTATACCAAGCAGGTGTTAATAATCATGTATACTTAGGCTGAAACACTGCAATAACCGAAACAGAAACAGCTGTGTAGGAGGCTTAAGGGTGAGGAACAGCCAAACTCTTCTACTAAGGTGAGGTTATGGAAGACAGTTTCATGTAACAGGTTATTCATCATGGCAAGTCTGACCACAGCAACAAGATACATACTGCATCAGCAAGGTCTCTCCCAGGCAAAATTTTAAAGATGTTCTGTTAAAGGTCTTTTGAAAAGCCACAAAGATATGGGAAACGTTTAGTACCATAGACATAGTGGTCAGCCAAGGAAACTTAATGCAGAAGATGGCAAATGATGCTTACTTCCCTTCGATGTCGGAAGATGTCCAGCAGTGCCATCAGCACAGAACTGGCAAAAACTAGGGGGACCCAGGTAAACCCATTTACTGTCCGGAGAAGTCTGGCCAGAAGTCATCTTCATGGAAGAATTGTGGCCAAAAAGCCATACCTCTGATGTCAAAACAAGACTAAGTGACCCAACTATGCACAAAAACATAGGAACTGGGGTGCAGAATAGGGATGAGCTTCGTGTTCGAGTCGAACATACGTTCGACTCGAACATCGGCTGTTCGATCGTTCGACGAAGATCGAACGATTTGGGCCGTTCGCGCCAAATTCGAGTGACGCGAACGGCCCACAATGCACTACGCCATCGCAGTGTCATCCAGGCGCTGTGATTGGCCAAGCATGCACTGTGACCCCGCATGCTTGGCCAATCACAGCGCCGGCAGCGAGGAGAGCAATGATTGGCCACAGGCAGGATGCCTGTGGCCAATTATTGCTGAGGGTGTTTAGTACACGCCCCACACTATAAAAGGCCGCCAGCACGGCGGCCTAGTGTAGTGTGTTCCGGAGCAGGGAAAGAGAAGCATAGGCAGGGACAGTGACTTTTATTTCTTTCTTGCTTAACCTGGATTCCTTTAGTTTAGGGAAAGAGAAGGATAGGTAGGGAGAGTGTCAGTGTGTTTTGTGCTTGTGCTATAGTGTGCTTAAAAAAAAACATTTTTTCTAGGGACAGAAAACTGTAGGTAGGGAGAGTGTCAGTTTCTTTCACTGTGCAAGTCCTTGTTTCTAGGGACTGGGAAGGGCAGTGAGTGAATTCTCCTTGTGCTATAGTGTGCTTAAAAAAAACATTTTTTCTAGGGACAGAAAACTGTAGGTAGGGAGAGTGTCAGTTTCTTTCACTGTGCAAGTCCTTGTTTCTAGGGACTGGGAAGGACAGTGAGTGAATTCTCCTTGTGCTATAGTTTGCTTAAAAAAAACATTTTTTCTAGGGACAGAAAACTGTAGGTAGGGAGAGTGTCAGTTTCTTTCACTGTGCAAGTCCTTGTTTCTAGGGACTGGGAAGGACAGTGAGTGAATTCTCCTTGTGCTATAGTGTGCTTAAAAAAAACATTTTTTCTAGGGACAGAAAACTGTAGGTAGGGAGAGTGTCAGTTTCTTTCACTGTGCAAGTCCTTGTTTCTAGGGACTGGGAAGGACAGTGAGTGAATTCTCCTTGTGCTATAGTGTGCTTAAAAAAAACATTTTTTCTAGGGACAGAAAACTGTAGGTAGGGAGAGTGTCAGTTTCTTTCACTGTGCAAGTCCTTGTTTCTAGGGACTGGGAAGGACAGTGAGTGAATTCTCCTTGTGCTATAGTGTGCTTAAAAAAAACATTTTTTCTAGGGACAGAAAACTGTAGGTAGGGAGAGTGTCAGTTTCTTTCACTGTGCAAGTCCTTGTTTCTAGGGACTGGGAAGGACAGTGAGTGAATTCTCCTTGTGCTATAGTGTGCTTAAAAAAAACATTTTTTCTAGGGACAGAAAACTGTAGGTAGGGAGAGTGTCAGTTTCTTTCACTGTGCAAGTCCTTGTTTCTAGGGACTGGGAAGGACAGTGAGTGAATTCTCCTTGTGCTATAGTGTGCTTAAAAAAAACATTTTTTCTAGGGACAGAAAACTGTAGGTAGGGAGAGTGTCAGTTTCTTTCACTGTGCAAGTCCTTGTTTCTAGGGACTGGGAAGGACAGTGAGTGAATTCTCCTTGTGCTATAGTGTGCTTAAAAAAAACATTTTTTCTAGGGACAGAAAACTGTAGGTAGGGAGAGTGTCAGTTTCTTTCACTGTGCAAGTCCTTGTTTCTAGGGACTGGGAAGGACAGTGAGTGAATTCTCCTTGTGCTATAGTGTGCTTAAAAAAAACATTTTTTCTAGGGACAGAAAACTGTAGGTAGGGAGAGTGTCAGTTTCTTTCACTGTGCAAGTCCTTGTTTCTAGGGACTGGGAAGGACAGTGAGTGAATTCTCCTTGTGCTATAGTGTGCTTAAAAAAAACATTTTTTCTAGGGACAGAAAACTGTAGGTAGGGAGAGTGTCAGTTTCTTTCACTGTGCAAGTCCTTGTTTCTAGGGACTGGGAAGGACAGTGAGTGAATTCTCCTTGTGCTATAGTGTGCTTAAAAAAAACATTTTTTCTAGGGACAGAAAACTGTAGGTAGGGAGAGTGTCAGTTTCTTTCACTGTGCAAGTCCTTGTTTCTAGGGACTGGGAAGGACAGTGAGTGAATTCTCCTTGTGCTATAGTGTGCTTAAAAAAAACATTTTTTCTAGGGACAGAAAACTGTAGGTAGGGAGAGTGTCAGTTTCTTTCACTGTGCAAGTCCTTGTTTCTAGGGACTGGGAAGGACAGTGAGTGAATTCTCCTTGTGCTATAGTGTGCTTAAAAAAAACATTTTTTCTAGGGACAGAAAACTGTAGGTAGGGAGAGTGTCAGTTTCTTTCACTGTGCAAGTCCTTGTTTCTAGGGACTGGGAAGGACAGTGAGTGAATTCTCCTTGTGCTATAGTGTGCTTAAAAAAAACATTTTTTCTAGGGACAGAAAACTCTAGGTAGGGAGAGTGTCAGTTTCTTTCACTGTGCAAGTCCTTGTTTCTAGGGACTGGGAAGGACAGTGAGTGAATTCTCCTTGTGCTATAGTGTGCTTAAAATAAACATTTTTTCTAGGGACAGAAAACTGTAGGTAGGGAGAGTGTCAGTTTCTTTCACTGTGCAAGTCCTTGTTTCTAGGGACTGGGAAGGACAGTGAGTGAATTCTCCTTGTGCTATAGTGTGCTTAAAAAAAACATTTTTTCTAGGGACAGAAAACTGTAGGTAGGGAGAGTGTCAGTTTCTTTCACTGTGCAAGTCCTTGTTTCTAGGGACTGGGAAGGACAGTGAGTGAATTCTCCTTGTGCTATAGTGTGCTTAAAAAAAACATTTTTTCTAGGGACAGAAAACTGTAGGTAGGGAGAGTGTCAGTTTCTTTCACTGTGCAAGTCCTTGTTTCTAGGGACTGGGAAGGACAGTGAGTGAATTCTCCTTGTGCTATAGTGTGCTTAAAAAAAACATTTTTTCTAGGGACAGAAAACTGTAGGTAGGGAGAGTGTCAGTTTCTTTCACTGTGCAAGTCCTTGTTTCTAGGGACTGGGAAGGACAGTGAGTGAATTCTCCTTGTGCTATAGTGTGCTTAAAAAAAACATTTTTTCTAGGGACAGAAAACTGTAGGTAGGGAGAGTGTCAGTTTCTTTCACTGTGCAAGTCCTTGTTTCTAGGGACTGGGAAGGACAGTGAGTGAATTCTCCTTGTGCTATAGTATGCTTAAAAAAAACATTTTTTCTAGGGACAGAAAACTGTAGGTAGGGAGAGTGTCAGTTTCTTTCACTGTGCAAGTCCTTGTTTCTAGGGACTGGGAAGGACAGTGAGTGAATTCTCCTTGTGCTATAGTGTGCTTAAAAAAAACATTTTTTCTAGGGACAGAAAACTGTAGGTAGGGAGAGTGTCAGTTTCTTTCACTGTGCAAGTCCTTGTTTCTAGGGACTGGGAAGGACAGTGAGTGAATTCTCCTTGTGCTATAGTGTGCTTAAAATAAACATTTTTTCTAGGGACAGAAAACTGTAGGTAGGGAGAGTGTCAGTTTCTTTCACTGTGCAAGTCCTTGTTTCTAGGGACTGGGAAGGACAGTGAGTGAATTCTCCTTGTGCTATAGTGTGCTTAAAAAAAATTTTTTTCTAGGGACAGAAAACTGTAGGTAGGGAGAGTGTCAGTTTCTTTCACTGTGCAAGTCCTTGTTTCTAGGGACTGGGAAGGACAGTGAGTGAATTCTCCTTGTGCTATAGTGTGCTTAAAAAAAACATTTTTTCTAGGGACAGAAAACTGTAGGTAGGGAGAGTGTCAGTTTCTTTCACTGTGCAAGTCCTTGTTTCTAGGGACTGGGAAGGACAGTGAGTGAATTCTCCTTGTGCTATAGTGTGCTTAAAAAAAAACATTTTTTCTAGGGACAGAAAACTGTAGGTAGGGAGAGTGTCAGTTTCTTTCACTGTGCAAGTCCTTGTTTCTAGGGACTGGGAAGGACAGTGAGTGAATTCTCCTTGTGCTATAGTGTGCTTAAAATAAACATTTTTTCTAGGGACAGAAAACTGTAGGTAGGGAGAGTGTCAGTTTCTTTCACTGTGCAAGTCCTTGTTTCTAGGGACTGGGAAGGACAGTGAGTGAATTCTCCTTGTGCTATAGTGTGCTTAAAAAAAATTTTTTTCTAGGGACAGAAAACTGTAGGTAGGGAGAGTGTCAGTTTCTTTCACTGTGCAAGTCCTTGTTTCTAGGGACTGGGAAGGACAGTGAGTGAATTCTCCTTGTGCTATAGTGTGCTTAAAAAAAACATTTTTTCTAGGGACAGAAAACTGTAGGTAGGGAGAGTGTCAGTTTCTTTCACTGTGCAAGTCCTTGTTTCTAGGGACTGGGAAGGACAGTGAGTGAATTCTCCTTGTGCTATAGTGTGCTTAAAAAAAAACATTTTTTCTAGGGACAGAAAACTGTAGGTAGGGAGAGTGTCAGTTTCTTTCACTGTGCAAGTCCTTGTTTCTAGGGACTGGGAAGGACAGTGAGTGAATTCTCCTTGTACTATAGTGTGCTAAAGCATTCCTCATCAACCATCTTTGAAATCCTTGTTTTTTGGACAGTCAGGGAAATTGTCGTTGTGCTATTCTGTGCAAAAGCAATCATCCTGAACCATATTTAGAAATCCTTAAGTAAAGGGACAGAGAAGGACACCTGAAGGTAGCCCTTATTGCTTTTTTCCCATCTCCCTGCAGGCCATCTATTAGAATGTCTGGAAGGCAAACAAGGAGAGGCAGACAGTCAGGAGGCAATAAAAGAGGGCAAGCAGGCTCTGTGTCTGGGGGCAACAGTGCTGGTCGTGGACGCGGTGCATTGTCATCAGCACATGGCCATGGGACACGCTTGTCCTTCTTTTCGGCAGCTGGACATGTTGAGCCACATCATGCCGAAGACTTGGTAGAGTGGATGACCAAGCCCTCCTCCTCCTCCTCATCCTCTCTCACCCAGGCTCAGGGTACTGGCAAAGCAGCTGCCAAAGCGTCCTCTTCCCTGGTATCAATGTCAGACTCATCATCAGTCACTCCTTCCCTAGACCCACCATGTCCTCCTCCTGAGGAGTCCCCCGAACTGTTTGAGCACAGTGTTGGGTACATGCTCCAGGAGGATGCCCAGCGTTTTGAAGGGTCTGATGATGAAACCCAGCTACAGGAAGGCAGTAGGGTGAGAGCAGACAGAGGGGATGCTCAAGAAGGACACCAATCTGGCAGTCATGTTCCAGCAGCTGCAGCATACTGCCAGATTGGCTCCAGTGATGAGGAGGGAGGGGATGATGAGGTCACTGACTCCACATGGGTGCCTAATAGGAGAGAGGAGGAGGAGGAGGATGAGGAGGAGGCACATCTCCAACGAGGCAGGATGCCCTTTGGTGGCCAGCGTAAGGGCAGTACACCGACGGAATCACACCGCAGAGCTCCGCCTGTGCAGGGCGCTGCCTCTGCCCGTCATTCAAAAAGTTCCTTGGTGTGGGCCTTTTTTGAGGCTAGTGCATCAGATCGCACAGCTGCTGTTTGCAACATATGTCTCAAGCGTATATCGCGTGGCCAAAACATCAGCCGCTTGGGTACCACATGCCTGACCAGACATATGTTGACCTGCCATGCAGCTCGTTGGCAAGCCTACCTCAAAGACCCACACCAAAGAACAAAGCGGACCTCTCCTTGCACCGCATCAGCTGGGATCTCCAACCCCACTATAACTTCAGTCCTCTCTGAAACATGCACTGAGAGGAATGAAGGTGTAGAATTAGGTGTGTCACAGCCAAGTACTTGCGGCCACTCTGCTAGCAGTACACCGACGTCCGATTCTAGCAGGCAAATTTCCCTGCCCCAGCTGCTGGACCGTCGAAAGAAGTTCACTCCCAGCCATCCACATGCCCAGCGGTTGAATGCTAGCTTGGCTAAATTGCTAGCGCTTCAACTGCTGCCTTTTCAGTTGGTAGACTCGGCCCCCTTCCGTGAGTTTGTGCAATGTGCGGTTCCTCAGTGGCAGGTTCCCAAACGCCACTTTTTCTCACGGAAGGCTATTCCGGCTCTCTACCGGCATGTGGAAGGCAATGTCTTGGCCTCGCTGGACAGGGCAGTCAGCGGTAAGGTGCATATTACCGCTGACTCATGGTCCAGCAGGCATGGACAGGGACGTTACCTTTCTTTCACGGCCCATTGGGTCACTCTTTTGGCAGCTGGGAAGGATGCAGGACAAGGTGCAGTAGTGTTGGAGGTTGTCCCACCGCCACGCCTCCAAAATGCTACTACTGGTTGTGACACACCTCTCTCCTCCACCCCCTCCTCTTCTTCTTCCTCCATGGCCTCTTCCTGTGGTTTGTCCTATGAACCAGCGGTGCTCCGTAGCCGTTCACGGGGCTACGCAAGTACGCAGGCAAAAAGATGCCATGCCGTGCTTGCGCTGGTGTGTTTGGGGGACAGAAGCCACACTGGGGCAGAGGTCCTGTCTGCTCTGCAGGGCCAGGCCGAGAGGTGGTTGACGCCACGCCAGCTTAAGCCAGGAATGGTGGTTTGCGACAATGGCACCAACCTCCTCTCCGCCCTTCGACAGGGACAACTGACCCATGTGCCCTGTGTGGCTCACGTCCTTACCCTGGTGGTGCAGCGTTTCTTGGGCAGGTACCCGGGCTTACAGGATGTCCTGAGGCAGGCCAGGAAAGTCTGTGTGCATTTCCGCAGATCTTATAATGCCAGTGCTCGCCTGGCTGAGCTGCAAAAGGAGTTGAACCTGCCCAAGAACCGCCTTATATGTGACATGCCCACCAGGTGGAACTCAACGTTGGCCATGCTGCAGCGGCTGCACACGCAGCAGAGGGCCATCAATGAGTACCTGTGCGACTACGGCACCAGGACAGGGTCAGGGGAGCTTGGTTTTTTTTCTCCACGCCAGTGGGGCATGATCAGGGATGCATGCACTGTCCTGGCACCATTTGAGGAGGCCACGAGGATGGTGAGCAGTGACAGTGCATGCATCAGTGACACTGTACCTCTTGTCCACCTGTTGGAGCACACGCTGCGTGGAATAATGGACAGGGCACTTGAGGCAGAACAGAGGCAGGAAGAGGAGGACTTCCTTGCCTCTCAAGGCCCCCTTTACCCAGACAGTGTTCCTTCTGTCCCACCCATCGCACAGGAAGAGGAGGAGGAGGAGGAGGAGGAGGAGGATTGTGTCAGCATGGAGGTGGAGGCTGGCACTCAGCATCATCAGCAGCAGTCTTTTAGGGATGATTTACAGTCCCAAGAAACCAGTGGACTTGTACGTGGCTGGGAGGAGGTGACTGCGGATCATGTCGTCCTTAGTGACCCAGAGGACTCCGGAGCGAATGCCTCAGCAAACCTACGCTGCATGGCCTCCCTGATCCTGCAAAGTCTGCGGAAGGATCCTCGTATTCTTCGGATCAAGGAGAGGGACCATTACTGGCTGGCCACTCTCCTTGATCCACGGTACAAGGGTAAGGTTGCGGACCTTATGTTACCGTCGCAGAGGGAGCAGAGGATGAGACAACTCTGGGAGGCCTTGCAGAAAGGTCTGTGCAACGCGTTCCCAGAGACTGGGAGGTTACAAACTCCTGGTCCTGGACAACGAGTTGCTGAGGCTTCGGCCAGTCAAAGAAGGAGCGGTGGGGAAGGTGGCCGTCTGACCGATGCGTTCAGACAATTCTTTAGTCCGCAGCCCCAAAGTATGATCGGTTCCAGCAACCATCGCCAGCGTCTGATAAACATGGTGCAGGAATATCTAGGGGCAAGGTCAGACTTGGACACCTTCCCCACCGAAAATCCTCTGGCTTACTGGGTCTTGAGGATGGATCACTGGCCAGAGCTTGCACAGTATGCAATTGAGCTACTGGCCTGTCCTGCATCCAGCGTTCTTTCGGAACGCACATTCAGTGCTGCTGGAGGATTTGTCACGGATCACAGGGTGCGCCTGTCCACCGACTCGGTTGATCGACTGACTTTCATCAAGATGAACCAGTCTTGGATCACCACCAGCTACCACACACCTGATGCTGATATAACAGACTAATTGATTTTAACATGTCACATCCCTTCAAGACTGATGCTGATGCTGAGTGCCTGTGCTGTTATGTTGACTGGCTATCCTCCTCCTCCGAGTCCTCAATGATACGATTGATGATGATAGCTTGGAAGATCATTTTTGTTTATGGGTGCCGCCACCAGTGGCTAAGGCCCAATTTTTCAGCCCCTGTTTAACAGGGGCGTGTAATTACAATTTTTGAAGCAATACTTTGCAACAGGGCTCATTGCTGTGCTCCAAGTACAGTATGTGTGAGGGGTTGGAGTGTTGTGCCACCAGTGCCTAAGGCCCAATTTTTCAGCCCCTGTTTAACAGGGGCGTGTCATTACAATTTTTGAAGCAATACTTTGCAACAGGGCTCATTGCTGTGCTCCAAGTACAGTATCTGTGAGGGGTTGCAGTGTTGTGCCACCAGTGCCTAAGGCCCAATTTTTCAGCCCCTGTTCAACAGGGGCATGTAATTACAATTATTGATCTAATAATTCACAGCAGGGCCCATTCCTGCACCCACCAAGCAAGAGTAACTCTGAGGGCTTACAGTGTTGTGGCAACACCACCACCACCACCACCACCACGAAAGGCCCAATTTTTCAGCCCCTGTTCAACAGGGGCATGCAATTACAATTATTGATCTAATAATTCACAGCAGGGCCCATTGCTGCACCCACCAAGAGTAACTGTCAGGGCTTACAGTGTTGTGGCACCAGCACCACCATCAAAGGCCCAATTTTTACTACCACTGTTCAACAATTATATGTAATTACAATTCCTGATATAATAGTTGACAGCAGGGCGTTCCAGCACCAACCAAGAGTAACTGTGAGTGCTTACAGTGTTGTGCCAACACCAACTAAGGGGCCTATTTCTGCAGATTATATACGGCAGGTCCCTACTTTCAAACATCCAACTTACAAACGACTCCTACTTGCAAACGCAAGAAGACAACAGGAAGTGAGAGGAAATCTACCCCTAGGAAGGAAAATTCTCTCCTGTAAGAATTAATATGGGAGAAAGGTGTCTCCTCTGTACTGATGCTTTATCAGCAATCCTTGTTTCAAGAAAAACACCACATTTCAAAAACAGTTGTCATTGGGACGGAAAGTGAGGTGAAATGTTCTGAACAGGGGCACAGACAGCAAAACAAATGTTACAGGGGTGATAACCCTTACCTATGTTTTCCAAAAAGTTTAAAAATAGATTTTTGGGCTGGAGCTACACTTAAACAATGTACCTGTTCAAAATTACAAACACATTCTACATAAGAACAAACATACAGTCCCTGTCTTGTATGCACCGCCTGTATACGGCTGTTCAGAGTATATAGGGCCTTTTTTATTTTATGTGCGGGGTTCCCCTTAATATCCATACAAGACCCAAAGGGGCTGGTAATGGGCTGGGGTAGGGGGGGGGGTCATGGGGTAGCTATGCCATTTTTCTTAAAGATTTTCATCCATATTACCGGGACCAGACATTACATTAAAGCCGCAAGCAGTTTTAAATGGCTTTTTTTTCCTTTAGAAGTGTCATTTTGTGCAGGGACAGTTCTAAACACGGGAAACACGTGGCACTTCACAGGCATACTTTAGACACCCCCCAGGTACGATATTTAAAGGAATATTTGACTTTTTTTTTTTCACTTTATGCATCATTAAAATGACTGCTCCCGAAAAACGACCGTTTTTAAAACTTCTTTTTGCATTGATACATGTCCCCTGGTGCAGAACCCGGGTTCCCAAACCCTTTTTAGGACAATAACATGCATAATAGTTGTTATAATTAGCACTTTAGAATTCGAACGTTCGCATCCATTGTATTTAATAGGGTTCTAATGTTCGTACGAACTTTCGGTCCGTTCGCGGGTTCTGGTGCGAACCGAACCCGGGGGTATTCGGCTCATCACTAGTGCAGAAAAATGACAGCAGGTGCTCTGGACTGATGAGTCAAAATATGAAATGTAGCACACGGACCCTTTTCCCTTGCTTTGGCTCAATTGCAGGAAAAAGGCACACCGTACTATATGCCCGTACCCTCCTGGATGAGGAGGTTAAGCGGTGTTATGTATTTGGGTCCCACAGCTAGGTTCTTCCATCAGTTGGTTCTCGCCCCTAGGATATAGGAACAAGTCTCTGTATTCTCCCCAGTAATTCCAATGTCCACACCACTTTAAAACTCCAACGTTGAGTTTATTTTCTCAATGTTCAGCAGATAGGAAAGGGTGGAAGAGAGACAGGACAGCAAGGTTTTGGGAGGTTAGTCCAGGCACAATGGATAGCACAATCACTACTCTATCCCCGAGTAGGTTTAGCTCACCCGGATAGTCTCCTACAAAGTGGATCCTAGCAGCCGAAGTGATGCTCGGACGTTTGATCAAGTTCTTTTCCTAGATGCGATTGACTCTCTGCCACAGAATCTATCAGATCCTGAACCTCTTAGCTTCTGGTACTTAAGGACAGGTGCCAGCAGCAGCACATTACTAGGCCCTTGGTGGATAGAAGAATCCCTCCAGAAAGTTCCCGGGTCCCTTACTTCACCGTGAACTCTCACCGGTCCATCAGAAAGGTCCTCCCCCGACCTCCTCTTCTTAGAAGCGGGCTCCCTCACAAGAGACACCCTGGGACTTCTTCTCCTCGAAGCGGGCTCCAGCTAAAGGTGCTGGGCCCAGTCTTGAAGATGCAGCCCCAGGACTAAAGGTGCCTGGGACTGATGCACACGTGGCCCCATGGCCTGGAGGGCCATGTGCCACGCACCAGGACTCCGACTCTGGAACGAAGACGAACCCCTCCAAGGCGGCGTCTGCCCCTTATGTATCCTCTCCCAGCATGCACAACAGATCGACCACACCCACTGTACCACTGCCGAGAGAGGACACCCCAAGGCACAGCCTTAATACCAGCGGTTCAACCCTGACCCATTATGACAGTGCCACCTACAGGCCACAGGGAACTGCACACCAGTATACCACCTGGAAATAAACAGCACAACCTACCAATTGAGAACGGTCTGAGCCTAACTACTATCTCAGACCAGCCGCTAAATTTGGGTATATAGCACCCCTAAATGGGGTGGGCGCTACAGAAATATTTGGCTGTAGCAGGAAGCAGTTTGTTTGCAGAAGGGCTGGAGAGCGGTACAATATTGAGTATCTGCAGGCAACAGTAAAGCATGGTGGAGGTTCCTTGCAAGTTTGGGATGCATTTCTGTAAATGGATTTGGAAATTTGAGCAGGATCAACGGTGTCCTCATTGCTAAGAAATACAGGCAGATACTTATCCATCATGCCATACTATCAGGGAGTCGTGTGATTGGCCCCAAATTTATTCTGCAGCAGAAAAATTACCCCAAACATACAGCCAATATCATTAGGAACTATCTTCAGCATAAAGAAGAACAATGAGTGATGTTTTGGCCCCCACAGAGCCCTAATCTCAACGTCATCAGGTTACATGAAAAGACAGAAGGATCTGAAGCAGATTAAATCCACAGAAGATCTGTGGTTAGTTCTCTGCCTAAAACTTTTGCACAGTAGTGCATATCTACTTGGGTGCAGCCATATTTACTCAGATGTTTGCTATGATTGCGGCTTTGCAATACTACCCATTAATTGTGCTTTACTGCTCTATCTCACAGTGCTAATCTGAGTCTGCCCGCTAATTAAAACCAACACTACCCATGTGGCTAATAAACTCTTCTTTTAATAGAAGTACTAAAATATTAAGGAGTAAACATATAAACATTTCTTATTATATAATATTAGGATATATTAACCACTTCAGATCTGCGCTATAGCCGAAAGACGGCCGCAGCACGGACCTGAACTGCCGGGAGGACGTCCCCGTGATCGTCAGTCACAGAGAAGGACCGTGGATCTGTGTGTGTAAACACAGAGATCCATGTCCTGTCAGGGAGAGGAGACCGATGCTGTGTCCCTTGTACATAGGGACAACCATCGGTCACCTCCCCCAGTCAGTCCCCTCCCCCCACAGTAAGAATCACTTCTAGGGAACACATTAACCCCTTGATCGCCACCTAATGTTAACCCCTTCCCTGCCAGTCACATTTATACAGTAATCAGTGCATATTTATAGCACTGTTCACTGTATAAATGTGAATGGTCCCAAAATAGTGTCAAAAGTGTCCGATCTGTCCGCCGCAATATCGCAGTCCTGACAAAAATCGCAGATACTGTAACCGCCATTACTATTAAAAAAAAAAAATCATAAATCTATCCCCTATTTTGTAGGCGATATAATTTTGGCGCAAACCAATCAATTTTTTTTACCAAAAATATGTAGAAGAATACGTATCGGCCTCAACTGAGAATTTTTTTATTTAAAAAAAAAAAATTGGGATATTTATTATAGCAAAAAGTAAAAAATATTGTGTTTTTTTTCAAAATTGTCAGTCTTTTTTTGTTTATAGTACAAAAAATAAAAACCGCAGACGTGATCAAATACCACCAAAAGAAAGCTCTATTTGTGGGAAAAAAATTATAAAAATGTCATAAGGGTACAGTGTTGCATGACCGCACAACTGTCATTCAAAGTGCGTCAGCGCTGAAAGCTGAAAATTGGTCTGGGCAGGAGGGGAGTTTAAGTACCCAGTAAGCAAGTGGTTAATATATATAATATAATATTTCTTGTTATTATATAATATCATGTAATTCATATAGCAAATTGAGTGAAAAGTTTATTACTTGAACCACTTCAGCCCCGGAAAGTTTTACTCCTTAATGACCAGGAAATTTTTGGCGATACGGCACTGCATTACTTTTAGAGCGCTTTCACACTCACAGCGCCCGGGCGTCGGCGGTAAAACACCGATATTTTTAGCAGCGCTTTACCGTCGTTTTTGTGACGCTTTTCGGCCTCTAGCGGGGCGCTTTTAACCCCCGCTAGCGGTCGAAAAACTGTTGAAAGCCGGCGGTTCGGTGGCGCTGCCCATTGATTTCAATGGGCAGGGGCACTTTAGGAGCGGTGTATTCACCTCTCCTAATGCGCTGCAAAGAAGCTGCTGGCAAGACTTTTTCTGCCAGTGCACCGCTCCAGTGTGAAAGCACGAGGGCTTTCACACTGGAGTGAATGGAGCATCTCTTTCAGGGCGCTTTGCAGGCACATTTTTTAGCACTATAGCGCCTGCAAAGCACCTCAGTGTGAAAGGGGTCTAACTGACAATTGCGCGGTCTTGCAACATTGTACCCAAATAAAATTAATGTCCTTTTTTTCCCACAAATAGAGCTTTTTTTGTTTTGGTATTTGATCGCCTCTGCATTTTTTATTTTTTGTGCTAGAAACAAAAAAAGACCAACAATTTTGAAAAAAAAAAAAATATTTTTTACTTTCTGCTAAAAATATTTCCAATAAAAAAATGCGAGGGAATCTGTCAGGATGGAGAGCAGAGAAAGGGGCCGGTATGTCAATTACCGGCCCTTTTCTTTTCTGAATGGGATACGTTTGTTACCGATCGCTCCTGTGTCCTGTGATAACTGAGTAACGTAACCTGTGTGTTACTCTGCTTCAGTTTATAAATGGAGAGGAGCCGCTGTCTCCTCTCCATTCATCTTCAATGAAGAAAAAAAGGACTGGGGAATCTGTGTCCTCTGTCCCTTTCTCTGTCTCGAATGGGAGATGTCAGGGGTCTCGGATTAGACCCCTGACATGTCACCAAAGTCCCCAACAGGGCTAATAAAAAAAAAATATTCCAAAATAAAATTGTAAAAAAAAAAGATAAAAAAATGAAATTGAAATTAAAAAAGAACTGATACCACAGTCCAGAGCCCCAAAACCACTGACACTGACCATTGCCCCACTGACACCGTCCACTGACACTGACCACTGACACCGACCTCTGACACCGGCCTCTGACACCGACCGCTGACACCGACCACTGACACGACCACTGACACCGACCACTGCCCCACTGACGCCGTCCACTACCCCACTGACAACGTCCACTGACACCGACCACTGACACCGACCACTGGTCCACTGACAGTGACCACTGACACGACCACTGACAATGACCACTGACACCGACCACTGACACCGTCCACTGCCCCACTGACACCGACCACTACCCCACTGACACCATCCACTGACACCCACCACTACCCCACTGACACTGTCCACTGAAACTGTCCACTGACACCGACCACTGACACTGTCCACTGACACCGTCCACTGACACCGTCCACTGACACCGACCACTGACACCGACCACTGACACCATCCACTGACACCGACCACTACCCCACTGACACCGTCCACTGATGCCGACCACTGACGCCGTCCACTGACAAACTGTCAAACACGCACAGGACCCTTTTTTTGGTCCGCACCAGAATCGGATCGCATGGGTGTTCACACCTATGTGATCCGATTCATGTCCGAACTGTCAGTTTGCAGTGTGATATGTGAGCTGAAATGGGGGTATCGTTAACATTGTATGACACTCCTCAGCAGTTTGCATATGGCAGTGTGAACTGCCGTGCGAGTCGGGTGCGATGTGGGAACCCGCAGTGGATTCGCAGGGTTCTCGCATTGCACTAGTGTGAACCCAGCCTTGGTGAGAGCAGTCAGGTGACATTTGTAGGCTTTATGCTATGAGCTCATTCAGCCTTACTGGGTGTAATTATGAAAAGTGAGACACCCCCCCTCCGCCACATAACACATCCTGGTGATGAAAAGGAATGTTGCAACTGTGATCAGGTGACCTTACACACACACTGCACTATAATAATAATCAGATCACTGGAGCTTCTCCTCTGCCCAGCTCTGACTAGATACATCTCCCCTAAATTAGATCACTTGTCTGTGTATCTTCTGCTGGCTGTCCTGTGAGTTCACCATGCATTTCCTTCTCTCACACTGATCTGTGGATCACACCCCATGATGTGAAACATCCAGTCAAAACACAGGAAAGGCAGCCAATCCCGGGAGAGCTGGAGGGGAGAGGAGGGGAGAGGGGGGGAGGGGAGAGGAGGGGAGGGGAGAGGAGGGGAGGGGGAGAGGGATGTGAATTGTGAACTTACTACACAGGATGTGCCTGTCTCAGGCTCGTGCATGAGATATGTAAATCACCTGTCACTCACAGCAGGGGGGAAGCACAGACAAGGTTTTCTAATTTTTTCTGTTTTATCTCACTAAAAAAAGATAAGAGGATTGCTCAGATCTGGATTAACTCTCTGTGGCAAGACGGCACAGATGGTAGGAAATGCTATACTGTACATTGTGCCAGCAAAAAAATAATAATTCGGGTTTACAACCATTTTATGCGGTTAAAGACTAGGGATGGGCGAACGGTTCGGCCCGAGCATAAGTTCGGGCCGAACATTAGCTGTTCGGTCGTTCGGGAAACAGCCAAACTTTCGGGACGTTCGACTGTTTGTTCGCCCCCCCCCCCCCGAACCGACCACAATGCATTGCGGCGCTGAACAGTGCATTGCAAGCCCTGACTGGCTGAAGCAGTGAAAGCTTCAGTCAATCAGGGCACAGAGCACTGTCAGAGTCATGATTGGACACTGTCATCATGACTTTATCCAATCATGGCTCATTCCCGCCCCACAGTATAAAAGTATTCTTTCAATGGCAGCCATTTTCAGTGTGATTTTGATGTGGAGAGAGATAGAACAGGGCTCTGTTCAGTGCTATTAGTGAGTTAGTGTGCTATACTGTGCTATTTTGCTTCAATTGTCTGTGTCAGTGTAGAATATTAGTTTAGTGTCAGACTTAGGGTTGCCACCTTTTCATCAAGCCAAACCCGAACATTTTCGCGGCGCACGGCAATTTTTTTGTAGTACACGCTATAGGATTGTAAAATACCTGGGACACCTTTTGAGTTACCCAAACAGAGTAGTAATGAGGTGTGCGACAATGAACAGTGGCTGTGGCCAAATTGCATTAACAGTGGGGGGACTTAAAGGGGCTTAGTTCAATAAAACTAAAGCATTTGTGTACTCATAAAATTTGATTTAATTAATAAAAGAAATGTCAGTTAAAATATGAAACTAACCCACCTTAAAAGTGGACAATGTCAGCCAGTAGAGCAGTGGGCGGTGTCAGTAGGGCAGTGGAAGGTGTCAGTAGAGCAGTGGAAGGTGTCAGTAGAGCAGTGGAAGGTGTCAGTAGAGCAGTGGAAGGTGTCAGTAGAGCAGTGGAAGGTGTCAGTAGAGCAGTGGAAGGTGTCAGTAGAGCAGTGGAAGGTGTCAGTAGAACAGTGGAAGGTGTCAGTAGAGCAGTGGAAGGTGTCAGTAGAGCAGTGGAAGGTGTCAGTAGAGCAGTGGAAGGTGTCAGTAGAGCAGTGGAAGGTGTCAGTAGAGCAGTGGAAGGTGTCAGTAGAGCAGTGTACCTCAATCCAAAAACCTGAATCAGCTCTACTGAACCCAACCCCATACAAACTGTTCACAAAGTGGCACTGTACAATCTACAACCCTTTCAAGCACCTTTTCATTACAAAAAAAATCCCCAAAAATTCAAAAGCAATCCACAGGCACCCACAAATTGAGAAGAAAATAACTGATTAAATATCAGCTATTGGGTAGGCACAAATGTTGTGCCTCCCCAATAGAGACCTCCATTACAGAGAGACAAAAAAAAAACCTTACCTTCCAGGAGCCGCTGTAAAGATGTGTGTGTGAACCTGTTAGGGGACAGAGTCTGTAATATCATGCTTTCTCCTGCAAAAGCATCCCTGGTTGCTAGGACACCAGTCCAGTGGCCCTCCATTCACTGTCTATGGTGGCATCTGTGGCATCGGCGCAGGCGGCTGGGTTGGGGAGAGAGAGCGCACAGACAGACAGTGCAGCATGACCCGGCTGCAGGACATTAGCCCCGCTGGAGCAGGGGAAGAAATGGGGGGTTTGCATGCTGTTTGGGGGGGGTAGCTGACAGTGGGGGGTGGCTTACAGAGAGGTGCAGGCTGACAGAGGAGGGGGGTTGCTGACAGAGAGGGGGGCTGACAGAGGAGGGGGTTGCTGACATAGAGGGGGCTGACAGGGAGGGTTGCTGACATAGAGGGGGCTGCTGACATAGAAGGGGCTGACAGGGAGGGGTTGCTGACATAGAAGGGGCTGACAGGGAGGGGTTGCTGACATAGAGTGGGCTGACAGGGGGGGTTGCTGACATAGAAGGGGCTGACAGGGAGGGGTTGCTGACATAGAAGGGGCTGACAGGGGGGGTTGCTGACATAGAAGGGGCTGACAGGGGGGGTTGCTGACATAGAAGGGGCTGACAGGGGGGTTGCTGACATAGAGTGGGCTGACAGGGGGGTCTGCTGACATAGAGGGGGGCTGACAGAGGAGGGGGTTGCTGAGATAGAGGGGGCTGACAGGGAGGGTTGCTGACATAGAGGGGGCTGACAGGGAGGGTTGCTGACATAGAGGGGGCTGACAGGGGGGGTTGCTGACATAGAGGGGGCTGACAGGGGGGGTTGCTGACATAGAAGGGGCTGCTGACATAGAAGGGGCTGACAGGGGGGGTTGCTGACATAGAGGGGGCTGACAGGGGGGGGGTTGCTGACATAGAAGGGGCTGCTGACATAGAAGGGGCTGACAGGGGGGTTGCTGACATAGAGGGGGCTGACAGGGAGGGTTGCTGACATAGAGGGGGCTGACAGGGAGGGTTGCTGACATAGAGGGGGCTGACAGGGAGGGGTTGCTGACATAGAGTGGGCTGACAGGGGGGTCTGCTGACATAGAGGGGGGATGACAGAGGAGGGGGGTTGCTGACAGAGAGGGGGGCTGACAGGAGGGTTGCTGACAGAGAGGGGTGCTTGCTGATAGAAGAAGGGTTGCTGACAGGGGGGGGATTGCTGACAGAAGGGGGGTTGCTGACACAGAGGGGGGAGTTTCTGACAGAGAGGGGGGCTGACAGGGGGGGTTGCTGATAGAGGGGTTGCTGATAGAAGGGGGGGTTGCTGACAGGGGGGATTGCTGATAGAAGGGGGTTTGCTGACACAGAGGGTGGAGTTGCTGACAGGGGGGTTTGCTGATAGAAGGGGGGTTGCTGACACAGAGGGGGGAGTTGCTGACAGGGAGGGTTGCTGATAGAGGGGGGCGCTGATAGAAGGGGGGAGTTGCTGACAGGGGGGTTGCTGATAGAAGGGGGGGTTGCTGACAGGGGGGATTGCTGATAGAAGGGGGGTTTGCTGATAGAAGGGGGGGTTGCTGACAGTTGGGATTGCTGATAGAAGGGGGGTTTGCTGATAGAAGGGGGGTTGCTGACACAGAGGGGGGAGTTGCTGATAGAGGGGGGCGCTGATAGAAGGGGGGTTGCTGACACACAGGGGGGAGTTGCTGACGGGGGGGGTTGCTGATAGAGGGAGGCGCTGATAGAAGGGGGGTTGCTGACACAGAGGGGGGAGTTGCTGACAGGGGGGGTTGCTGATAGAGGGGGCGCTGATAGAAGGGGGGTTGCTGACACGGAGGGGGAGTTGCTGACAGGGGGGGGTGCTGATAGAGGAGGGCTGACGGGGGGGTTGCTGATAGAGAGGGGGGCTGGCTTACAGAGAAGGACGAGCTGACAGAGGGGGGTGGCTTATATAGAGGGGCGGGCTGACAGAAGGTGGGGGCTTACAGCCGGGCGGGTTGGAGAGCGGATGGCAGAGAGATCTCACCTCAGAGAAACAGCGCGCCAGGCAGGGAGGCGGGAATCCGAGCGGCTGCGATCACCCACAGCCCAGCCCAGCCCCGCCTCCACATGTGACCATTTACCAGCTCCACCAGGCCAATCACAGACCGGAGCGCGGCACGCACGTGACTCATTCAGCCAGTCACAGGCAGTGTGTGTATGTTACAGTGTATAATGTTGGCGGCGGGCTCGGGAATCGATGCGCCCGCTCTAGATGTTGCGGCCGGGGCCACAGGAAAGTTGCTGAATTGTTGCTATATGTGTCCGGGTTTCAGGCGGGTTGAAACCCGGGCACATGTGTCAAAAACCGGACTGTCCGGGTCAAAACCGGACAGGTGGCAACCCTAGTCAGACTAGGGATAGTGTGAGTGTAGTGAGGAGGACCATCATTCAGCTTTGCATAGTGTGCAGCTAGAATAGGGACAGCTCAGATAGTTTCACTGTAGTGTAGTGAGACCGTGTCATTTATACATACATTAGTGTAGAGTAGGGACAGCTCAGATAGTTTCTCTGTAGTGTAGTGTAGTGAGACCATGTCAGTAATCTTGACATTAGCGTATAGCTAGAGTAGGGACAGTTCAGATAGCGTCAGTGTAGTGACGGTTGAACACCTTCTATTTGATTGCGTTACTGCCAGTTTAACGCCATATCGTTTTGCGTGCGTTACTGTCAGTTTAACGCCATATCGTTTTGCGTGCGATACTGCCAGTTTAACTCCATATAGTTTTGCGTGCGTTAATGCCAGTTTAACGCCATATTGTTTTGCGTGCGTTTCTGCCAGTTTAACACCATATAGTTTTGTGTGCGTTACTGCCAGTTTAACGCCATATAGTTTTGCGTGCGTTAATGCCAGTTTAACGCTATATTGTTTTGCGTGCGTTTCTGCCAGTTTAACGCCATATAGTTTTGTGTGCGTTACTGCCAGTTTAACGCCATATTGTTTTGCGTGCGTTACTGCCAGTTTAATGCCATATTGTTTTGCGTGCGTTTCTGCCAGTTTAACGCCATATAGTTTTGTGTGCGTAACTGCCAGTTTAACGCCATATAGTTTTGCGTTCGTTACTGCCAGTTTAACGCCATATTGTTTTGCGTGCGTTACTGCCAGTTTAATGCCATATTGTTTTGCTTGCATTTCTGCCAGTTTAACGCCATATAGTTTTGCGTGCGTTACTGCCAGTTTAATGCCATATCGTTCTGTGTGCGTTACTGCCAGTTTAACGCCATATAGTTCTGTGTGCGTTACTGTCAGTTTAACGCCATATAGTTCTGTGTGCGTTACTGCCAGTTTGGCGCATTATATTGCAGTATATTATATTTGTATCCGTGGAGTGTAAGTACTCAAATTAAAGGGCACCAAACACCTCTTTACATTGATTAAAGTGCATCCACGTACAGATTTTAACTTCTCCTTTACATTTGCTTATAAGCACCGCCCCCTTCCTCCCAATAATGTCTGGGAGGACAACAAGGAGAGGCAGACATTCCCTTGGCACTATAAGGGGGGCAGCAACAAATGTGTCCACAGGCAAAGATGGACGTGGTGGTCAGTCCTCAGGCAGGGCATCATTTCCTTTGTTTAGTGAGTTTGCCCGTGCTATCCAGCCACAGCATGCAGAGGAGGTGATGGACTGGCTTACTAAATCTTCCTCATCCTCCTCATCCTCTGTCACACAAGCAGAGACAAGTGTGCAGTCCCCTGCAGTTGCCAGAGTGAATAAACCTGCCTCCTTGTCCACATCTATTCCTGCCATAGCCCTAACATCAGCCATTGAGGAGTCAGCTGAGTTATTTGACTACAGCGTCAGCCACTTGCTCCTTGATGATGCCCAGCCATTACTGGATTCAGATGCTGGTTCTGAGGTTGAGGATGACAGGAACATGAGCCTAGAGAGAGGGAGGAACACTGGTAGACAAATTGACATTCATGTGAAAGTGAAAACAAGCACGCAACCACTTAATTAATATAAATCAAAACTGAAATACATATAATGATAAATACTTGAAATAATCACTGTGTAAAAAAGTGCAAAAAGGAAAAGTCCATATGAAATAAAACACATCTAGATATATTAGTCCATATAACAGTGCATCTAAAAATGTGCTATATATAAAAAAAAAATTGCCAAAAAATTGTGATGATCACAATAAGATTCAATCCGGTATTCAGCTAATTGATTCCAAACGAATGGAATATTCAGAAGAAGCCTTGATCAATTGGCAGCGATAAGATGTAACAATAATGCCGCTTACCAGATAGATGCAACCTCAAATTATGAAGGTGCCTATACCCCTCACTCTCCCTCTTGGTTTCTTCTCGTTTGAGCGGCTGGTGTCTAGGGGTACCTGGGAGACGAGTGTACAGGAACACTACGCCAAACTCTCCCCTCGTATGTGTATGAGGGTTGAGCAAAGTTAGTTGAATTACCTCCGGGTCTGTTCACTGCGTACGAAGCCTCAGTTGTTCCATGGAGATGTGTCTGACAATAATAGAGTCCCACACCAATCAAAAGTCCAACACTTCTTTATTTCTGTGCTTTCAGGTTGAACACAATCAGTTGAACTTTTAGTAACAGACAAACAGGGGTGTGGGTGCGAGTAGGCCCAGGCACAAATGAACTCTCCTATCCCTTTGCTAGCGAATAGGCCTGGCGCACGGTCCCTGCCACCGACCGTGAGTTTTGGTCGCTGCCACCGACTGGATGAACTGTTGAGGCCCCTGCCACAGGCCTGATAGCAGGTCTCTGCCACTGACCTGAGTTGAATAGTTGGACCGCTGCCACCGGCCATAGAACATGAACTACCTTCCTCTCTGAACTTGGCCCCTGTTCGGGAAAGATATCCCTCCGGCGGTCCCCAAAGGTTCACCCGGCACTGGCAATATGCTGCACCAGATCTTCAGATTAGTCCTTCCTCCGGTCCCTTACGCCTCTGGATTCGGGTGTCCCTCCCTCGCAGGACCCAGCGGAAGGTACTAGGCCCCAGGCCTCGGCTGAGTACCTCACCCCAGACTGAAGGTGTCTGGGATGGAACACGAACTCCAAGTGTCCAGGCCTAGGCCGTCTGGACACCGACCACAGACAGCAGCCCTCAGGCTGAAGGTGCCTGGGACTCAAAGATGTCCGCCCCCTTTATACACTCTCCCAGCAAGCACAGCGGGTTCCCCGCCTGGCCGTACAACCGCTGCGAGAGGTCACAAAGGGTACGGCACTGCAGCGATGGTTCAACCCAAAGTGACAGCGCCACCTGCTGGGCCGCAGGGAACTAGACATCACTGATGTCTTCACCAGATTTAAAAGTATCTGTCCGCTACACTCTCCCCCTGGTTATTGAACACTGGTCCCCAGTGTCTGGAGCAAACCATGCCCAAAAAGGGGCCAACATAGCCTGATCCAGAAACCGACTAACGATTTCCAAAAATACAAAAAATATTTTGAAACTAACTAAACATTTGTGCCTGAACCTGACATGAAAGGGGAGGAAAGGAAAACAAACAACACATAACAACATTTTGCATCACATGTTCACATTAACATTTTCCCCCACCCATCCTGACTAAGACCCACCCCATTCTCAGTGGTCTTGATGGGATGCTCTCCTGCAGAGGGGAAAATAAATGTTAAACACACAAATCCCTGACACATATGTTCATGTGAGAACGAAAAAACTTCTCCGCAGAGAAATCCTTTCCTTCTATAAGTGTGTGAGTGAACAGTGAATATCGGTGCGCAACACTGCCACCTGGTGACAGTGCCGCGGTAACTGCACTGGTTGAAGATCCTCTTTTTTTTTCCTGGCTCTAACTACCCCAAAGTCCATGATCACTTTGTGGGATGGAAGAATGAAGAACAAACAATGGCAACAGTCCTTCAATTCCTCCAGAGAGCACAAACACTCATTAACGCGGGCACAGTCACTGGGTTTTCCCAGGAAACAACCCCGGAAAGTTCAGCAGCAACAAGGCAAAGCACGAACGGAGTCTTTTTTTTTCTCCTACAAATAGAACTTTGGGTGCGGCAAGACAAGGGGTTTTAAGTGATGGTCCATTGTCTCTACATGGTATTCGACATCCTCCCCTTCTTTGCGCTGAATTAACACCTTGTCTGCGTGGATGTGCCGACCCAGCATCCATTCTGCCTTGCAGTCCTTGAACCGTTGAGAGGCTTTGGTGGAACACGCGAGGTACCTGCGGGCATGTGAGACCCGAATGTGCGTCCCGACAGACTTCCACTTCATATAAAAGCTCCTTAGGTAAGTACGGGTACACCCACCCGTACTCGTTAGCAACTTTTTGGCAGAAGAGGCGCTGTAGTCTCGCCAGCGGAGGCATAGTGGCCCGGTCTCCCTCACCCGGTAGGACAATGGCGTCCGGGTGACGAGGTGCCTTGATCACCTCCATCCTGGGCATAGGCGCCCGCAGCAACAGTCTCTTTTCCCCGATGCTAGATGCAGGTGGCACCGGAGGTAGAAGGGCAGACTGGGGACGGGATCCCTCCTCAGGCGCTGGTGCCTCCACCCGGGGTGTACTATCCCCTGTAGACATGGGTGGATACCTAACTCTGTGGGACGAGGAGAGAGGCATTTTGTCCCAGCCATTCTTAGCGAAAAGTTAATCCATGATGACGTAGTCTCCCGGATCGGAGAGCGACTCTAGGACGGAGGTGTCACACTCCTTCCCGGGCTGGTAGCCTGTAGTAGAGGCTGAATTGCTACCCCCTGTGGGCACACAGGTCCGTGAATCCCCGACACCTCCGCCCCAACACCAAGTCCCTCCGCCCGGCTTACCTCGGCCCAAGGTTGAGAAGGGATGTCCGTGACTCTTCCGACCGGATCCATCCGGGGCGGCGTAGGCGAGCAGGGTGATCCACCGCGACCGCTGGACGGGGCAACCAAGCCAGTCTTCCTCTTTGGCGGTGGACGCTGGGAAACAGTGGTGACTGAGTCAGCATCCTCGGATTTCTCCCGTATCTCTGTGATTGCGACCTCCCCTGCAGTCGCTGCAGTGCGCACAGGGATGGCTGTAAAAGCAGCGATTCCTCCTTCTTGAGTGGTGTGGCCTGTTGAGAGGTTGAGGTGGATGGTTCTGGGTTTCTCAATAGGTGGTTCCTATAGGAACTCTTCGCAGGCCTCGCAGCTCCCGAATGGCTTCAGCTGACACACCAGTCCCGAACAGCCGGGACAAATCAAACCCAGGGCCTCAACGTCCATGCATGAGTACAGGGCGAATCATCCCGGGGCTTTAGCCGAATCCCTGTATCCGTTATCGGAGCAGCAGTAGTAGTCAGATTCGTGGTAGTAGGATGAATTGGAATCCACGATGCATTGCTGAACATGGCGACTCTCTGCTAATCCATTGTGCACTGCCTTGTTGCCGCCAAAGTCCCCACGTGTAGTCCTTCATGCGATTGGACTCCTCCCCTCTTGCACTCCAGTTTGCGGGCTTTCTCCTTCCCTGGGTCACGCCCACGAACTGAGCAGGGATGGTGTGCCTCGTGGCGCAGTGGCCAATATGGCCGACCTACTCGGAACTCTTCCGGGCAGACACTTTCAAATTCCAACAACCTCAGCTCCATTGTAGCAAGAACACATCCCGGACCAGAGCCCCCACGTGTAGCGATACCCTCAGTTTAAGAGGGCTGCTTGTTTGTTTTGGGCCCTGTAATGCATCACTTCTTCCCCCTTTCCTAACTGTGTCACGAGAGGTTAGAGACAATTGCCAGGGGTTGATAGCGGTGCATTACAGGGCCCAAAACAAACAAGCAGCCCTCTTAAACTGAGGGTATCGCTACATATGTATTTCAGTTCTGATTTATATTAATTAAGTGGTTGCGCGCTTGTTTTCACTTTCACATGATTATTGGGCTTTAGTATTTAGGCTTTTCACTAGCAGCAGCACCACTAGTTTTTTATCAAATATCTTTTAACATATCACTATTTTTTCACTTGGTTTAGCGCAGGTTTTTTCCATTTTTAAATTGACATTCATGTTCCCCAAGCCACAGTGTTTTGCCAAGTTGTCTCCAGTGGTAGAGATGGAGATGGAGATGGAGATCATGATGATGATGATGATGATGATGAGGTCACTGATGCGACTTGGGTACCAGATAGAGCAGAGGAGGAAACTGAAGGTGAGGCGGCACAACCCCAAGGAGGTCGACATCAAGAAAGAGTAGAGAGCAGCCACCCTATTCCATCACGTTCTGTAGCTGTTATCTCCCGGCCCACTCCCCACAGCTCAGCTGTCTGGGCATTTTTCAGCACATCTGCAGCAGATCGCACTGTTGCTATCTGCAAACTGTGTCACAGGCACATCAAACGTGGCAAAAACACCAACCATTTGGGTACCACATGCCTAACAAGGCATTTAACATCCAACCACTCAGCCCATTGGCAAGAGCACCTAAAAGCCACACAAAAGGGGCACAAATCTGTCCCTCCTCCTCCTCACCCACTTCAGTCTGCCCCTGCTATACTGAGTCATTACCTTTCAGCAGCCTCCACTGACAGGGATGATGGTATAGCACAGGGTGTACAAGGTCCTAGCAGCTCATCTGCCAGCAGCGCACCAGTATCTGTAGACTGTAGCCGGCAAATTTCTTTGCCCCTTCTTCTGCAGCGGAAAAAAAATACAGTCCCTGCCACCCACATGCCCAGCACCTGAATGCAAGCTTGTCAAAGCTGTTGGCTCTCCAACTTCTGCCTTTCAACCTGGTAGATTCTGCCCCCTTCCGTGAATTTGCACAATGTGCTGTACCACGATGGCGGGTTCCCAGTTGATACTACTTTTCACGTAAGGCCGTTCCATCTCTCTACCATCACGTGGAAGGGAATGTTCCGGCATCGTTGGGCAAGGCAGTCAGCCGTAAAATCCACCTTACTGCTGACACGTGGTCCAACAAGCATGGGCAGGGACGATATATTTTGTTCACAGCACGCTGGGTAATGCTGCTTGCAACTCGAAAGGATGCAGGACAGGGCTCAGTGCTGTAGCTTGTTGTGCCCCCACGTCTCCATACAGCTGGTGGTGATGATGCCAGACCTGTGAGCTCTACCCCCTCCTCCTCCTCCTCCTCCCCCTCCTCCTCCTCCTCCACCTCCATGCCCTCCTCTGCAAAATTGTCCTATGAACATCAGGTATTCCCTAAGCGTTCAAAGGGCTTTTCCCAGAGTCAGGCTAAAAGGTGCCATCCAGTGCTTCAGCTTGTGTGTTTAGGGGACAGGAACCACACCGGAGCAGAGATTCTTGCAGCTCTGCAAGGACAGGCCCAGAGGTGGTTTACACCACGTCAGCTGGAGCAAGGAATGGTGGTGTCCGATAATGTCTCAAACCTTAGACAGGGAAAGTTGACACATGTGCCATGCCTGGCACATGTCCTCAATTTGGTGGTGCAGCGTTTCCTAAGTACGTACCCAGGGTTGCAAGATGTACTAAAGCAGACCAGAAGAGTCTGTAGCCATTTCAGGCAGTCATACACAGCCAGTGCTCGGTTGGCTGAAATTCAGTGGGAATTCCACCTGCCCATAAACCGCCTGATTTGTGACATGCCCACCAGGTGGAACTCAACTTTGGCAATGCTGCAGCGGCTATACATGCAGCAGAGGGCCGTCAACGAGTACTTGTACGGCACGAAGACAGGCTCAGGCCGCCTCTGCTTTTTTTCCCCATGCCAATGGCTGATCATTAAGGATGCATGCACTGTATTGTCACCATTTGAGGAGGCCACAAGGATGGTGAGCAGTGACAGTGCATGCATCAGTGACACAATCCCTGTTGTGTTCCTGCTGGAGCACACTCTGCGTGGCATTATGGACAGGGCACTGGAGGCAGATCAGCAGGAGGAAGAGGAGGACTTCCTTTCCTCTCAAGGTCCACTTTATCCAGACACCATCATTCCTATGTCACCGAACACACAGGAGGAGAGATGGGAGGAGGATGAGGAGGAGGATTCTGGCACTTTCATAGGCTTTGAAGAAGAGGAAGACATGCGTCAATCTGTAAGCAATGGCTTTCCAACCCCAGGACCCTTGGGAGTAGTACGTGGCTGGGAGGAGGAAGTTCCAGATGCTGTCATCCTGAGTGACCCCGAGGACTCTGCTTCTCAAGCCTCTGCAAATTTGAGGCGCATGGGCAACCTCATGCTTCAAAGCTTGAGAAAGGACCCAAGAATACGTGGCATAAAGGAGAAGGATAAATACTGGTTGGCAACCCTCCTTGACCACCGTTATAAGGGGAAGGTCTCTGAACTCATCCCGTCCCCACAGAGAGTTCAGGGGATAAAATCTCTTGAGGACACATTAAAGAGGATTTTATTGAACGTTTTTCCTGACTCTAGCAGGTTACAGTGTGGTGGAAAACGTTGTTTTGCATCTTCCGTAGGTCAAGAAAGAAGCGTTGGAGAAGGCGTCCACCTAAGTGAGGCATTTCGGAATTTTTTTAGTGCTCGCCACCCAGGGCTGTCAGCTTCCACATCCCATCGGCAGCGTCTGCATCACAGCCAAATCAGAGATGGAGATCTTTCCAGCTGATGATCCACTGGCTTACTGGGTCATGAGATTAGACCACTGGCCAGAATGTGCACAGTATGCTATTGAGTTGTTGAGCTGCCCTGCATCCAGTGTGCTTCCAGAACGGGCATTCAGTGCTGCAGGAGGTTTCGTTACTGATCATAGAACGCGTCTGTCCACAGACTCCGTGACTTTAATAAAAATGAATCAGTCCTGGATTACCAGCTATGAAGCCCCTGATGCCGATGTCACTGATTAAGTCTTTTTGGGATGTGGAACCTCTGCAGGACTTCGAGGCTGCCTAGCTTTGAGGGTGTTCAATCATTTCATCTGGAAGAATGTTTTTGGTATAGGTTTCATGGGCACAATTTACACCCAAAGACCAATTTTTCAGCCCCTGTTTGACAGGTTACATATCATTGCAATTTTTTACAGCAAGCCAAATTCTTGCTAACATCAAAATTATCTCTATAGGGTTACGGTGGGAAGGCACCACGACACCCAAAGACCAATTTTTCAGCACCTGTTTGACAGGTGTATATCATTGCAATTTTTTACAGCAAGCCAAATTCTTGCTTACGTCAAGAGTACCTCTATAGGGTTTACGGTGGGAAGCCACCACCGACCCTCAAAGACCAATTTTTCTGTACCTGTCTGACAGGTGCATATCATTGCAATTTTTTACAGCAAGCCAAATTCTTGCTAACATAAAGATTATCTATAGGGTTACGGTGGGAAGGCACCACAAACACCAAAGACCAATTTTACTTCCATCCAAAGTCAAAGTGACACCAGAATGTATCCAAAACATCTCTAATCTTGTTCCCAGTGCACTACATTGTGGCCTCATCATACACACTGGCTCCCCAGCTGTTGCTGAGCAAAATAAAGGCAGCTTGCGGGAAAATTTCTTTTTTTTTTACTTTATAAATTCAATTATTGCTGCAGCAGATTCTACACATGGTATAGATCTGCCACTTTACAGTTAGACTAAGGGGACCCCCCAGGCACTATATTGGAAGGAATTTTTCATTTTTAGGCTTTCACTTTAAAAATCAAAAAATCACTGCTCATTTAAAAATGATGTTTTTCACAAACTTTTTTTTTATTGATACATGTCCCCCAGGGCATGACCTGGACCCTTATAACCATTGTATGCCCAATTACTTGCATTTAAGCCTTCAAAATGGGCACTTTTGATATTTGATGTTCAGGTCCCATTGACTTTAACGGGGTACGTTATTCGGGTCCGAACTTTTGCGGTGTTCGAAAGTTCGTGTGCGAACCGAACAGGGGTCCGTTCGGCCCATCCCTATTAAAGACCTTAATTTATTTTCTTAGGTCACTGAAACAGACCTGAAAGTACTGTGAAAATGTAGCATAGTTTTCCACAGAAACTGATTATTCACTTTAAGACCAGGCCTTTCTGACACTCTTTGTATTTTTTGCAAAAAAATGACTTAGAACCCCCAAAAAGTTTTTTTTTTTGCAGAGGACCTAGAGAATAAAATGGTGGTTGCAATTTATTATGTCACACGGTATTCGCACAGCGGTTTTTCAAATGCAGTTTCTTTTTTTTAAAATAAGAAACACAGAGATGCTGTTACACAGAGTAAATAGACAAAATGTCATGCTTTAAAATTGCACACGCTCATGGAATGGGGACAAACTACAATACCTAAAAATCTCCATAGGCAACACTTTAAACATTTTCACAGGTTGCCAAACAGGTACAGAGCTAGAATTATTGCTCTCGCTATAACATTTGTGACGATACCTCACACTTGTAGTGCGAACATAATTCATATATGCGTGTGTGACCTATGTATGCATTTGTCTCTGTGCACGAGCACGGGTGGGGGTAGGGACAGGGGCGCTTTAAACATGTTTTATTATTGTTTATTTTATTAAAATATGTTTATTTTTACACTTTACTTTTTATCACTTTTATTACTGTCACAAGAAATGTAAACATCCCATGATAGGTTCGCTATAAGATCTGTTCTCTACCTCTAAAAGTATGAGCTAAAAAACAAACCAAAAAAAACCATCAATCTCATACCTTAAAAAAATATAAAAGGCTCTGTTTACTTTTGCCCTAACTGGAATTGATGAAATGCTCATCACTTCCAGTCTCCTAGCCTCCGCTCTATGATCAGACACAGCAACTGCCGGGGACGGCACTGGATCCATGGGCAGGTAAGTGTCCTTTTATTAAAAAAACGCTTTTTTTCCAGTGAACCTCCTCTTTAAGCTGACTCATTAGATTTAAAAGAGAGCTAAATGTCTTTTTAGGGGCTCATTCACACCAGCGGGCATGTGCATTGCGCATGCATGCTCAGATGCATCACTAAAATGCATCACAGTGCTTGCATTTATTTTCCTTTTTACCTCAAAGGGGTTGTAAAGGTTCATGTTCTTTCACCTTAATGCATTCTATGCATTAAGGTGAAAAAACATCTGATGTTTTCCAGCCCCCCCCCCCCCCCCCGTTTACTTACCTGAGCCCTCGAAAATCCAGCGTCGTGAACGCGCAGGCTTCTCGACCGGGCTTTTCGGCTCTTCTCGGCTCATTCATTGGATGATTGATAGCAGCACAACCCTTGGCTCCCGCTGCTGTCAATCAAATCAATGGCACGGCGCACCGGGGGGCGGGGCCGAGTGAAACAGTCGGCCACTATAGCCGACGACTGTATCACTGTATCACGGGAGCGCACCCGCAAGCTAACCCCCTTGGGAGAGCGTTTCCCAGAACGGGGGTTAGCTGATGCGGGGAGGAGTCGAGACAGCCGCCACGGGACCCCAGAAGACGAGGTTTGGGGCCACTCTGTGCAAAATGAATTGCACAGTGGAGGTAAGTATGACATGTTTGTTATTTAAAAAAAAAAAAAAAAGGAAGCTTTACAACCCCTTTAAACTTTTAACTTTAAGCTACTAACTCTATGTTTGCCAGTACACTGCAATGCATAATAGTGCATCTTAATGCATGAGCAGTGCTATAATGCAGTTTATTTATTACAGGAAATGTCTATCCAAATGACCCCTTCCAACTGTGACAATCAGGCCAAAGGACAGCTTTATAAATAGTTCCAAAAGAGGAAACACTTCAGTGTTGTCTGGATTCCAGTATTTTCGTTTTTACTGAAGCAACTTCCTCTATCGCTAAATCTCTGTCATAGAATGTGTATGTTTATATCATTAGCTAAAATTAGTGAGGGTTTTTATGCTTCAGATGTAATGTTACAACCTTGATCCCATTAACAAAAAACTCCAAACATAGCACATTTGTAATCATGTTGTGAGAAAATTGCTCAGATTACCCACTGGACAACATCAAAGTAATAAAATGTAAATCTGTAAAACTGTTGTCCGCACTTAAAAATATCCATACAAATTAGCCAATTTCACATAGTTTGTTCTAAGCTAGGGATAAGTAGAACACATTAGGCAGTGGCTGCTGACTGTCTGTTCAAGAACTTTTTTGCATTATTTACAAGAAAAAAAGAGTGCAAGAACAATGTGGATCTAAACACTTTTCATCACAAAACAAAGAAAATAAAAGTTAGGTCCCAGCCAGTTAGGCATATTATCCCTGATTAAAACTTTCCTGTTGCAAGTTTTTTTTAAAGCACAGACCTCTTCTTCAAGCAATATGAACTGGCAGTAAGAAACATGCATTTTATGAAGAGACGCATATGTTATCAGCATAATTGCATATGAGTGATATTAGATGCATGCATGTGTAGATAAAATGGTGGCAGTTGCATTATGTTGCATGAAATGTATGCAATTGTTTATTAAATGCATATTTTCAGGAAAAATGTTATTTAAATAAATTTTAGTGCAAACAAACATAATATAATACCCAGTTGTTTTTTGTAAAATTTAGGGTTGCAGTAAATAGATACCAAACATGTCAACCCTGAAAATTGTGTGTGCCCATGAATTTGTGAGAAACTATGGTTTAGCGTTAACCCTGAATTATGGCTCTAAAATGATTTCTCTCACTTTGTTTGCTGTGATAACTCACATGCGTGCCCTATGCTATGCCCTTGCATTAGGGTGTGTACAGGTGTGAGGGGGTGTTTTTAAAAGGCACTAGAGCCTTATAAAAGTGCTAGAACCACCTGGAACACTTTTATACTAAAGCCCATTGCTGACGGTAAAGATCTCTACTCCTTGTTTACCATTCTGTTGATAAATGTACCTTGCTAGAAAATTGGTTGACAGTTAGTTTATCACTCCTTTTAATAAGACCTTATCTCCATCACAGATGAGAAGCAAAGAATATTTTCTACATATGGTTCAATTAGCATAAGGTCTCTCCATCCTTGCTACAGCATGCTTTGTTTCAGGACTAGGAAGTGTAGCGGTCCTCCCCCAGCTTCTCCCCTCTCTTCACGGCTTGGTCTACTCGTCTAGGGGTATCTGGGAGAAGGGGGAAAGATGCACACCACCAGCTCGGCTCTCTGATGTAGAATGCAGAGATATGAGCTAAACCATTACACTCGGGTCTGCGTTTTAGGCCGGAGCCTCAGCTTCTCCTATGGAGGATGATTGTCACTGACACTGACAGGGACACTTAGCTTCCAGTGACACGAGTTCCACACCAAGAAAAGTCCAACACTGTTTTATTGACTTGAAACTGGTTGACTTTTAAAAGAACAGACAAGGTGTAGCAAGAGTAGGTCCAGGCACAACTGATGAATTAAAGTTCCTCCTGTTCCATTTAGTGCAAACAGGCTTGGCGCACAGTCGCTGCCACCGACCGTGAATTTGGTCACTGCCACTGACCTGGGTGAACTTTGAGGCCCCTGCCACAGGCTTTGGATGAGGCCTGCCACTGACCTGAGAATGTTGGGTCCCTGCCACAGACCATAAGAACATAAAGTACCTCCTTTAGAACAAACGACCCCTGTCAGAGGAAGACATCCATCCGGGCGGTCACCAGAGGCCTCCACTGGCACCAGCAAATGCTGCGCTGGCTCTACGGGGAGGTCAGTCACGTCTCCGGTCCCTTACGCCCAGGATTCAGTCACCCAATACCGGGGGCACCTTAGGAATGCTTCGCCCTCGCGGGACCCAGTCGAAGGTACTGGGCCCCAGGCCTCCTGGTATAGTACCTCACCCCAGGCTTAAAGTGCCTGGGATGGAACTCGACTCCATGCGCCCAGGCCAAGGGCACCTGGGCACAGACGAACCACAGCAGCCCCCAGGCTGAAGGTGCCTGGAGAATGGACCTTGTGCGCAAGATGTCCGCCCCCTTTTATATCCTCTCCCAGCAGGCACAGCGTGTTCCCCGCCCCGCTGTACTACTGCCGCGAGAGGACAAAAAGGGCACGGCTCTGGAATGGTAGTTCAACCCCGGTCCCAGGTGACAGCGCCACCCAGGGACCGCAGGGAACATGACACCATTCATACCTCCCACACTCCAAAATGTCCATAAATCCCTGAAATCAATGTATCTGGGCCATCTATTGCCCAGATACACCCCACTAAATTTAACACCCGCTACAGAAGTATAGGCATTGTCGTAAATCACCTACTGGCTGTTTGCCAACCTACTCTGACTTTTTACCTGTCTGGCCTGGTTCTATTCCTGTTCAGCTACCATCTGGACAAGTATGTCTGAGGGCCACAACCTGGTACACCCACCAATTAACATCCAGTGTGTGTGCTTAGACTCTGTTCTCTCTAGTTACCTCTGCTCTGCAGAAGTGGTCTTTTAAATCGTTAGAGATTTTACTCTCTCTACTCTCACCTACAAGCTTTATTCCTTGTAGCCAATGCTACCACCTCATGAAGTCAGTCAAGTGTCAGATTGTTTTTTTGTTTTGCTGCAAGACAATGGTCTATGGGCAGTTTCATTGCATTCATTCGTCTTTCTTCTTTCTAGCATTTCCCACCTCAACAGATCTTTCAATCCTGTAATTGTCACCTTGACTGGCTGCCGCTAAATCATCCACATTTGGATTTTTATTACATTTTATTAATATCTTCATTGATTTCTCTGTTCTCTTTCATTGGGTTCCTTCAGTGAGACTTCTAACGTCTTTGAAATATCAGTGTCCACCTTTTCTATTATGCTATTAAGACCCTCCACATTATTGGAAAAGACCAGGGATGCGGTTGAGGCCAAATCAAAAAGGTCCTTTATATCAGAGAACCATGTGCAGATAATGCCAAGGAAACTCCTTGTAGTTATCACCTCTGAGTGGCCGGTGTCTAAGATGGCAACCTTATCTTACCAGAGCCTTCATTCCCAGTTGTGGTAGGAGCCAGTAGTGTGACGTCAACACGCACAGTCCGTTCTGAAGGCCGCTTCTGTCTGAGATGGCAACCTTATCTTACCAGAGCCTTCATTCCTAGTTGTGGTAGGAGTCAGTAGCGTGACGTCAACACACACGGACCTTTCTGCAGGCAGACGTGCACAACTGATGTTTTGTCTGCCTTATACAAGCAACTGAGCCCTCTTCGTTGCTTTTATCATAACATGCTATGAGTGATGTGAGCCTGGATTCACCCCCAATCTTGTGAGGCAGGCTGATCATCAACCCTTAGGTGTGACCTTGTCTATGTACATATGATCACATGTGTGATCAATCTGTCTGGTTAGCGGCCAATATTTCTGGTGTTGAAGCACTTTTGATTTATTTATTTCGCACAAGGACACTTTTTTCTCCCTTTTCACGTGTAGGCAAATTTGAACTACATTTAAATTCTATGCAACGAGATTATATTACCTGTTAGAGTATTTTTTTAAGTGGACTTTAGAACACAGGTTTAATCAATTGTTTTTTGCTGGAGCACAATTTAACTATATGAATTCTGGAATAAATTGCACTTATAAGTATTTTTGAGTATTGCACATAGCACTTATGTGCAAAAATGTGGACTGTCAATAATTTTTCTGTGAATTAATAATATTTTTATAGTCAATATGATGGTTTAATTTCACTTTTGGGTACAAATACTTTTATAATTTTACTAGATTCATTAATGAAACAGCGCACCATTATACGGTTAATTATCTGCTATTCCTCAACTCCAGCACCTCAACATTCTTTCAGACTGTCAGTGCCCCAACTCTCCTCCTCACCTCCAGCATTTCAACACTTCTCCTCTTCCTTCCTGCTGACGCCTAAACCCTTCTCCACACTGCTAGCACCTCAACCCTCCTCCACATATTTCTCCTTTGCCCTCTGCTGCCTCATGTCATTCCACATGCTGGTAGAGGGTATGAATAGCTTTCTATGCAAAGTAATGGCAGCTTGCGTATGGCCTTCTGGACAAAATAATGGCAGCTGAGCACCAGACAGTGTGGTGTAGCACAGTCCACAAACACACCAAAACGGGGTGTTTGGCAAAAGCTAGCATGAAGTTGCATGGGAGTGATTTGGGGGTATGTTTTCTTCCTGTCCCGTAGCAGTACTCCAAAGGACCATGGACAGGCTCTGGGGATAGTTGGCAGGGATATTATGAGATTTGCTGAAGAGGAAGGGTAATTGCATGCATTACATATGGAGGTTGTTGAATGGTTACCTACAGTACAATAAAAATATGACCACATTTAGGAAAACTAATATTGTTGGGGTTTTTTGGATTAGTATAAAACATTTTAGTACTCCTACCTCCCACAACTAACTCTTGTGATAGGGTGAGAAGAGGGCTCAGGGACTCTAGAAGGTCCTCAAAAAGCTGCTGTATAAGCAATCTGGAGCTCTTGTTTACCATCAATTGAGGAACATCTACAAAGAGTCTTATTTCTTGAGACTCAGATCCATTTGATGCCCACTGATTGAACTTTCCTGCAACCCAAAGATCCCAGAACTTTCATTCTTGATCTCAATTTTTTTTTTTGTTGTGGCTTAAATCTGACACCGCTGTTGCCATACTGGGAAGCCAGTCCAGCGGTTCGGCAATTTGAAATCCCTGCTCTTCTCCCTGACACCAGAATAAGTTGTTGCTGATGCCGTCAGTGAGAATCATTCTGTTCTGTAAACCCACATACCACATAAAGTTATCTCCCAGGCATGTTCTCTAAAAGATTTATGCTTTTCCCATTCATTGTCAAAATTGCATTAAAAGGTGAACCTTCTTTCCACTGTACAGTATTTAAAGAGAAACATGTTTTTGCATTGGTACATTGTCCCCCATACTAAAGCTCAGCTCCCCATTCTCTTTTGAGACAATTATTTGCATATTTGCCTTGAAAATGGTCAGAATTGATTTCCCCACCATAGACTTCCATACAGCATGGTTTCAAGTTCAAAGTATGCAGACTTCACCATGCGTTGGAAGAATGCCTAGCGAGTTAAACCCAGACACATTTGCTGACCATTATTGTGCCTCAGTCACTCTTCAATCAGAAATAAATTAACGTTGCAATATAAGATACAGAAAGTATCAAATGTAGTGGAATGGGGAAAAAACACTAAACCCCGTACACACGATCGGATTTCCTACGGTTTTTAAACCGATGGATTTTTCCATCGCAAAACCGATGAAGCTGACTTCCATCAGCCTTGCCTACACACCATCAGTCAAAAAACCGACCGTTCCAAACGCGGTGACGTAAAACACTCCGATGAGCCGAGAAAAATTAAGTTCAATGCTTCTGAGCATGCGTCGACTTGATTCTGAGCATGCCTGGGTTTTTTAACCAATGGACTTGCCCATAGACAATCGGAATTTGCTATCGGTTTTTTATCCATCGGAAAAATTTTAAACATGTTCTATTTTTTGACACCGATGGAAAAAAGACCGATGGGGCCCATACACGATCGGTTTGTCCAATGAAAAAAATCCATCGGACTGTTTTCATCAGTAAAACCGATCGTGTGTACGCGGCTTAAAGGGATAATCTGTAAATGTCAGTGTTAGTGGCAGTGTAGGTGGCAGTGCTAGTGGCAGTGTAAATATCAGGTAATGGCAGTTAGTGTAATTGTCAATTAGTGTCATTGTTAGCCAGTGTCAGTTAATGGCAGGTGCAAGTGGCAGTTAGTGGCAATATTAGTGTCGGTGTGTTTTAGGTAAGAAAAAAATGGTTTTATATTTAGTGTCAGTGCAAGTGTTAGTTTTAGAATCAGTGTGTTTAGGTAGGACAAAATACATATTATTGTTTCTTGGCCTTACTATTGGTACAAAGAACAAATCACACACACATATGTAGTATATCCTTGATCTTTAGGAGTAGAAGAATTTTTTTTGCAGGTTTTTTTGGCGGTGGTACATGGTAATGGCATAAAAATATACAGAAAATTTAAAACTATATATTTTTTAACTATTTTAGGCTAGTTTTTCATCAATAATAATAAAAAAATCAGGAGATATCAAATGAAACCCCAATCAGTCCTGAAAATGAGATTTAATTCACCTGGGTTCACCTTGATACACTAAGTAGTTGAGATGATATGTACAGTTTTACTAACACATGTCAAATTTCAAAATTGGGCTTGGGCATTAATGTTTGTTTTGACCCTGGTCATAAAGGGGTAAAGAAAAAGGAATCAGAAACTCAATTTTATCTATGGATTTAGGACCAGTGGCCTGTTTTTATTAAAAGAACAGATTATAGCTGAAATTATGCAATTTGGTCAGTTTGGAAAATGTTTACCTGATCCTGCCATATTATCCAGATGGGGAAATGTTTGTATTTGTAGACATCACCATGATACTGTCCAACTGGAGGCTGGGGGAAAATTAATGGACTTCCATGGACAATCATGACTTATCCGTCCTCCAAAGCTCAAACATGTAAGGTCTCCTGGTGAAAATTTCCATTGGTTGTAGAATATTCTGTTAGACACATGAATTAGCATCTGGATCAGAGGCGTTGCTAGGGGGGTGCGGGGGGTGCGGTCCGCCCCCGGGTGACACCCGCTAGAGGGGTGACACCCTCCCTTTTTTTTTTTTTTTTTTTTTTTTTAATTTTTTTTTTTTTTACAGCTGACCCATTCATTGATTAATTTCACCCCGCTGGGCTGGAAGCCTGGAACAACACCTCCAGCGCCGCGGCCGCGCCTGGTGTGTGTCCTCCGGCTCCTTATTCTTCCTATTCCTAAATTCCAATCCTCCTCCCTACCCTACAGAGCCAGCGAGTGACTCAGCCTGTCACATCATCACACTGCACTGTGATGATGTGACGACACGCACTAGCGTTGCTAGCCAGGTGCGGGGGGGCGGGCCGCACCCGGGTGACACCCACCAGAGGGGTGACACCCGTGGGTAGCGCAGCGGCACCACACTGACATTGCCCGCTGCCCTGTGCCTTAGGCTCACGCTGCGGCTGTGTCCCTCAGCGGAGCGGAAGGAAGCCGCCGCCCCCTCTGCCTCCTCTCTGTTTACATCCACAGAGGAGGAGGAGGAGCCCACGCTCGAGAGACACACCGCTGTGTGTATCTGCCGCTCTGTTCTGAGGTCTGTAAGGTAAGGGGGGCATCTTTACTGATGGGGGGAGGGGGTGTCTGTACTGCTGGGGTCTGCACTAGGGGGAGTTTGCACCAGGGGGGCTGTAACTGAGGGGGTGTCTGTACTGAGGGGGGTCTGGTACCAAGGGGGTGTCTGTACTGAGGGGGGTGTCTGTACTGAGGGGGGTGTCTGTAACTGAGGGGGTGTCTGTACGAGGGGTGTCTGGTACTGTGGGGGGTGTCTGTAACTGAGCAGGGTGTCTGTAACTGAGGAGGTCTGCACTGAGGTGGGGGTGTCTGTACTGATGGAGCGGTCTGTACTGAGGTGGGGGTGTCTGTACTGAGGGGGTGTCTGTACTGAGGGGGGTGTATGTACTGAGGGGGGTGTCTGTAACTGAGGGGGGTGTCTGTAACTGAGGGGGGGTCTTTAACTGAGGGGGGGTCTTTAACTGAGGGTGTGTCTGTAACTGAGGGGGTGTCTGTAACTGAGGGGTGGTCTGTACGAGGGGGAGTCTGTACGAGGGGGTGTCTGTACTGAGGGGGGTGTCTGTACTGAGGGGGGTGTCTGTACTGAGGGGGGTGTCTGTAACTGAGGGGGTGTCTGTAACTGAGGGGTGGTCTGTACGAGGGGGAGTCTGTACGAGGGGGAGTCTGTACGAGGGGGTGTCTGTTACTGAGGGGGGTGTCTGTACTGAGGGGGGTGTCTGTACTGAGGGGGGTGTCTGTACGAGGAGTGTCTGTAACTGAGGGGGGGTGTCTGTAACTGAGGGGGTCTGCACTGAGGTGGGGGTGTCTGTACTGATGGAGCGGTCTGCACTGAGGTGGGGGTTCATACTGAGGGAGGCGGGTCTATATTGATGGCGGAGAGTCTGTACTTAGTGGAGCGGGTTTGTACTGAGGGAAGGGATCTATACTGTGGGAGTGGGGTCTGTAGTTAGTGGAGGGGGGTCTGTACTGAGGGGGGACTATAGTTGTTGGGGGGTGACACCATTTTTTTTCGCACCGGGTGACACCAACCCTAGTGACGCCACTGATCTGGATCAAGTACCTGCAGTGAGCTAAGTTCTTGCCTCTGTTTGTTCTATGAAGACTGACCATAAGTTTATTTTTACACTTCACTTCACTGCAGAAAGCATTCCATAAACAGTACCTATCTTCTTATATAGCACGGTTGCCTTTTTCTAGAAGCATTATGTGCTATCGTTTTTTGGAATGAAGGGTATAAGGGATAGCACACCATTTAACCGGCTTGTATATAGCTCACATGAATGCCATTCATCTCTGCCTCTAAGCCTGCAGCACCATCTTCTGGCCAACAAAGAAACATGTTCTCAATGTTTACCTAATTGTCAATTTTTTTTTTTTTTACATGGTTTCTTTACATGTACATGAATTTAATTATTTTGTAGGAGTCAATAAATGAAAGTGTTGAACATGCTAGACAAAATAAAAACTAATTTAAAAACAAAAGTGATAATTTTCCAGAGCAGGGGTCTCTAAACTACAGCCCATGGGCCAAATCCAGCCTGCTGAAAGATTTTTTCCTGTGTAAGGAAGACTCTGATGGGAACTGTCATGTAAAGAAGGACTCTGATGTAAAGTGGACTGCAATGTAAGGGGATTTTGATGGGGATTCTGATGTAAGGGGGCTTTGATGGGTACTGATGTAAAGGGGCTCTGATGGGCTCAGGTTTATATGAAATTTCTGTACCTTGTTTTACCAAAGTTTTATTCTTTTGTAAAACTCATGTATTCATTTAAATTTGATTTGTTCACTTTTCAAAACTGTTTTTTCAGCCCCAATTAATTTTTAAATCTACAATGTGGCCCTCTATGTGGTACTGAAAAGTTTGGGGACCTCTGCTCCAGTACATCTATGAATTTATCACAATCTTGCATTACTTACACTGTTGAGGTTGGTAATGTTTATTTTCAAGGAATGTGGAGCCGGATCAGAGGCACTTCCTGTAAAATGGGAATGCAGTGTATGTAGTGCAATAACAGGTTAAAAAATTAGAATATGTTCATGCGTACTAAGAAGTGGGGATTGATGGAGGTCTTGCCTGTAATCTTGGCAGGCATATAGCAAACTGCTATATTTTTTAAGTTCCAAGGTACAGACCTGTACAAGTCTATCTGAGCGTTCACTGAGTAGCTAGCGTATACCCCCAACTTTTTGAGATGAGGGGCACCTATTAGCGAAAGTATGTAGGCATAGGACATACCCCCTGACACACTCCCTTAAAGTATAATTATACAAAAATTTACTCCGTAAACTCACTAGTGCTTTTTTTTTACCCCTACTGTTATTTTATACTGGCTTTTGAGATTTACAAATGCAGCAATGTAGAATTTGGATGAAAGTTTTAGCACTGGGAAAGACTTTTTGAAAGATATATAGTGCATTTTATATACAAGTATATAGATCAGACCCAAATAAGGGACAAATGAGGAGGAAAAGGGGACAGAGAGACTTTGTTCCAAATCAGGGACAGTTGGGAGCTATGCTAGCGTAGTAACAACAAAGATAGAAAAAATTATCTGTCAATCCTTCCCTACACACACAAATGTACCTGTAAATATACTGCTTTGCCACTGCATGAATACTGCAGAACGTAATTTACTTCCTTTTTATCTTTGAAAGAGGACTCATGGGTACTCTCAAATCATCCTGAGTTTGGGTATTATAGCCTATACCTGACCCATTGCTGGCATCCATCCTAAAAGCTTGTGTAGTGGGTATGTACTTTCCCGGGTGTAAATTTGAACTTTGCAGAGACATTAGTGATGTGTAATTCCCTGCAGCCCAGCAGGTGGTGCTGTCGCTCTGGGCTGGGGTTGAATCATTGCTGTGTGTCGCGCCTCCTTTTTGTCCTCCCTCGGCAGCGGTATGGTGGGGCGGGGAACCCGCTGTGCTTGCTGGGAGAGGGTATAAAGGGGCCGGCCATCTTTGTCACAGGGTCGAGTCCCAGGCACCTTCAGCCTGTGGATGGTGGTTCGTGTCGGTTCTCTAGGCAGGCCTAGGCCTAGAGGACAGCCGGAGGTCGTGTTCCATCCCAGGCACCTTTAGCCTGGGGTGAGGTACTCGGATGGAGGTCTGGAGCTCAGTGCCCAACACTGAGTTCCGCGAGGGAAGGAGATCCTAGGGAACCCCGGGAGTGGGTACCCGAATCCGGAAGGCGTAATGGACCGGGGGGAGCTCCTCACTCGAAGACCTGGTGCAGCATATTGCCAGTGACGGGTGAGTCTCTCATCGGAGACCGCCTGGAAGGAAATTCCCTCTCGCTCGGAGATCGCAAGCCACTTTCAGGGAGGAAAGTGGAGAACACATTGGGGTTGATTTACTAAAGTCAAATCCACTTTGCACTACAAGTGCACTGCAAGTGCACTTGGAAGTGCAGTCGCTGAAGATCTGAGGGGAAGATCTGAAATGAGGGGAAGCTCTGCTGATTTTATCATCCAATCATGTACAAGCAAAAATGCTGTTTTTTTATTTTCCTTGCATGTCTCCCTCAGATCTACAGCCACTGCACTTCCAAGTGCACTTGTAGTGCAAAATGGATTTGCCTTTAGTACATCAACCCCATTGTGTCTGGGCCTACTCGCATCCACACCTCCTTTTCTGTTCTGTTTCTACCAAGGGAGTTCAACTGATTGTGTTAATTCGAAAAGAATAAAGGAGTGTTGAACTTTAATGGTGTGGGGCTCATTTCCTGACAGACATTGTTCAAGGTAACTCTCGGTGGAGGCTCCAGGTGCACAACACTGACCCGAAGGTAAAAGAACTTTGCTTGTATCACACTGACACCTGTGGTGAAGGCTAGGCGTGGTGTCCCCGCTCCCTTCCCCTCTGAAAGATACCCCTAGACAAGAGACAGACGAGCTGAAGAGAAAGAGGGGAGTGAGGAGGGCGCTACACTTGTTTATAGGCGACATAACATTGCAATTTATCCCTGGCCCATATTGTCATTTTCATGTAATAGTGGGTGTCTTTAGAGCAGGCTTGACATATCATATTAATATTATTTATTATTATTATACACGATTTATATAGCGCCAACAGTTTACGCAGTGCTTTACAGTGTAGAGGGGGAACAACACAATTACAGTACAGTTCAATACAGAAGGTACAGGAGGGCTCTGCTCATAGAGCTTACATTCTAAAGGGTGGGGTGGTGGTGCAAAAGGTAAAAGCTGCGGAGAATGATTTGATGGGGGTGACTCGGGAACAGTTGTTATGTGGGTGTGGGATAGGCTTCCCTGAATAAATGAGTTTTCAGGGATCTCCTAAAGGTGGAGAGGTTAGGGGCTGCCAAATATGAGAGCCAAAGTATAAACTATGCTTAATGCATACTTGAAAAAAACATATTAGTGTTAAAAAGCCTACAGCAGGTGCGGCTACAGTACAACAGTTATTCATAGGAGGCTGAAATAAGTTATTTTACAATACTTACAAAATTGCTGGAAACCATTTTTATAGCACTTTTAGCTTTCTTGTATACAGATATCGTTGCCGGACTGAAAACCAACATAATAAGATAAATAAAAGTATGGAATATTTCCTGGCATATCCACCTAACCACAATGAGTTAAACCCCGGTGGCCTATATGAGATGTATACTACAACAGCTAGATCTTCTTGTTATAATTCTTGACTCTGTTCTTGTCCACCTAGAAGTTTTGGGTGACTTCAACCTTGGTGACTTCAACCTTTTGGGTGACTTCAACCTTTGCTTGTTCTAGCTTCTTCTTGTGCATTCTCAGTGGTATTAAAATAAATTTAAAGAAAATAACAGGGAAAATAGAACCCCTATAATGGGGACAGCAGGTGACCTAAGACCGACTTTTTAAACAACAACCTGGGGTGCCTTGGCAAAATGCCTAAAAATAGGCCCAAAATGCCCACAAATTGTCAAAGCAGCGGGTGGATCCAGCCTGCCTTGTTGTTACACAAAAACACAGGTTTTTATTGTGCAGCATTACAACTTTGAGCCAATGACCAATGACATCATCAGTTCATAAAAAGGACATTGGGTGCCTGTACAACATCCTTGTTTGCCCCTCCCTTGTTTCTCTTCATCAGCACTGGGGTCACATTAGCTGAGTAAAGGAGACGGGAGACAAGATTTCTAGTTGTTATCAAGGTGCAAAGGTGTACAAAAGTTTATTTTATTTGTAAGAATAAATAACCTCTAATATTGCTGCTTCAATATGGGAAACAATTTGCTTCCTTTTCTACATCTTAAAATGGGGTGCCACGAGATTGTGCATAATTTAAATGGGTGCCTTGACTGAAAAACAGGTTGAGAAATACTGACCTAGGGCATCAGTATCTATCTAAAAGTGTCCTCATCAGACATAAGAAACTGTCAGGTCCTCAGTCACATGACACATCACATTAGAGTTTTTTTGTGTGGAAAGGTCCTTCTTTGGATGCTCACATCACTGCCAATGATAGGTGGAACCTCCCCATTGGCTAGCAATTGGTTGGGTCCCCTCAGGCATCAAAAAATGTAAGTGACATGATGGTGTCTTGATAAGAGATGGAATCAAGATCTGTCAACAATAGGCCTGGTCTGCAGCACTGTATCACGTCTTCTTACGTATTATTTCATCATAGTTTTTTTTTTGCTCAGGTCTGACATTTTAGTTGAAATGATTGAAACATTGTAATGCTGTTAACCCAGTGATTCTCAAACTGTGTGCCACTTGAGATGTGCAGGTGTGCCGTGGGAGTTTTTAAAAAAAAAATTCAATTGCTAGCGTTTTGAAACCTTGAACATTATGAAAAATTCCATGGTAAATCAATGTCACAAAAGTACCATACATAAAAACGCAATCTCTGTCAGTCTGTCATTCATTGGTTCCTTTCGTAATGCGAGACTTGTGTGAGATCTCGGGAGAACTCGATCACTCTAATTGTAATAATAGAGACAATTCCATTCCAACTTTGATGCTTATAAATAAAGTTTGTTCATTGTTTAGCGATGGAGAAATACTTATCAAGTCTGGAACTCTGAAAAGCAAGGAAGCAAGCAAAAGTACAAAGTAGATTACATTGAGTATGGTTTCATCGCTTCGGGATCTGAAGATGCTCAATTGCCATTCTGTCTGATCTGCAATGCAGTTTCGTCGAACGAGGCACTTGTTCCCAGTACCTTCATATTAAATTTAAAATTAATTACATATGTAAAATAAATAGGTTCTTCACCACAAAATCTGTTAAATCTTTTCAGGTGTACAGTGAAAAGTTTTAGAGCTTGTTGGTGCCCAGCAAGAATAAAAAGTTTGAGAAACACTGTGTTAAACTGTCACTTGAAATTTTATAATTAGGATGGCAGCCAGTGTATAGTCCTGACTCCTGAACATGTTGTGCATTCTTCTTCATTGGGTGGCATTCCTGCTTGTCACCGGAACTGGTGTCCCTTTGGAAGATTTACCCTCTATTCCTGTCCTGGTGACAGACAAAATTTGGGGATTTTCTTTTACGTTTACTCTTTGTGATAATGGTAATAAAATGACAAATAGAGAGGGTAAATCTCCCTAAAGGGGGGCACAGACAGCACTAAAAATTGGAAGGTGTTCTAATTCCTCTCCACTCTATCTAAAACTGAAAAAAGGTTTTGCCTTTAGCTATACTTTAATATAATTTATCAAATGTTACTAATACATTAATAACTTGGCCATGGGCGTCCGCAGGTAGGGGCAAGGGGGGACAAGTGCCCCCCCCTGGCAGGGCTGGTGCTACTTATAGGCAAGAGCACACAATCAGTCGGGGGCACCGCGCTGCATGTCCCAGGGCTGGGAGTCACATACACAACATGGAGTGTCAGGAAAAGATGGTGTTTGCGGCCCTGAGCTGAGGGGAGGCAGCGCGGCCAGAGGCAGGAAGTACAAAGCTCTCCGGCAGCTTGCCTGTTATCTTTCACCTGCTGCCTGGACAGCATCTGCTAATGCTCAGCCCGACCAGATCACTCATGATTTATCTCTCCTCCTCCTCGGCTCAGACTGCCGGCTGTGTGTGCTCTGCCTGGACATGTGTGAGAGGCCCAACACTCCCTTCTAGATAGGGGTCCCAAAAACACCCACCACATGGGGCCCCAGCCTCATCTGAGCTGCTTGGCATGTGCAGCTGTTGTTGGAGCCTTTCATCTGCCTTTTCTGGGGTTAGTAATCCATTTAATTCCCTCTAATGTCATCTGAAGGTTGCAATATAGAAATTAATTGGAGGGGAGTTCTCCATACTAATGATTGTGTGTGTAATGTATGGGGGTGTAATGTATACGGGTATAATCTGTGTGTATGGGGGTGTAATGTATCTGGGTGTATGGGGGTGTAATGTATCTGGGTGTATAGGGGAGTATTGTATCTGTGTGTATGGGGGGTGTAATGTATCCGGGTGTAATCTGTGTATATGGGGGTGTAATGTATCCGGGTGTATCTGTAGTCTCTGATCGTGATAATAACATTGTCGAAAAGGGGCAGAGCATGGGTGACCTTAAAATGATGCCCCCCCCTCAAAAATGTTCTGCGGGCGCCCATGAACTTGGCATATTAGACGATACCCCCATTGAATTTAATGTTAAGTGATGTGTCCACAAAATGTTTATCAGCTTGCAATGTGGCTGACACCAGTGTAGGAAATACAGTATGTGTTGATTTGGTATCACTGGTTGTCATTTATTCACAAAGCTTCACTGGCACATTCATTCAAAGTACCGTATATACTCAAGTATAAGCCGAGTTTTTCAGCACATTTTTTTGTGCTGAAAATGCCCCCCTCTGCTTATACTCGAGTCTGTGCCCATCTTCAACTTTGTGCGCCTTATCCCGGCCATCCGTAAGTCCCCTGGACACCAAACTCTGCACATATATAGCGCCACTCTTCATCTACAAGTGTGAAAAGTTTTTTGTCCGGGGGACCCACAGCCTGGGAGCACTAATTTTTCAAATCTGGGCACCCCTTCCATAGACTCCCATGTTAAACGGTAATTTCTCTGGTGAATATGGGGACCCGGTACCGGCCGGCCCTAGGTCTCCCGGACCCCAAACTTGACACACATGTAGCCCCTCTCTTCATCTACAGTTTTTTGTCCAGGGGACCTACGGCCGGGGAGCACCAATTTTCAAAGCCGGGCACCCCTTCCATAGACTCCTATATTAAACGTCAGTCAAGTCACACAGCGCCGGAGATCAGGTAGGGAGATTGGGCACAGTGAGGCATGGGCACAGTGAGGCATGGGCACAGTGAGGCATGGACACAGTGAGGCATGGACACAGTGAGGCATGGACACAGTGAGGCATGCACATGGACACAGTGAGGCATGCAGATGGACACCCTAGGCTTATACTCGAGTCAATACGGTTTCCCAGTTTTTCATGGTAAAATTAGGTGCCTCGGCTTATATTCAGGTCGGCTTATACTCAAGTATATAAGGTATGTCGTTCATGAAAATGTAAAATCATATGTAGCGGTACCCCCATGGGGGCTGCTGATTGACTCTATACCCCACAGGCTATCCTGACTCTGCAGATTATCTCTTACCTCTGACACGTTGGGTTCCATTGTAACCGTCTTACAGTAATAAAAATAGACTCAATCCAGATTTCTGAATCACACAAAGAATTTTACTAAAGCAGGAAACGAACTAAAAAAAAAATGATATGATATACATTCAATGGAAAATGAACATAGATTATGAACATTAATTAAGGTGTATACTCAGGCTGGCAATGGCTACAATTTTAACTGCTTACCATTTAGCACAGGATATGCATGCCAGGACACAGTGGAGCAAGCCCTCCAACACCTCTGTTATTGTGTTGGACCACCTCTCCACTGAGAGCCAAGCACACAGATCAGAAACCAAACAATAGGTACAACAATTGCAGCATATGCTTTAACCTTAGGTTACTAAATGGCTCCCCCTAGAGTGCAGTTCAGTGTGTTCTGGACTGTGAAGTGTACAGCCTAGTGAACAATAAAGTAATGGCAGTCTTATCCTGTTCTTGTCTTCTTTCTTCAGCTAGCTTAGTGAACTTGAACTGTATGGTGGTGTACTTAATTGTAATCCAATAAGGCAAAGAAATAAGCACTGCAGTAACTGAAAAAGGTGAGATGCTTGATCCTCTATCACAAGATGTGTTAAAACTGAGCATCCGGCTGTATAGACACTTAAGTGTAATAGAAACCCTTCCGTGGGACTACAAGTGTCAGCGACAGTCTGGATAGCAGAAATCCAATTACTTTAATGCGCAAGTGCCCGCTCACCACTGTGGGTCCTCAACCGGCTGGTACACTCTGTCAGGAACCTCACTGGATGGCGTCTCTATGATGGAAGATGGCGTCATCACACCGCACGGCTGGTCCCGGTTCTCTGGCGGGTGAAGCAGCTTCAAATGCTCTGAAGCGCGGTCCAATCCACCTGCAAAGCTAACAGTGCTGTCCTCCTGGGATCCCTCTGAGGTGGATGATCCAGCTCACCGCCGTAGGCCGCAGTCTCTCGCTCTCAGTCACACACACAGACCTCCTGCTGGCAGTTGAAAGGCGTCCAGCGAGGCCTGCTTGTCCTTTTTATTTGGTTACCCAGCAGGCTGTTCTGTCGCGCTATGCCTTGTGGGCCCGTAGTTTAGCATTGTGGGGCTGGTTGTTCTCAAACTAATTTACACAGTAAGAGTCACATCCTCATTAAACCACACATTCCACAATGCATAATTTTTATCCTTTTAATCAGGAAAATAAATGTTCAAATAACTTTCAACGGTCACCAGAGGGAGCCAAACCCTTACTAATAACTAGGGATGAGCTTCGTGTTCGAGTCGAACCCATGTTCGACTCAAACATCGGCTGTTCGATCGTTCGACGAAGATCGAACATTATGGGCCGTTCGCGCCAAATTCGAGTGCCGCGTCAGGGCCCATAATTCACTGTGGCATCGCAGTGCATTGCTGGCTGATGATTGGCCAAGCATGCACTATGACTCGCATGCTTTGGCCAATCACAGTGCAGAAAAAACGGAGAGCCGTAATTGGCCAAAGCCAGAGTGGCTTGGCCAATTATGGCTCAGGGGGTTTAGTACACACCCCACACTATATAAGGCCGCCGGCTCGGCGGCCTTGTGTAGTGTGTTGGAGTTGTGAAAAGAGAGAGTTTACAGAGACAGACAGTGTTATTTATATTGAGTTAAATAGAGCAGGCAGGCGAGTCACTTAGCTGCAGTTACAGTGTGTAGAGGATATATATGCATCCTAGGTGTTGTATATATATTTATCATAGGCGTGCGCAGGGGGTGTGCCAGGTGTGCCTGGGCACATCCTAATCACTTGATGTGGCTCAGATTCACCCTGCTAATATTTCACCAAAGCCCCCAGTGGGGATTTTTTCCCCCAAATTATATGAAAATAAAAACATTTTAAACATTTTTTAAAATGTATTTATAAGAATATGTGTGTGTATATTACATACACACACATACACATGCGTGTGTATATATTGTGGTAGTGTGGTACCCCACCAGTGTATGAATACAGGATTCTCAACCAGGCAGGTTGAGGGGCTCCAGGGTATTTGCTTGTTTGGGAGGAAACTGGCTTTTCAGTTTCCTCATGATCTACTAAAGTCCACTTTGGGACCTGGAGCTTGGGGATTTCTTAGAGATCTGGGTGGGATGAAATTCCCAGTCCTGGATCTGGGTTTTGAGACTCAACTGCACACTGATTGTTCAGGTCTGTGTGGGCCTATTGGTGTGCACTGGGGAAGCCATAGACCCAAGTCTGAGGATCAGAGCAGTGAGGGGCTGCTATCTAAACAGATGGTCTTTGCAAGGGAAGAGTCTGTAGGAGACAGATGAGAGCCTGAAGTAGAAGGACTGAGCAGCACTGCAGTATGTATAAGCCAGGAGGCTGAATGTCATTTTGTTGATGAAAAGGAGTGCTGAAACCCCTGCGAGGGAAACCTTTGATTTTGTATGGTAGCTTTGCACTGGAGCCAGGGACAAAAGGCACTTGGAGACTGCATGCCTCCACTCACTGCACCGCAAACAGCGCACTTGGTTCCATGTCTTGTCAGGGTTTCCCACACTGCATCTACTGGACCCTGTCTCAAGCTGTATCACTTTCACACTTTTCACAACAGCTGCTGGTTTAACTGCAGCAGCGTTGCCAGGGGCAACAACACCCCTCTCCCAGGCATGGACAATCAGCAGCTCTCTTTTTGTATCGAAGGTTGGCTTGCCTTCCACTTTAGCTTGGTCCAATCCTGCCAGGTGTCGCTTTCACCAATCCACTGCAGATTCAAATGCTGGTGGATTCTCCACACTAGCCGTCATCTGTGCATTCATTGCACCAGGGTTGCTAGGGACAACAGCAGCCCTCTTTTCCCTTGGAAAACTCTGTTTAGGCATGTATGGGGTTCGATCAGGCGGTAACAACCCCTCCAGCCACAGAGCTCTATCTATCATCTCAGCCATCCTTGCTTCTTTTAGGCGTTTTGATCGCCCCATACTCACAATCACTCCAAAAAAATATTTTCACAGTTCAGCAACAAATTGGAGCACTGTCTCTTTAAGGCTAGTTACCTTTCTCTTGCAAGTTCTCCTCACCTGCACACACACAGATTATGCAGTTTCTGGCAAGCAAAACACAGTTCATATAACAGATAAACTTACTTGATTGTAGGGATCTCAGATTGTGACAAAATTCTCCACCACGTGTGAAGGACAAGCATCAAAGGTAAAGCTTGAAGGACACCGCCACTCACTGGTTCTTCTTTTTAAGGGCTTTGTTTGCCCATTTTTATTAAAAGAAGTTCAAAACAAAATCAAAGGTTTCCCTCGCAGGGGTTTCAGCACTCCTTTTCATCAACAAAATTACATTCTGCCTCCTGGCTTATACATACTGCAGTGCTGCTCAGTCCTTCTACTTCAGGCTCTCATCTGTCTCCTACAGACTCTTCCCTTGCAAAGACCATCCATTTAGATAGCAGCCCCTCACTGCTCTGATCCTCAGACTTGGGTCTCTGGCTTCCACTGTGCACACATGCACTCTATGGCTTCCCCAGTGCACACCTGCACTCGTCTGGAGGGTGGAGCCCAGAATGCTGGTCCTGACTCTACTATCAGGCCCACACACACCTGAACAATCAGTGTGCAGTTGAGTCTCAAAACCCGGATCCAGGACTGGGGATTTCATCCCACCCGGATCTCTAAGAAATCCCCAAGCTCCAGGTCCCAAAGTGGACTTTAGTAGATCATGAGGAAACTGAAAAGCCAGTTTCCTCCCAAACAACCAAATACCCTGGAGCCCCTCAACCTGCCTTGTTGAGAATCCTGTATTCATACACTGGTGGGGTACCCCACTACCACAATATATATATATATATATATATATATATATATATATATACATCCCACCTTTGTGCAGCTACATCTCACTGCAGGCCATTAGTATGTCTGGAAGGCAAACAAAGAGAGGCAGACAGTCACGAGGCAATAAAAGAGGGCAAGCAGGCTCTGTGTCTAGAGGCAACAGTGCTGCTGGTCGTGGACACTGTGCATCCTCATCATCACGTGGGACACGCTTGTCCTTCTTTCCGGCAGCTGGCCATGTTGAGCCGCAACATGCCCAAAACTTGGTAAAGTGGATGACCAAGCCGTCCTCCTCCTCCTCGTCCTCTCTCACCCAGGCTCAGGGTACTTTGTCTGGCAAAGCAGCTGCCAAAGCGGCCTCTTCCCTCGGCTCAATGGCATCAGTCACTCCTTCCCTAGCCCCAACATGTCCTCCTGAGGAGTCCCCCGAACTGTTTGACCACAGTGTTGGGTACATGCTCCAGGAGAATGCCCAGCGTTTTGAAGGCTCCGATGATGGAACCCAGCTGGAGGAAGGAAGTAACGTGAGCTCAGAGAGAGGGGGTAGTAACATGAGCTCAGAGAGAGGGGGTGCCCAACAAGGACAGCTATCTGGCAGTCATGTTCCCCCAGCTGCAGCATACTGCCTGACTGGCTCCAGTGATGAGGAGGGAGGGGATGATGAGGTCACTGACTCCACGTGGGTGCCTGATAGGAGAGAGGAGGAGGAGGAGGAGGCACATCTCCAACGAGGCAGGATGCCCTCCAGGGGCCAGCTTAAGGGCAGCACACCGACCGCATCACACCGCAGAGCTCCGCATGTGCAGGGCGCTGCTGTCTCTGTGCGTTATTCCAAAAGTTCTTTGGTGTGGGCCTTTTTTCAGACGTGTGCAGCAGATCGCACAGTTGCCATTTGCAACATATGTCTAAAGCGTATCTCGCATGGCCAAAACATCAGCCGCTTGGGCACCACGTGCTTGACCAGACATATGTCGACCTGCCATGCAGTCCATGGGCAAGCGTACCTAAAAGACCCACACCAAAGAACAAAGCAGACCTCTCCTTGCTCCTCATCGGCTGGGATCTCCAACCCCACTATACCTTCAGTCCTCTCTGAAACCTGCACTGAGAGGAATGAAGGTGTAGAATTCAGTGTGTCACAGCCAAGTACTTGCGGACAATCTGCTATTGGTACACAATGTCCAATTGTACCAGGCAAACTTCCCTGCCCCAGCTGCTGCACCGCTGAAAGAAGTTCGCTCCCAGCCATCCACATGCCCAGCGGTTGAATGCTAGCTTGGCTAAATTGCTAGCACTTCAACTGCTGCCTTTTCAGTTGGTAGACTCTGCCCCTTTCCGTGAGTTTGTTGAATGTGCGATTCCTCAGTGGCAGGTTCCCAAACGCCACTTTTTCTCACAGAAGGCAATTCCATCTCTCTACCGGCATGTGGAAGGCAATGTCTAGGCCTTGCTCGACAGGGCGGTCAGCGGTAAGGTGCATATTACCGCTGACATATGGCCCAGCAGGCATGGACAGGGACGTTACCTATCTTTAACAGTGCATTGGGTGACTCTGCTGGCAGCTGGGAAGGATGCAGGACAAGGTGCAGTAGTGTTGGAGGTGGTTCCACCACCACGCCTCCAAAATGCTACTACTGGTGATTCTGACACACCTCTCTCCTCCACCCCCTCCTCTTCTTCTTCCTCCATGGCCTCTTCCTGTGCTTTGTCCTCAAAACCAGAGGTGCTCCGTAGGCTTTCAAGGGGCTATGCAAGTACGCAGCCAAAGAGATGCCATGTGCTTGAGCTGGTGTGCTTGGGGGACAGGAGCCACACTGGGGCAGAGATTCTGTCAGCTCTGCAGGGGCAGGCTCAGAGGTGGTTGACGCCACATCAGCTTAAGCCAGGAATGGTGGTTTCCGACAATGGCACCAACCTCCTCTCCGCACTCCGACAGGGACAACTGACCCATGTGCCCTGTTTGGCTTACGTCCTCGACTTGGTGGTGCAGCAGTTCTTGGGCAGGTACCCAGGCTTACAGGAGGTCCTGAAGCAGGCCAGGAAACTCTGTGGGCATTTCCGCCGGTCATATAATGCCAGTGTTTGGCTGGCTGACCTGCAAAAGGATTACAACCTGCCCAAGAACCGCCTAATCTGTGACATGCCCACCAGGTGGAACTCTACGTTGGCCATGCTGCAGCAGCTGCACATGCAGCAGAGGGTCATCAATGAGTATCTGTTGCAATATGGCACCATGACAGTGTCAGGGGAGCTTGGATTTTTTTCCCCACGCCAGTGGGCCATGATCAGGGATGCGTGCACTGTACTGGCACCATTTGAGGAGGCCACGAGGATGGTGAGCAGTGACAGTGCATGCATCAGTGACACTGTCCCTCTTGTCCACCTGTTGGAGCACACGCTGTGTGGAATAATGGACAGGGCACTTGAGGCAGAACAGAGGCAAGAAGAGGAGGACTTCCTTACCTCTCAAGGCCCCCTTTATCCAGACAGTGTTCCTGCTGGCCCGGCTATCATACAGAAAGAGGACGAGGAGGAGGAGGAGGAGGATTTTTGTGTCAGCATGGAGGTGGAGCCTAGCACTCAGCATCAGCAGCAGTCTTCAAGGGATCAATTACAGTCCCAAGACACCCATGGACTTGTACGTGGCTGGGAGGAGGTGGCTGCGGATCATGTCGTCCTCAGTGACCCAGGGGACTCTGCACCGAATGCATCAGCAAACCTACGCTGCATGGCCTCCCTGATCCTTGCAAAGCCTGCGGAAGGATCCTTGTATTCGTGCTTTCAAGAAGAGGGATCATTACTGCCTGGCAACCCTCCTTGATCCACGTTACAAGGGTAAGGTTGCGGACCTTATCTTGCCATTGCAGAGGGAGCAGAGCATGAAGCATCATCGGGAGGCCTTGCATAAAGGTCTGTGCAACGCGTTCCCAGAGACTGGGAGGTTAAAAATTCCTGGTCCTGCACAACGTGTTGCTGAGGCTCCGGTCAGTCAAAGAAGGAGCGATGGAGAAGGTGGCCGTCTGACCGATGCGTTCAGACAATTTTTTAGTACACAGCCCCAAGGTATGATCGCTTCCAGCAACCATCGCCAGCGTCTGGTTTACATGGTGCAGGAATACCTAGGGGCAAGATCAGACTTGGACACCTTTCCCACTAAAAATGCTCTGGGTTACTGGGTCTTGAGGATGGATCACTGGCCAGAGCTTGCACAGTATGCAATTGAGCTACTGGCCTGTCCTGCATCCTGCGTTCTATCGGAACGCACATTCAGTGCTGCTGGAGGCTTTGTAACTGATCACAGGGTGCGCCTGTCCACCGACTCGGTTGATCGACTGACCTTCATAAAAATGAATCAGTCTTGGATCACCACCAGCTACCAAGCACCTGATGCTGATGTAACCAAATAATATTTTGGGAAATGTCAGATCCCTTCAAGACTTCCTATGCTGATGCTGAGTGACTATTCTCTTATGCTGAGTGACTATCCTCTTCCTCCTCAATAATCATGCTGATAGCTTTAAAGAACATTTTTGGTTCTGGGCACCGCCACTAGTGGCTAAGACCCAATTTTTCAGCCCCTGTTTAACATGGGCGTGTATTTACAATTTTTGATGCAATGCTTTGCAGCAGGGCTCATTGCTGTGCTCCAACTACAGTATCTGTGAGGAGTTGCAGTGTTATGGCACCAGCACTAGGGATGAGCTTCGAGTTCGAGTCAAACTCATGTTCGACTCGAACATTGCCTGTTCGCATGTTCGCCGAACAGCGAACAATTTGGGGTGTTCGCGGCAAATTCGAAAAGCCGCGGAACACCCTGTAAAAGTCTATGGGAGAAATCTAAAGTGCTCATTTTAAAGGCTTATATGCAAGTTATTGTCATAAAAAGTGTTTGGGGACCCGGGTCCTGCCCCAGGGGACATGTATCAATGCAAAAAAAAGTTTTAAAACGGCCATTTTTTTGGGACCAGTGATTTTAATAATGCTTAAAGTGAAACAATAAAAGTGAAATATTTCTTTAAATTTCGTACCTGGGGGGGGGGGTGTATAGTATGCCTGCAAAGCAGCGCTTGTTTCCCTTGCTTAGAACTGTCCCTGCACAAAGTGTCATTTCTGAAGGAAAAAAAAGTAATTTAAAAGCACTTGCGGCTATAATGAATTGTCGGCTCCCGGCAATACAGAGAAAAGTCATTGATAAAAATTTTTTAAAAAAATGCGTGGCGTTCCCCCCAAATTCAATTACCAGGCCCTTCAGGTCTGGTATGGATATTAAGGGGAACCCTGCATCAAATTTAAAAAAAAATTACGTGGGGTTCCCCCCAAATATCCATATTAGACCCTTCAGGTCTGGTATGGATTTTAAGGGGAACTCCACCCCAAATAAAAAAAAAATGGCGTGGAGTTTCCCCAAAAATCCATACCAGACCCTTTATCCGAGCATGCAACCTGGCAGGCCGCAGGAAAAGAGGGGGGACGAGAGAGCGCCCCCCCCTCCTGAACTGTACCAGGCCACATGCCCTCAACATGGGGAGGATGTCCCCATGTTGATGGGGACAAGGGCCTCATCCCCACAACCCTTGCCCGGTGGTTGTGGAGGGCTGCGGGCAGGGGGCTTATTGGAATCTGGAAGACCCCTTTAACAAAGGGGACCCCCAGATCCCGGCCCCCCCCATGTGAATTGGTAAGGGGTACATTGTACCCCTATCATTTCACGAAGAAAGTGTAAAAACATTTTTTTTAAAACACACAGACACCTTGGAAAAGTCCTTTATTAAAAATAAAAAAATAAAAAACCCATTCCAGCGATGTAATCCAGTGTCCCGCTCAGCCTTACACCTACATCATTGGCTGAGCGGACCTGATGGGGAACGTGAGAAGGGGCGGGTCTATTCATTTTTTACACTGCAGAGGAAGTTCCCCATCAGGTCCGCTCAGCCAATGATGTAGGCGGGGTCTGAGATACGAGGGCGCCCCCGTCCCCTCGTACCTCAGACCCCGCTTACGTCATTGGCTGAGCGGACCTGATGGGGAACTTCCTCCGCAGTGTAGGTCCACTCAGCCAATGACATTTCGTGTGGAGTGGAGACTGCAGCGCTGGACATCGGATCGCCGCAGGACACTGGATTACATCGCTGGAATGTGTTTTTTATTTTTTTATTTTTAATAAAGGACTTTTCCATGGTGTCTGTGTGTTTTTTTTACATTTTTTTTACACTTTCTTCGTGAAATGGTAGGGGTACAATGTACCCCTTACCAATTCACATAGGGGAGGGCGGGATCTGGGGGTCCCCTTTGTTAAAGGGGTCTTCCAGATTCCGATAATCCCCCTGCCCGCAGACCCCCACAACCACTGGGCAAGGGTTGTGGGGATGAGGCCCTTGTCCCCAACAACATGGGGACATCCTCCCCATGTTGAGGGCATGTGGCCTGGTACGGTTCAAGGGGGGGTGCTCTCTCGTCCCCCCTCTTTTCCTGCGGCCTACCAGGTTGCGTGCTCAGATAAAGGGTCTGGTATGGATTTTTGGGGGAACTCCACGCCATTTTTTTTTTATTTGGGGTGGAGTTCCCCTTAAAATCCATACCAGACCTGAAGGGGGTCTAGTATGGATATTTGGGGGGACCCCTACGTCATTTTTTTTTTTATTTGATGCAGGGTTCCCCTTAATATCCATACCAGACCTGAAGGGCCTGGTAATTAAATTTGGGGGACCCCCACGCATTTTTTTAATTTTTTATCAATGACTTTTCTCTATATTGCCGGGACCCGACAATTCATTATAGCCGCGAGTGCTTTTAAATTACTTTTTTTCCTTCAGAAATGACATTTTGTGCAGGGACAGTTTTAAGCAAGGGAAACAAGCGCTGCTTTACAGGCATACTATACACCCCCCCCCCCAGGTACGAAATTTAAAGGAATATTTCACTTTTATTGTGACACTTTATGCATTATAAAAATCACTGCTCCCGGAAAAACTGCTGTTTTTAAAACTTTTTTTTGCATTGATATATGTCCCCTGGGGCAGGACCCGGGTCCCCAAACCCTTTTTAGGACAATAACTTGCATATTAGCCTTTATAATTAGCACTTTTGATTTCGAACGTTCGAGTCTATTGTATTTAATAGGGTTCTAAAGTTCACGCGAACTTTAGGTCTGTTCGCAGGTTCTGGTGCGAACTGAACAGGGGGGTGTTCGGCTCATCCCTAACCAGCACCAGTGCCTAAGGCCCAATTTTTCAGCCCCTGTTTAACAGGGGCGTGTATTTACAATTTTTGATGCAATGCTTTGCAGCAGGGCTCATTGTTGTGCTCCAACTACAGTATCTGTGAGGGGTTGCAGTGTTGTGGCACCAGCACCAGTGCCTAAGGCCCAATTTTTCAGCCCCTGTTTAACAGGGGCGTGTAAATAAAATTTTTAATGCAATACTTTGCAGCAGGGCTCATTGCTGCGCTCCAAGTACAGTATCTGTGAGGGGTTGCAGTGTTGTGCCACCAGTGCCTAAGGCACAATTTTTCTGCCCCTGTTCAACAGGGGCATGTAATTACAATTCTTGATCTAATAGTTCACAGCAGGACCCATTCCTGCGCCCACCAAGAGTAACTGTGAGGGCTTACAGTGTTGTGACAACACCACCACCACCAAAGGCCCAATTTTTCTGCCCCTGTTCAACAGGGGCATGTGATTACAATTCTTGATCTAATATTTCACAGCTGGGCCCATTCCTGCACCCACCAAGAGTAACTGTGAGGACTTACAGTGTTGTGGCACCAGCACCACCACCACTACCAAAGGCCCAATTTTTCCTACCACTGTTCAACAATGGCATGTAATTACAGTTCTTGATCTAATAGTTCACAGCAGGGCGTTCCAGCGCCCACCAAGAGTAACTGTGAGGGCTTACAGTGTTGTGGCAACACCAAGACCTAAGGGCCAAATTTCTGCAGAGTATATAGGCAGGCCCCTACTTTCAAACATCCAACTTACAAACGACTCCTACTTGCAAACGGAAGGAGACAACAGGAAGTGAGAGGAAATCTACCCCTAGGAAGGGAAATTCTTAACATGGGAAAAAGGTGTCTCCTCTCCACTGATGCTTTATCACCAATCCTTGTTTCAATAAAAACCCCAAATTTTCTAAAAACATTTGTCATTGGGACGGAAAGTGAGGTGACATCTTCTGAACAGGTGCACAGACAGCATAAAAAATGTTACAGGGGTGATAACCCTTCCCAAATCCCTATGTTTTCCAAAAAGCTTAAAATTAGATTTTTTGACTGGAGCTACACTTAAAAAATGTACCTGTTCCAAATTACAAACATATTCTACTTAAGAACAAACCTACAGTCCCTGTCTTGTTTGCACCGCCTGTATACTGCTGTTCAGAGTATATAGGACCTTTTTTTAATTTGGGTGTGGAGTTCACCCTTAATATTCATACAAGACCCAAAGGGGCTGGTAGTGGGCTGGGGGGGTACCCATGCCATTTTCTCAATGATTTTTATCCATATTGCGGGGACCAGACATTACATTAAAGCCGCAAGCAGTTTTAAATGACTTTTTTTCCTTTAGAAATTTAATTTTGTGCAGGGACAGTTCTAAACACGGGAAACACGTGCCACTTCACAGGCAAACTTTAGACACCCCCCAGGTACGATATTTAAAGGAATATTTCACTTTTTTTTTCACTTTATGCATCATTAGAATCACTGCTCCCGAAAAAACGTCCGTTTTTAAAACTTCTTTTTGCATTGATACATGTCCCCTGGGGCAGGACCCGGTTCCCCAAACCCTTTTTAGGACAATAACTTGCATATTAGACGTTATAATTAGCACTTTTGATTTTGAACGTTCGCGTACATTGTATTTAATAGTGTTCTAAAGTTTGCGCGAACTTTCGGTCCATTCGCAGTGTGACAGCAGGTAGGCAAAATCACCAGGTTGCATCCAGGATGGAAGGTATATATGTCCTAGATTCAGGCTTTATGCCGATTTATACCACTAGGGGGAGTGCTGGGAGTCTTGCAGGGGAAGAGTTAATGAGCCCAGCTGAAGTAAGTGGGCTCATTAGGGCCTCTACAAGAACTCCCAGCATGCTAAGGGAGATGCTCCAACCTGGAACCAGATCTGTGTGGATAGTCTGGGGAGTGTGATCTCTGTGCGGTGAGCCAAAGCCTGTCTGGTTAATGCTAAGAACTTCTAAAAGCAGGGAGCTAGGGACTGGGACAGCACAAGGCTGTACCCAGTTGTTAGTTAGGGACACCAACGTGTGTAGTGAGCGGTCAAGTTGACCAGGATTTATTTTCCTGTTTCTTTTGTTTTTGATGTATTTTTTGTCTGTATATAGTTCAAATAAAACCACACCCTTTTGTTTTCTCCTACCACTGTCTGCTGTGCCTGTTTTTGTGTGGTGAACCCATCCAGGGGGTCACACACACCCGCTGCTGAGTTAACCCCCTCACAGTTGGTGGAGAACCAGTGGCAGTTTTTTTTAAAGGCCAGCATGGAGGAGATACTGAAACAGCTAGCTCTAGCAAATGCCAATCAGCAGCAGACAAACAACAGAGCTTCGCATCCCAGCAGCAAGCTCATCAACAGAGCCTTGCAGCCCAGCAGCAGACAAATGCAACTTTGCAACAGAGCCTCGCAGCCCAGCAGCAAGCTCATCAACAGAGTCTGGCAGCCCAGCAGCAAGCCCATCAAGAGAGTCTGGAAGCTCAGCAACAAGCCCAGCAGCAATCTGAGGCCCGCTTCATAGACCTGTTACAGAAGCAAGAACAGAGACTACAGCAACAAATGGAAACGGTAATGCAGCAACGTCCGCAGACCAGTGAGGCAAGTAGTTCCTCTAATACTGCGTCCTTTGGGGTGAGTCGTTTATTGACAAAAATGACTGGAGAGGATGATCCAGAGGTGTTTTTGACCACATTTGAAAGGACTGCTGAAAGAGAAAAGTGGCCTAAGGAGCAGTGAGCTGGACTGGTGGCTCCTCTGTTAACTGGTGAATCGCAGAAAGCTTACTATGACCTAGAGCCTGACCAAGCAAAAGACTATGTGATGCTAAAAACTGAAATATTGGCACGGCTGGGTGTCACCCTGGCTGTCCGGGCTCAGCGTGTGCATAACTGGACTTTCCGGCTTGGAAAAACCCCCAGGTCTCAAATGTATGATCTCATTCACCTGAGCAGGAAGTGGCTACAGCCAGAGACTTTGTCCGCACCAAAGATTGTGGAACGTGTTGTGATGGATCGTTTCTTGAGAGCTCTTCCTACTGCCATCCAAAAATGGGTAAGCCATGGAGACCCAGAAATGGCCGATAATCTTGTGGATCGTGTAGAGAAGTACTTGGCTATGGAAAACCTGACTGCCTCTTCCAGAGACTCTCGGACTTTCCACCCTAAGACCAGACCATTCCCAGTGGCGGGTAAGATGATTCCAAGGGGTGAGGCTGGAGAGAGTGAGAGGGTGGGAGTTCTACCTAAGGTCTGGCGAGAACATCCTGGGAAGTCAGGGGCTCAAGAGGCAGCAAAAAGGATTGTTTGCTACCGCTGCCAACAAGAGGGACATATTGCAGCAAATTGCCCAGTTGTGGATGAACCCATGCAATGTGACTTTCTAAGGGACAGACGTCAGTCGCTGTTTGCGACAGTCTCATGCACTGCCATTTGGGGAACTGAGAAACATTTATGAAAAATGTGTATTAATGGTAGAAATGTTGTTGTGTTGCTGGATTCAGGTAGCCTGGTGACACTGATAAAGGCTGAATTAGTTACTACAGAGGTCTCTGGGAATAACAAGGTAGCTGTTATTTGTGTGCATGGGAACACCCGAGAGTATCCGGTGACTACAGTGTGTTTTGAGACCCCCAAAGTTACCCTCTCTCATCAGGTGGGGTTAGTGTCTCACTTGCCTCATGATGCCATTGTGGGAAGGGATTTTCCAAAGTTCTGGGAACTATGGGATTATCCTGAGCCCCCCACTGGTGCCCCTATATACCAGGAATGTGATAGCCAGAATTCCTCTGAGAGTGGTGAGGACTCTCCAGAATTCCCCTTGTCGGTATTGGCCGGGGAGACTCGAGAAACTGGGGAGGAGCCAACATCCTCAGACGAAAACATGCCGTCTGTGGAGTTTTCTGATCTCGAGGTTCACAAGGAAAATTTTGCCACAGAACAGTTAAAAGACCCTACCCTAATAAAGGCACGGGAAAACGTAGTGGAAATAGATGGTGAGTTAGTGAACGCAGATGAGACCTACACTTACCCATACTTCATCGTGGAAAAGGACCTACTGTATCGGGTGGCTAAAAGGGCAGAAGAAACCATTGAGCAGCTTGTGGTGCCCAAACCTTACAGGAAGTTGGTGTTAGATTTGGCCCATGGGCACATTCTTGGAGGTCATCTGGGGACAGAGAAAACCAGAGAGAGAGTATTGCAGAGATTCTATTGGCCTGGGGTCATGAAGGAAACAGAAAATTATTGTTCCTCCTGCCTTGTGTGTCAGAGGTCGGCGCCGATTCCACACTTCCGTAACCCGCTGGTATCTCTTCCCATCATTGAGGTTCCCTTTGAGAGGATCGCAATGGATTTGGTAGGTCCGATAATGAAGTCCGCTAGGGGGCATCAGTACATTTTGGTTATATTGGACTATGCCACCCGTTATCCGGAAGCGATTCCTCTCTGAAATACCTCGGCCAAAACCATAGCCAAAGAGCTATCTCTTGTTTTTAGCCGTGTGGGTATTTGTAAGGAACTGCTTACGGACCAAGGTACACCCTTTATGTCCCGGGTTATGAAAGAGCTGTGCAAGTTGTTCAAAGTGACACAATTGCGTACATCTGTGTATCACCCCCAAACAGATGGGTTGGTTGAAAGATTCAACAAAACTCTAAAACAAATGTTAAAGAAGGTGGTGGATAAAGATGGAAAGGATTGGGACTGTCTAATTCCCTATTTAATGTTTGCCATTAGGGAGGTACCCCAATCCTCTACGGGTTTCTCACCCTTTGAGTTACTCTATGGGAGACACTCAAGAGGGCTGTTGGATATCGCCAAGGAAACTTGGGAAAGTGAGAGTTCTCCCCACAGGAGTGTGATTGAGCATGTCGCCCTGATGCAAGATAGAATTGCACAGGTAATGCCAATCGTAAAGGAATATTTGGCCCAAGCGCAGTTGGCACAGCAGAGAGTGTACAACCGTGGAGCCAAGACCCGTACCTTTTCCCCGGGGGATAGGGTATTGGTACTTGTTCCTACGGTTGAAAGCAAATTCCTTGCTAAATGGCAAGGCCCCTACGAGATAATGGAAAAAGTGCGCGAAGTGAATTACAAGGTCAGACAACCAGGAAGGCGAAAGCCCGAACAGATCTATCACATTAATCTGTTGAAAGCCTGGAGGGATAGGGAATCCCTAGTCGCAGAAACGTTGTCACCAGCTCAGTCTGATTGCGTGATTCCTGAGGTTGGAATAGCAGTCACCTTGTCATACCCCCAACAACAGGAGGTTAAGGAGTTTGTGCTTCGCAACAAGGAGGTTTTCTCTGAGCTGCCAGGACAAACGTCTGGGGTAGAGCATGATATTATTACCCCGCCCGGTGAAAGGGTAAAGCTAAAACCCTATCGGATCCCGGAGGCCCGACGGGAGGCAATACGTGAGGAAGTACAGAAAATGCTTAAGTTAGGGGTGATAGAGGAATCCCAAAGTGATTGGTCAAGTCCCATAGTGTTAGTGCCTAAACCAGATGGGAGCTGGCGATTTTGTAACGATTTCCGACAACTGAACAAAGTTACAAAATTTGACACCTACCCCATGCCACGTATAGATGAGTTGGTCGACCGGTTGGGAACAGCCCGATACATGACAACTCTCGATCTCACAAAAGGGTATTGGCAAATTCCCCTGGCCAAGTCGGCCAAGGAGAAAACCGAATTTGTAACCCCAGACGGGGCGTTCCAATATAAAAGAATGCCGTTTGGTTTACAGAATGCGCCGGCAACATTCCAGCGGAAAATGGACCAGATACTGAGGCCCCATCAGAAGTATGCTGCGGCTTACCTAGATGATGTAATTATCTATAGCACAGATTGGGCCTCACATCTGCCAAAAGTGCAAGCAGTCCTAGACTCTATCCGGGAAGCTGGGTTTACGGCCAACCCCAAGAAGTGTACCATTGGACAGGAGGAGGCCAAATATCTTGGGTACACCATTGGGAGTGGAGTAATAAAACCCCAAGTCAAAGTCGAGGCCATACAGAATTGGCCATGTCCCAACAACAAGAAGCAGGTACGAGCCTTTCTGGGAATCGCTGGTTATTATCAGCGATTCATTCCCCACTTTGCCTCTCAGGCTGTGCCCCTAACCAACCTGACAAAAGGGAAAGAGTCTGTCATGGTTAAATGGACCCCAGAGGCTGAGGCAGCATTCCAATTCTTAAAAAAAGCCTTATGTAGCCAGCCAGTGTTGTACTCACCAGACTTCTCTAGGGACTTTGTCGTACAAAGTGATGCATCCGACGTTGGGTTAGGAGCAGTATTGTCCCAGGTCTGGAACAGGGAAGAGCACCCAGTCATTTACCTCAGCAGGAGATTGAAGTCCCATGAGGTAAATTACGCCACGATTGAGAAGGAGTGTTTAGCGGTGAAGTGGGCTCTAGATTCCCTTCGGTACTATCTGCTAGGGAGGCACTTTGACCTAATTACTGATCACGCTCCTTTAAAGTGGATGGCTCAAAACAAAGAGACAAATAGGAGAGTATGGCGCTGTTCTGATGGAAATTGGTTGATAAGTCAGCCTAATGTGTGATATTAAAATTATATTAAAAACAATTAGATAAGTTTGGCTCTGCCGGGTGTTTGCTTTCCGGGCAAGTGGGTATTGTGATAAAGGTAATAAAAGTAATAAAGGTGATTATATAAGTCGTGTGTAGTTTAGAGGTGTTACTTCAAAAATTGGTAAAATTAATAATGAAGATAGGTTGGTGGTTTAGATGGCGTCTCGGCCGGGTGTTTGTTATTAAAAATAAATATCTACAATGAAATTTTAAAGTGTTATCTGTGCCTTAGAGATGCATTGAAGGAAATAAATGAAATTGGTAAATATAAATAAAATAAAATAAAAATAAAAATAAAGTCCAGTGTTAGGAGAGGCTCGGCCGGGTGTTTACTATTTAATGAAAAGATACTTTGAAGTTTTTGTTAGAACCCACTTGGGCTGTATTTAAGTTGGTGTAATACCTTGTGATATAAAAAGAGGGTTTTGGTGTCAGTGGGGCAATGGTGCCTCAGCCGGGCGTTTGTGACACCTTACTCTTGCTGGTATGATGTATTTAATATATTCTTGGCAAATATGCATGAAAAATAAATAAATAAATGAATATATAGATGCTCGTGAAAAAAGTTTGTACAAAAATGAAAAATAAAAAATATATGTAAGTCCATATATTGGTGACAGTGAAAATTGGTGACTTTTCTGCTGCTGTGCTTGTTCTAGACGATTTTCTTGTGAAATGTGATATCCGTGAACGTTAAAACATTGCACTCACCAGATCCTTCATACCCTCTGGGGGTATGGTGCAGTCACAGTATGTGCCACTGTGTAGCAGTCTCGGGAGAGGGGGAATCGCTCTAAAAATCCCTTGCGGTCCTCCGAGTTGTTGAGGGTTTATAAAAGGAAAGAAAGGATGCCCATAGCGTGAACCCGTTTAAGATTAATTTATTTAAAACTATGGGAAAAAGGGATACTCACGTTGAGACAAACAAATATAAGCATGTAAGTATAAAAATGGCGCTCGGCCAATACAATGTGATCCAAAGTGTCGGAAGTGATGAACCAACGTGACTCCGCCCAAAGCATCCACAAGGATAAAAAGCATACAATGTATATCTATAAGAAGACGTTCAAGGGACTTCTTATAGATATACATTGTATGGTTTTTATCCTCGTTTAACATTTATGTGACAATAAAGCTATTTTTCTATTCCATTTTCGTGTGTTGCCTACAAAGTCCGACCCTTGTCTTGCTCCTCCCGAGTAGATAAAAAATCTTTTCCCATAATTATACGGATGTGGCAGTGTGAGTACCTCCCCCTTCCCTTTTATTCTTTACCCCTCACAGCAGGTTCTGGTGGGTGTTCGGCTCATCCCTACTAATAACATTACAAACTTAATGCAATAACTTTCGGTAGCAAAAATACCTTGGCTACACATATATTAATTTCTACATTGTATTTAATTTATTTCTAGCTTAGTTCTATTAATCTGAATGATATTGAAGTTTGTAAATTTACTTTGTGAAGATACCCACACATTTACTTACTTGAATTGTGTGACACATATTCCCTATGCCCTGTGAGTAGGCACTGCTGTGTCACACAATTCACAGAGCCTGCCTTCTGAACTACAGAGGCGCTGAGAGGAGGAGTTTTCAGGAGGTGGAGTCAGTACAGGAATCACAGCATGCAAGCAGCAAGGTACCATGGGATATGTAGTCATTAGAATGTGAAAGTAAACAGCAGAGGAGCAGCTGCAAAGCATGCAGGGAATCCAGGAAGTTGTGGAAAGCAATGACCAGCAGACAGGCAGAACTCACAGCGTGAAAGGAGAATTTTTAAGTAAGCTTATATTGGATTGTCAATAATAACTATTAAATGCACTGTTATTACAATGCTGATGTTATAAAATGAAAGTGTATGTGTTGGAAGTAGGGATGAGCTTTCTGTTCGAGTCGAACATGAGTTTGACTCGAACATCGGCTGTTCGATCGTTCAACGAAATTCGAACATTATGAAGCGTGAAGCGATAATTCGAGCGGCGCGTCACACCCCATAATGCACTGCGTCATCGCAGTGCATTGCTGGCTGATGATTGGTCAAGCATGCACTATGACCCGCATGCTCTGGCCAATCACAGCGTCGTCAGCAAAGAGAGCCATAATTGGCCAAAGGCAAGGTGCCTTTAGCAAATTATGGCTCAGGGGGTTAAGTCCACGCCCCACACTATATAAGGCCGCCTGCACGTCGGCCTTGTGTAGTGTGTTGCAGGTGGAGAGAGAGATAGAGAGAGAGTGTCATTTAACCACTTAACAACCGCTCACTGTATATATACGTCGGCAGAATGGCACGGACAGGCACAATCACCTACCTGTACGTGCCTGCCTTCGTATAGTTGGGGGGTCCCATCGGACCCCCCTTCTATACAGTGAGCTGTGCTTATCGTTCCGGGAGCGATCCGTGATGAGGGGACGGCCATTCGTTTCCGGCCACCCCCTCGCGATCGCTCCCGGCAAATGAGAATCTTCCTCTGCCTGTGTAATGTAAACACAGGCAGGGGAAGTGATGTCATCTCTCCATGCGGTGGTCTTTTCGATCCGGCGCGAGGAGAGAAGACATCTCACAGTAAGTGCACCAACACTACACTGACACTAGTACACGTAGGCACACTTACACCCCCCAGTCACCCCCATATCATCCCCCCAGATCACCCCCAGTCACAGTGCACCGTTTGTAGTGGTCATTTTTTTACTGATCACTGCAATCAGTGTCATTTGTGACAGTAAAAAGTTGCAGGGCAGTTAGGTTTAGGCCCCTGTAGGTCCAGGGTAGCCCCCTAACCCCCCCTAATAAAGGTTTAACCCCTTGATCGCCCCCCAGGTAACCCTTTCACCCCCTAACGCCAGCGTCACTAAGCGATCGTATTTCCGATCGCTGTATTTAGTGCCGTGGTGCCCTAGATAGCCAGTTATTTATTTTTAGGTTCGCCGCAGGTTTTTATAGCGTCAGGTACCCCCATATATTCTTTTAACACCCTGATTGCCCCTAGAGTTAACCCTTTCACCAGTGATCACTGTATAAGTGTCACTGGTGACACTGGTTAGCCAGTTAGTTATTTTGTTATTTAGGTTACTCGTCAGGTTTTTATATAGCGCCAGGTACCCCCATATATAACCTAATAAAGGTTTTAACCCCCTGATTGCCCTTAGTTAACCCTTTCACCAGTGATCACCATATAAGTTTTACGGGTGACGCTGGTTGGTTAGTTTGCTTTTTATAGCATCAGGGCACCCGCCGTATATAACCCAAAAAAAGGTTTAACCCCCTGATCGCCCGGCGGCTGATATCAATTAGATTTTAGCGCCAGAGAGGGTCTGTGTCGCCCCAGGCAGCGTTAGGTTAGTGCCAGTAACGCTAACACCCACGCGCAAAGCATACACCTCCCTTAGTGGTATAGTATCTGAACAGATCAATATCTGATCTGATCAGATCTATACTAGCGTCCCCAGCGGTTTAGGGTTCCCAAAAATGAAGTGTTAGCGGGATCAGCCCAGATACCTGCTAGCACTTGGGTTTAGCCCCTCCGCCCAGCCCAGCCCAGCCCACCCAAGTGCAGTATCGATCGATTTACTTACAAAACACAACACAAATAACTGCAGCGTTCGCAGAGACAGTCCTGACCCCTGCGATCGCTACCGGTTTATTTTGAAGCGTTTGATACATTTGCTGACAGTCAGATGCTTTTTTACCTGTGAATCTTACTAGTGTACCTATAAATTTAGAGCCCAAAATGGCAAATCGAAGGTACACTAGTAAAGAGGCCTACGAGATTCTGAGCATGACAGATAGTGAAGAGGAGGTCACGCATCTGTCAGATTCAGGCTCAGAATATCTTCTCGTAGAAGACAGTGAAGTCAGCGGCTCCATGTCAGATAGCTCTGACGACGAAGATGAGGTCCCTGCTAAGGTCAGGCGTACCCGATCCCGATCTTCTGAGGTTGTTGAGGAGCAAGAACCGCAGGGCCAGAGGCGTTGCTAGGGGGGTGCGGGGGGTGCGGTCCGCCCCCGGGTGACACCCGCTAGAGGGGTGACACCCTCCCTTTTTTTTTTTTTTTTTTTTTTTTTTTTTTTTTCTTTACAGCTGACCCATTCATTGATTAATTTCACCCCGCTGGGCTGGAAGCCTGGAACAACACCTCCAGCGCCTCAGCCGCGCCTGGTGTGTGTCCTCCGGCTCCTTATTCTTCCTATTCCTAAATTCCAATCCTCCTCCCTACCCTACAGAGCCAGCGAGCGACTCAGCCTGTCACATCATCACACTGCACTGTAGTGTCACACTGGAGTGTCAGTGAAAAGATTATCAACAACACGCTGGAGTGCTCATCATGCTGCAGTTAAGCCAGTAAAAGAAAAATTGAATATGTTTGTGTCTGCAATCGAAGCGCTTTGTGATCCTTCTGAAAATATGGACACAAGAGGAGCAGCAGAATGTCTACTGCCTGCTGTCTGTGATTTTACGTTTTTGTGCTACCTATACTTCTGGGGTGATGTACTTCAAGAAGTTGATGTTACACAACAGTACCTGCAGACCAAAGGCTTAAGTCTGGACAAGGTGGTGACAAAGCTAGAGTCACTAAGACTTTTTCTGTTTGAAGAGCGCAGTCACCTAGTGGAACATGCAATTAAGCAGGCACATTTAAAATCTAAAGAATATGGAATTGCCGTAGAGAGAAGAGCCAGGTTTAAGAAGAGGATGGCAGGGGAACAGGCACGTGATGCTGGAGGCATAAGTCTACAAGACGAGAACAAGAGGGCAATGCTTGAGTGCATTGATCGCTTCCATTCTGAACTCCAGATCAGATTAAGAGCCATCATGGAAGTTGCAGCCATGTTTGAGGCTGTTCAAGCAAAGAGTCTCATATATGAAACTGAAGAAACATTAAAGGTGTCCATTCCAAAACTGACCACTTTTTATGACGAAATATCTGAGAGTGAGCTGTTAATGGAAATACCCAGACTGAGGAGACATCTCAAAGCAGCCAAGATCAACCTAGAAGAAGTCAAAGATTGGTCGGCTTTACAAGTTTTGACCTTCATAGCAGAATGGGACTTCATTGAATCTCTTCCAACCCTTTCACTATGTCTGAAAATATTTCTGACAATCTGTGTGTCTGTGGCTTCATGTGAGAGGAGCTTTTCAAAGTTGAAGCTGATAAAAAACTATTTGCGTTCAACGATGGGACAGGCAAGGCTTTCTGATCTTGCAATATTATCAGTTGAAAGTGAACTAGCGAAATGTATTGATTTTGATGATGTTGTTCACAATTTTGCAGCTGTCAAGGCTAGAAAAGCAATGTTTTGATTTAGATGTTAACTAAATGCTTTCATATTTGTTCCTGTTTTTGTGTTATTTATTTATTAATTCAGTAAAGTTTAAAGTTAAAATAAATACAGTTCTTTAACAGTTTAAGCTTTGATTTCTATTATTTTCATATGATTTTGTTATTCAAATTTGCTAGTTGATTGATAGTTATTAACGGCACTACTGTTGCCAATATATGCAGTGTTATTAGGGTGAAAAAAATTATTGGGGGGGGGGGGGTGACACCATGTTATACCGCACCAGGTGACACCAACCCTAGTGACGCCACTGCGCAGGGCTCTCGTATCATGGAGCAGAGTAGTACTAGCGCCGCTATTCCTTCTGGTGAATTGGCAAGCACCAGCGGCCTAGTACAGCCTGGGCGTACATCCAGCACTGCAGTATCACGTCGTGACGCGGCGAGTCCCATAAGTGCAGTTCAAGCTGGCGAGGTGGCAAGCACAAGTAGTGTCCCGCTGCCACCAAGAAGAAGACAAAGGCAGGCCCATCGTGCCCATAGTGCCCTTCCTGCATAATTTGCCTATCCTGATTGGGTCCCCACCACTTCTGCAGAACCCGTACTTCTCCCATTCACTGCCCAACCCGGTATTCAGGTGGAAACAGCTGATTTTATGCCAATTGATTTTTATTCGCTGTTTTTCACGGAAGATCTCTATAGATCTATTGTGGACCAGAGTAATTTATATGCTGGTCAATTCATCGCCGCTAATCCCCATTTGCCTTCCATTGCCAAAGATTGGAAACCAATTACGGTTTCCCGAATTTAAGACCTTTCTGGGCCTTTCCCTCAACATGGGCACACATAAATTCCCGTCATTGCATGCTTATTGGTCCACGCACCAAATTGACCACATGCCCGTGTTCTCTGCTTCCATGCCCAGGAAACGATACGAACAGATCTTGCGGTTCATGCATTTCAACGACAATGAACTTTGTCGTCCACGTGGAGACCCTGAATACGACGTCTCTAAAAAATGCGGCCCCTCATAAACCACTTCAACGAACGTTTTGCAGCCTTGTTTATTCCCGATCAAGTTGTCTGCGTTGATGAGTCCCTGATTACATTTTCTGGCCGCTTGTCTTTCAAGCAGTACCCTCCCAGCAAGCGTGCCAGATACGGGGTCAAGCTCTATAAGTTCTGTGACAGGGCAACAGGCTATGTATGGAGCTTTACGGTTTATGAGGGAAAAGATAGTCAGGTTGAGCCGGTCAACTGCCCAGATTACATAGGGAGAGCTGGCAAGATAGTGTGGAACTTGGTGTCACCCTTATTCGGAAAGGGGTACCACTTGTATGTGGACAATTATTACACGAGCGTGCCACTGTTTAGTCACTTGTTTGATCATCAGATTGGAGCATGTGGCACCGTGCGACCTAATCGCCGGGGCTTTCCCCAGAGGCTTGTAGATTCCCGTCTTAAGCCCTGTACACACGATCGCTTTTACCGATGAAAACAGTTCGATGGACTGTTTTCATCAGACAAACCGATCGTGTATGGGACCCATCGGTCTTTTTTCCATTGGTTTTAAAAAATAGAACATGTTTTAAATTTTTCCGATGGATCAAAAACCGATAGCAAATTCCGATCGTCTATGGGCAAGTCCATCGGATAAAAAACCCACGCATGCTCAGAATCAAGTTGACGCATGCTCAGAAGCATTAAACTTAATTTTTCTCGGCTCATCTGAGTTTTTTACGTCACCGCGTTTGGAACGGTCGGTTTTTTGACTGATGGTGTGTAGGCAAGACCGATGGAAGTCAGCTTCATCGGATTTCCGATGGACAAAATCATTGGATTAGAATCCATAGGATATCCGATCGTGTGTACGAGGCTTTAGGCTGGGGGAGAGAGCCTGCTTGAAGTGTAATAACTTGCTCGCTGTGAAGTGGAGGGATAATAAGAATGTTTTCCTTCTTACCTCCCTTCATGCAGACACGACAGTCCAAATCCGTACGGCGACTGGTGTTGTGGAGAAACCCCTCTATGTCCACGAATATAACCAAAATATGGGAGGGGTGGACCTCAACGACCAGTTGTTGGCGCCGTATCTAATTGACCGTAAGGCGAGACGCTGGTACAAAAAAGTGTCTCTATCCTTATTCCAATTGGCTTTGCTGAACGCTCATGTGCTATACAGAGCTTCAGGCGGGACGTTATCTCTCCTAAAATTCCAGGATGAGATAGTCACAGAACTCCTGTATCCAGGCGGCTCTGCACCTCACCATCCCCAACCAAATGCAGTAAGCCGGCTGCATGAGAGGCATTATCCGTATGTCCTCGAGAGTACCCCTACCCAACGAGCCCCCCAAAAAAGATGTCGTGTCTGTAGCAAGCGCGGATTTAGGCGTGACACCCGTTATTTTTGTCCACGCTGTCCTGACAATCCTGGTCTTTGCATTGGTAAATGTTTTGTACGCTTCCACTCAAAAGTGAAGTTTTAGCGTAGGGTACAGCATTGCACAGAACAGGACACACTTACACAGGGTCTCCCAAGATGCCATCGCATTTTGAGAGACCCGAACCTTTACAGTTGTTAAAGTTACAAAAAAAGTGTAAAAAAGAAAAAAAAAACGTAAAAAAAAAATGTATATAAAAAAAAAAAAAAATAGTTGTCGTTTTATTGTTTTCTCTCTCTCTCTATTTTCTCTCTATTGTTCTGCTCTTTTTTACTGTATTCTATTCTGCAATGTTTTATCATGCTTGCTTTTCAGGTATGTAATTTTTTGTTTTCAGGTGCGCCATTTAGCTGCAGCGCAGAGTTAATTATCTTGACAGCAACAGCGTTTGCTCTCACGATACATAAAGCCGTGACTCCAGTGCTGTAGGAGGTGATTTCACCACCACAGTTAAAAAAAAGAGCATATATGCCAAAGCATAGGGGCGGAGGAGTGATTTTGCTCCTAATGCCGCGTACATACGGTCGAAATTCCGACGGAGGCTTGCCCGTGGAAAAGTCCAACCATGTGTACGCGGCATAACTTTTTTGTGGGAGGATGCCCCCATGCTTCGGCATATATATATTCTAGGCACAGGTTGCGTTAAAATTTATTTTTATTTTTTACTAGTTTTTTTTTGGTATTTGCTTTGCAGGTATGGTATGGTAAGGTCTTACTGTTATACTGTAATGTTACTTTGTTTTAATGTTAACCATCATTTGCTTAGAAGGTACGCCAGTCAGTTGCAGCGCTGATCTATTTAATTTGACAGCAACAGCGTTTGCTCCCACGATACATAAAGCCATGACTCCAACGCTGTAGGAGGTGATTTCACCACCACACTTAAAAATAAGAGCATATATGCCGAAGCATGGGGGCAGCAGGGGCGGAGGAGCAATTTTGCTCCTAATGCCGCGTACATACGGTCGAAATTCCGACGGAGGCTTGCCCGTGGAAAAGTCTGACTGTGTGTACGCAGCATAACTGTTTATGCCCCGTACATACGGTCGAAATTCAGACGGAGGCTTGCCCGTGGAAAAGTCCGACCATGTGTACGCGGCATAACTTTTTTGCGGCAGGATGCTCCCATGCTTCGGCATATATAAATGGTGCATGTATGCCCATCATTAGAAGTGGGTGGATGAAAGGAGGTATTCTAATGGTGGGCATACCCACCGATCAATCTCTTTTTTTCGTTCAGCCAACAGGCTGCATGAAAAAAAAGATTACAATACATGTCCAACAAGGACCAGCAAAGTACTGGTATGTTGCTGGACTTTGAATGTTTATACCAGAATGATGCCTGCGGGTTTAGGTATCATCTTGGTATCATTCTTTTCAGCCAGTGGCCGGCTTTCATGTAAAAGCAATCCTAGCAGATAATTAGCCTCTAGACTGCTTTTACAAGCAGTGGGAGGGAATGTCCCCCCCCCCCGGATATAAACAGCGCCATTGGGAAAGCATTTTATCACACCGATCTTGGTGTGGTCAGATGCTTTGAAGGCAGAGGAAAGATCTAGGGTCTAACCCCCCAATTTTTTTCAAAAAAAGAGTACCTGTCACTACCTATTGCTATCATAGGGGATATTTACATTCCCTGAGATAACAATAAAAATGGTAAAAAAAAATATGGAAGGAACAGTTTAAAAATAAAATAAAAGCAAAATAAATAATAATAAAAAAAAAGCACCCCTGTCCCCCCCTGCTCTTGCGCAAAGGCGAACGCAAGCGTTGGTCTAGCGTCATATGTAAACAGCAATTGCAGCATGCATGTGAGGTATCACCGCGAAGGTCAGATCAAGGGCAGTAAATTTAGCAGTAGACCTTCTCTGTAAATCTAATGTGGTAACCTGTAAAGGCTTTTAAAGGCTTTTAAAAATGTATGTAGTTTGTCGCCGCTGCGCGTTTGTGCGCAATTTTAAAGCAAGTCATGTTTGGTATCCATGTACTCGGCCTAAGATCATCTTTTTTATTTCATCAAACATTTGGGCAATATAGTGTGTTTTAGTGCATTAAAAATAAAAAAAGTGTGTTTTTTCCCCAAAAAATGCGTTTGAAAAATCGCTGCGCAAATACTGTGTGGGAAAAAAAAATGCAACACCCACTATTTTAATCTGTAGGGCCTTTGCTTTAAAAAAAATTATAATGTTTGGGGGTTCAACGTAATTTTCTTGCAAAAAAAATAAATGTTTTCATGTAAACAAAAAGTGTCAGAAAGGGCTTTGTCTTCAAGTGGTTAGAAGAGTGGATGTAAGCTTCCTAATGTTGTGTATAAAATGCCAGGAGAGTTCAAACCCCCCCCCCCCAAATGACCCTATTTTGGAAAGTAGACACCCCAAGCTATTTGCTGAGAGGCATGTTGAGCCCATTGAATATTTTTTTTTTCTCCCAAGTGATTGAATAATGACAAAAAGAAAAAAAAAATGTACAAAAAGTTGTCACTAAATTATATATTGCTCAAACATGCCATGGTTATATGTGGAATTGCACACCAAAATACATTCTGTTTCTTCTCCTGAGTACGGGGATACCACATGTGTGAGACATTTTGGGAGCCTAGCCGCGTACATGACCCCGAAAACCAAGCACCGTCTTCAGGATTTCTAAGGGTGTAAATCTTTGATTTCACTCCTCACTGCCTATCACAGTTTCGGAGGCCATGGAATGCCCAGATGGCACAACCCCCCCCCCCAAATGACCCCATTTTGGAAAGTAGACACCCCAAGCTATTTGCTGAGAGGTATGTTGAGTATTTTGCAGATCTCGCTTTTTGTCACAAAGTTTTGAAAATTGAAAAAAAAAAATCTTTCTGTATTTTCAAAAACAAATGAGTGTTGTAAAATACTCACCATGCCTCTCAGCAAATAGCTTGGGGTGTCTACTTTCCAAAATGGGGTTATTTGTGGGGGTTTTGTGCTATCTTGGCATTTTATGGCCTTCAAAACTGTGATAGGTAGTGAGGAAATCAAAAATTTACGCCCTTAGAAATCCTGAAGGCGGTGCTTGGTTTTCGGGGTCCCGTACGCGGCTAGGCTCTCAAAAAGTCCCACACATGTGGTATCCCCGTACTCAGGAGAAGCAGCAAAATGTATTGTGGGTTGCAATTCCACATATAACCATGGCATGTTTGAGCAATATATCATTTAGTGACAACTTTTTGTACATTTTTTTTTCTTTTTGTCATTATTCAATCACTTGGGACAAAAAAAAATATTCAATGGGGTCAACATGCCTCTCAGCAAATAGCTTGGGGTGTCTACTTTCCAAAATGGGGTCATTTTGGGGGGGTTTGTGCTACCTTGGCATTTTATGGCCTTCAAAACTGTGATAGGTAGTGATAGGTAGTGAGGAGTGAAATCAAAAATTTGCGCCCTTAGAAATCCTGAAGGCGGTCCTTGGTTTTCGGGGGCCCGTACGCGGCCAGGCTCCTAAAAAGTCCCACACATGTGGTATCCCCGTACTCAGGAGAAGCAGCAAAATGTATTTTGGGGTGCAATTCCACATATAACCAAGGCATGTGTGAGCAATTATATCATTTAGTGACAACTTTTTGTAATTTTTATTTTTTTTTGTCATTATTCAATCACTTGGGACAAAAAAAAATATTCAATGGGCTCAACATGCCTCTCAGCAACTTCCTTGGGGTGTCTACTTTCCAAAATGGGGTCATTTGGGGGGGTTTGTACTGCCCTGCCATTTTAGCACCTCAAGAAATGAGATAGGCAGTCATAAATTAAAAGCTGTGTAAATTCCAGAAAATGTACCCTAGATTGTAGACGCTATAACTTTTGCGCAAACCAATAAATATACGCTTATTGACATTTTTTTTACTAAAGACATGTGGCTGAATACATTTTGGCCTAAATGTATGACTAAAATTGAGTTTATTCGATTTTCCTTATAACAAAAATTAGAAAATATCATTTTTTTTCAAAATTTTCTGTCTTTTTCCGTTTATATCGCAAAAAAAAAAAAATCGCAGAGGCAATCAAATACCATTAAAATAAAGCTCTATTTGTGGGAAGAAAAGGACGCAAATTTCGTTTGGGTACAACATTGCATGTCCGCACAATTTTCAGTTAAAGCAGCGCAGTGCCAAATTCTGAAAACACCTCTGGTCTTTAAGCTGCATAATGGTCCGGGGCTTAAGTGGTTAATTTACTTTGAGCAGGCAGTTCATTCAGTTAGCTGCAGTGTATTTAGTATATATATATATATATATACATCCCGGCTTTGTGTATATTTATATATATATATATATATATATATATATATATACACTGTATCCAGTTAAGCTAGATCTCACTGCAGACCGTTCCTGGTGTACTGTTTCTAAAATACTTCAGGCAGGCAATGCATTCAGTTAGCTGCAGCGTATTTAGTATATACAGTGGATACGGAAAGTATTCAGACCCCTTAAATTTTTAACTCTTTGTTATATTGCAGCCATTTGCTAAAATCATTTAAGTAATTTTTTTTTCCTCATTAACCACTTAAGCCCCGGACCAATATGCAGCATAAAGACCAGGCCCCTTTTTGCGATTCAGCACTGCGTCGTTTTAACTGACAATTGCGCGGTCGTGCGACGTGGCTCCCAAACAAAATTTATGTCCTTTTTTTCCCACAAATAGAGCTTTCTTTTGGTGGTATTGGATCACCTCTGCGGTTTTTATTTTTTGCACTATAAACAAAAATAGAGCGACAATTTTGAAAAAAATTCAATATTTTTTACTTTTCGCTATAATAAATATCCCCAAAAAATATATAAAAAAACATTTTTTTTCCTCAGTTTAGGCCGATACGTATTCTTCTACATATTTTTGGTAAAAAAAAATGCAATCAGCGTTTATTGATTGGTTTGCGCAAAAGTTATAGCGTTTACAAAATAGGGGGTAGTTTATGGCATTTTTTAAAATGTTTCTTTTTTTTTTTTTTTACTTCAATAGATTTTTATTGGTAATGCTTGCAAAACATTAACAAGAGCATCGACTATAACAAAAGAAGTAGCCGATAATCAGCAATAACAGAGAATAGGGGTATACATCCATTGCAGTTCAACATTTATCAATACTGCTTATCCTATTAATTCTCTAAACCAGTTGCTAAAGTAAGGGTATGTCTAATTTTGACATTGTAGAACAAAGTCCGCTCATATATATGCTCCCGGATATGTTGTCCACTCCCCCAGAGCCCCACTTAGGCACACACTGCTCCAAGGGAGTGGCCCAACACCCGTAGTTGTTAATTTGTATTGTGCAGATCTCTTATTCTACGTTCTTAACTTAGTGATTCACTATAACATTTGTGGTCCTAGTGTGTCATATGTGCCGCTACCTTTGGTGTAGAACGGACCATCTAAGGAGTGTCGGATTGTATCCATATGAATGGTGATATAAAGCAGTTTTTTCGCCTATAGTGAATCAGTAGGATGTAGGGAAGTAAAAGATAAAATAAGATAATAAGTGAATAAAAGAAGTTTAGAAAGAAATAGAGGGGGGGAGAAGGTATGTGGCGCACGAGGGGCGTATGGTCCTCCTCCTCTAACAAGGAGAAAGTGATCTAGTTAATAATTGTTGGGTTGTATTCATTATGGTACCACTCAACCCATGGGTTCCAAGTCTGACACTTGGATAAATAAGTGCCTTGAGAGGCCGCGAACATAAGTTCGTAAGAAATATGTAGGTTCGTGGTAATTATTAGACATGTGCACACTGAAATATTTCGTTTCGGAATTTCGTTTTCGTGCAAAAAATAAATTTATTTAGTTACTCCCGAAATTCGTTTTTATTTATTTTGTTTTTCGTTAAAAATTGCATTCGTCCGAAAATCTGAATTAATTAAGGTCGAATCTGTCATTGAAGGCTTATGGTGTCTGTCGAATGTTCCGCCCACAAGCAGTGATCTTTTCTCTCTATGTCGAATCTTTTCTCTCTATAATGTCGAATCTTTTCTCTCCTATGTCGAATCTTTTCTCTCTATAATGTCGAATCTTTTCTCTCCTATGTCGAATCTTTTCTCTCTATAATGTCAAATCTTTTCTCTCTATAATGTCAAATCTTTTCTCTCCTATGTCGAATCTTTTCTCTCCTATGTCAAATCTTTCCTCTCCTATGTCGAATCTTTCCTCTCCTATGTCGAATCTTTCCTCTCCTATGTCGAATCTTTCCTCTCCTATGTCGAATCTTTCCTCTCCTATGTCGAATCTTTCCTCTCCTATGTCGAATCTTTCCTCTCCTATGTCGAATCTTTTCTCTCCTATGTCGAATCTTTCCTCTCCTATGTCGAATCTTTCCTCTCCTATGTCGAATCTTTCTCTCCTATGTCGAATCTTTTCTCTCTATAATGTCGAATCTTTTCTCTCCTATGTAGAATAATCTTGGACTAATAGAGTTAAGGTTAGGCACATTCGACCACAGATTCGATAGACACAGATTGTTATTGTCAGCGTCACGTCGAATCTCCTATCTATATCGAACTGTTGTAGCAACGAAAACGAAAATAAAGCATTTGTTTATGTCGGATCTTTCGGTTTTCGGATTCTGTGCTTTCGTTTTCGTTTGTTAAAACGATAACGAAAATAGCTGAAATTCGGACGAAAATGCATTCGGACGAAAACGAATGCACATGTCTAGTAATTATCACATCTTTGATGGTGGGAATCTCTACTTTTAGCCATCGTCTCGTGAGTTCCAGACGGGCGCTCGTAAGGATCTGAATAGTTACATTTCTCATAGGGTATGGTATCGTCTCGATTCCCAGAGTTAGCATAGCCATACTAGGACCACTAGGGCACCGATACTTAGTGACCTTGTGAATAACGTAAAATACGTTGAGCCAATAATGTCGTATTTTGGGGCACGCCCATAGGATATGAGAAATAGAACCTCTAAGTCCGCAGTTTCTCCAACATAGTGGAGAAGCGTCAGGGTTAAACCCTGCTAACCGTGTGGGGGTCAGATACCATCTTAAGTATATCTTTTGGTATGGTTCCCATAGATTTACACATTTAGTGGCTTTGTATATGGACGAAATGGCCCGTTGCCACTGTTCACTGGAATATGACATATTAAGGTCAATTTCCCAGGTTCTCATAGTAGGAGATTTGACACAAATCAACTTAAGATGTAGAAGATCATAGAACATGGAAATACCCTTAATAGTAGACTTGGGATTAGTCAAGTATAAAAAGATTTTCCAGGGGACTTTCGCATTAATAGGCGTTTTGGATTTCAATAGGTGGGAGATTCTTAAATATGCGAACTGGTCTCTAGGTTCTAAGTCATTGTCTATCTGTAGTGCTCTAAAAGACTTTAACGCAGGTCCTATGTAAAGATCGTCGATAGAGTTGATCCCCTTGTGTACCCAGTGGTTAATATTCAGGTCCGGTATTAGTAGCGCTAAACTCGTGATAGGTATAGGTATAGATTTCGTAGGGATATCTGTTTCGGGTAAGTCTAGGAGCACCGTCCAAGCAGACAGGGAGGCTGCCATAGTAGGTGAGAATTTTAAGGAGCAACGAGGCATGTGCTCATAGGTCAATAGCAAGTCATGCAGTCTATGAGTTGGAGCCTGGAACATTTCCAGTCTTTGCCATCTCGTTACATGGTTGCCAGGGAACCAGGATTTCAGTTGTGCTAGAATTGCTGCATAGTAGTAATCTTTTAGTAACACATGCCCCACTCCTCCTGCCCCTCTTGTTTTAATCAGTTTGTGGAATGCACATTTAGCTCTTTTTCCCTGCCAGAGGAATCCATTAATCATGGACTGCGCCCGGGCGAAGAAATTGTTTGGCACTGGTATGGGGAGGGCTCTGAAGATATATAGAAGTTGGGGGAGTAGCATCATCTTAAATGCCGCTAGACGCCCCGACCAGGTTGATTCCGTCTTAGATAAAGATTGCAGTTTTTGAGGTAGGGTTAATAGGTAGTTAGTGTAATTGGCTTCCATGGTCTTGTGTATGTCTGCGGTTAGTGTCACCCCTAGATATTTTATACCTTCTGTGGCCCATCTGTATGGGAACTGCTTTTGGAGGCTATCACATGTGAGTTGATCTATTCCTAGACCAAGTATATAAGATTTGTTGTCGTTAACCTTATAATAAGAGACTTTATTGAATAAGCTTAAAGCTTCGTGTACCGCCGCCAGAGAGGAGCCCACCTTAGTCAATATCATGATGATGTCGTCAGCAAAAAGACTTATAGAGTGACTATCTTGGCCTATGGGGAATCCTATTATTTTTGAGTGACTTCTAATGTAAATAGCCAAAGGTTCCATTAATAGGTTAAAAATTAAGGGAGATAAAGGACAGCCTTGCCTAGTCCCATTTGTAATAGCAAATGGTGCGGATATAGTGCCAGACATAAAGACCTTGGCTGAAGGCTTAGAATATAAAGCCATAATGGCTGAGAATATATGTCCCCTAAACCCAAATGATTCCAATACCTTGGCCAGATACAACCAATGTATTCGATCAAAGGCCTTCTCTGCATCCAACGCCAGGAGCAGAGAAGGCCTTCTCTGTGTTTTCGCTAGATGTATTATATTAATCATGCGTCTAGTCGCATCAGAGGCTTGTCTATGTTTAGTAAAGCCAGACTGGTCAGGATGAATTAGAGTGGGTAAAATATCCAATAGGCGAGAAGCCAAAAGTTTAGCATACAGTTTCAGGTCAATATTTAATAATGAGATTGGTCTAAAGTTAGATGGAGTGGTGGGCTCCTTTCCAGGCTTCGGCAGGCCTACCACTAAGGCTTCCAACATCTCAGTAGGGAAAGAGGCCGAGGCAGCTGCTGATGTGAATACCGGTGCCAAGAAGGGGGTCAATATATTTTTAAATTCCTTGTAGTATTCACTGCTAAACCCATCCGGCCCCGGTGATTTATTTATGGGTAGGGAGTCTATAGTTTTCTGAATTTCATCTTCAGAGAATGAGTGATTAAGAGATTGTAACTGTTGAGGTGACAATTTTGGTATCGCTAGTTTCCCCAAGAAATCATTAATGATCTCAGGGGTCGGTTGTATAGTGGCAGTGTCATCTTTCAAATTGTATAGGGATCCGTAATAGTGGCTGAAAGCGTCCGCAATTTTTTGGGGATGGAATTCCTTCTGGTTGGTAGCCGGGTGTAAAATATACGGAATTCTAGACTTGTATCTATGGCCCTGGAGATTCTGCGCTAGGAGTTTACCTGCCTTATTACCATTGGCGTAGTAATTCATTTTAAGTCTTTTGGTGGCTTTTTCAAAACTATCTAAAAAATGTAACCTAAGTTCGTATCTAAGTTGCGTCAATTTTTGCGTGGTATTTTGGTCAAGTGATACTTTGTTTTGGATTTCCAATTCTGAGATCTGTTTTGTTAATTCTACTGTTCGCTGCTGCCTCCGCCTCCTCACCCCCGCTCCTATTTGAATAAACATACCTCTTATAAATGCCTTATGGGCGTTCCACAGTACAAAAGGGCATTGCACAGAATTAGCATTATCTCTGAAAAAATTGTTTAAATGCTTCGTTATTTGCTCTCTAGTGGCAGTCTGTTGTAATACAAAAGTGTTCAGCCTCCACACTGGGCTAGGTCTGAGGTAGGTGGTGTTGCCAAGTGTCAATACAATTGAGGCATGATCTGACCACGTTATAGAATTGATGCGGACATCTTTGGTATTTAGTAGGATTTGTTGGTCAACTATGGCAAGATCAATCCTAGTATATATCTTGTGGGGTGCAGAGAAAAAAGTAAAGTCTCTTTCATTACCATGAATACATCTCCAGGCATCGTAAACACCATATTTCCTGAAAGAAGAATTTAATGAAGGCGGGCTGCGCAAGGGTTTGGACGTTGAGTCGATTGATGGATCTGGGGTAAGGTTAAAGTCTCCACACAAAATAAGTGGGCCCTTCTGGCATTTCCTGACCCTTCTCAACAATGTGTTAAAAAAATGCACCTGGTGTTTGTTTGGTGAGTAAGCAGTCACTAGGGTATATGGCGCTGAGTCAATTGTACACAGTAGAATCAGATATCTGCCCAAGGGGTCCTGGATCTCTTGATGCAACGTGAACGCTACTGAGTCACGAACAGCTATTAATACTCCTCTACTTTTGGTGTCCGCATTAGCTGTGTATACAAACGGGAAGTTCTTGTGTGTACATTTTGGTGGCGCTGTCTTGCAGAAATGTGTCTCTTGAACACATATAATGTCTCCCTTGTGTAACATTGCTTCTTGCCACATGGATTTGCGTTTCACGGGGTGATTAAGCCCCTTAGCGTTTATTGACACTATGTTAACAACCATAATCTAATTATAGAGTAAGTCTTGAAACTGAGATGAAGCCTCTATCTCAACACTTGGTCTATATATAGTCGTTATGCTGAAGATGTAGTGTTGGTGATAGGACTTACTAGGTCTGATCTTTGGAGGTGTTGACAGCGCCATGTAGGATTGCAGGTGGTTGATATCTCGGTTGGCGATTACTGCTTCCGCTGATGTCATCCTGGTGATTTCTCGTTGCGTGGATACGACGATGAGTTCAGAGCTGTATCGACCACGTCCAACGTGCACCACATAAAGAGTTGGGAAAAGAGAGGAGAAGAGAAAAAAAGAAAAAAAAATAGAGAACAAACAGTGGGAGGAGAACAAAGAGAGGTTAACAGTCAACTTTGTTACATTGATCTTAATGTAACTCAACTTGGGGGTATTGGTACCCAATGACAGCTTATCGCTGTTGGTCAGTATTGGGGAACAAGTTCGGTTCTAGCGACTCCTATGGTCAGGGACAGAATATGAATGCAATGCCATCCTATGGTGTTTAGGAGTGGGAAGAGGCATTTTTATTAGTGACAGCTTTCCACTCTTGGGAGAGTCGGCGAGGGTTGCTGGCTGGTGCAGGATCCTCTGGCAGTTCTGGTAAGATATCCCATTCTCTCAGGAGAGCAATGCCCTTCTCCAGGGAATTCACAGTATATGTGCGGTTGTTCCTGGTGACAGTTAGTTTCGTGGGGTAGCCCCACCTGTACACGATTTTATGGTTACGCAGCGCTTTTGTCACCGTGTTCAGGCTTTTGCGTTTCTGCAATGTGTATTGCGACAGATCCGCGAAAAATTGCAGGTTTTGGCACTGAGCAGGTATCTGGTCCTGCTTTCTCATTACATACATAAGTTGCTCTTTAACATGGAAGAAGTGTAATCTGAGGATTACATCCCTGGGTATTTGGTCAGACAGGTGGGAGGGTTTAGGTAGTCTATGGATTCTGTCGATAGTTATGTCTAAATCTGTAAGTGATGGTACAAGGGATTTGAATATGGCGGCAGTATGTGTGGCTAGATCTGCTTGCAGAACAGATTCAGGAATCCCTCTTATCTTTAGATTGTTCTTTCTGGATCTGTCCTCCAAATCTGCTATTTTAGCCTTGATCCAGTCTGATTCTGCTTCGGTATCTTCCTGGGCATCTACTAGCTCATTGATGACAGAAGCATATTCCCCCATTTTAGTTTCTATGTGATCTACCCTGTTCCCCACCTCTTGGATATCTCTGTTGGTACGATGCAGGTATCCTACCATGTCTGTTTGCAAGGTACTTCTCAGTGACAAAAGCATGTCTTTTAGGACAGTGTCCATGACCGGCATATTTTGTGTGGGGAAAGATTCGATGGAGTCTGGGAGTTCTCTGGTGTCATCCCCCGAGGCTGAGGCCGGGCTCCCTGCTCTATCTAATCCCTCGGCATCTAGCCTGGGTCTGGTCTTTGCTGGGCTGCAGGTGGATGGGGTAGAAGGACAGTGTCCCCCATCATCCAGGGAGTCTCTTATTTGGGAGCGATTACCTTGTTGTGAGGATCTTTGCTGCCTCGAGGTCTCCGGTGAAAAGTAGGCCTCAGCGCCATCTTGCCCCTCGGCCTTGCCGCTCGTGGGATAAAAATCCGTCAGGCGCTGCAGTTTTTTATCCTTCCGTCTCTTCCCGGACATGATCGGTGATACTCGGTGCCGTACCAGTCGTTTGTGTCGATGGATCCGCTATGGATGGTCGGTTAGTGCCGCTATTGTCCCTGAGTTCGCCGGAGCTCCTCTAATTCACGTCCATCCGGCTCGCTCGCTAGGCCACGCCCCTGTTTCTTTTTTTTTTACTAGTAATGGCGGCGATCAGCGATTTTATTCGTGACTGCGACATTATGGCAGACACATCGGACACTTTTGACACATTTTTGGGACCATTGTTATTTTTACAGCGATCAGTGCAATAAAAATGCACTGGTTACTGTAAAAATGACACTGGCAGTGAAGGGGTTAACCACTAGGGGCGCTGAAGGGGTTAAGTGTGCCTAAGGGAGTGATTCTCACTGTTAGGGGGTGTGGCTTTGAGTGACACATCACCGATCTCCGCTCTGATTACACAGAGTGGAGATCGGTGACAGTGTCAGTAGGCGAGCGGGGAGATGTTGTGTTTACACTAACATCTCCCCGCTCCATCCCTCCGTGAGACGAGTCCGCGGGACCCGCGGTCCAACTTACGGGGATGACCACACAGCAGGCAGTTAAAGGGGACGTACAGGTATGTGATTGTGCCTGTACGAGCCATTCTGCCAACGTATATATGCCGTGAGCGGTCGTTAAGCGGTTAATGTACACACAGCACCCCATATTGACAGAAAAACACAGAATTGTTGAAATTTTTGCAGATTTATTAAAAAAGAAAAACTGAAATATCACATGGTCCTAAGTATTCAGACCCTTTGCTCAGTATTTAGTAGAAGCACCCTTTTGATCTAATACAGCCATGAGTCTTTTTGGGAAAGATGCAACAAGTTCTTTACACCTGGATTTGGGGATCCTCTGTCATTCCTCCTTGCAGATCCTCTCCAGTTCTGTCAGGTTGGATGGTAAACGTTGGTGGACAGCCATTTTTAGGTCTCTCCAGAGATTCTCAATTGGGTTTAAGTCAGGGCTCTGGCTGGGCCATTCAAGAACAGTCACGGAGTTGTTGTGAAGCCAATCCTTCATTATTGTAGCTGTGTGCTTAGGGTCATTGTCTTGTTGGAAGGTAAACCTTTGGCCCAGTCTGAGGTCCTGAGCACTCTGGAGAAGGTTTTCGTCCAGGATATCCCTGTACTTGGCCGCATTCATCTTTCCCTCGATTGCAACCAGTCGTCCTGCCCCTGCAGCTGAAAAACACCCCCACAGAATGATGCTGCCACCACCATGCTTCACTGTTGGGAAGCGCCCCCCCTCCTGAACCGTATCAGGCCACATGCCCGCAACATGGGGAGGATGCTTTGGGGTCTGGACCCCAAAGCACAATGTCCCCATGTTGATGGGGACAAGGGCCTTATCCCCACAACCCTTGCCCGGTGGTTGTGGGGGTCTACGGGCGGGGGGCTTATCGGAATCTGGAAGCCCCCTTTAACAAAGGGGATCCCCAGATTACGCTCCCCCCTACGTGAATTGGTAACGGGGTACATTGTACCCCTACCATTTCAGAAAGAATGTGAAAAAAAATATAAAAAACACACAGACACAGTAGGGAAAGTTCTTTATTAAAAATAAAAAAATAAAAAACCCATTCCAGCGATGTAATCCAGTCTGTCCAGCGTTGTTCTCTATGTCCCGCGGTGATTAGATGTCCAGCGCTGCAGTCTCCTCCAGTCTCCACTCCACACGAAAACCCCATGACGTACGAGGGGGCGGGGTCACCTGTCACATCATGGGGTAAGCCCCAGCTTTCCCCGCTTGCCAGAGAATAGCCAATGACGTAGGTGGGATTCCGCCTACCTCATTGGCTGTTCCCCGCAAGCGGAGCTTACCCCTATGATCTGACGGGTGACCCCGCCCCCTCGTACGTCAGACCCCGCCTACGTCATTGGCTGAGCGGACCTGATGGGGAACGTGATTTGATTCCTCTGCAGCGTAATAAATGAATAGACCCCGCCCCTTCTCACGTTCTCCATCAGGTCCGCTCAGCCTTACACCCAGTGAAGGTTACCCCACCCCCTTACGTCATTGGCTGAGCGGACCTGATGGGGAACGTGAGAAGGGGCAGGGTCTATTCATTTATTACACTGCCGAGGAATCAAACCACGTTCCCTATCAGGTCCGCTCAGCCAATGACGTAGGCGGGGTCTGACGTACGAGGGGGTGGGGTCACCCGTCAGATCATAGGGGTAAGCCCCGGCTTTCCCCGCTTGTGGGGAATAGCCAATGACGTAGGCGGGATACCGCCTACGTCATTGGCTATTCCCCGGCAAGCGGGAAAAGCTGAGGCTTACCCTATGATGTGACGGGGGACCCCGCCCCCTTGTACGTCATGGGGGTTTCGTGTGGAGTGGAGACTGGAGGAGACTGCAGCGCTGGACATCGGATCACCGCGGAACATAGAGAACAATGCTGGACAGACTGGATTACATCGCGTGTCTGTGTGTTTTTTTACATTTTTTTACACTTTCTTTGTGAAATGGTAGGGGTACAATGTACCAATTCACATAGGGGGGCTGGATTCCGAGAAGCCCCCCCGCCCGCAGACCCCCACAACCACCGGGCAAGGGTTGTGGGGATGAGGCCCTTGTCCCCATCAACATGGGGACATGGTGCTTTGAGGGGTCGCAGACCCCCAAACCATCCTCCTCATGTTGAGGACATGTGGCCTGGTACGGTTCAGGAGGGGGGGTGCTCTCTCGTCCCCCCCTCTTTTCCTGCGGCCTGCCAGGTTGCGTGCTCGGATAAAGGGTCTGGTATGGATTTTTGGGGGGAACTCCAAGCCATTTTTTTTTATTTGGCGTGGAATTCCCCGGGTCTGGTATGGATATTTGGGGGAACCCCACATCATTTTTTTTTATTTGATGCAGGGTTCCCCTTAATATCCATACCAGACCTGAAGGGCCTGGTAATTGAGTTTGGGGGGACCCCCACGCATTTTATTTTTTATTTTTATCAATGACTTTTCTCTGTATTACCGGGTGCCGACAATTCATTATAGCCGCGAGTGCTTTTAAATTACTTTCTTTCCTTCAGAAATTACATTTTGTGCAGAGACAGTTCTAAGCACAGGAAACAAGTGCTGCTTTAAAGGCATACTATACAACCCCCCCCCCCCCCCCCCAGGTACGAACTTTAAAGGAATATTTCACTTTTATTCTTTCACTTTAATCATTATTAAAATCACTGCTCCCTAAAAAACGTCAGTTTTCAAAATTTTGTTTTGCATTGATACATGTCCCCTGGGGCAGGACCCGGGTCCCCAAACTCTTTTTAGAATAATAACTTGCATATAAGCCTTGATAATTAGCACTTTTGATTTCGAACGTTCGAGTTCATTGCATTTAATAGGGTTCTAAAGTTTGCGCAAACTTTAGGTCTGTTTGCAGGTTCTGGTGCGAACCAAACCAGGGGGGTGTTCGGCTCATCCCTAATCCTGTGTAGCTAGATCTGACTGCAGGCCATTCCTGGTGTACGTATTCAAATACACTTTCAGGCAGGCAAGCCAGGCGATTCAGTGATCTGCAGTGCATAAAAATATATATATATGTAGTCTCCTACATATATATCCACTGCATTCTAGTCTAGCCAAGCCTATACCTGACTGTAGGCCATTCCTGGGGTACGTGTTCAAAGACACTTTCATGCAGGTGACTTAGTGATCTGCAGTGCATAAAATATATATATACAGGCTTGTATGTATATATATATATATATATATATATATATACACATATATATATATATATATTAGGGATGAGCTTCGAGTTCGAGTCGAACTCATTTTCGACTCGAACATTGCCTGTTCGCCCGTTCGCCGAACAGCGAACAAATTGGGGTGTTCGCGGCAAATTCGAAAAATCTATGGGAGAAATCTAAAGTGCTAATTATAAAGGCTTATATGCAAGTTATTGTCCTAAAAAGTGTTTGGGGGCCCGGGTCCTGCCCCAGGGGACATGTATCAATGCAAAAAGAAGTTTTAAAAACGGCCGTTTTTTCGGGAGCAGTGATTTTAATAATGCTTAAAATGAAAAAAAAATGTGAAATATTCCTTTAAATTTCGTACCTGGGGGGTGTGTATGATATGCATGTGAAGTGGCGCATGTTTCCCGTGCTTAGAACTGTCCCTGCAAAAAATGTCATTTTTGAAAGCAAAAAATGCATTTAAAACTGACTCGCGGCTATTAATGAATTGTCGGCTCCCGGCAATACATACAAAAGTCATTGATAAAAAAAAAAAAGCGTGGGGGTTCCCCTAGAATTCAATTACCAGGCCCTTCAGGTCTGGAATGGATATTAAGGGGAACCCCGCCGCAAATTTTAAAAAAAATTGACGTGGGGTTCCCCCAAATATCCATTCCAGGCCCTTCAGATCTGGCATGGATTTTAAGGGGAACTCCACCCCAAATTTTAAAAAAAATGGCGTGGAGTCCCCCTAAAAATCCATACCAGACCCCTTATCCGAGCACGCAACCTGGCCGGCCGCAGGGGAAAAGGGGGGGGACGAGAGAGCGGCCCCCCCTCCCTCCTGAACCGTACCAAGCCACATGCCCTCAACATGGGGAGGATGACCCCATGTTGATGGGGACAAGGGCCTCATCCCCACAACCCTTGCCCGGTGGTTGTGGGGTTCTGCGGGCGGGGGGCTTATCGGAATCTGGAAGACCCCTTTAACAAAGGGGACCCCCAGATCCCGGCCCCCCCCTATGTGAATTGGTAAGGGGTACGTTGTACCCCTACCATTTCACGAAGAAAGCGTAAAAAAATGTTTAAAAAAACACACAAACACCTTGAAAAAGTCCTTTATTAAAAAAAAAAAAAAAAACATTCCAGCGGTGAAATCCAGTGTCCCACGGTGATCCCGATGTCCAGCGCTGTCCTTCATTGGTTGTGCCTGAGCGGACCTGATGGGGAACTCCCTCTCAGTATTTTAAATGTATAGACCCGCCCCTTCTAAGTTCCCCATCAGGTCCGCTCAGCGGACCAGATGCGGAACATGAGAAGGGGCGGGTCTATACATGTATTACCAAAGTGAGAGCAGTTCCCCATCAGGTCCGCCCCCTCGGTATGTCGGACCCGCCTACGTCATTGGCTTGAGCGGGGAACTTCCTTCACTGTGTAATTTAAATTTACATAGTGAAGGAAGTTCCCCGCTCAAGCCAATGACGTAGGCGGGTCCGACATACCGAGGGGGCGGACCTGATGGGGGACTGCTCTCACTTTGGTAATACATGTATAGACCCGCCCCTTCTCATGTTCCGCATCTCGTCCGCTGAGCGGACCTGATGGGGAACTTTAGAAGGGGCGGGTCTATACATTTAAAATACTGAGAGGGAGTTCCCCATCAGGTCCGCTCAGGCACAACCAATGAAGGACAGCGCTGGACATCGGGATCGCCGCGGGACACTGGATTTCACCGCTGGAATGTTTTTTTTTGTTTTTTTTTTAAATAAAGGACTTTTTCAAGGTGTTTGTGTGTTTTTTTAAACATTTTTTTACGCTTTCTTCGTGAAATGGTAGGGGTACAATGTACCCCTTACCAATTCACATAGGGGGGGCCGGGATCTGGAGGTCCCCTTTGTTAAAGGGGTCTTCCAGATTCCGATAAGCCCCCCGCCCGCAGACTCCCACAACCACCGGGCAAGGGTTGTGGGGATGAGGCCCTTGTCCCCATCAACATGGGGACATCCTCCCCATGTTGAGGGCATGTGGCTTGGTACAGTTCAGGAGGGAGGGGGGGCGCTCTCTCGTCCCCCCCTTTTCCCCTGCGGCTGGCCAGGTTGCGTGCTCGGATAAGGGGTCTGGTATGGATTTTTAGGGGGACTCCACGCCATTTTTTTTTAAATTTGGGGTGGAGTTCCCCTTAATATCCATGCCAGATCTGAAGGGCCTGGAATGGATATTTGGGGGAACCCCACGTCAATTTTTTTTTAAATTTGCGGCGGGGTTCCCCTTAATATCCATTCCAGACCTGAAGGGCCTGGTAATTGAATTCTGGGGAACCCCCACGCTTTTTTTTTTTTTTTTTATCAATGACTTTTGTATGTATTGCCGGGAGCCGACAATTCATTAATAGCCGCGAGTCAGTTTTAAATGCATTTTTTTCTTTCAAAAATTACATTTTTTGCAGGGACAGTTCTAAGCACTGGAAACTTGCGCCACTTCACATGCATATCATACACACCCCCAGGTACGAAATTTAAAGGAATATTTCACTTTTATTTTTTCATTTTAAGCATTATTAAAATCACTGCTCCCAAAAAAACGGCCGTTTTTAAAACTTCTTTTTGCATTGATACATGTCCCCTGGGGCAGGACCCAGGTCCCCAAACACTTTTTAGGACAATAACTTGCATATTAGCCTTTATAATTAACACTTTAGATTTCGAACGTTCGAGTCCATTGTATTTAATAGGGTTCTAAAGTTTACACAAACATTTTGTCTGTTCGCAGGTTCTGGTGCGAACCGAACAGGGGGGTGTTCGGCTCATCCCTGATATATATATATATATATATATATATATATATATATCCACTGTATTCTAGTCTAGCCAAGCCTATACCTGACTGTAGGTCATTCCAGGTGTACGTGTTCAAATACACTTTTAGGCAGGCAGGTGACTCAGGGATCTGCAGTGCATAGAAATATATATACAGTCTCCTACATATATTTCCACTGCATTCTATTCTAGCCAAGCCTATACCTGACTGTAGGCCATTCCTGGTGTACGTGTTCAAAGACACATTCAGGCAGGCAGGCAGTCAGGTGACTCAGTGATCTGCAGTGTATAATATATATATATATATATATATACAGGCTTGTATATATATATATATATATATATCCACTGCATTCTAGTCTAGCCAAGTCTATACCTGACTGTAGGCCATTCCTGGTGTACGTATTCAAATACACTTTCAGGCAGGCAGGCCAGGCAGGTGATTCAGTGATCTGCAGTGCATAAAAGATATATACAGTCTCCTACATATATATCCACTGCATTCTAGTCTAGCCAAGCCTATACCTGACAGTAGGCCATTCCTGGTGTATGTGTTCAAAGACACTTTCAGGCAGGCGACTCAGTGATCTGCAGTGCATAACATATATATACAGTCTCCTACATATATATCCACTGCATTCTAGTCTAGCCAAGCCTATACCTGACAGTAGGCCATTCCTGGTGTACGTTTTCAAAGACACTTTCAGGCAGGCGACTCAGTGATCTGCAGTGCATAAAAGATATATACAGTCTCCTACATATATATCCACTGCATTCTAGTCTAGCCAAGCCTATACCTGACAGTAGGCAATTCCTGGTATACGTGTTCACTACACTTACAAAATGTACCTGTTCCAAATTACAAACAGATTCAACTTAAGAACAAACCTACAGTCCCTGTCTTGTTGTGCCTGTATACTGCTGTTCAGAGTATATAGGGCCTGGGGGCCGCCTTTTCTTTTTTTAATATGGGTGCGGGGTTCCCCTTAATATCCATACAATACCCAAAGGGCCTGGTAATGGGCTCGGGGGGTACCCATGCCGTTTTTCTCAATAATTTTCATCCATATTGCAGGGACCCGACATTACATTACAGCCGCAAGCAGTTTTAAATGACTTTTATTCCTTTAGAAATTTCATTTTGTGCAGGGACTGTTCTAAACACGGGAAACACACGTCACTTTACAGGCATACTATAGACACCCCCCAGGTACGATATTTAAAGGAATATTTCACTTTTATTTTTTCACTTTAAGCATCATTAAAATCACTGCTCCCGAAAAAACGACCGTTTTTAAAACCTTTTTTTGCATTGATACATGTCCCCTGGGGCAGAACCCTGATCCACAAACCCGTTTTAGGACAAAAACTTGCATATTAGCCTTTAAAAATTTGCACTTTTGATTTCTCACATTCGAGCCCCATAGACTTTAACGGTGTTCGAATGTTCGTGCAAACATTCGGTCCCTTCGCATGTTCTGGATGCAAACCAAACCGGGGGGTGTTCGGCTCATCCCTAGTTGGAAGTTAACATGTTTTTATATCAGACATTTGTGGATTTTTACTGCCTGGTTATTAAAACCATTTGGCCTGTTGTAAGTCGTCTTGGAATGTCAGTAAAGCAAGTTTACCCAGCAGGGTGTTTGTAACAAGGAGTCATACATGGGAATTCATCTCCTTAAGGATGTTCTCTCATAGGCCTCCTAATGTGATGTATGGGGGGGGGGTAGAGGAGCATCAGCTAAGACCTCCAGGGGAGTTGCGAATTAAAATGACTGATTTTCTGACTTCCAGCAATATCAAAGGCCAGTTGTTACTGGAAGTTGACCATGGTCAAGTCAGGTATTCACAGATTAATGCTGCCTCATTGTGGAAAAGAATAACATACTCCCTGGAAGATGTTTGGGGGAATAACATACTTCCTGGTGATTAGGAAGAATGGCCCTTTATAGCTTCTGATTGGACAGACGACTACATGGGCGAGTAGAGGGTGTTTGCGTGGGTTGTGTCTGAGCGTGCTTTAAAAAGGCAATTGCCAGCAATGGACAGCCTCTTACTCTCTTTGTCCTGGAGCCCAGCCAGCATACAGAACCCGAAAGGAAGGACTTACGGTATTGTATCACCCCTTCTCTTTTTTGTTTTATATGCTCTGTGGTATTTTTTTGTGTTTTATGTTGGCATTTCTACTTTCTTTTTAAATAAATGAGACCGTTGCTTCTTTGAGCATTGTAGTTATTTTTATAGCTAATATTGTTATTATATCATCATTATGAACCTTATCAGAGCTGTGATAGACACGCTAACTATAGGAATAGACAAGGTAATATTGTACAAAGTAATAAATTAAGTAGGGGAAATTCAAAACCACCCCATATTTATTTCAGTATGCTATGACCATATGAATGCTGTAAACTTTAAAAAGTGGCTTATGTGGAAAGATTATTTTCTACAGGATGTGTACCAACAGTTGTGCTTCATAACTTCATGTACCGTAAAATTCTAAAGAAAGATCTTGACAAGTGTATTGATGTGGAAAGGCTCCATTATTGAAGACTGATTTCCAACTTAGCTAACCAAAGTAGATAAAAATAAAGAAACAAATATTTGGCTTGCAGATTAATGCAACTTGTGTTTTCCAATAGGGATGAGCCGAACACCCCCGGGTTCGGTTCGCACCAGAACCTTCGAACGGACCGAAAGTTCGCGCGAATTTTCGAACCCTATTCGTTATAATGGACGCGAACGTTCGAAATCAAAATTGCTAATTACAACGGCCAATATGCATGTTAATGTTATAAAACAGGTTTGGGGACCCGGGTCCTGCCCCAGGGGACATATATCAATGCAAAAAGAAATTTTAAAAACTAAAGTTTTTTCGGGAGCAGTCATTTTAATGATGCATAAAGTGAAAAAAAAAAAGTGAAATTTTCCTTTAAATATGGTACCTGGGGGGTGTCTAAAGTATGCCTGTGAAGTGGCATGTGTTTCCCGTGTTTAGAACTGTCCTTGCACAAAATGACATTTGTAAAGGAAAAAAAGAAGCCATTTAAAACCACTTGCGGCTTTAATGTCATGTCTTGTCCTGGCCGCCATATGGCTGAAAATCCTTGAGAAAAATGGCATGGCTACCCCATCACCCCCCCCCCACCCCAGCCCCTTTGGGTCTTGTATGGATACTAAGGGGGACCCCGCACCCAAAATAAAACCCTATACCTACAACCCTATATACTCTGAACAGCAGTATATAGGTGGTGCAAACAAGACATGGACTGTAGGTTTGTTCTTAAGTAGAATCTGAACAGGTACATTATGAAGTGTAGCTACATCCCAAAAAAATCAATTTTTAAGCTTTTTGGAGAACATAGGGAGGGGTTATCACCCCTGTAACATTTGCTGTCTTTGCACATCTGTTCAGAACATGTCACCTCACTTTCCGTCCCAATGACAAATGTTTTTTGAAAAGTGGGGTTTTAATTGAAACAAGGATTGGTGATAAAGCATCAGTAGAGAGGAGATACCTTTTTCCCAAATTAAATCTAACAGGATAGAATTTTCCTTCCTAGGGGTAGATTTCCTCTCACTTCCTGTTTTCTCTTGCCGTTTGCAAGTAGGAGTCGTTTGTAAGTTGGATGTTTGAAAGTAGGGGCCTGCCGTATATACTCTGCAGAAATTTGCCCTATTAGATGTTGGTGTAGCCACAAGACTGGTGGGCACAGGAATGGGCCCTGCTGTGAGTTAATAGATCAAGATTTGTACTTGCATGCACCTGTTGAACCGGGCAGAAAAATTGGGCCTTTGGTGGTGGTGGTGGTGGTGGTGGACGGTGTTGCCACAAGACTGTAAGCCCTCACAGTTACTCTTGGTGGGTGCAGGAATGGGCCCTGCTGTGAGTTATTAGATCAAGATTTGTAATTGCATGCACCTGTTGAACAGGGCAGAAAAATTGGGCCTTTGGTGGTGGTGGTGGTGGTGGACGGTGTTGCCACAAGACTGTAGGCCCTCATAGTTACTCTTGGTGGGCGCAGGAATGGGCCCTGCTGTGAACTATTAGATCAAGATTTGTAATTACACGCCCCTGTTAAACAGGGGCTGAAAAATTGTGCCTTAGGCATTGGTGCTGGTGCCACAACACTGCAACCCCTCACAGATACTGTACTTGGAGCACAGCAGTCACACCTGTTGCGAAGCATCTTTTTAAAAAATTGTAATTACACGCCCCTGTTATACAGGGGCTGAAAAATTGTGCCTTAGGCACTGGTGCTGGTGCCACAACACTGCAACCCCTCACAGATACTGTACTCTGAGCACAGCAATGAGACCTGTTGCAAAGCATTGCCTAAAAATTGTAATTACACGCCCCAACAGGGGCTGAAAAATTGTGCCTTAGGCACTGGTGCTGGTGCCACAACACTGCAACCCCTCACAGATACTGTACTCTGAGCACAGCAGTCACACCTGTTGCGAAGCATCTTTTTAAAAAAAATTAATTACACGCCCCTGTTATACAGGGGCTGAAAAATTGTGCCTTAGGCACTGGTGCTGGTGCCACAACACTGCAACCCCTCACAGATACTGTACTCTGAGCACAGCAATGAGACCTGTTGCAAAGCATTGCCTAAAAATTGTAATTACACGCCCCAACAGGGGCTGAAAAATTGTGCCTTAGGCACTGGTGCCACAACACTGCAACCCCTCACAGATACTGTACTCTGAGCACAGCAGTCACACCTGTTGCGAAGCATCTTTTTAAAAAATTGTAATTACACGCCCCTGTTATACAGGGGCTGAAAAATTGTGCCTTAGGCACTGGTGTGGTGGCATGGATCATTGAGGAGGAGGAAGAGGATAGTCAGTGAACATAACAGGACAGTCACTCAGCATCAGCATAGGCAGTCTTGAAGGGATGTGACATTATAAATTATTCCGTTATATCCGCTTCAGGTGTCTGGTAGCTGGTGGTGATCCAAGACTGATTCATTTTTATGAAGGTCAGTCGATCAACCGAGTCGGTGGACAGGCGCACCCTATGATCGGTGACAAATCCTCCAGCAGCACTGAATGTGCGTTCGGAAAGAACGCTGGATGCAGGACAGGCCAGTAGCTCAATTGCATACTGTGCAAGCTCTGGCCAGTGATCCATCCTCAGGACCCAGTAAGCCAGAGGATTTTCGGTGGGAAAGGTGTCCAAGTCTGACCTTGCCCCTAGGTATTCCTGCACCATGTATATCAGACGCTGGCGATGGTTGCTGGAACCGATCATACCTTGGGGCTGCGGACTAAAAAATTGTCTGAACGCATCGGTCAGACGTCCACCTTCCCCACCGCTCCTTCTGCTACTGACCGAAGCCTCAGCAACTTGTCGTCCAGGACCAGGAGTTTGTAACCTCCCAGTTTCTGGGAACGCGTTGCACAGACCTTTCTGCAAGGCCTCCCTGAGATGTCTCATCCTCTGCTCCCTCTGCGACGGCAAGATAAGGTCCGCAACCTTACCCTTGTACCGTGGATCAAGGAGAGTGGCCAGCCAGTAATGGTCACTCTCCTTGATCCGAAGAACACGAGGATCCTTCCGCAGGCTTTGCAGGATCAGGGAGGCCATGCAGCGTAGGTTAGCTGAGGCATTCGGTCCGGAGTCTTCTGGGTCACTGAGGATGACATGATCGCCAGCCACCTCCTCCCAGCCACGTACAAGTCCACTGGTTTGTTGGGACTGTACATCATCCCTAAAAGACTGCTGCTGCTGATGCTGAGTGCCAGGCTCCACCTCCATGCTCACACAATCCTCCTCCTCCTCCTCCTCCTCCTCCTCTTCCTGTGTGATGGGTGGGACAGAAGGAACATTGTCTGGATAAAGGGGGCCTTGAGAGACAAGGAAGTCCTCCTCTTCCTGCCTCTGTTCTGCCTCAAGTGCCCTGTCCATTATCCCACGCAGCGTATGCTCCAACAGGTGGACAAGAGGTACAGTGTCACTGATGCATGCACTGTCACTGCTCACCATCCTCGTGGCCTCCTCAAATGGTGAGAGGACAGTGCATGCATCCCTGATCATGCTCCACTGGCGTGGGGAAAAAAAGCCAAGCTCCCCTGACCCTGTCCTGGTGCCGTAGTCGCAAAGGTACTCATTGATGGCCCTCTGCTGCGTGTGCAGTCGCTGCAGCATGGCCAACGTTGAGTTCCACCTGGTGGGCATGTCACATATTAGGCGGTTCTTGGGCAGGTTCAGCTCCTTTTGCAGCTCAGTCAGCCGAGCACTGGCATTATAAGATCGGCGGAAATGCACACAGACTTTCCTGGCCTGCCTCAGGACATCCTGTAAGCCTGGGAACCTGCCCAAGAACCGCTGCACCACCAGGTTGAGGACGTGAGCCATACAGGGCACATGGGTGAGCTGCCCCTGTCGCAGGGCGGAGAGGAGGTTGGTGCCATTATCAGAAACGACCATTCCTGGCTTAAGCTGGCGTGGCGTCAACCACCTCTCGGCCTGCCCCTGCAGAGCTGCCAGAACCTCTGGCCCAGTGTGGCTCCTGTCCCCCAAACACACCAGCGCAAGCACGGCATGGCATCTTTTTGCCTGCGTACTCGCGTAGCCCCTTGTACGCCTACGGAGCACCGCTGGTTCCGAGGACAGAGCACTCGAAGAGGACATGGAGGAAGAAGAAGAGGAGGGGGTGGAGGAGAGAGGTGTGTCACAACCAGTAGTAGCATTTTGGAGGCGTGGTGGCGGAACAACCTCCAACACTACTGCACCTTGTCCTGCATCCCTCCCAGCTACCAATAGAGTGACCCAATGGGCCGTGAAAGAAAGATAACGTCCCTGTCCATGCCTGCTGGACCATGAGTCAGCGGTAATATGCACCTTACCGCTGACCGCCCTGTCCAGCGAGGCATGGACATTGCCTTCCACATGCCAGTAGAGAGACGGAATCGCCTTCCGTGAGAAAAAGTGGCGTTTGGGAACCTGCCACTGAGGAACCGCACATTGAACAAACTCACGGAAGGGGGCCGAGTCTATCAACTGAAAAGGCAGCAGTTGAAGTGCTAGCAATTTAGCCAAGCTAGCATTCAACCGCTGGGCATGTGGATGGCTGGGAGTATACTTCTTTCGACGGTCCAGCAGCTGGGGCAGGGAAATTTGCCTGCTACAATCGGACGTCGGTGTACTGCAAGTACTTGGTTGTGACACACCTAATTCTACACCTTCAGTCCTCTCAGAGCAGCTTTCAGAGAGGACTGAAGATATAGTGGGGATGGAGATCCCAGCTGATGAGGAGCAAGGAGAGGTCCGCTTTGTTCTTTGGTGTGGGTCTTTTATGTGTGCTTGCCAACGAGCTGCATGGCAGGTCGACATATGTCTGCTCATGCTTGTGGTGCCCAAGCGGCTGATGTTTTGGCCACGCGAGATACGCTTGAGACAAATATTGCAAATAGCAGTGGTGCGATCTGATGCACTCGTCTCAAAAAAGGCCCACACCAAAGAACTTTTGTGATAACGTGCAGAGGCAGCGCCCTGCACAGGCGGAGCTCTGCGGTGTGGTACAGTTGCTGTGCTGGCCTCTAGCTGGCCTCCAGGGGGCATCCTGCCTCGTTGGACATGTGACGCTGCATCCTCCTCCTCCTCCTCCTCTCTCCCTTCAGGCACCCACGTGGAGTCAGTGACCTCATCATCCCCTCCCTCTTCACCACTAGAGCAAACCTGGCAGTAAGCTGCAGCTGGTGGAACACTACTGCCAGATTGCTGTCCTTCAGCATCCCCTCTCTCTGCACGCACACTACTGACTTCCTCAAGCTGGGTATCATCATCCGAGCCTTCGAATCGTTGGGCATCCTCCTGGAGCATGTACCCAACACTGTGCTCAAACAGTTCGGGGGACTCCTCAGGAGGACATGGTGGGTCTAGGGAAGGGGTGGCTGATGATGCCATTGAGTACGCGTTGGCAGCTGCTCTGCCAGTACCCTGAGCCTGGGTGAGAGAGGATGAGGAGGATGAGGAGGGCTTGGTCATCCATTCTACCAAGCCTTCGGCATGATGCGGCTCCACATGTCCAGCTGCCGAAAACAAAGACAAGCGTGTCCCATGGCCACGTGCTGATGACGATGCACGACCACGTCCACGGCCAGCACTGTTGTCTCTAGAAACAGAGCCTGCCTGCCCTGTGTTCTTGCCTCGGCACGCTCTGCCTCTCCTTGGCGGTCTTCCAGCCATTGTAGTCGGTAGTGTATATAGTATAAAAAATAGAACTCCTATGTGTGCTCACAACACACTGTAGGTCCTATGGGTGCTGACACTAACACACTATAGGTACTATGTGTGCTGCTGACAAGAAAATATAGGAGCTCTGTTTGCTGCCACTAACACACTAGAAGTCCTATGGGTGCTGCTGAGAAGAAAATATAGGAGCTCTGTTTGCTGCCACTAACACACTAGAAGTCCTATGGGTGCTGCTGAGAAGAAAATATAGGAGCTCTGTTTGCTGCCACTAACACACTAGAAGTCCTATGGATGCTGCTGAGAAGAAAATATAGGAGCTCTGTTTGCTGCCACTAACACACTAGAAGTCCTATGGGTGCTGCTGAGAAGAAAATATAGGAGCTCTGTTTGCTGCCACTAACACACTAGAAGTCCTATGGGTGCTGCTGAGAAGAAAATATAGGAGCTCTGTGTGATGCCACTAACACACTAGAAGTCCTATGGGTGCTGCTGAGAAGAAAATATAGGAGCTCTGTTTGCTGCCACTAACACACTAGAAGTCCTATGGGTGCTGCTGAGAAGAAAATATAGGAGCTCTGTGTGATGCCACTAACACACTAGAAGTCCTATGGGTGCTGCTGAGAAGAAAATATAGGAGCTCTGTTTGCTGCCACTAACACACTAGAAGTCCTATGGGTGCTGCTGAGAAGAAAATATAGGAGCTCTGTGTGATGCCACTAACACACTAGAAGTCCTATGGGTGCTGCTGAGAAGAAAATATAGGAGCTCTGTTTGCTGCCACTAACACACTAGAAGTCCTATGGGTGCTGCTGAGAAGAAAATATAGGAGCTCTGTTTGCTGCCACTAACACACTAGAAGTCCTATGGGTGCTGCTGAGAAGAAAATATAGGAGCTCTGTTTGCTGCCACTAACACACTAGAAGTCCTATGGGTGCTGCTGAGAAGAAAATATAGGAGCTCTGTGTGATGCCACTAACACACTAGAAGTCCTATGGGTGCTGCTGAGAAGAAAATATAGGAGCTCTGTTTGCTGCCACTAACACACTAGAAGTCCTATGGGTGCTGCTGAGAAGAAAATATAGGAGCTCTGTGTGATGCCACTAACACACTAGAAGTCCTATGGGTGCTGCTGAGAAGAAAATATAGGAGCTCTGTTTGCTGCCACTAACACACTAGAAGTCCTATGGGTGCTGCTGAGAAGAAAATATAGGAGCTCTGTGTGATGCCACTAACACACTAGAAGTCCTATGGGTGCTGCTGAGAAGAAAATATAGGAGCTCTGTTTGCTGCCACTAACACACTAGAAGTCCTATGGGTGCTGCTGAGAAGAAAATATAGGAGCTCTGTTTGCTGCCACTAACACACTAGAAGTCCTATGGGTGCTGCTGAGAAGAAAATATAGGAGCTCTGTTTGCTGCCACTAACACACTAGAAGTCCTATGGGTGCTGCTGAGAAGAAAATATAGGAGCTCTGTGTGATGCCACTAACACACTAGAAGTCCTATGGGTGCTGCTGAGAAGAAAATATAGGAGCTCTGTTTGCTGCCACTAACACACTATAAGTCCTATGGGTGCTGCTGAGAAGAAAATATAGGAGCTCTGTTTGCTGCCACTAACACACTAGAAGTCCTATGGGTGCTGCTGAGAAGAAAATATAGGAGCTCTGTTTGCTGCCACTAACACACTAGAAGTCCTATGGGTGCTGCTGAGAAGAAAATATAGGAGCTCTGTTTGCTGCCACTAACACACTAGAAGTCCTATGGGTGCTGCTGAGAAGAAAATATAGGAGCTCTGTTTGCTGCCACTAACACACTAGAAGTCCTATGGGTGCTGCTGAGAAGAAAATATAGGAGCTCTGTTTGCTGCCACTAACACACTAGAAGTCCTATGGGTGCTGCTGAGAAGAAAATATAGGAGCTCTGTGTGATGCCACTAACACACTAGAAGTCCTATGGGTGCTGCTGAGATGAAAATATAGGAACTCTGTGTGATGCCACTAACACACTAGAAGTCCTATGGGTGCTGCTGAGAAGAAAATATAGGAGCTCTGTTTGCTGCCACTAACACACTAGAAGTCCTATGGGTGCTGCTGAGAAGAAAATATAGGAGCTCTGTTTGCTGCCACTAACACACTAGAAGTCCTATGGGTGCTGCTGAGAAGAAAATATAGGAGCTCTGTTTGCTGCCACTAACACACTAGAAGTCCTATGGGTGCTGCTGAGAAGAAAATATAGGAGCTCTGTTTGCTGCCACTAACACACTAGAAGTCCTATGGGTGCTGCTGAGAAGAAAATATAGGAGCTCTGTTTGCTGCCACTAACACACTAGAAGTCCTATGGGTGCTGCTGAGAAGAAAATATAGGAGCTCTGTTTGCTGCCACTAACACACTAGAAGTCCTATGGGTGCTGCTGAGATGAAAATATAGGAACTCTGTGTGATGCCACTAACACATTAGAAGTCCTATGGGTGCTGCTGAGAAGAAAATATAGGAGCTCTGTTTGCTGCCACTAACACACTAGAAGTCCTATGGGTGCTGCTGAGAAGAAAATATAGGAGCTCTGTGTGATGCCACTAACACACTAGAAGTCCTATGGGTGCTGCTGAGAAGAAAATATAGGAGCTCTGTTTGCTGCCACTAACACACTAGAAGTCCTATGGGTGCTGCTGAGAAGAAAATATAGGAGCTCTGTTTGCTGCCACTAACACACTAGAAGTCCTATGGGTGCTGCTGAGAAGAAAATATAGGAGCTCTGTGTGATGCCACTAACACACTAGAAGTCCTATGGGTGCTGCTGAGAAGAAAATATAGGAGCTCTGTTTGCTGCCACTAACACACTAGAAGTCCTATGGGTGCTGCTGAGAAGAAAATATAGGAGCTCTGTGTGATGCCACTAACACACTAGAAGTCCTATGGGTGCTGCTGAGATGAAAATATAGGAACTCTGTGTGATGCCACTAACACATTAGAAGTCCTATGGGTGCTGCTGAGAAGAAAATATAGGAGCTCTGTTTGCTGCCACTAACACACTAGAAGTCCTATGGGTGCTGCTGAGAAGAAAATATAGGAGCTCTGTGTGATGCCACTAACACACTAGAAGTCCTATGGGTGCTGCTGAGAAGAAAATATAGGAGCTCTGTTTGCTGCCACTAACACACTAGAAGTCCTATGGGTGCTGCTGAGAAGAAAATATAGGAGCTCTGTTTGCTGCCACTAACACACTAGAAGTCCTATGGGTGCTGCTGAGAAGAAAATATAGGAGCTCTGTTTGCTGCCACTAACACACTAGAAGTCCTATGGGTGCTGCTGAGAAGAAAATATAGGAGCTCTGTGTGATGCCACTAACACACTAGAAGTCCTATGGGTGCTGCTGAGAAGAAAATATAGGAGCTCTGTTTGCTGCCACTAACACACTAGAAGTCCTATGGGTGCTGTTGGGGTGCAATGCTGTGCTAACAGCACTGCGGTTGGTACTACTGCAATACTGTACTAACAGTAAGCACGCACCAGACTAATCCCCAGCAGCAGCTAATAACACACTAACTGTGCAATCAGCAGTAGGGATGAGCTTCGTGTTCGAGTCGAACATACGTTCGACTCGAACATTGGCTGTTCGATCGTTCGACGAAGATCGAACGATTTGGGCCGTTCGCGCCAAATTCGAGTGACGCGAACGGCCCACAATGCACTACGCCATCGCAGTGTCATCCAGGCGCTGTGATTGGCCAAGCATGCACTGTGACCCCGCATGCTTGGCCAATCACAGCGCCGGCAGCGAGGAGAGCAATGATTGGCCACAGGCAGGATGCCTGTGGCCAATTATTGCTGAGGGTGTTTAGTACACGCCCCACACTATAAAAGGCCGCCAGCACGGCGGCCTAGTGTAGTGTGTTCCGGAGCAGGGATAGAGTAGCATAGGCAGGGACAGTGACTGTTATTTCTTTCTTGCTTAACCTGGATTCCTTTAGTTTAGGGAAAGAGAAGGATAGGTAGGGAGAGTGTCAGTGTGTTTTGTGCTTCTGCTATAGTGTGCTTAAAAAAAAACATTTATTCTAGGGACAGAAAACTCTAGGTAGGGACAGTGTCAGTTTCTTTCACTCTGCAAGTCCTTTTTTCCAGGGACCTGGAAGGACAGTGAGTGAATTGTCCTTTTGCTATATTGTGATTAAAAAAAACATTTATTCTAGGGACAGAAAACTCTAGGTAGGGACAGTGTCAGTTTCTTTCACTCTGCAAGTCCTTGTTTCCAGGGACCTGGAAGGACAGTGAGTGAGTTGTCCTTTTGCTATATTGTGATTAAAAAAAACATTTATTCTAGGGACAGAAAACTCTAGGTAGGGACAGTGTCAGTTTCTTTCACTCTGCAAGTCCTTGTTTCCAGGGACCTGGAAGGACAGTGAGTGAATTGTCCTTTTGCTATATTGTGATTAAAAAAAACATTTATTCTAGGGACAGAAAACTCTAGGTAGGGACAGTGTCAGTTTCTTTCACTCTGCAAGTCCTTGTTTCCAGGGACCTGGAAGGACAGTGAGTGAATTGTCCTTTTGCTATATTGTGATTAAAAAAAACATTTTTTTCTAGGGACAGAAAACTGTAGGTAGGGAGAGTATTTTTTTTCTTTCACTCTGCAAGTCCTTGTTTCCAGGGACCTGTAAGGACAGTGAGTTAATTGTCCTTGTGCTATATTGTGCTGAAAAAAACATTTATTCCAGGGACAGAAAACTCTAGGTAGGGACAGTGTCAGTTTCTTTCACTCTGCAAGTCCTTGTTTCCAGGGACCTGGAAGGACAGTGAGTGAATTGTCCTTTTGCTATATTGTGATTAAAAAAAACATTTTTTTCTAGGGACAGAAAACTGTAGGTAGGGAGAGTGTTTTTTTTCTTTCACTCTGCAAGTCCTTGTTTCCAGGGACCTGTAAGGACAGTGAGTTAATTTTCCTTGTGCTATATTGTGATTAAAAAAAACATTTATTCTAGGGACAGAAAACTCTAGGTAGGGACAGTGTCAGTTTCTTTCACTCTGCAAGTCCTTGTTTCCAGGGACCTGGAAGGACAGTGAGTGAATTGTCCTTTTGCTATATTGTGATTAAAAAAAACATTTATTCTAGGGACAGAAAACTCTAGGTAGGGACAGTGTCAGTTTCTTTCACTCTGCAAGTCCTTGTTTCCAGGGACCTGGAAGGACAGTGAGTGAATTGTCCTTTTGCTATATTGTGATTAAAAAAAACATTTATTCTAGGGACAGAAAACTCTAGGTAGGGACAGTGTCAGTTTCTTTCACTCTGCAAGTCCTTGTTTCCAGGGACCTGGAAGGACAGTGAGTGAATTGTCCTTTTGCTATATTGTGATTAAAAAAAACATTTATTCTAGGGACAGAAAACTCTAGGTAGGGACAGTGTCAGTTTCTTTCACTCTGCAAGTCCTTGTTTCCAGGGACCTGGAAGGACAGTGAGTGAATTGTCCTTTTGCTATATTGTGATTAAAAAAAACATTTATTCTAGGGACAGAAAACTCTAGGTAGGGACAGTGTCAGTTTCTTTCACTCTGCAAGTCCTTGTTTCCAGGGACCTGGAAGGACAGTGAGTGAATTGTCCTTTTGCTATATTGTGATTAAAAAAAACATTTTTTTCTAGGGACAGAAAACTGTAGGTAGGGAGAGTATTTTTTTTCTTTCACTCTGCAAGTCCTTGTTTCCAGGGACCTGTAAGGACAGTGAGTTAATTGTCCTTGTGCTATATTGTGCTGAAAAAAACATTTATTCCAGGGACAGAAAACTCTAGGTAGGGACAGTGTCAGTTTCTTTCACTCTGCAAGTCCTTGTTTCCAGGGACCTGGAAGGACAGTGAGTGAATTGTCCTTTTGCTATATTGTGATTAAAAAAAACATTTTTTTCTAGGGACAGAAAACTGTAGGTAGGGAGAGTATTTTTTTTCTTTCACTCTGCAAGTCCTTGTTTCCAGGGACCTGTAAGGACAGTGAGTTAATTGTCCTTGTGCTATATTGTGCTGAAAAAAACATTTATTCCAGGGACAGAAAACTCTAGGTAGGGACAGTGTCAGTTTCTTTCACTCTGCAAGTCCTTGTTTCCAGGGACCTGGAAGGACAGTGAGTGAATTGTCCTTTTGCTATATTGTGATTAAAAAAAACATTTTTTTCTAGGGACAGAAAACTGTAGGTAGGGAGAGTGTTTTTTTTTCTTTCACTCTGCAAGTCCTTGTTTCCAGGGACCTGTAAGGACAGTGAGTTAATTTTCCTTGTGCTATATTGTGATTAAAAAAAACATTTATTCTAGGGACAGAAAACTCTAGGTAGGGACAGTGTCAGTTTCTTTCACTCTGCAAGTCCTTGTTTCCAGGGACCTGGAAGGACAGTGAGTGAATTGTCCTTTTGCTATATTGTGATTAAAAAAAACATTTATTCTAGGGACAGAAAACTCTAGGTAGGGACAGTGTCAGTTTCTTTCACTCTGCAAGTCCTTGTTTCCAGGGACCTGGAAGGACAGTGAGTGAATTGTCCTTTTGCTATATTGTGATTAAAAAAAACATTTTTTTCTAGGGACAGAAAACTGTAGGTAGGGAGAGTATTTTTTTTCTTTCACTCTGCAAGTCCTTGTTTCCAGGGACCTGTAAGGACAGTGAGTTAATTGTCCTTGTGCTATATTGTGCTGAAAAAAACATTTATTCCAGGGACAGAAAACTCTAGGTAGGGACAGTGTCAGTTTCTTTCACTCTGCAAGTCCTTGTTTCCAGGGACCTGGAAGGACAGTGAGTGAATTGTCCTTTTGCTATATTGTGATTAAAAAAAACATTTTTTTCTAGGGACAGAAAACTGTAGGTAGGGAGAGTGTTTTTTTTCTTTCACTCTGCAAGTCCTTGTTTCCAGGGACCTGTAAGGACAGTGAGTTAATTTTCCTTGTGCTATATTGTGATTAAAAAAAACATTTATTCTAGGGACAGAAAACTCTAGGTAGGGACAGTGTCAGTTTCTTTCACTCTGCAAGTCCTTGTTTCCAGGGACCTGGAAGGACAGTGAGTGAATTGTCCTTTTGCTATATTGTGATTAAAAAAAACATTTATTCTAGGGACAGAAAACTCTAGGTAGGGACAGTGTCAGTTTCTTTCACTCTGCAAGTCCTTGTTTCCAGGGACCTGGAAGGACAGTGAGTGAATTGTCCTTTTGCTATATTGTGATTAAAAAAAACATTTATTCTAGGGACAGAAAACTCTAGGTAGGGACAGTGTCAGTTTCTTTCACTCTGCAAGTCCTTGTTTCCAGGGACCTGGAAGGACAGTGAGTGAATTGTCCTTTTGCTATATTGTGATTAAAAAAAACATTTATTCTAGGGACAGAAAACTCTAGGTAGGGACAGTGTCAGTTTCTTTCACTCTGCAAGTCCTTGTTTCCAGGGACCTGGAAGGACAGTGAGTGAATTGTCCTTTTGCTATATTGTGATTAAAAAAAACATTTTTTTCTAGGGACAGAAAACTGTAGGTAGGGAGAGTATTTTTTTTCTTTCACTCTGCAAGTCCTTGTTTCCAGGGACCTGTAAGGACAGTGAGTTAATTGTCCTTGTGCTATATTGTGCTGAAAAAAACATTTATTCCAGGGACAGAAAACTCTAGGTAGGGACAGTGTCAGTTTCTTTCACTCTGCAAGTCCTTGTTTCCAGGGACCTGGAAGGACAGTGAGTGAATTGTCCTTTTGCTATATTGTGATTAAAAAAAACATTTTTTTCTAGGGACAGAAAACTGTAGGTAGGGAGAGTGTTTTTTTTCTTTCACTCTGCAAGTCCTTGTTTCCAGGGACCTGTAAGGACAGTGAGTTAATTTTCCTTGTGCTATATTGTGATTAAAAAAAACATTTATTCTAGGGACAGAAAACTCTAGGTAGGGACAGTGTCAGTTTCTTTCACTCTGCAAGTCCTTGTTTCCAGGGACCTGGAAGGACAGTGAGTGAATTGTCCTTTTGCTATATTGTGATTAAAAAAAACATTTATTCTAGGGACAGAAAACTCTAGGTAGGGACAGTGTCAGTTTCTTTCACTCTGCAAGTCCTTGTTTCCAGGGACCTGGAAGGACAGTGAGTGAATTGTCCTTTTGCTATATTGTGATTAAAAAAAACATTTATTCTAGGGACAGAAAACTCTAGGTAGGGACAGTGTCAGTTTCTTTCACTCTGCAAGTCCTTGTTTCCAGGGACCTGGAAGGACAGTGAGTGAATTGTCCTTTTGCTATATTGTGATTAAAAAAAACATTTATTCTAGGGACAGAAAACTCTAGGTAGGGACAGTGTCAGTTTCTTTCACTCTGCAAGTCCTTGTTTCCAGGGACCTGGAAGGACAGTGAGTGAATTGTCCTTTTGCTATATTGTGATTAAAAAAAACATTTTTTTCTAGGGACAGAAAACTGTAGGTAGGGAGAGTATTTTTTTTCTTTCACTCTGCAAGTCCTTGTTTCCAGGGACCTGTAAGGACAGTGAGTTAATTGTCCTTGTGCTATATTGTGCTGAAAAAAACATTTATTCCAGGGACAGAAAACTCTAGGTAGGGACAGTGTCAGTTTCTTTCACTCTGCAAGTCCTTGTTTCCAGGGACCTGGAAGGACAGTGAGTGAATTGTCCTTTTGCTATATTGTGATTAAAAAAAACATTTTTTTCTAGGGACAGAAAACTGTAGGTAGGGAGAGTATTTTTTTTCTTTCACTCTGCAAGTCCTTGTTTCCAGGGACCTGTAAGGACAGTGAGTTAATTGTCCCTGTGCTATATTGTGCTGAAAAAAACATTTATTCCAGGGACAGAAAACTCTAGGTAGGGACAGTGTCAGTTTCTTTCACTCTGCAAGTCCTTGTTTCCAGGGACCTGGAAGGACAGTGAGTGAATTGTCCTTTTGCTATATTGTGATTAAAAAAAACATTTTTTTCTAGGGACAGAAAACTGTAGGTAGGGAGAGTGTTTTTTTTCTTTCACTCTGCAAGTCCTTGTTTCCAGGGACCTGTAAGGACAGTGAGTTAATTTTCCTTGTGCTATATTGTGATTAAAAAAAACATTTATTCTAGGGACAGAAAACTCTAGGTAGGGACAGTGTCAGTTTCTTTCACTCTGCAAGTCCTTGTTTCCAGGGACCTGGAAGGACAGTGAGTGAATTGTCCTTTTGCTATATTGTGATTAAAAAAAACATTTATTCTAGGGACAGAAAACTCTAGGTAGGGACAGTGTCAGTTTCTTTCACTCTGCAAGTCCTTGTTTCCAGGGACCTGGAAGGACAGTGAGTGAATTGTCCTTTTGCTATATTGTGATTAAAAAAAACATTTTTTTCTAGGGACAGAAAACTGTAGGTAGGGAGAGTATTTTTTTTCTTTCACTCTGCAAGTCCTTGTTTCCAGGGACCTGTAAGGACAGTGAGTTAATTGTCCTTGTGCTATATTGTGCTGAAAAAAACATTTATTCCAGGGACAGAAAACTCTAGGTAGGGACAGTGTCAGTTTCTTTCACTCTGCAAGTCCTTGTTTCCAGGGACCTGGAAGGACAGTGAGTGAATTGTCCTTTTGCTATATTGTGATTAAAAAAAACATTTTTTTCTAGGGACAGAAAACTGTAGGTAGGGAGAGTGTTTTTTTTCTTTCACTCTGCAAGTCCTTGTTTCCAGGGACCTGTAAGGACAGTGAGTTAATTTTCCTTGTGCTATATTGTGATTAAAAAAAACATTTATTCTAGGGACAGAAAACTCTAGGTAGGGACAGTGTCAGTTTCTTTCACTCTGCAAGTCCTTGTTTCCAGGGACCTGGAAGGACAGTGAGTGAATTGTCCTTTTGCTATATTGTGATTAAAAAAAACATTTTTTTCTAGGGACAGAAAACTGTAGGTAGGGAGAGTATTTTTTTTCTTTCACTCTGCAAGTCCTTGTTTCCAGGGACCTGTAAGGACAGTGAGTTAATTGTCCTTGTGCTATATTGTGCTGAAAAAAACATTTATTCCAGGGACAGAAAACTCTAGGTAGGGACAGTGTCAGTTTCTTTCACTCTGCAAGTCCTTGTTTCCAGGGACCTGGAAGGACAGTGAGTGAATTGTCCTTTTGCTATATTGTGATTAAAAAAAACATTTTTTTCTAGGGACAGAAAACTGTAGGTAGGGAGAGTGTTTTTTTTCTTTCACTCTGCAAGTCCTTGTTTCCAGGGACCTGTAAGGACAGTGAGTTAATTTTCCTTGTGCTATATTGTGATTAAAAAAAACATTTATTCTAGGGACAGAAAACTCTAGGTAGGGACAGTGTCAGTTTCTTTCACTCTGCAAGTCCTTGTTTCCAGGGACCTGGAAGGACAGTGAGTGAATTGTCCTTTTGCTATATTGTGATTAAAAAAAACATTTATTCTAGGGACAGAAAACTCTAGGTAGGGACAGTGTCAGTTTCTTTCACTCTGCAAGTCCTTGTTTCCAGGGACCTGGAAGGACAGTGAGTGAATTGTCCTTTTGCTATATTGTGATTAAAAAAAACATTTATTCTAGGGACAGAAAACTCTAGGTAGGGACAGTGTCAGTTTCTTTCACTCTGCAAGTCCTTGTTTCCAGGGACCTGGAAGGACAGTGAGTGAATTGTCCTTTTGCTATATTGTGATTAAAAAAAACATTTATTCTAGGGACAGAAAACTCTAGGTAGGGACAGTGTCAGTTTCTTTCACTCTGCAAGTCCTTGTTTCCAGGGACCTGGAAGGACAGTGAGTGAATTGTCCTTTTGCTATATTGTGATTAAAAAAAACATTTTTTTCTAGGGACAGAAAACTGTAGGTAGGGAGAGTATTTTTTTTCTTTCACTCTGCAAGTCCTTGTTTCCAGGGACCTGTAAGGACAGTGAGTTAATTGTCCTTGTGCTATATTGTGCTGAAAAAAACATTTATTCCAGGGACAGAAAACTCTAGGTAGGGACAGTGTCAGTTTCTTTCACTCTGCAAGTCCTTGTTTCCAGGGACCTGGAAGGACAGTGAGTGAATTGTCCTTTTGCTATATTGTGATTAAAAAAAACATTTTTTTCTAGGGACAGAAAACTGTAGGTAGGGAGAGTGTTTTTTTTCTTTCACTCTGCAAGTCCTTGTTTCCAGGGACCTGTAAGGACAGTGAGTTAATTTTCCTTGTGCTATATTGTGATTAAAAAAAACATTTATTCTAGGGACAGAAAACTCTAGGTAGGGACAGTGTCAGTTTCTTTCACTCTGCAAGTCCTTGTTTCCAGGGACCTGGAAGGACAGTGAGTGAATTGTCCTTTTGCTATATTGTGATTAAAAAAAACATTTATTCTAGGGACAGAAAACTCTAGGTAGGGACAGTGTCAGTTTCTTTCACTCTGCAAGTCCTTGTTTCCAGGGACCTGGAAGGACAGTGAGTGAATTGTCCTTTTGCTATATTGTGATTAAAAAAAACATTTATTCTAGGGACAGAAAACTCTAGGTAGGGACAGTGTCAGTTTCTTTCACTCTGCAAGTCCTTGTTTCCAGGGACCTGGAAGGACAGTGAGTGAATTGTCCTTTTGCTATATTGTGATTAAAAAAAACATTTATTCTAGGGACAGAAAACTCTAGGTAGGGACAGTGTCAGTTTCTTTCACTCTGCAAGTCCTTGTTTCCAGGGACCTGGAAGGACAGTGAGTGAATTGTCCTTTTGCTATATTGTGATTAAAAAAAACATTTATTCTAGGGACAGAAAACTCTAGGTAGGGACAGTGTCAGTTTCTTTCACTCTGCAAGTCCTTGTTTCCAGGGACCTGGAAGGACAGTGAGTGAATTGTCCTTTTGCTATATTGTGATTAAAAAAAACATTTATTCTAGGGACAGAAAACTCTAGGTAGGGACAGTGTCAGTTTCTTTCACTCTGCAAGTCCTTGTTTCCAGGGACCTGGAAGGACAGTGAGTGAATTGTCCTTTTGCTATATTGTGATTAAAAAAAACATTTTTTTCTAGGGACAGAAAACTGTAGGTAGGGAGAGTATTTTTTTTCTTTCACTCTGCAAGTCCTTGTTTCCAGGGACCTGTAAGGACAGTGAGTTAATTGTCCTTGTGCTATATTGTGCTGAAAAAAACATTTATTCCAGGGACAGAAAACTCTAGGTAGGGACAGTGTCAGTTTCTTTCACTCTGCAAGTCCTTGTTTCCAGGGACCTGGAAGGACAGTGAGTGAATTGTCCTTTTGCTATATTGTGATTAAAAAAAACATTTATTCTAGGGACAGAAAACTCTAGGTAGGGACAGTGTCAGTTTCTTTCACTCTGCAAGTCCTTGTTTCCAGGGACCTGGAAGGACAGTGAGTGAATTGTCCTTTTGCTATATTGTGATTAAAAAAAACATTTTTTTCTAGGGACAGAAAACTGTAGGTAGGGAGAGTATTTTTTTTCTTTCACTCTGCAAGTCCTTGTTTCCAGGGACCTGTAAGGACAGTGAGTTAATTGTCCTTGTGCTATATTGTGCTGAAAAAAACATTTATTCCAGGGACAGAAAACTCTAGGTAGGGACAGTGTCAGTTTCTTTCACTCTGCAAGTCCTTGTTTCCAGGGACCTGGAAGGACAGTGAGTGAATTGTCCTTTTGCTATATTGTGATTAAAAAAAACATTTTTTTCTAGGGACAGAAAACTGTAGGTAGGGAGAGTGTTTTTTTTCTTTCACTCTGCAAGTCCTTGTTTCCAGGGACCTGTAAGGACAGTGAGTTAATTTTCCTTGTGCTATATTGTGATTAAAAAAAACATTTATTCTAGGGACAGAAAACTCTAGGTAGGGACAGTGTCAGTTTCTTTCACTCTGCAAGTCCTTGTTTCCAGGGACCTGGAAGGACAGTGAGTGAATTGTCCTTTTGCTATATTGTGATTAAAAAAAACATTTTTTTCTAGGGACAGAAAACTGTAGGTAGGGAGAGTATTTTTTTTCTTTCACTCTGCAAGTCCTTGTTTCCAGGGACCTGTAAGGACAGTGAGTTAATTGTCCTTGTGCTATATTGTGCTGAAAAAAACATTTATTCCAGGGACAGAAAACTCTAGGTAGGGACAGTGTCAGTTTCTTTCACTCTGCAAGTCCTTGTTTCCAGGGACCTGGAAGGACAGTGAGTGAATTGTCCTTTTGCTATATTGTGATTAAAAAAAACATTTTTTTCTAGGGACAGAAAACTGTAGGTAGGGAGAGTGTTTTTTTTCTTTCACTCTGCAAGTCCTTGTTTCCAGGGACCTGTAAGGACAGTGAGTTAATTTTCCTTGTGCTATATTGTGATTAAAAAAAACATTTATTCTAGGGACAGAAAACTCTAGGTAGGGACAGTGTCAGTTTCTTTCACTCTGCAAGTCCTTGTTTCCAGGGACCTGGAAGGACAGTGAGTGAATTGTCCTTTTGCTATATTGTGATTAAAAAAAACATTTATTCTAGGGACAGAAAACTCTAGGTAGGGACAGTGTCAGTTTCTTTCACTCTGCAAGTCCTTGTTTCCAGGGACCTGGAAGGACAGTGAGTGAATTGTCCTTTTGCTATATTGTGATTAAAAAAAACATTTATTCTAGGGACAGAAAACTCTAGGTAGGGACAGTGTCAGTTTCTTTCACTCTGCAAGTCCTTGTTTCCAGGGACCTGGAAGGACAGTGAGTGAATTGTCCTTTTGCTATATTGTGATTAAAAAAAACATTTATTCTAGGGACAGAAAACTCTAGGTAGGGACAGTGTCAGTTTCTTTCACTCTGCAAGTCCTTGTTTCCAGGGACCTGGAAGGACAGTGAGTGAATTGTCCTTTTGCTATATTGTGATTAAAAAAAACATTTTTTTCTAGGGACAGAAAACTGTAGGTAGGGAGAGTATTTTTTTTCTTTCACTCTGCAAGTCCTTGTTTCCAGGGACCTGTAAGGACAGTGAGTTAATTGTCCTTGTGCTATATTGTGCTGAAAAAAACATTTATTCCAGGGACAGAAAACTCTAGGTAGGGACAGTGTCAGTTTCTTTCACTCTGCAAGTCCTTGTTTCCAGGGACCTGGAAGGACAGTGAGTGAATTGTCCTTTTGCTATATTGTGATTAAAAAAAACATTTTTTTCTAGGGACAGAAAACTGTAGGTAGGGAGAGTGTTTTTTTTCTTTCACTCTGCAAGTCCTTGTTTCCAGGGACCTGTAAGGACAGTGAGTGAATTGTCCTTTTGCTATATTGTGATTAAAAAAAACATTTATTCTAGGGACAGAAAACTCTAGGTAGGGACAGTGTCAGTTTCTTTCACTCTGCAAGTCCTTGTTTCCAGGGACCTGGAAGGACAGTGAGTGAATTGTCCTTTTGCTATATTGTGATTAAAAAAAACATTTATTCTAGGGACAGAAAACTCTAGGTAGGGACAGTGTCAGTTTCTTTCACTCTGCAAGTCCTTGTTTCCAGGGACCTGGAAGGACAGTGAGTGAATTGTCCTTTTGCTATATTGTGATTAAAAAAAACATTTATTCTAGGGACAGAAAACTCTAGGTAGGGACAGTGTCAGTTTCTTTCACTCTGCAAGTCCTTGTTTCCAGGGACCTGGAAGGACAGTGAGTGAATTGTCCTTTTGCTATATTGTGATTAAAAAAAACATTTTTTTCTAGGGACAGAAAACTGTAGGTAGGGAGAGTATTTTTTTTCTTTCACTCTGCAAGTCCTTGTTTCCAGGGACCTGTAAGGACAGTGAGTTAATTGTCCTTGTGCTATATTGTGCTGAAAAAAACATTTATTCCAGGGACAGAAAACTCTAGGTAGGGACAGTGTCAGTTTCTTTCACTCTGCAAGTCCTTGTTTCCAGGGACCTGGAAGGACAGTGAGTGAATTGTCCTTTTGCTATATTGTGATTAAAAAAAACATTTTTTTCTAGGGACAGAAAACTGTAGGTAGGGAGAGTGTTTTTTTTCTTTCACTCTGCAAGTCCTTGTTTCCAGGGACCTGTAAGGACAGTGAGTTAATTTTCCTTGTGCTATATTGTGATTAAAAAAAACATTTATTCTAGGGACAGAAAACTCTAGGTAGGGACAGTGTCAGTTTCTTTCACTCTGCAAGTCCTTGTTTCCAGGGACCTGGAAGGACAGTGAGTGAATTGTCCTTTTGCTATATTGTGATTAAAAAAAACATTTATTCTAGGGACAGAAAACTCTAGGTAGGGACAGTGTCAGTTTCTTTCACTCTGCAAGTCCTTGTTTCCAGGGACCTGGAAGGACAGTGAGTGAATTGTCCTTTTGCTATATTGTGATTAAAAAAAACATTTATTCTAGGGACAGAAAACTCTAGGTAGGGACAGTGTCAGTTTCTTTCACTCTGCAAGTCCTTGTTTCCAGGGACCTGGAAGGACAGTGAGTGAATTGTCCTTTTGCTATATTGTGATTAAAAAAAACATTTATTCTAGGGACAGAAAACTCTAGGTAGGGACAGTGTCAGTTTCTTTCACTCTGCAAGTCCTTGTTTCCAGGGACCTGGAAGGACAGTGAGTGAATTGTCCTTTTGCTATATTGTGATTAAAAAAAACATTTATTCTAGGGACAGAAAACTCTAGGTAGGGACAGTGTCAGTTTCTTTCACTCTGCAAGTCCTTGTTTCCAGGGACCTGGAAGGACAGCGAGTGAATTGTCCTTTTGCTATATTGTGATTAAAAAAAACATTTATTCTAGGGACAGAAAACTCTAGGTAGGGACAGTGTCAGTTTCTTTCACTCTGCAAGTCCTTGTTTCCAGGGACCTGGAAGGACAGTGAGTGAATTGTCCTTTTGCTATATTGTGATTAAAAAAAACATTTATTCTAGGGACAGAAAACTCTAGGTAGGGACAGTGTCAGTTTCTTTCACTCTGCAAGTCCTTGTTTCCAGGGACCTGGAAGGACAGTGAGTGAATTGTCCTTTTGCTATATTGTGATTAAAAAAAACATTTATTCTAGGGACAGAAAACTCTAGGTAGGGACAGTGTCAGTTTCTTTCACTCTGCAAGTCCTTGTTTCCAGGGACCTGGAAGGACAGTGAGTGAATTGTCCTTTTGCTATATTGTGATTAAAAAAAACATTTTTTTCTAGGGACAGAAAACTGTAGGTAGGGAGAGTATTTTTTTTCTTTCACTCTGCAAGTCCTTGTTTCCAGGGACCTGTAAGGACAGTGAGTTAATTGTCCTTGTGCTATATTGTGCTGAAAAAAACATTTATTCCAGGGACAGAAAACTCTAGGTAGGGACAGTGTCAGTTTCTTTCACTCTGCAAGTCCTTGTTTCCAGGGACCTGGAAGGACAGTGAGTGAATTGTCCTTTTGCTATATTGTGATTAAAAAAAACATTTATTCTAGGGACAGAAAACTCTAGGTAGGGACAGTGTCAGTTTCTTTCACTCTGCAAGTCCTTGTTTCCAGGGACCTGGAAGGACAGTGAGTGAATTGTCCTTTTGCTATATTGTGATTAAAAAAAACATTTTTTTCTAGGGACAGAAAACTGTAGGTAGGGAGAGTATTTTTTTTCTTTCACTCTGCAAGTCCTTGTTTCCAGGGACCTGTAAGGACAGTGAGTTAATTGTCCTTGTGCTATATTGTGCTGAAAAAAACATTTATTCCAGGGACAGAAAACTCTAGGTAGGGACAGTGTCAGTTTCTTTCACTCTGCAAGTCCTTGTTTCCAGGGACCTGGAAGGACAGTGAGTGAATTGTCCTTTTGCTATATTGTGATTAAAAAAAACATTTTTTTCTAGGGACAGAAAACTGTAGGTAGGGAGAGTGTTTTTTTTCTTTCACTCTGCAAGTCCTTGTTTCCAGGGACCTGTAAGGACAGTGAGTTAATTTTCCTTGTGCTATATTGTGATTAAAAAAAACATTTTTTCTAGGGACAGAAAACTGTAGGTAGGGAGAGTGTTTTTTTTCTTTCACTCTGCAAGTCCTTGTTTCCAGGGACAGAGAAGGACACCTGAAGGTAGCCCTTATTGCTTTTTTCCCATCTCCCTGCAGGCCATCTATTAGAATGTCTGGAAGGCAAACAAGGAGAGGCAGACAGTCAGGAGGCAATAAAAGAGGGCAAGCAGGCTCTGTGTCTGGGGGCAACAGTGCTGGTCGTGGACGCGGTGCATTGTCATCAGCACATGGCCATGGGACACGCTTGTCCTTCTTTTCGGCAGCTGGACATGTTGAGCCACATCATGCCGAAGACTTGGTAGAGTGGATGACCAAGCCCTCCTCCTCCTCCTCATCCTCTCTCACCCAGGCTCAGGGTACTGGAAAAGCAGCTGCCAAAGCGTCGTCTTCCCTGGTATCAATGTCAGACAAATCATCAGTCACTCCTTCCCTAGACCCACCATGTCCTCCTCCTGAGGAGTCCCCCGAACTGTTTCAGCACAGTGTTGGGTACATGCTCCAGGAGGATGCCCAGCGTTTCGAAGGGTCTGATGATGAAACCCAGCTAGAGGAAGGCAGTAGCGTGAGAGCAGACAGAGGGGATGCTCAAGAAGGACACCAATCTGGCAGTCATGTTCCAGCAGCTGCAGCATACTGCCAGATTGGCTCCAGTGATGAGGAGGGAGGGGATGATGAGGTCAATGACTCCACGTGGGTGCCTAATAGGAGAGAGGAGGAGGAGGAGGATGAGGAGGAGGCACATCTCCAACGAGGCAGGATGCCCTTTGGTGGCCAGCGTAAGGGCAGTACACCGACGGAATCACACCGCAGAGCTCCGCCTGTGCAGGGCGCTGCCTCTGCCCGTCATTCAAAAAGTTCTTTGGTGTGGGCCTTTTTTGAGGCTAGTGCATCAGATCGCACAGCTGCTGTTTGCAACATATGTCTCAAGCGTATATCGCGTGGCCAAAACATCAGCCGCTTGGGTACCACATGCCTGACCAGACATATGTTGACCTGCCATGCAGCTCGTTGGCAAGCCTACCTCAAAGACCCACACCAAAGAACAAAGCGGACCTCTCCTTGCACCGCATCAGCTGGGATCTCCAACCCCACTATAACTTCAGTCCTCTCTGAAACATGCACTGAGAGGAATGAAGGTGTAGAATTAGGTGTGTCACAGCCAAGTACTTGCGCCCACTCTGCTAGCAGTACACCGACGTCCGATTCTAGCAGGCAAATTTCCCTGCCCCAGCTGCTGGACCGTCGAAAGAAGTTCACTCCCAGCCATCCACATGCCCAGCGGTTGAATGCTAGCTTGGCTAAATTGCTAGCGCTTCAACTGCTGCCTTTTCAGTTGGTAGACTCGGCCCCCTTCCGTGAGTTTGTGCAATGTGCGGTTCCTCAGTGGCAGGTTCCCAAACGCCACTTTTTCTCACGGAAGGCTATTCCGGCTCTCTACCGGCATGTGGAAGGCAATGTCTTGGCCTCGCTGGACAGGGCGGTCAGCGGTAAGGTGCATATTACCGCTGACTCATGGTCCAGCAGGCATGGACAGGGACGTTACCTTTCTTTCACGGCCCATTGGGTCACTCTTTTGGCAGCTGGGAAGGATTCAGGACAAGGTGCAGTAGTGTTGGAGGTTGTCCCACCGCCACGCCTCCAAAATGCTACTACTGGTTGTGACACACCTCTCTCCTCCACCCCCTCCTCTTCTTCTTCCTCCATGGCCTCTTCCTGTGGTTTGTCCTATGAACCAGCGGTGCTCCGTAGCCGTTCACGGGGCTACGCAAGTACGCAGGCAAAAAGATGCCATGCCGTGCTTGCGCTGGTGTGTTTGGGGGACAGAAGCCACACTGGGGCAGAGGTCCTGTCTGCTCTGCAGGGCCAGGCCGAGAGGTGGTTGACGCCACGCCAGCTTAAGCCAGGAATGGTGGTTTGCGACAATGGCACCAACCTCCTCTCCGCCCTCCGACAGGGACAACTGACCCATGTGCCCTGTGTGGCTCACGTCCTTAACCTGGTGGTGCAGCGGTTCTTGGGCAGGTACCCGGGCTTACAGGATGTCCTGAGGCAGGCCAGGAAAGTCTGTGTGCATTTCCGCAGATCTTATAATGCCAGTGCTCGCCTGGCTGAGCTGCAAAAGGAGTTGAACCTGCCCAAGAACCGCCTTATATGTGACATGCCCACCAGGTGGAACTCAACGTTGGCCATGCTGCAGCGGCTGCACACGCAGCAGAGGGCCATCAATGAGTACCTGTGCGACTACGGCACCAGGACAGGGTCAGGGGAGCTTGGTTTTTTTTCTCCACGCCAGTGGGGCATGATCAGGGATGCATGCACTGTCCTGGCACCATTTGAGGAGGCCACGAGGATGGTGAGCAGTGACAGTGCATGCATCAGTGACACTGTACCTCTTGTCCACCTGTTGGAGCACACGCTGCGTGGAATAATGGACAGGGCACTTGAGGCAGAACAGAGGCAGGAAGAGGAGGACTTCCTTGCCTCTCAAGGCCCCCTTTACCCAGACAGTGTTCCTTCTGTCCCACCCATCGCACAGGAAGAGGAGGAGGAGGAGGAGGAGGAGGAGGAGGATTGTGTCAGCATGGAGGTGGAGGCTGGCACTCAGCATCATCAGCAGCAGTCTTTTAGGGATGATTTACAGTCCCAAGAAACCAGTGGACTTGTACGTGGCTGGGAGGAGGTGGCTGCGGATCATGTCGTCCTTAGTGACCCAGAGGACTCCGGAGCGAATGCCTCAGCAAACCTACGCTGCATGGCCTCCCTGATCCTGCAAAGTCTGCGGAAGGATCCTCGTATTCTTCGGATCAAGGAGAGGGACCATTACTGGCTGGCCACTCTCCTTGATCCACGGTACAAGGGTAAGGTTGCGGACCTTATGTTACCGTCGCAGAGGGAGCAGAGGATGAGACAACTCCGGGAGGCCTTGCAGAAAGGTCTGTGCAACGCGTTCCCAGAGACTGGGAGGTTGCAAACTCCTGGTCCTGGACAACGAGTTGCTGAGGCTTCGGCCAGTCAAAGAAGGAGCGGTGGGGAAGGTGGCCGTCTGACCGATGCGTTCAGACAATTCTTTAGTCCGCAGCCCCAAAGTATGATTGGTTCCAGCAACCATCGCCAGCGTCTGATAAACATGGTGCAGGAATATCTAGGGGCAAGGTCAGACTTGGACACCTTCCCCACCGAAAATCCTCTGGCTTACTGGGTCTTGAGGATGGATCACTGGCCAGAGCTTGCACAGTATGCAATTGAGCTACTGGCCTGTCCTGCATCCAGCGTTCTTTCGGAACGCACATTCAGTGCTGCTGGAGGATTTGTCACGGATCACAGGGTGCGCCTGTCCACCGACTCGGTTGATCGACTGACTTTCATCAAGATGAACCAGTCTTGGATCACCACCAGCTACCACACACCTGATGCTGATATAACAGACTAATTGATTTTAAAATGTCACATCCCTTCAAGACTGATGCTGATGCTGAGTGCCTGTGCTGTTATGTTGACTGGCTATCCTCCTCCTCCGAGTCCTCAATGATACGATTGATGATGATAGCTTGGAAGATCATTTTTGTTTATGGGTGCCGCCACCAGTGCCTAACGCCCAATTTTTCAGCCCCTGTTTAACAGGGGCGTGTAATTACAATTTTTGAAGCAATACTTTGCAACAGGGCTCATTGCTGTGCTCCAAGTACAGTATCTGTGAGGAGTTGCAGTGTTGTGCCACCAGTGCCTAAGGCCCAATTTTTCAGCCCCTGTTTAACAGGGGCGTGTCATTACAATTTTTGAAGCAATACTTTGCAACAGGGCTCATTGCTGTGCTCCAAGTACAGTATCTGTGAGGGGTTGCAGTGTTGTGCCACCAGTGCCTAAGGCCCAATTTTTCAGCCCCTGTTCAACAGGGGCATGTAATTACAATTCTTGATCTAATAATTCACAGCAGGGCCCATTGCTGCACCCACCAAGAGTAACTGTCAGGGCTTACAGTGTTGTGGCACCAGCACCACCATCAAAGGCCCAATTTTTACTACCACTGTTCAACAATTATATGTAATTAAAATTCCTGATATAATAGTTGACAGCAGGGCGTTCCAGCACCAACCAAGAGTAACTGTGAGTGCTTACAGTGTTGTGCCAACACCAACAACTAAGGGGCCTATTTCTGCAGAGTATATACGGCAGGTCCCTACTTTCAAACATCCAACTTACAAACGACTCCTACTTGCAAACGCAAGAAGACAACAGGAAGTGAGAGGAAATCTACCACTAGGAAGGAAAATTCTCTCCTGTAAGAATAAATATGGGAGAAAGGTGTCTCCTCTGTACTGATGCTTTATCAGCAATCCTTGTTTCAAGAAAAACACCACATTTCAAAAACAGTTGTCATTGGGACGGAAAGTGAGGTGAAATGTTCTGAACAGGGGCACAGACAGCAAAACAAATGTTACAGGGGTGATAACCCTTACCTATGTTTTCCAAAAAGTTTAAAAATAGATTTTTGGGCTGGAGCTACACTTCAACAATGTACCTGTTCAAAATTACAAACAGATTCTACATAAGAACAAACCTACAGTCCCTGTCTTGTATGCACCGCCTGTATACGGCTGTTCAGAGTATATAGGGCCTTTTTTATTTTATGTGCGGGGTTCCCCTTAATATCCATACAAGACCCAAAGGGGCTGGTAATGGGCTGGGGTAGGGGGGGGGGGGTCATGGGGTAGCTATGCCATTTTTCTTAAAGAATTTCATCCATATTACCGGGACCAGACATTACATTAAAGCCGCAAGCAGTTTTAAATGGCTTTTTTTTCCTTTAGAAGTGTCATTTTGTGCAGGGACAGTTCTAAACACGGGAAACACGTGGCACTTCACAGGCATACTTTAGACACCCCCCAGGTACGATATTTAAAGGAATATTTGACTTTTTTTTTTCACTTTATGCATCATTAAAATGACTGCTCCCGAAAAACGACCGTTTTTAAAACTTCTTTTTGCATTGATACATGTCCCCTGGTCAAGAACCCAGGTTCCCAAACCGTTTTTAGGACAATAACATGCATAATAGTTGTTATAATTAGCACTTTAGAATTCGAACGTTCGCATCCATTGTATTTAATAGGGTTCTAATGTTCGTTCGAACTTCCGGTCCGTTCGCGGGTTCTGGTGCGAACCGAACCCGGGGGTGTTCGGCTCATCACTAATCAGCAGCAATGAACGATCAATGACTTAGGTAGCAATGGTTTAGCAAAGAAATAGCCAATGGTTTAGCAAAGAAGAGCAAATCTTTCAGTATCAAGCAAAGACAGAATCAGCAGACTAATCTCTCCTAAAGCCGGAACTCATGTGACCGGGGCCGATGGCGTGGCGGCCTTTTAAATGGTGGGGCGTGTACTAAAGCCCCTGAGCTGTAATTGGCTACAGCCGTCCTGCCTGTAGCCAATTATTGCTCTCCGAGTTTCGGGCGCTGTGATTGGCCAAGCATGCGGGGTCACAGTGCATGCTTGGCCAATCATCAGCCAGCAATGCACTGCGCCGGCCGCGCCGGCCGCAATGCATTGCGGGGCCGCTCGCATCACACGAATGTGATGCGAACGGCCCAAATAGTTCTGGGCTCGACGAGCGAGCGAACGCCCGATGCTCGATTCGAACATGGGTTCGAATCGAGCACCGGGCCCATCCCTATTTTCCAATGTAGTGCAAAGCAACGGGTACACTTTCATGCCCCACTCTGCATACATGCTCAACTTTCTTTGTTCAGCTACTCAGCTGCCAGGAGCAAAGAAAATACCAGATACACTGGGATATGGGGAGCATGAAAATCATCCCTCTTTCAGCATTGCTACTTGGCCAAGCACTATCATATCAGGGTGGGCAGATGATTCTCAGCCCTGTATAAGCTCTGACTGTGAGAGTGTAGTTTACACAAAATGTTGTTTGCTCAGGACCGGTTCACAGCAGAACACACTGTAGAAAAGGCACGTTCTGTGGACATTTCCCACACCATGCTCAAAATGCTCTTCCTATGCAATCTGCTGCCGGTGCCTAATGTTAACAGCACACCAAATGCAGATCGCAAATTCAGTGCGTTTGCAGGCACCGAGTCACATGGTATCACAGTACCGTGCAATTTGACGTTATGCGTTTATCTACTTTTAAATCTACTTTTTTAATATTCTGATGCGATTTGAGCCAATTCAAGTAAACGGGCTGCAAAATCACACTGCATGAGAACTGGTCTTTAACCTCAATGACTTAATGGAGAAGCAGTTGGGTGGAAGGAAGGCAAGTACTGTATATGTTGTTGGGGAGAGAGCATTGTCCTGCATTAAAAAAGGTTCACTTAAAAGGGTTAACGCCAGTATTTACTAACATTATACACATAAATAGCAGAATACAACATACATCTCAGGGGTGCAATAACCCTTTATTTATACAAAAATGCATGTACAGAAAATTTGAAGAAAACATGTAGTGGTTTTATATATATTTTCATTATTGGGGTCATATATGGAGTTTACAGAGCTCAATAGCTCAAGCTGTAATTTAAACACACACTAGCATAGAAGTGGAGCAAAGGCTCTTACCCTTCCCTCTAAGTATCTCTGTCTGATGTTTCTATCACAGACAGAAAGTCTAAAGCTTTCCACAAATGTTACAATCTGATTGTTCAAACCTCCTTAGTTCTACCAACAACTATGTAATACAAGGGCCTGCCTGATTGTATAAAAATTCAATACATTGTTTAGGCAGGTCCTTATATTATGTATATTTCATAATTTGAAAAGAAACTGAACATACCGTAGTCTATACAATCAGACTGTATGGTGTATGGCCAGCTTTAAAGCAAATAGTATCTGCCCTTTCTGACCTATAGTGCTTTGGATATTGTTTGTCTTGTAGTAATTTGTTAACCCTTTTCCGACCGTGCACTGTACATTTACTGCAACAGTGTGGGCTGGCTGCGCAGAATCACGTATATATATATTTCCAGGTAGGGGGCAAGCGCGCATGCGCACCTGCCTGGCTGTGCTGTGATTTGTCACAGCACATGCTGATCACTGGGTCCCGACCAATGACTGACCACCCATGATTGGCTCTGATCTTCCCTGAACATAGCTCTGTGAGTTTAAACAACACAGAGCTGTGTTCAGTGATGGGGATCTCGTTGTTTGCTAAGCAGGGAATGAAAACAACTAGACCCCTAGTAAAAACAGCACACAGTACACACATAAAAACTGGTTGGGCACATATTTACCCCCTAGATCGCCCTAGATGTTAACCCCTTCCTCCTGCCCATTATCATTAGTACAGTGATAATGCATATTATTAGCCCTGATCACTGTAATAATGTCACTTGGTATGTCAGTGGCAGTTAGTTAGTTCCCATAAAGACTGGTAGTGTCAGATTGCCTGCTATCACTTATCACCGCCATTACTAATATAAAAATTCATTTCAGTATATATCCCATAGTTTGAAAAACGCTATAACTGTCACACAAACCAATCAATATACACTTATTGGGGCATGTAGCACAATACATTTTGCCCAAAATATTTTAAGAGATTTTATTTTTTTTATTTTTTTATGGGATATATTTTATAGCAGAAAGTAAAAAATATTGTTGATTTCCTTCCAGGTGTCACCACTAAAATGCCTAGCACCTGTACAACAGACCTCTGTAAGGTCAGGTTCACACTAGCTAATGCTCTGAAATGTAATCCACAGCCGACACAATCTCAGCCTGTAATGGGGACAAAGAGAAGAAGGGAGGGACAGCTAAAGGCAGGATCAACCAGGTATATTTCACGCTACACAAAATGAATACTTTAGTGGTTTTGTGAGTATGAACACTCTATTATATAGCATGTAATGAGAGTTTTTCATAGCCTGGGTTTAATGATATTTTAACTCATATAATTATGGCTGATCAGTGTACACTGGGGTTATTCCCATGCCTGGCTGGATCACTGAAGCACAGTGACTGGCTCATTGATGGATACAGTGGATTGATTCTGATAATCCAAGGTTGTTTGCAAGAAAGGTTGCTCTTTGCAAGCAAATTTTCCCCAGACCATAGTGAATGGTGAAATTTTACTTTGTAAAGAATGCTGAATTACATGCAATGAAAATAAAACAAATTGAATTTTTGCTTAGACATGATTGGACGATGAAAGTAAGCAGAACTTCACCTCATTCACTGAGTTCTGGGGTCGATTCTCCAGCCTATTTAAATTAACCCTAATGCTACAACAATGCACCTGATTGGATTGCTGTCATGTGTATCTTGAAACTTGCAGGATGTTGCAAAACATAGCTATTGAAGTACATTCTGCAGAAGTGATCTTTAAAACAGACATTTAAAGTTACATAATACTCAGATTAACCATGAACTATACCGTTGAAATTCATATGTATTCAGTATGTGAAATGTCTTACCTGCCAAAATGTGTAACTCTGTTTCACAAGTCTTATGATGTACATAATGTTAAAGCACTGGAAAAGAAGAGCATGTGGGACATGTTGGATGCCTGTGTCTCCCGCCATAGGCCACGTTCAATCCTTCGAACCATACATTACTTTAATCTTCATCAGTCATGTAGAGGTCAGAGAAAGAAGCCATGGCACACAGCAAGAATTATATTCATCTGACACTCTTGGAAGTGTTGAATGCTGAAGACACTAATAAAGGCTGCAGAACTGAAGCAGAGTGAAGGAAGGACACCAGAGAAATGAGTGTAATAGCTCTCCTCAAACAGAGACCTGATGGTTTATTTTATTTGGAGACCGGATATGGTGTTTTTAAAGCAATTGTAAAGGTAAAATAAAAAAACAAAAAACAAACATGTCTATACTTACCTGCTTTGTGCAATGGAATTGCACAGAGCAGCCCTGATCATCCTCTTCTTGGGTCCACCCACCGGTGCTCCTGGTCCTTCCTCTCTGTCTAGTCGCTTCCCATGGGGGCACTAGTGCGTTCTCGCTCCTGAGCCCCACTGCTGCTTCCATTGTCACAGACAGTGGGACTCTGCCCCTCTCCCCGCTCCCTCATCACTGGCTTTGATTGACAGCACTGGAAGCCAATTGCTCCCGGTGTCCCAACAAAGCCAGCGAGACCTGGAAGTAAGGGGAGAGAAGAGCTGCAGACGTGCACAGTGCTTGATCAAATGAGGGCTCATGCCGCGTACACACGACCATTTTTAATGACGAGAAAATTTTCATTTTTTAAAATGGTCATTAAAAATGATCGTGTGTGGGCTTTCCAGCAGTTTTCCCGACGAGAAAAACGCAGAGAATCATGACGAGAAAAATTGGAACATGCTCTAATTTTTCACGTAGTTTTTTACATCGTCGTTTTTCTCGTCATGAAAAACGGCCGTGTGTGGGCTTTAACGACGTGAAAAAAAATGCGCATGCTCAGAATCAAGTATGAGACGGGAGCGCTCGTTCTGGTAAAACTAGCGTTCGTAATGGAGATAGCACATTCGTCACGCTGTAACGGACTGAAAAGCACAAGGCTGAAAAGCGCAAATCGTAGCTCAAAAAACTTTACTAACATGAAGGGTGGCGCCATCCGAATAGAACTTCCCCTTTATAGTGCCGTCGTACGTGTTCTACGTCACCGCGCTTTACTCGCTAATTTTTTTCCACGATAGTGTGTAGGCAAGGCAGGCTTGAGAGGAAACACGAAAAATCACGTCGAGAAAAATGCAGTTTTTTTCAATGACATTAAAAACGGTCGTGTGTACGCGGCATAAGGTAAGTATAAGGATGGGGTGAGGGGGGATGCTGATGCCTAAACATTTTTTACCTCAATGCAAGGAATGCATTAAGGTAAAAAAAGTTTAGGCTTTAGAACCACTTTAAATGCCCCATACACACGATCATTTTTCATGCCGTTAAAAATGCCATTAAAAAAAATGGCCATTAAAAATGATCGTGTGTATGCTCCAGAGCATTTTTAACGACGTGAAAAACGGGCATTAAAAATTTCGAACATGCTCTCTTTTTTCACGTCGTTTTTCATGTCGTTTTTTTTAACGACGTCAAAAACGATAGTGTGTATGCTTTAACGACGTGAAAAAAAATGCGCATGCTCAGAATCAAGTATGAGACGGGAGCGCTCGTTCTGGTAAAACTAGCGTTCGTAATGGAGATAGCACATTCGTCATGCTGTAACGGACTGAAAAGCACTAGACTGAAAAGAGCGAATCGTCTCTCAACAAACTTTACTAACATGAAGGGTGGCGCCATTCGAACGGAACTTCCCCTTTATACTGCCGTCGTACGTGGTGTACGTCACTGCGCTTTTCTTGAACATTTTTTAAAATGATGGTGTGTACGCAAGACAGGCTTGAGAGGAAACAAGAAAAAAAATGACGAGAAAAACGTCAGTTTTAAAAATTACATTAAAAATGATCGTGTGTATGGGGCATTAGGACTGTGATTATGTGCATGTACATGGGTTCATTAAAAAGGGCTGTCAATGGAGTACAAAATGCTGTACCAATCAGATTTCAGCTCAATGTGGTCTGATTACAAAGAAATTATTTTTGATAGTTTGATGTGGGTGACTAATACCATGTCATGTTACTATGGAGGTTTGTGTAGTTGAATAATAAAGGATCAAGTCAGGAAAGACTGTACACACTCCACATTTGTGTTTACCATCATATATTTATTACCTGTACATTGTTAAAAAAAACTTAATGGTACATACTTCTAATATCTTACATTCAGTTTTCTTTAACATCCATGTGCCCTATATCATGCTTTGCTTTAGAACATATTTGGCATACTATTACAGACAGTGTAAGACAACTGTAGTCCACAGCTAGGCCTTAAAGCTGAAGTAGGTTCTATGGGTGAACCTATGACCATAAATTGAACCTATGTATAATTTAGCTCAAGCAGTAAAGCAGTAAAGCTAAAACACAGTACTGTGCCTTCATATCAATTCTTATAAACACCTTTTCTTTGAGGTAAGGGGCACTACTGGGAACCAATCAGGTACGCTTCATGAAAGTATTGTAATAAGTAACACACTGATAGGAGGAGCATGCTGAGTAAGCTTAGTTAAAATTGTTATTATGCTGCTAAACCTTCAAGCATACCTCCCAACTGGCACGGATTGTGCGGGTTTTACCCGCAGAGGCTCCTCCTTCCCGCACTCCCGCGAGACTATCATGTTTCCCGCACAGCAGGAAACATGAACAGAAGAAGAAGAGGAGCAGCAGCAGCAGGTAAGAGCCCCCCCCCGCGATCGACGCACTAGTATGCCCCCCCCCGATCGGAGGCCCCCCGCCGCGCCCCAAATTCCCCCCCCCCCCCCGCTCGACAACTTTTTTTTTTTTAAATGCTCCGGCGGCCCCTCTCTCCGCTCAACAACTCTGGTTGGCAGGGGAGAGGGGACATCAGAATGTCCCGCAAAGGGACTTTACAAAGTTGGGAGGTATGCTTCAAGGTCCAATATGCAGGATCTGTTACCCGTCACCTGATTGGCTGAAACGTCAGGCGCTGTGATTGGACGCCTATCAGGCATCCAATCACCTATAGGAGAGGACGGGAGGAGAGGAGGACAGGAGAAGACACATGGAGGACATGTCACCCGCTGCCCCACCAAGACAGGATAAGTGCCAGGCAAACGGAACAAAACAACAACAATTTTTTCCTTAAGCGCTAAAAACTGACAGTCATATGTAAAGCTGTCGTAAATCAACATGGTTAAATGTACTGGAGCCCATTGGAGCCCAGTGCAGCCGCCAAGATTGAAGATGTATGAACAGAAGAAAAAAGCTACAAAGCAGCGCTCTATGGGTTTCCAGAAAGTACGTGTGAAGACATAAGTTGAATAAAAAAATTGTTTATTATGTTGTGAGCTGGGTGAACAAAAACTGCAGGAAACTGTAAAAGCTTTGAATGCTGCAATGCACGGTCATGCAGATGTGTGTTCAAAGTAATAATTTTAAAAGCAAAAAATACCACTGGTGTCATCCGATTGGAGAGGGGTTATTGTCATTCAAAGACTTGCTGGTCAAACATGGCGAGGGACGCCTTAAGCTATGTGAAAATGGATGAGGAGGATTGCAGTCCACTCCCAGCACACTATACCTGGGACCGCAGGGTGCAGGGGAACACTGTGCCAACCGCTGTGGTGTCTGGAGCTGGTGGCCCGGGGAAACCAAACTGGGCTGCGGGGGGGGGGGGCTGCGGGCGGTGGAGTGCAGCAGCTGTTGTGAGATGGTGCAGATTGGGAGAGCCGAGCAGAGCCAAGGGAACCGAGTGCTGCTTTGTAGCTTTTTTCTTGCAGAGGAACAGCAACAGCTGTCAGATTTTGAACACTCTGGGGCTGATTTACTAAAACTGGAGAGTGCAAAATCTGGTGCAGCTGTGCATAGTAGCAAACCAGCTTCTAACTTCAGCTTGTTCAATTAAGCTTTGACAAAAAAATCTGGAAGCTGATTGGTTTAGAGGATAGTATGTGACCGGTCAAATAATATTAATGCATTAAAGTGTCTGTTCACCAACGCCAGAAGTCTGCCAAGCAAAATAGGTGAGTTGGAAGCTCTGGTGCATGAGGAGAGCTATGATGTAATCGGTATTGCTGAAACTTGGCTTCATTCCTCACACGACTGGGCTATTAATATTCCTGGCTATGCACTCTTTCGGAAAGACAGGGTAAAAAGGAAGGGTGGAGGGGTCTGTCTCTATGTGAGAAGTGATCTCAAAGCGAGTGTGAAAGAGGACCTGGTGGATGGAGAGTGTGATGAGTCTGAAGCATTATGGGTAGGACTGCATACAGATGTGCGTAGTTCAAAGCTAATCATTGGAGTTTGTTATAGACCACCCAATGTTAATGAGGAGTTAGAGACTCAGCTCCTTGCACAGATGGAAAGGGCTGCAAGGGCTGGGACGGTGATAATAATGGGGGATTTTAACTACCCAGAAATTGACTGGAGTAATGGAACTGCTGGGACAGTTAAAGGGCAAAAATTTATAAACCTATTGCAGGACAATTTTATGGTCCAGTTTATTGAGGCCCCAACTAGGAATGATGCTCTGTTGGACCTGGTAATCTCAAACCATGCAGAGCGTATTACTAATGTTCAGATAAAGGAACACCTGGGTAGCAGTGACCATAACATGATTTCATTTGATGTTAGTTGTAAGCAAAAATCACATACAGGAAAGATAAAAACACTTAATTTCAAGAGAGCAAATTTTCCAAGGATGAGTGCTGCTCTCCAGGACTTAGACTGGGAAGGAATATTGGCATCAATGGGCACAGAACAGAAATGGGAATTCTTCAAAAAGACTGTTTGGGAACTCACTGCAAAGTATATTCCCATGGGCAATAAGTTTAAAAGGCTAAAAATAAAACCTATGTGGCTCACTGACAAAGTTAAAAAAGCTATAAACTATAAGAAAAGAGCTTTTAAAAAATATAAAAATGAGGGAACACTAGTGTCATTTAAATGTTACAAAGAATATAACAGGATATGTAAAAAGGAAATCAAGGATGCAAAAATTCAAAATGAACGACAGATTGCAAAAGATAGTAGGACAAACCCCAAAAAATTCTTCAAATATATTAATAGCAAAAAGGTCAAGTCTGAGCATGTAGGCCCTTTACAAAATAATCTAGAGTGGGTGACTGGGGACAAAGAGAAGGCTAATTTATTAAATACTTTCTTCAGTTCTGTGTATACAAAGGAGCATGGGGGAGCTCATGTCCAAAATGGGGGTGGTAGTGACACAGCCCCAAATCCACAATGGCTCAAAAGTGATATGGTCCAGAAATATTTAGATGGAATAAAGGTGGATAAAGCACCTGGACCAGATGGCATACACCCACGGATCCTAAAAGAATTGAGCTCTGTAATTTCAAAGCCATTGTATTTAATTTTTAGGGACTCATTAATGACAGGAATAGTACCACTGGATTGGCGCAGGGCCAATGTGGTGCCTATATTTAAAAAGGGAATTAAGTGTTTACCAAGTAACTATAGACCTGTTAGTTTAACTTCTATAGTTGGGAAAATACTGGAGAGATTAATAAAAGACCACATAGATGAGTTCTTGCTGGAAAAAAACTATTTAAGCAACAGACAGCATGGATTCATGAAAGACAGAAGTTGTCAAACAAACCTGATTTCTTTTTATGAAGAGGTAAGTAAGACCTTGGACAGAGGGGTGGCTGTGGACGTGGTATACTTGGATTTTGCAAAAGCGTTCGATACAGTTCCCCACACACGGCTCATGTGTAAGGTAAAGTCTACAGGATTGGAAATATCAGTTTGTAAATGGATAGAAAACTGGCTAAAAGACAGAATTCAGAGAGTAGTGGTTAATGATTCTTACTCTGAATGGTCCAAGGTTATCAGTGGTGTACCCCAAGGTTCAGTGCTGGGACCCTTACTTTTTAATATGTTTATAAATGATATTGGGTCTGAGATCAAAAGTAACATTTCTGTCTTTGCAGATGACACCAAGCTATGCAGTGGAATAACGTCCTTACAGGATGTCGCCAATTTACAAGCCGACCTCAATGCTCTGTCTAATTGGGCGACTATGTGGCAGATGAGGTTTAATGTTGATAAATGTAAAGTTATGCACTTGGGGGCTAATAATATGAATGCATCATACATACTAGGGGGAGTACAACTGGGGGGATCCGTAGTGGAGAAGGATCTGGGGGTTTTGGTAGATCATAAGCTCAATAATGGCATGCAATGCCAAGCTGCGGTTTCCAAAGCGAGCAAAGTCCTTTCTTGTATTAAGAGAGGTATGGTCTCCAGAGAGAGAGATATCATTTTGCCCCTGTTCAAATCATTAGTAAGACCTCATCTGGAATATGCAGTTCAGTTTTGGGCCCCAGTTCTCAAAAAGGATATTGGGGAACTGGAGAAAGTGCAGAGAAGGGCAACCAAACTGATAAGAGGCATGGAGGAGCTCAGCTATGAGGAGAGATTAGAGGAACTGAATTTATTCTCTCTTGAGAAGAGGAGATTAAGGGGGGATATGATCAACATGTACAAATATATAAGGGGTCCATATAGTGAACTTGGTGTTCAGTTATTCACTTTACGGTCAACACAAAGGACAAGGGGGCACTCTTTGCGTCTAGAGGAAAAGAGATTTCACCTCCAAATACGGAAAGGTTTTTTCACAGTAAGAGCTGTGAAAATGTGGAATAGACTCCCTGCAGAGGTGGTTCTGGCCAGCTCAGTAGATTGCTTTAAGAAGGGCCTGGATTCTTTCTTAAATGTACATAATATAACTGGGTACTGACATTTATAGGTAAAGTTGATCCAGGGAATATCCGATTGCCTCTCGGGGGATCAGGAAGGAATTTTTTCCCCTGCTGTAGCAAATTGGATAATGCTCTTCTGGGTTTTTTGCCTTCCTCTGGATCAACTGTGGGTATAGAATTGGGTATATGGGATTGTACGATATATGTTTATTTTTATTTTTTTATTTTTATTTTTTACGGTTGAACTGGATGGACTTGTGTCTTTTTTCAACCTGACTAACTATGTAACTATGTAACTATGTAACTATGGTTTCTATGCACAGCTGCACCAAATTTTGCATTCTCCAGTTTTAGTAAATCAACCCCTCTATGTTCTAGCACCAAGCATAGGACAGCAGGCCAGATGGCAGGCAAAGTGGAATGTGATATAGATAATAGAACAGGCCAGGATAATGGTTGCTACTGGCTGGGAGCAGATTATCTACCAGCAACCTGCCAAGTTACCGCCTACAGATCCACTACTGGGAACTCTGAGGTAAGTATGATATTTGGGTGCATGGTACAGTGTGCTGAGTGTACTGGGGTGCATGCTGTTGACTTAGCGTATTTATCGGCGTATAACACGCACTTTTTTCCCCTGAAAATCAGGGGAAAATCGTGGGTGCATGTTATAAGCAGACCCCGCTATCTGTGAGGGGAAGTGGAGCGAACGCCCTGATATACACATAGCCGAGTGTACTGTGTACTCGGCTAGGCTCGGCTCCTCTCGCAGTCACGCCCAGCCCCGCCATTGGACCTGTGTTATGTCCATCATAGGAGCCTGGCCAAGGGGCGGGACTGGACGGGACTGCGAGAGGAGCCGAGAAGAGCCGAGTACACAGGACATCCGGCTCTGTCTATCTCTGCGCCGCGGCGGTAATTTTAAACGATCATGCTGCAATGACACTGGGCAAGGCTGCAATGATGCTGGGCAAGACTGCAATGACGCTGGGCAAGGCTGCAAATGACATTGGGCAAGGCTGCAAATTACACTGGGCAAGGCTGCAGATGGACACTGATCATTCTGCAATGATGGACAAGGCTGCAGATGGACACTGATAAGGCTGCATTGATGGGCATTTGAATGTAAGTTTTTATCCTTAAACTTCCCTCCTAAAAGTTATTTTCCTTAAAATTCCCTCCTAAACTTGGGGTGCGTGTTATACGCTGATAAATACGGTAAGTTGGGTCCATTGTGTATTGTGTCGAGTATATTGGGAGCATGCTGCAGAGTACTGAATGTGTCAATGTGCGGTGTGCAGAGTGTAACAAAAAGCATGGTGCAGTGTGCTAAGTGTGTCATGGTGGGGATGTCACACGTGTACTGGGGTACAGGATGTGGTGTGCTGAGCATATTTGTCATGTATGCTGGCTTGCTGACTGCATTGGGGTGCATGTTGCAGTATGCTGTGTGTGAATGTATTTTGGGTGTATAGTGCAGTGTAGTCAGTGTATTGTGGGTAATACTTAAAAACTCATCCACGTTTTGACTAAAACTGCCTGTGCATGCCTTTGACCTCAGTTTTTACATTGGCTTTGGGCTCCTCGTTCCGTAGAGACACACCTTCCACCTCGTACAGAATTTCAGTGGTTTTAGGTCAGGAACTCCATTTTGTTGAAAACAGGACCTAACAAAGTTCATACTTAAATGAGTTGTGATAGCTCACATTTGTATTGCTTTCAGTAAGTTCTTATTCAGTGAAATGATATTTGCTTAAGATTTGATAGTACAATCTCCTTCTTTGCAGAAATAAATATAAGACAATGCCAAAGCACCAATAATCTGAAAGCTGTGGATGAAACCAGAAAGGCTGCTAAATCTGACCACACATGCAGGCTTACGCAATTCCCTCTGAGATGCTCCGCCTCAGTTCCTTCATTTCTTTTTATTAAATTTTAAACATCACTGCAGCCACAACAGAGTTTGTAGTTGGCTCCCGGAGGACCCAGTATAAACACCATTGGTAAATAGAAGTCAGGAAAGTTTAGTTTTGTGAACACATGCAAAATTGTGTATGTTAAAGGCATTGTCCCCTTTTCACTGCAAGTCCAGCACTTTGGTTGTTATTTATCCTATGGGCAAACAAGGTAAGTGCAAAGGGCAGCATGGTGCTAAGGTGCAAAAAAAAAGGTTTTTCAGTCTTTTACAAAATATGTTTTTGTACTAAAAATAAAAAAGGCATTTGAGGCAGTAGATAATTTGGATGTGTGCAATGTCACTGGGCTTAGTACGGCAGCTCTTGGCAGTCATCCCGCTGTGTTCATCCACAATACGCTGCTTCTTAAGCCTCGTACACACGGTCGGACTTCAAACAAACTTTTCCGTGGATTTTTGTCCGAAGGGAGTTGGGCGGGAACACCCATAGCATACACACGGCAGGACTTTTCTGCAAACTTTCCCAAAACTTTCCCAACATCACGTGGTTTTTCTGCTCTTTACCGCCACCCTTTGGTCAACTTCTGCTATTGTTGGTTGATTTTAACATTGGTTCTGGGCATGCGTGTTTGTACTTCGGACAGAAGTCCGATGGATTTCTGTACACACAATAGGACTTTGCACCGTAGGACTTTTGTTGCCGAAAAGTTTGTCCGTTTGCAGAGCAAACTTTTGTCCGATGAAAACCGAAAAAGTTTGTCCGATGGAGCGTACACACGGTAGGATTTTTTTGAAAACTTGATAATTTTGAAGTTTGTTGTCAAAAAGTCCTACCGTGTGTATGGGGCTTAAGTCACAGTCCCTTACAGGGTACAGATTGCTCTATCATCTTTTCTGTCATAGTAACTATAGATCAATTATGGCTTTTTTCCAGCTTGGCTCATTGCCTTCACAAAGCCTTGGATCTCCTGTTCCAAAAGTTTGTTCCTCTTCTCTGCGTCATCTCGTGATCGCTCCATGTTTTGCAAGGTAATTTCTAGAGCCTTCCGTTGATTTTGTTCTTTTTCTAGATCTTCATTCAATTTAACTACTTTTTTCCACACTTCAAAGTTTTCTTTCTCTATGCTGCAAAGATATACACAAAAATATTTATATTTATATATTTACTAGGTTTCACTAAGAAATTCACTTGATAACATTTGTGCTAGATATAAACACAATTGCTGTTCGTTCACAACAAATTGCTGAAGGGTGAAGTGAAGAAAGGAGATTAATTAGTGATTTGGGTTAAATAAGTGTTAATAAACAGGTAAAAACTGCATTAAAAAACATATTTTACTTGTGAGGATGCTGGACATTATGTTCATATCAATGGTCACTCACAGTTTAAATACATTGTAACAAAAATATTATATCAAAGTCTGCAATCACAATATCAAGCTGGTCCTAGCAATTTTGACAAGTATTACTGCCGCTGTGCAGGAAGGGCTGCTGGTTTACAAGGTACACACAAGGTATTCAGATTAGGTATTTTTAGGCGTATCTTCTGCAGGGCCGTCTTAATAGCATCATGACAATGCAGACAATGAATGGAGACAGTGCAGGTAAACTGACATCAAGTAGGTAGGAGGCAGACAAGCGGAGCTTCCCCTTTTGGGTGGAGCTCCGCATTAACTACATGAACAGTAACCTATACAGCAAAGAAACAGTGGGAAAATACTACATACATAAAAGTAACAAAGCTGTCCTGTGCATATAATATATCTGCTAGATTGATGCCTCCCCAGCACTATGGACCCTCTATGCCCTATCCTCCTAGCCCTCTGACCCCTCTACACCCCAGCTATCCCCCCAGCACTCGGACCCCTCTACACCCCAGGTATCCCACCAGCACTCTGACCCCTCTACATCCCAGGTATCCCCCAGAACTCTGATCCATCTACACCCCAAATATCCCCCCAGCACTCTGACCCCTCTACACCCCTGATGTCCCCCCAGCACTCTGACCCCTCTACACCCTAGATATTCCCCCCCAGCACTGTAACCATATACCATAAGATACCCCTTGTATTGTGACCCCACTACATCCCTGATATCCCCTACACTGTGGCCTCTCTACATCTCTTCCTTCGAGTCCCGAGCATTCAAGCTACATGGGGTGGGGTCAGAGTGTCACTGACGCTCCGACCCTGCCCCTCCCTGCTGGCTATGAAATAATAGGTATCATTTTGCACAGCTTGGCGCACCGCTGCCAGCCTGCCTCCCCTGTGTATCCATCACTCTCAGTGCCATCATGGGGACCCCAATTTCGGGGCAGCAAGGGCTCAAGGACCAGCTGCTTTGGGGAAAGTTCAGGGCCCCCCCATGCAGCTGGGGCCCCTGGGCAGTGCCCAGGTGTGCCCTCTCATTAAGACAGCCCTGATCTTCTGCACCCAAGGTTGGCATCTGGTTATCTATACCTTTTTTAAGTCAAACGTTCACTGTGATTAAGCCCCTATTTGGTGAAACATTAGAGAGGGGCCAGTCCAGAGCTATGGGGATGGATGAGGAAAGAGTGACCACAGTATCCACTGCATATGTTAGAGCAGGGGTCTCAAACTGGCTGCCCTCTACAGCTTTTGCAAAACTACAAGTTCCATGAGGCATTGCAAGGCGGACAGTTACAAGCATGACTCTCACAGGCAGAGGCATGGTGGGACCCCTGTGCTAGAGAATCTCTGTACCCTGTGACAAACCTGTCCAGTTTATTGTTGAATCTGGAGGCCAGAAGGTCTTAATGACAGAATGTGCTGTAGGGGCCTGGAGTGGAACAGGGTGAATGGGATCGCCTCACCCAGAGGCACTCATGCTGAAGCAAAGAGTTGGGCAACTCATGGACTGAAGAGTACAAGTCTGTCAGGGGACGTGAAGTTTTTCCTTGGGAGGAAAAACTCTGACTTGAGCTATGTCTCAGACTAGACCCAGCAATGAACTAATTCTAATGCTGATTTCTCAAGGTTCAGGAACCATCTGAATTTGTGCAAAGTCTAGATGGTCAGGAAAAATTTGTTCTTCAGAACCAATGCTTACTATTTCCTCATTAGGTGACCATCCATATGTTCCACAATGGAATTACCCTGAGAGCACAAAAAGGCTAGTACTGGCGCTAGCACTTTGGTGAACACCCGAAGTGCAGAAGATAGGCAGCATGGAAGTTCCACAAACTAAAAGTGCAGAGGACCCACAGCAAAGCATAGAAATCACTGTTGCACCTTAAAGATGGGGACACACAGGTAAGAGAGGTAGATTTCCAGAGAGGCCAGAAACTCTCTGATGGAGAAAGGCTGTAACATACCTGGTGGATTCCATGCAGAATTTCCTGGCCTTAATATTTAGGGCCTTGAGATCCAAGATGGAGTGAATTCCCACTTTTGGCTTAGAAACTTTAAACAGGTTGGCGTAGAACCCCTGCAACCAGTCTGCCACAGGGACAGGGGAAATAATACCCTATTCCTGAAAACCCACTAGGAAGGTATGCAAATCTGTGCAGTGACACAGACAGGTTGGAATTGATAAACTGCGGAGGGAGCTGGTATAGCCCTTAAACACCTACCACACCCAAGCATCTGAGATGCAAGCTTTCCAAGTGTCCACAAAGTCTGAGAGACATCTTTCCACTTTGTAAAATGGGGGGTGCACCCACATATGGGCTTTTCTGAGGGTTGGGGAGACTTGTTGTTTTAAAGCTTGCAGTTAGACGGGGGGACCCAGACTTGGCTCATAAATACAATCATATTTCAGTCGATCAGAATATGAGATTGCATGTGGAAACAGAGAAGCAATTGATAATTTACAATCATATATTAACTGTCAACGAAATGCACTTCTGTGTGTGGCATATCGCCCATATGGGTTTTTAACTATAGATTGATTCTTCGGAAGACATTGGTCAGAAAAAAAAATTGATAAAAGTATTTATGGTTTAAGGCCACCATTAGTATTCAGATGCAATTGTTTTTGCACATAGAGAATTTCCAACATGCCCCAAAACCCTCCATTGGATTTGCACTGTTATCCTTTCTATGAAGTAAAACAAAAATGAACTTGTCAATGTGTACATGGCTAAGTTAAAAGAATATGACAGCTAGTGCTGATAGTCTCAGTAAGACATCACCCAATCTATGGTCACCCTAATTTGCTTAGATTCAAGGCCAAGAATTTGACCACAATAGAGTACACTTCACTAATGAGCACTACCATCTTCCCCTGGATGGGAGTAACTTGTAAACTATGGGAAGGGCAGATTCAAAATGTACTGTTTTCAGAATGCTGGTAAAATAAAACAATTTCTTGAGGATTTAAGGCATATGCAGTGTTTTTTTTTTTTTGTTGCTTCTAGCACCAAAGATTGGTACCTGACAAAAGAAGGAGGAATGGGGGGCATGGCTTGGACATGGCGGAGTGAGGTGGCTTTCTGTTTGAGCTCCCGACTCCCGACCTGCAATCTATGGCTGAAATGGACATTTGGCTAGCAAAACCAAGCCTGAAATGACATACAAGAGACGGAGGAAGACCAGGGGATCAAAATCTGCTAATCCAGAAGCATCGATCAGAAGATATCTTACATCCCCGGCTCCGACAGCAATCTCCCCTGCGGCACCACGTGGCGAGAGAGGACAGGGTGACTTACCCTCCACATCCATGGCTGCCTCACAGCGAGGTGTCTCGCGCTCGTTGGAGGGGCTGCCCTCCCTCCTGGTGCCTTCTCATGACAGTCAGGGTGGCTCTATGGCATCTGCAGGATCCTCGCAGACGGACGCGGACATCAGGTCCCTGCTACAGGCGCTTCCAACTAAGGCCTACATGGCGGGCCTCATGGCAAGAATGGAGGAGCAGCACCGCCGTGATTTCCAGGGGCTTCGCTCTGAGGTTCACGCACTTGACGAACGAGTCGGACAGGGAGAGGTGGAGAGGAGCGCTTTGGAGCTCCGGGTCACCCAATTAGAAAAAGGCCAGGAGGCCTTCCAGGACAGGCTGGCGGATGTGCAGCTCCAAGCCGAGGACCAGGAAAACAGGAGCCGCCGCAACAACCTCCGGGTTCGGGGGTTGCCAGAGGCAACGGGTCCGGAGAATCTACTGGACACTATCCTGGCTATCTTCCGGCAGCTTCTAGGCCCGGAGGCTCCGGCCGCCTTGAAGTTCGATAGAGTCCACCGCGCACTGGGGCCGAAGCCGCAGGATCCTGACCGCCCTAGAGATGTCATTTGCCGCCTGCACCGCTACGCACACAAGGAGCAAATTCTCAGGGCGGCATGGATCAAGGACCGGATCGACTTTGATGGAGCGGAGCTGTCGATCTACTCAGATGTGTCCAGAGCAACACTACAAAGACGGGCTATGTTGAAACCCCTTCTGGAGCGGCTGCGGCGAGCTGCGGTGCCATATAGATGGGGCTTTCCACTCCAGCTATCGCTCAGGAAGGGGGGAAATTCCTTCACGCTGAGGCGCCATGCAGATCTCCCAGACTTGTTCCTTTTTCTGGGCATGGAACCCTTCCACCTGGCTGATTGGCTGAATCCACTCTCAGCTAGAGATCCTCGTCAAGCTCCCAGGGCACCGGGACCGGGTCTGCCGCGCCGCTCCACCAGGCGAAGGGGAGGCGATCAGCTGCCGGCTAGAGCCCAGGATAACGAAGCCTGACCGGCCAGTCCTGCTACTGTGAGTTTTTCTGTTACGGGGTGGCCCACACTGTAAAATGTACCCCTTATCAATTCACATAAGGGGGGCCGGGATCTGGGGGTCCCCTTTATTAAAGGGGTCTTCCAGAATCCGATAAGCCCGCAGACCCCCACAACCACCGGGCAAGGGTTGTGGGGATGAGGCCCTTGTCCCCATCAACATGGGGACATGGTGCTTTGAGGGGTCACAGACACCCAAAGCATCCTCCCCATGTTGAGGGCATGATGCCTGTTACGGTTCAGGAGGGGGGGTCGTGCTCTCGTCCCCCCCTCTTTTCCTGCAGCCTGCCAGGTTGCGTGCTCGGATAAAGGGTCTGGTATGGATTTTTGGGGGGAACTCCACACCATTTCTTTTCAAATTTGGCGTGGAGTACCCCTTAAAATCCATACCAGACCTGAAGGGTCTAGTATGGATATTTGGGGGGAACCTAACGTAATTTTTTTTTTTTTATTTGATGCAGGGTTCCCCTAAATGTCCATACCAGACCTGAAGGGCCTGGTAATGCAATTTGGGGGGACCCCCACCCCACGCAATTTTATTTTATTTTTTATCAATTACTTTTCTCTGTATTGCCAGGAGCCAACAATTCATTATAGCCGCGAGTGCTTTAAATTCCTTTTTTTCCTTCAGAAATTACACTTTGTGCAGGGACAGTTCTGAGTACGGGAAACAAGCGCTGTTTACAGGCATACTATACAACCCCCCCCCCCCCCCCCCGGTACGAAACTTAAAGGAATATTTTACTTTTATTATTTCACTTTAAGCATTATTAAAATCGCTGCTCCCGAAAAAACTGCAGTTTTTAAAACTTTTTTTTGCATTGATACATGTCCCCTGGGGCAGGACCCGGGTCCCCAAACCCTTTTTAGGACAATAACTTGCCTATTAGCCTTGATAATTAGCACTTTTGATTTCGAACGTTTGAGTCCATTGTATTTAATAGGGTTCTAAAGTTCGTGCAAACTTTAGGTCTGTTCGTAGGTTCTGGTGCGAACCGAACAGGGGGGTGTTCGGCTCATCCCTATTTCTAGTATATAGGAACAACGATTGGTCTCCTCCCCAAGTCAGTCCCACCCCCCCACAGTTAGAAGACACACTGAGGGAACACATTAAACCCCTTGATCGCCCCCTAGTGTTAACCCCTTCCCTGACAGTGACATTTATACAGTAATCAGTGCATTTTTATAGCACTGATCGCTGTATAAATGTCAATGGCTCCAAAAATGTGTCAAAAGTGTCCGATCTGTCTGCCGCAATTTCACAGTCCCGATAAAAATTGCAGATCACAGCCATTACTAGTAAAAAATAATTAAAAATTACATAAATCTATCCCCTATTTTGTAGACACTATAACTTTTGCGCAAACCAATCAATATACGCTCATTGCGATTTTTTTTACCAAAAATATGTAGAAGAATGTTAATCAGCCTACATTGATGAAGAAATTTGTTTTGTTTTTTTTAAATTGGGGATATTTTTATAGCAAAAAGTAAAAAATATTGTGTTTTTTTTCAAAAATGTTGCTCTTCTTTTGTTTATAGTGCAAAAAGTAAAAACCGCAGAGGTGATCAAATATCACCAAAAGACAATACTGGCGGGAAGTCCAGAGAATTTCTCAAAAATTTACAGAATTTCCGATACCAGATGATCCTGCTTTCTTCATGCTCCACTGCTCACAGATACCGGTGCAGACTTATAAAAAATTGGTGCTGTGTCATCTAATTAATGCGGATAAAATTGGAGTAACCCTACAGTGGAGGGACCCTAGACCACCCTCCATTGCGGGATGGCTCAATAGGGTGCGAGAGATGGGAGCAATGGAGGACTTAGTATATTAAAACATGGACAGGATGGAACCTATTTATGTACTCTGAGGAGGGTAAGAGAATGTTAGATGGGACAGGTGAGGAGTGAGGACGGCCCAATATGTGATGCGTACCTGCACACGAGATAAAATAGAAACATAGTCCCTCCATCTCTCCATAGGAAATGGGAAGGGAATGGGGAAGAGAGGTGGGGTGTTTCCCCCTTTTTTTTTTTTTTTTTTGGGGGGGGGATATTTGGTTTTGTAAAGAAGGGAAAATAAAGAGGAGGATTAGAGAAGTCTTCGATAAATACCCTTAAGCCTTAGAGCCCTTTCACACTGGAGTGCCCATAGTGTCGGCGGTAAAACGCCGCTATTTTTACCGCCGATGCTATGGACGGAATTGCGGTGCATTTCGGCCGCTAGCGGGGCGGTTTTTACCCCCACTAGCGGCTGCGAAAGGGTTAAAACCACCCGCGATGCGCTGCAGAAGCAGCGCATTGCCGGCGGTATAGCCGCGCTGCCCCATTGATTTCAATGGGCAGGAGCGGTGGAGCAGTGGTAAACACACTACTGCGTCACCGCTCCAAAGATGCGGCTAGCAGGACTTTTTTTACCGTCCTGCTAGCGCAACGCTCCAGTGTGAAAGCCCACGGGCTTTCACACTTGAGTGAATGGGGCAGCAGTTTAGCAGCGGTTTGCAGGCGCTATTTTTAACGCTATAGCGCCTGCAAAACGATGCAGTGTGAAAGGGGTCTTAGGATCATGGTAATGGCGAAAGATGGAAACAAACGTAAATATATGTGAATATAAAGGTATGGGAATGGCAGATTACTATGTCAATTCAAGTATAGTTATAACAGGGGAAGATAGATATGTATACATATATTTAGATGAACTGTGAATATGACTATGTATTGCTGGATAGTTCCTCTTTTTTCTTTTTGTTTAAAAAAATAAATAAAGATAATTAATAGGAAAAAAAAAAATATCACCAAAAGAAAGCTCTATTTGTGGGGAAAAAAAGGACATAAATTTTGTTTGGATACAAGGTCGCACGACCGCGCAATTGTCAGTTAAAACAACGCAGTGCCATATCACAAAAAATGGCTTGGTCGGAAGGGGGTAAATCCTTCCGGGGCTGAAATGGTTAAAATGTTGTAAACTGTAATTTACATTCACAAAGAGAAGCTTGTTAACTGATTTACTTAACTAATTAATGAAAACCACCATCATTACCTTTTCACCCTTTCCTCAAGTTGTTTGTTGTGAATTTTAATTTCTTCTAGTTCACTGGCCAACAAGCCACAAGTGTTGCCTTCTGTTTTCTCCGTAACAAGACAATCTACACCATTTCTAAGGAGGTCAGGACCAAGTTTATTACTTTCTTCACGTCCCTTGCTTACAGGACATTCAGTAGCGGGACAATATGGTTTGCTGCTTCCACTGCCACTTTGAGGTATAGGGACATTATCATAGGTTGATGTACGTTGTTGAGAGATTTCCTCTGAAAGGGTCCTCTTGTGGTGAGGATATGACATTAAAAATGACTTTCCATTTGGAGATGACCAAAAATCACTGCTGAATATGTCTGTTTTGTTAAAAGTGCTGGTACTGCTGTCATCTTGTTGTTTGGGCATGTTAAAGTTTGTAGTAGGCAGAGTTTGGGTTCGTTTTCTAGGAGCTGTAATCCATGATTCTGAGTTGTCTGTTTGTAAGGAGTCTTCATTAAGTGACATACTATCTTCAGAAGTAGAGGAGCCACGGGAATCACTTGGGTATTTCTACAAAATAAATAAATAGTGTAAGCATTAAAAATGTAGTCTTAATTTCAAAATAATCTTGTAAAAATGAAAGGATGACTCCACTAAGACCAAATATTCAAGGTCAAGTGTTCATGAATAGTTTCTTCTGGCTGTAGAGATTTTTGCTGTTCTCCTAACCATTACCATTTCTAATTTCTAATAGTTTCTATTTACAGTATTAGTTTGCATATTAGCCACAGCTTAAAGGATAAGTTCATCATTTGCAGTCCACTCTCTCTCTCGCAGCTCAGCATTCTGCGAAAGTGATTTGGAGGGGTAGGAAATTAAACCAAAAATGCTCATTCGGGAGTTTCCAGCAATGCAAATCCAAAGCTGGGTGCATCCTGTTGGCAGTAACTTATTAGCACCCAAAGACTTCCTCTTTAACCGATCTGACTTTAGTAATGCTTTGCAAGATAAATATATTAATTGGGACATATTTTTTAAAACGCTCCCCCAGTCTTTTTATTATAAATAAAAAATTTAAAAATATACAACTTGTCTCATCCAATATTGGATTGGATTGGATCAGACATGTTGTATATGCCTTTTATTTATTGATTATATTAAAAAGGACCACTCTTAAAGAGGAACTTAGAAATTCGTAATAATGTCAATCTACAAAGATCTAATTATAGATAATTGCAAGCTTTTTAATCTTTGTATATCTTATTTTTCTTTTCCTCCCTATTTCAAGTGCCTTTATGCCCTGGAACTCAGAGTCTGTCTCCTGAAACATGTAAAGGAGGGGGTAGACTCTAGTGATGCAGCCTTCCCATGATGCATCTGTAGGGTCCTGGTTACATCACCAAATAGGAAGTGGAAAACAGTAGTTGTAATTAAAAGAAAAAACATTTTGGTTGACTAATTAATGTAAGAGGATTTCACATCAGCGTTTCAGAGCTACAGGCTGATGTCGTTTTTAGTGAAAGAGGGGAATGGGCCGCTTTAATACATTAGTACCCTAAATGTCCCATCTACTATATCTATTATGTTTTTTGGGATGATGGCACCTATATATTAATACTAATGGAGGTAATATACTAATATAGGTATCCCATCTACTGTATGTCATTTACATTTCATTAATGTTTTGGGTTACTGCACTTTGCAAATTGCAAATGAACTTTGCACTGCCTTACATAAAATGTACTTGTACTCACATGGCGTTACGTAAATTGCCAGCAGGAAATGCAGGCACCTTTAACTGTCTGCATACCTTTTGTTGTTTTCCCGAGTACCACATAGTCCTAAATCTGCATGCAAATACTTCTGCAAGTACTGACTTTGGGAACTCATGTTGCGCTCCCTCTTGACTTTTGAGTCTAACTATTAGACAGTGGGGCAGATCTACTAAAACTGGATCACTCAGAAACTGGTGCAGCTGTGCATGGTAGCCAATCAGTTTCCAACTTCAGCTTGTTCAATTAAGCTTTGAAAATAAAACATGGAAGTTGATTGGAGCATGCAAAATCTGGTGCATCTCTGAATAGCAACCAGTTTTAGTAAATAACCGCCAATGGATTCACCCATTACAAAGATGTCCAGAAGGCAAGAAGGTGGGTGGTGTCTGGATTTGAATTTAGTTTCTGACTTTCATATTTGAGTGCACCAGGTTTCAAGGTTCATGAGGCACTCTTAAAGTTATGAAAAGCTCTGCACCTCAATTTTTTTTGAGTGAGTAAATATTTATAAAAAAAAAACAAACAGACTTTACTGCACCAAAAACTTTTACCCCATGATATTTAGGCGGATCTCCTGAAGGTGAAAAACTTTCTTCCGCCGCATCCCAGCCTACTGAACTGCGTGGCAGCTGTCCCATTTTAAAATCTTTACTTTGTGATGCAGGTTCTGGAGTCTGATCATTGTTTTTAGGAAAGAACTTTTCATGTTGGCTGATCATGACTGTCATCAGCTTCTGGATCTGAGGAGCTCCTGCAAGGAGGAATAACACATCACCAGGAAACTTACTGGGCATCATGACAAGAAAAGTTTAAATATAAAGCACAGTGCATTGCATGACTGTCACTAGGTGGAGGCCATCCAAGTATGGTCACATGTACTACACAACACAAAAGAAACCTATTGATAGAAAACACATCTGGACTAGATGGAGTCCTAACTAAAAAGGGGGAAAAATATTTACATTGATAAAAATGTTACAATATTTATACTATAAAAAGAAGCAGTATAAAAAACTTTATGTAAAAAGTTCAGAATAAACTGCAGCAGCACTACAGACAAATGTTCAAATGTGCGTCTTCTATATAATCCAATCATATAGGTAGTGTAGATAGTGAACGGAGAGTGTGGTTATAGCTGGTTTAAATCCTAGTTCCTGTGCTCCTTATCACCAAAATGTGTTTTCACCACGTGGGGGGATTAAGGGTCCCCTGATGGGGATGCACTCACCAGATGTTAAATCAATATGGGCATGTATATACCATCCTCCTCTAGTGTGTTCTGTCTTCTTTACTGTAATGGTACCTCTGGCATATGTGAGGAAAAGGAACAAAACCACATAGCAAATCGCTCATACAGTTTTATCACCCAGGTTGTTGTTCTGTATATTGTATTTTGTATAATTTATGACATGACAACACACTCCAGCCTATCAGGCCACAGATCGGGCATGCGCGCCAATCAGGGCAGCGCGTCTCGACTCAGTTGGTAAGACTTCCGCCCATAATAGGGCACAGACGTAGGAGCTGGAGTGCGCATGCGCGCTGACGCAGACGCAGCCAGAGTGCTCCGACGTCTGTAGATGGGCGGATACTGAGGGAGTATATTTAATCCGGTTGCTGCGGAGACTGGTCACGCCCTCGGAAGAAGTCAGGAAGTGACGAAACGTCAGGGCGTGACCAGCTAACCCAGCAAACCGGAAGTGACGTATTTGCGCTCCAGGACCTGCCGAACCAGGAAGACGCCAGAGGAATTAGAAAGTGGCATTCATCAGGGGGCAAGTCTTAAGCGCTGAAAGCGTCCATTATCTTTTATGTATAATCGCCTGTTTTATTCTTTTATGTGGTACGCGCATATGCACAAGGGTTCCTTTTTTTGGGGGATTATTATTTAATAAAGTTTCCAAACAGTACTACCCTATGTGGTTTTATTCCTTTTCCTCACATATGCCAGAGGTACCATTACAGTAAAGAAGACAGAACACACTAGAGGAGGATGGTATATACATGCCCATATTGATTTAACATCTGCTGAGTGCATCCCCATCAGGGGACCCTTAATCCCCCCACGTGGTGAAAACACATTTTGGTGATAAGGAGCACAGGAACTAGGATTTAAATCAGCTATAACCACACTCTCCGTTCACTATCTACACTACCTATATGATTGGATTATATAGAAGACGCACATTTGAACATTTGTCCGTAGTGCTGCTGCAGTTTATTCTGAACTTTTTTACATAAAGTTTTTTATACTGCTTCTTTTTATTTTTATGCCTGTTTTTAGCAGCTGCTGTTCTTTTACATATTGTAACCATAGAATATTGTTTTATTTCTGGTGCTTTTATCTTTGTAGTTTTTTTATTAGCGCAGAGTGATACTAAGAAGGGGGCCAGATTATTTAGTATCTTTTATTCTTAATATTTATACTGTATTTATTCTTGAAAATATACTGTATTTAAAGATGAAGTTACATTTTTAAAAATCAAGTGCTAATGGACTATTTACACCAATGTGCTTTGCTTCGAGTTCCCGTTGCTACAAGGTAGACTCAATGATGTTGTTGATAGCAGTAGGTCTCATTTACTGATGTACCTTTGCTGCTCATAGTAGCCAAATGCAATCAATGAAGTCCTGTGTGTCGGTGCCATAATGCACTAAACTACTACACAAGGGTCTATTCTGCAGTATACCGTTTGGAATAAATGACTTCAAAAAACAATATTGAACAATTAGGGAAAGTTACCTCTCATTAGGGCCACTGGCTCCTCTGTCTTTGGTTTCAGAAGGTTGACACCAATCACCATAGCCAAATTCTCTACACTCATTTTGTTTACACTGGAATTTTTTTGTACTTCATAAAGAAATCTGCAATAGTAAAAAGAATGAATGCAGAAATATAAATGCAAACACATGAATTTGAAACTGTATAAAAAGTAAAAATGTTTTTAGGGAATGAAAAAGCATAATATTGTATGCGTTGTAAGAGAACAGAGAAGAAATTACAGATTATCATCTCACAAGCCTATGTACCTATTACTTTCTTTTATTTAAGGTAGTAACAGGGACAAGCTGAAGATAAATAAAAACAATTGTACCCTCACTTGCCATAAGATGTCTTGTTTTAAAGTGATTGTAAATCTTTTTTTTTTTTTGAAATAATAAACTTGCCATACTTATATTATATTTGCACAGAGCAGCCCCGGTCCTCCTCTTCTGGGATCCCCCATCACCGATCCTGGGTTCGAGCACAGGTATATCTTTCCCCCCATCAACAATCCTGTCTCTTTGGCAAGGAGAAGCCACTTCCTCATGCAGGCTCAATCCCAAGCCATGCTGCCTTCATCTTTAGACACAGACAGTGGGGGTTGTCCCCCTGCTCCCTTGTCACAGGATTTGATTGACAGCATGGCTCCCACTGCTATAAATATGCCCTGTGAAGAGGGAGAAAGAGGAGAGAACACTGCTCTCAGGCACAGAGCTGGATTCAGATTCAGCTCAGGTAAGTATAAGAGGGGGCTGGTGGGATCCTGTGGCACAGAAGGTTTTTACCTTAATGCAGAGAATGCATCAAGGTAAAAAAAACGTAAGCCTTTAGAACCACTTTACGTGAAAAACAGCATCAATAAACCTAGAGCCATCCCCAGTTCACAAAGTGTATGTAAACCCTAAGAAAGAATTCATTTTTTTCTGCTCCCCTTTGGTCTGATCCCCATTGAAAATGTTTTGGTTTATCTGTTTGTGCAAAAAAATACCAGTTAGTTTTGTCACAACTTTTAAGTTGATAACTTCCCATGCTGTCTGTCTGTGTACAAGGAGGGCTTATGGAAATGAGGAGGACTGAGGAAATAAAGAGAGGTCTGTGTTCTCTGTATGCATCAAAAATGAAGTGAGCAGGGCTGACAACATGTGGCTACAAATTCAGAGCTATGTCTATATCATGTCAAAGAGTAAGGTAGGTAGGAGGGACAGGGGGATTAAATAAATCATTACAACACTACAATACAATAGTGGTATGCCCCCTATAAAATTGTCCTGCACCAATTTCATGATAACAATATGACAGTTTTATTAACAGTCCCAACACATGACAGATTCATGTAGTTCCAATCTGTGTTACCCTCTCAGTGTTGTCATTATGGCTGTGACAAATTCAGTAAGAATTACTTCCAGTTTGTGAGGATGAAACTGGAGGAATTTAACACCAGTTCAAAATTGGGCCCAAGACTTTCCTTGGAGCGAAGCCTGATGTAGATGCTGAGAAACTAATTCCCCATCAGGTTCGCCTTCCTTGTGATTGACAGTGGAAGGCAGTGGGTGGATTCTAAAGCCGCTATTAGGCTGCCCACTCAACAATTCAACATCACAGCCGTTGCACCTGTTGGATAGGCAAAACCTGATTAGGAACTCTGAGAGAATAGCTCTCTATCAGGTCTACCTTGCCGGTGATTGATAGCGGACACCATTATGCAGTTTTTATAGCCACTTTAATGGCGACTATGGCATTTACCCATTGCTGTTCACTGTCAAGGACAAGCAAGCTGGACCTGATACTAGTGGTAGTATTAGTCTCTCAAAGTTCCCCATTAGGCTCCACCCACCCCACCACAAAACCCCTCTGCCATGACAGGCGCAGTAGCCGGGCAGGGAACTCAGCATTACTGAGCTGAACCAAGCAAAGAGGTGTCCATTATGAACACTCCAACCTCAGTGCCAGCCTCCATGAGACAGATTCATAAACCTCTTTCTGAAAGGTACATAAAGCTCTCACAAGCAACAGTTGTGGTGGGGAGACCCAACAGTATTCTAAAAAGTGTCATTGACAATCTACAGTTATTTTTCTGTGCTTGTTGTGTGTTTAAAAGGATAGAACATGGAAAAATGTGCATGTATTACATTGCTGTACTCTGGCAATGGATTGGTGTCAATCCCCATTAATGAGGTGACTAACTTTAGTTACAAAATAATGATATGAAGTGTTGTTAAGACATTACCTGCAAATAAAGCAAAGAAGGTTGTAATTATCTCTAGGAAGAAGCATTATTTGTTTTCTAAGTTCTTCATGACCCTGTAAGCAGTAAATTTAAAAAGGATATAAAATTACTGAATAAAACTTTTTTATTAGGTTGTAAGCAAATGCTTAACAGAGCAATGAATTCAGCAGTAAATAAATAATTATTAGAAAAAAACAAGCAATATAATAATATAATCAAATTTCATATGATAGTAGGCAAGTTAAACCATATCTTTTTTTTAAAAAGAAAGATTCATGAAAACATTTAAATCGGTATTAATACAGTAAGATCATATATATAGTGTGAGTATCGTAATAAATTAAAATATGATGTCTAGAGAGGAATATAATGAGAATAGCGACAATTCAACATATTTTTAAGTGTATATATAATATAAAAAAGTAAGAACAAAGGTAAAATAGAAACTGAAAAAAAAAGGCAACGAAAAAGAGAGATTAGAAAAGTATAGGATCAGAAGAAAGAAAGGGGAAAAAAAATATATACATATCAGTGTGTTTTGTGCTGGGAGCATTAAATAAACTAAATTATGAAAGAAATTAATATTTATGGTGTTAAAGGAAACCTATGGTGACAGATACACTTTAATTTTATAACATTAGCAGTGTAAATACCAATGCAAACAATAGTTATTTTTGACAATCCAATATGTTTACTTGAAAAATCTCCTTTCATGTTGTTGTTCTGCCTGTTGACTGCCCATCTCTTCCAACAATTTTCTGGATCCCCTGCATACATTGCAGCTTCACCTCTGCTGTTAAGTTTTAATTTCTAAGAACTACATATGCCATGGTACATGGTGCTGCCTGCAAGCAGTGTTTCCTGTACGGACTCCACTTCCTGAAACTCCTCCTTTCAGCACCTCTGTAGTTCAGAAGGCAGGCCCTGTGAATCATGTGATACAGCAGTGCCTAATCATAAGGCATGGGTGCATTTGGGGCCATGTACCAGCACCCACACAAATGTTACATTGGGAGCAGTGGCTGTGACGCCGTTGCATTTCAATTGACAGAAATAAAACTGCCTGCACAGAAATGTGTGGAATACCTGTGCATCCCCATGCAAGTAAACACAGCTGTCATGCAGGGCACAGATTTATACGCCATAAGTGAATGTGGCCTTATCCATCATCTTATCAGGATCGATCACTGTTTTATCAACTCTCATCATTTGAGACTTCAGAATAGCATGCTTCAATGATTTCGGAGGGTAACTTTGATACCTTTTTTAATGAATTCATGACAGTTGATTTAACAATAAGATCACTCTTCAAAGTATCACCAACTCTATATACTAGTCTGTCAAGGAAGCAGCCTCATTTTCACTCCAATGCTCAGAGAGCTTATTAACTGGATATTTTTCATGCAATCCTTGTTTAAAGAATAATAGGGCAGAATTTCGTGCCACCCACAGCAAAAAATATCATCAATGTATCTTAATCCAAAATTTAGCAAGTTTATGAAGCATTTATAAATTTCCATAAATAAATTTGCATAGATGGGAGACACCAATATTATGATTTCTCTCATTAATATTGTTTAATACTATATATTTTTCTTATTTTTTACCTTTTTGTTTTCTCCTTTTTTTATGTATTTTTGAGAAATAATGGGTTTCATGTTGTGTGTATATACATTAAATTGATGTTATTCATGTGAACATGGGCAACATGGATATATAGATAAGGTATTGTGGCGTTTCTGAATAATAATTTTTTTGATGGGTGGAATAATCCACTGTTTCCTATCGAGTCCAGCACCTCTACGGGGGGTTAGCTCATCCCATGGTGTGCTTCACAATTGGATGCTGCATTATACTTTACACAAAGTCTGTTTATTTACTGATTTCTGTGACTATTTAAGATTGTTTGGAAGTTGTGATGCTTGTACTTCATGCTTTTAAAACATTGACATTTTAGCTTGTCAATGCCATCTTTTCTCTCTAATAAAAAGCTAAATGGATGGTACATTGTTTATAGTAAGAAAGTAACCCAAGACACATTTGAATTCACTTTTAATGATATCCATCACTTTACTTGGCAGAAAATTTCCAAGTCCAACCTCCCTTACAAACCTCTTTCTTTACCCTTGAACAAATTATATTCCTTTAGTCTAGTTGGATCCTAGTAGTAAATTTGTATTTAATTCCAGTCTAAATTGTGGGATATGAATATTAAGAAGGGCTGTGATTCCTTAAATTGATGTCCTTGTGTAGAGGTGCAAAATTAATTAAACCATATTTTGGATGACCACAACCAAAGACACGTTATTGCATTCTCAGTATTTTTGCACCAGTAAATTTGCAACATATTGTAAGTTGTTATTTTTGATTCTTCAGGGAGAAAAAACGCTTTGATTTCAGTGAGTTTTAGTTTTATGCCAGTGTTGTGTTTGTTTCATTTATTAGTAATATGAACAAATTGTAAAGATATACAGGACTTTCAATAGCATTAATATATAACACAAATAATCAATGCAAATGCAATATTTTATTTAGGAGTCAATAAATATTATTCTTAATAAAACAATCTATGTGAAGAATTGGGTGCCTGTTCATAGACCACCCAAAATCAAAGAGACCTTGGTTTTTTGCAATCATTCTATAATATTTGTTTTGGTCTTACTATGATCCTCTATCTCTTGTGGGTTCATATGTTTTTATATCCTGTGAAGGTGTTTGGGGCCATGTATGGGTGCTGTATGGGTGTGTGCTTCTGTTTGCATTGACAATGCTCTCTTCCCTATCTCCCGATGAAGCAGAATTTATCTTAACAAAAAACCTTCACCATTATGAATGGACTATACAATTTTAGAAACCCTGTAAATAAATGGATCATGCAGCCTATGTGTCGGAGATATCATTCACTCAGAAACTAGCACACAATGCATCACATTGATTTTATTTAGTAAGAATTTTTTGACTGTTAAAATGTTGAACTTTTTCTCTTTTTTTTCATTTTATTTTTTATATGTGCTATATTTTATGGCATTGAAAGTCCTGTGTATCTTTTACATTTTTTCATATTGGCTTGCTTGTCATTATGATGCCACCCCTACTCGAATGGGTTGTGTCTGAATCTTCTGAAATGTTTTATTTTTAACGCTAATAAGATTTGAGTGTTCCAGGGTCAATTATGTCTAATTACCAGATATGGAATTCTCAGGACTAGTCAGTTTATTGCCACAATATCTTTTTCCTAAATATCATTCCTCTTCTTCATGCTATCGCCTAGCCCTGTTGTTATGCATCATACTCATGCATTAAGTTCTTCTCCTGCACAGGACCATGGAGTTTCCAGCCAGGGAAAGATGTCTTATAAAAGATTCAGATCTTGCCTAATGGTTGGTAAGCCCTCTCCTCCCTCCCCAGCCATATGTCCAATATTATTCTAGTAGTGTAACTTACCCTTTCCTCGTCAATGGCTATAGTACTTTCACAAGCAAGACAGTCCTCATACTGTGACCAAGGGAAAACTGGCTCTGGCAATTCTCTCAGGTAGAGTTTAAACAAAGACGCCACTGTGTGGACATCTGTATCACTGCATTTGGGGGATAAAAATGGATAAAAGGGTGTAAGTGGCCAACACAGTATTTATATAAGTGATCTTCTATGGGTTTTTTCAACAACATGGAGTTACTACAATAAAAAAAAATGGGTAATTATAAATAAAAGATACACATACATGCCAAAAGATTTGTAATTCTATTCATCCAGTTCTCTGATTCATATAACTTTGCCAGTCTGCATAGTGAGCCAGGTGACACCCATTTCCTGGTTTAGCTTCTTGTGTCACTTATTCATCTCAAGCCTACTTTGACCGTTTAGCATCGTTTCACTCCTAATTTATTGCCCAGTGAGCAGGCAAGTGACACATGAAGCTGTGAAGGTAAACCAGGAAATAGTCATCTTCCATTCTAAGCAGTATAGAAGCATGTGTGAATCACAATAGTAGCCAAACAGAATTACAAACTGTTTTTCAGACAAAATTGTGTACATTCAATATGTATTTTAACAGTATATTGTGCTGTTTTTTGGGGGGAAATCTGCTTCAATAGAGAGAGCAATTATCAAAAAGTGAAAGTGAAAATTACCGTAGGTGACTTTTCAGTATATTAATTAACCTGTTGTTTTGTAACATTTAGCATTTATTTGTAATTCAACTTTTTATCCCATTTGTGAATGCAATGAAATCAGCTTGTTGATTCAGAAAATGTTGAAGCTAGAGTGAGCCTTGAAACTAGCCTTTTCACTGGGCTCTAGCAATAGAAGCCTACATAGTTCTTTCAATACAGGTTTCTATACAGGCAGAGCACTATTTATGACATGCAGACAGGGATATAAAAAAGCCACAAGCTCATAGTAAATCAGGCTGAACAACAAAGACAAAACACCTAATCTTTAAATAAATGAAAATTAGATAAAATTTTATTGTGCCCAGATCTACTGTGCATTCTTCATCTTATGATATAAATCCCCCCCCCCCCCAAAAAAAATGTATTTCATTGCAACTTACCAATTCTTTTTTTTAGGCTTTTTTCTTTTCAAGTGATGTACAGTTCAGTAAGGGCTCGTTGCCTCGTTCACACAACTTTGCTCTCTAAAGAGCGATCTGAACGCATTTGACAGATGGTAAGGGGTTGTTGTATTGCCTTCTCTCCACCTGCTTTAACCCCATAAACCCTGCACTAGCGCATTGCAACAACAAGCATTGCACACGGCTGCAAGACAGACGCAGAGTTAACCCATTCAAGCGAGAAGTGATATATTTCCTACTGTAGCCACAAAGCAAAGTATTGTGGCATGTGAACACCTCCAGTCATTGTCTCTGCAAGCTAAAAGGGGTAGCATTGGGGGGGGGGTAATAAAAGCATGGTTCAACCACTGAGTCTTACTGCCCCCCATAGGCTATTGTGAACAAGACCTAAGTCTGTTATTTTTCCACTTCTGTTAACATGCAAAGCTTTTGAACAAAACTGCTGCTGCAAGTGCCTATAAAATGTTGGAATGGGGTTTGGCTTTAATTTGTTATTCAAGTTCACAAAAATCTGTTGTGTATCTACCCACTCCCCGAACTGACAATGCTATTGTGCAAAGGTGTCTCCATTGTGCCTCCATAGAGTGGAAACACCATAAAACAGGAAGTGTGTTACAGACTGAATCACCAACCACTGGGCGAAAGCAAAGGGAAAATAACCCATAAAAGCACTGGCGGCCAATCCATACGGGGCTGCCGCCCCCCTAATCCATGCACCCAGACCCTAATCTACATGCAGGGCGCCAGACACATGGATTTCAACAGGGGTTTCTTTTTCTTGAAGCATGTCATTAGAGCATGAGGCTCTAATTGGCTTAAAAAAAGGGTGGGATTGGGGCACAGAGCACTGCACTGACACTACAGTGGTTAGCTCTATCTAGAAGAATTGTGTCTTGGCCTACTCCCCACAAATACTGAAGTGGTATATGGGTCTCAACCTGTCTGTGCTGTATGACTATTTATTGAGGAGAATAAATACGAGTTGGACCCTGTCAGTGTGTGGAACTCTGGTTACTAGAAGCAAAGGGGAGTCAATCCGAGGAGAGGATTCGACTTTGGGACACATACACAAAACCCGATAGTTCTGGCCTTCACCTCTACACCTTGGAGGACATGGGCCGTGGTGTATCTCATCCCTCCCCCCAGTGTTAACCCCTAGATGAGACAGACAAACCGTAAATGAGAAGGGGTGAGAGGGGTGAGGTCGCTACATAATCAAGGCAAAGCAAGATACCGGTATACCAGGCCTTCTATATCAATGTCATTCTTTTATCACTGGCCTCCATACTGGCTGTGAGAAATTAACACTGAATACAGTGGAATCACTGCTACAGTGCCTTATTGAATAAGCCTAACATTCCCATGCAACAAACAGAGATGAGTGTTCAGTTAGTTATTATCCATTTCTTTAAAATAAAGAAAGTACTTGGTGGAGGTCATTGTTTGATACCTGCTAAATGATGGTCGCTCTCCGGCATCAAAGGCTTCTTTTAGCTGTTTGACCAGGTTATCCTGTCCAGGGAGGCGGAATATCCCTTCTTCATTCAGGCCCTTCTCCAGGATGAAGTCTGCACACTTTTCCATTAATATTGGGACCAAGTGCCTTCCATACTTCTTCTCATATAACATGGTGTCTGCAAGACGCTGGCCAAACACAGCTGTAATATAAAGGAAGGAAAATCATGAATTCACCACTCAACACTAAGAATCCCATGGGGTCAAAGTCTGCATGTGCCATTATGCCCAAGCTGTTTTCTCTGTGTGATTCAGTTTGGCTCTTAGATAGACTATACATACACCTGTGTTCTTTGATGTACGCTGTACTTGTGTATATACAAGTATGATTTTTCAGTTTTTGTATGAAACCATTTATGAAAAAGGATACCAGTGACTCATTTTATAAGATACCCACTATGCCAATGTTTCATGCTTTTGCACAGCATAATCCCTGAAACTTGAGTAATATGTTTACCACCTATGATAATTAGCTGCATCTAGAGGCCATATTGCAATATTTACCCAATTGGGCTATTCCAGGAAAATACCACCAAATGGCCGCTAGATGGAGCTGATGATCATAAGAAGTAAACAAATTTCACAAATTACAGGGATTATTTATGAAGGCTGTGCAAGTGCTTGAGACATTTATACAGTTTTTATATATATATATATATAAAGACTCTCTAATGTTTCCGAAAGCTTGCAGTTCAAAATAATATTCATTTAGCCACATGAAAGGTATCACGTTAATTTCTGCTTTCCTAATGATGTACCACAAATCAAATTTTATATATTCAAAGCAGGTTTGAATCTGACCAGTGGCTGTAATAAGAGAGACAGCATGTAGCCTGGGTGTGAACGTTGGCAACACCTCTTCTGCACTGGAAACAGGTAAGCAAAAGGAGTTCTCAGATCTTACCATTTAAAAAATACAGTGGGGTGGGCTACCACACTACAGCTATGCTGGGATGAAAAACTGGAACCTTGATCTGTATTCATTTAAAAGACTGATTTTATGTGATTGGAGTTTACTTTTATCACATTCTGATGTTAGAAAATGCTAAAAATTAGGCAAATACGTTTCTTGCGTATTTTTTTGTGAAATGGTAGAGGTACAATGTACCCTATTACCAATTCACATAGTTGTGCGTAAAAATCCCAGTAGATCAACAGTTTTTGAAATACTCAGTCTAGCCCATCTGGCACCAACAACCATGCCACGTTTAAAATCAATTAAAGTGGTTGTAAAAGCAGAAGGTTTTTTTTATCTTAAGCCCTGTACAGACGGCCGGGATTCCCGGCGGTATAAAGTCCGCCGGGAATCCCGACGGGAAAATAGAGAGCAGGTTCTCTATTTTTCCCGCTGGGATTCCCGGAAGTTTTCCCGGCGAGGGAGCATACACACGCCCGGTTTTCATGGCAAAAAGCTCTCCCAGCAGTTTTCTTGCCGGGAAAACCGGTCGTGTGTACGAGGCTATAATGCATTCTATGCATTAAGATAAAAAACCTTCAGTTTGCAGCAGACCCCCTCAGCCCCCCAATACTTACCTGAGCCCCATCTCATTCCAGCAATGTCCACAAGTGCCTCGGCCATCTGGGACTCTCACTTTTGATTGGCTGAAACATAGCAGCGGCACCATTGGCTTCCACTGTTTTAAATCAAAGTCAGTTAGCCAATAAGGAGAGAGAGGGGCAGGGCCGAACTGGATCTCTGTGTCTGAATGGACACACAGAGCTGTGGCTCGGCTCGGGTGCCCCCATAGCAAGCTGCCTGCTGTGGGGGCACTCGACAGGAGGAAGGGGGGGCCAGGAGCGACGGCGATGGACCCAAGAAGATTAGGATCTGGGCTGCTCTGTGTAAAACCACTGCACAGAGCAGGTAAGTATAAGTATAATATATGTTTGTTATTTTTAAAGAAAAAAACAATACTTTAGTATCACTTTAAATCCACTTTCTTCCCCATTCTGATGCTCAGTTTGAACTTCAGCAAGTCATCTTTACCACGTCTAGATGCCTTAATGCAATAGTTGCTGCCTTATGACTGGATGATTAACAATTTGTATTACCAAGCAATTGAACAGGTGTACCTAAAAAAGTGGCCACTGAGTGTATAATCCTGTAGTATTTCAACTCCAATGTTTCTGCAATTCATCATAGAACAAAATAGTACAAAATAAAAAGTAATTTTCTATCACATAGGCCTCATTCACACAGATGAACTTAAAGCAGAGTTCCGACTTACATTTTTTTTTTAAAGTCAGCAGCTACAAATACTGCAGCTACTGTGGGCGCAGCTACAAATACTGCAGCTACTGTGGGCGCCCGGCTGTGGCTTCACAGCCGTGCACGCACTGTGCATGCACAAGCCACGCTGCGCACTGTCACTGGCTGGGAAATCATCTGGGACCTGTGACGTGTCCCAGATGATTGCCGAGAGGGAGGGGGGAAAGGTGAACTTCCTTCCGGCGCCGTGGAGCCTCGGGAGGAAGTTTCGCCCCCCCCCCAAAAAAAATTACATGCAAAATGCGGCATGTCAGGGGGTCACCTTCCCTTAAAGCGGAAGTTTCATTTTTGGGTGGAACTCCGCTTTAAGCATATGTGGGGGCCACATTTGCCTGCACAGGGATGCACAGGTATACCGTGCAACTTCATGCAGGCTGCCCCATTCATGTCAACTGTGACACAGTGGGGTTGATTTACTAAAGGCAAATCGATTGTGCACTTTTCAAAGTGCAGTTGCACTCTGCAAGAGCAGTTGCTCCAGAGCTTAGTAAATGAGCATGAGCTCTGCTGACTTTCATCACCCAATCATGTGCAAGCAAAAATAGGATTTTTAATAAGAGCTTACCAGTAAAATCCTTTTCTTGGCGTACACCAAGGGACACAGAGCCTTAATCATTACATAGTGGGTTGTATGGGTCACCAGTAGGGATGAGCTTTATGTTCGAGTCGAACATGGGTTCGACTCGAACATTGGCTGTTCGCCCGTTCGGCGAACAGCGAACAATTTGGGGTGTTTGCGGTAAAATTCAAAAAGCCGCGGAACACCCTTTAAAAGTCTATGGGAGAAATCAAAAGTGTTAATTTTAAAGGTTAATATGCAAGTTATTGTCATAAAAAGTGTTTGGGGACCCGGGTCCTGCCCCAGGGGACATGTATCAATGCAAAAAAAAGTTTTAAAAACTAAAGTTTTTTTGGGAGCAGTGATTTTAATAATGCTTAAAGTGAAACAATAAAAGTTAATTATTCCTTTTAAATTTTGTACCTGGGGGGTGTCTAAAGTATGCATGTAAAATAGCGCATGTTTCCCATGTTTACAACTGTCTCTGCACAAAGTGTAATTTCTGAAGGAAAAAAAGTCATTTAAAATGACTCCGGCTATTCATGAATTGTCGGTCCTGGCAATACAGAGAAAAGTCATTGAAAAAAATGACAGGGGTACCCCCCCCCCAGTCCATTACCAGGCCCTTTGGGTCTGGTATAAATATTAAGGGGAACCCCTGCCATTTTTTTCAATGACTTTTACCTGTATTGCCAGGACCCGACAATTCATTAATAGCGTGAGTAGTTTTAAATGACTGGGGGTCTGCGGATGGTGGGTTTATCGTAATCTGGAAGCCCCCTTTAACAAAGGGGACCCCCAGTTTCCGCCCCCCCCCCCCCCATGTGAAGTGGTAACGGGGTACGTTGTAAAAAAAAGTGTCAAAAAAGGTAAAAAAAACACACAGACAGCTTGGGAAAAGTCCTTTAATAAAAAAATAAAAATAAACTCCAGCGATGTACATCCTTCCACGACCCGGACCTGCACTATCCGTCGCTACCAGGAGGCTGTATCGTTCATAGCGGCGGGTAGCGGCGGGTAGCTGCAGGTAGCGGCGGGTAGCGCGGGTCCGGGTCGTGGAAGGATGTACATTGCTGGAATAATTTTTTTTTATTTTTTATTAAAGGACTTTTTCCAAGCTGTCTGTGTGTTTTTTAACTTTTTTGACACTTTCTTTGTGAAATGGTAGAGGTACAATGTACCCCGTTACCAATTCACATAGGGGGGGGCCGGAATCTGGGGGTCCCCTTTGTTAACCTCCCTGGCGGTAATCCTGAGTCAGGCTCAGGGTGAGTTTTTCACGCTGCTAAGAGCGGTAACCCCGAGCCAGACTCGGGATTGCATTGCAGGATACAGGGAAGTTACTTACCTTGTTCCCTGGATCCTGCGATGTCCTCCTGCAGTGCATGCGAGCCGTCTCCTTGCTCGATTCACACTGCCGAGTGCCGAGCTCCGTTCCCTGCGACGTTGCGACGCACGGGGACAGATTCGGCGCCAAATTCAAAAAGTGAAAAACACAATACACATACAGTATACTGTAATCTTACTGATTACAGTACTGCATCAAATAATTACACATCCCCTTTGTCCCTAGTGGTCTGTCCAGTGTCCTGCATGCAGTTTTATATTATAAAAACGGTTCTTTCTGCCTGGAAACTGGAGATTGTCCATAGCAACCAAAAAGTGTCCCTTTATGTCAAAAGTGGTTTTGGACCAGCTAGAAAACAATAAATTAGAATCACTCGCAGAATTGAGCGATAGCGATTTGTGGGGAAATTCGTCATCAAACACTAAATCTAATAACAGCAACAATTCTGCAACTGAGCAAATTTCAGTGTTTTTGATTTGATTATATTATTGAATAATTTTTATTATAATTACATTACTATTTGTTATAATTATTTATAGTTATTTATTATATTATAATTTATGATTTTGTGTTTCAAACGTTATCATACCCGGGATGTCTACTAGACTCTTGTTTGGTCAGGTTTAAGTAAGTAATTACTAAGAATTGCAGGCCTACAATACATAACACCAAGTTTCCATGCAAAATAATTGTACCACTTTTGGTACATAATTCCAGACAGAATCATACCGCCAGGGAGGTTAAAGGGGGCTTTCAGATTACGATAAGCCCCCCGCCCGCAGACCCCCACAACCACCTGGCAAGGGTTGTGGGGATGAGGCCCTTGTCCCCATCAACATGGGGGCAAGGTGCTTTGAGGGGTCACTGACTCCCAAAGCACCCTCCCCATGATGAGGGCATGTGGCCTGGTACGGTTCAGGAGGGGGGGGCGCTCTCTCGTCCCCCCCTCTTTTCCTGCAGCCTGCCAGGTTGTGTGCTCAGATAAGGGTCTGGTATGGATTTTTGGGGGAACCCCACGCCATTTTTTTTTAATTACGCGGGGTTCCCCTTAATATCCATACCAGAACTGAAGGGTGTGATATGGAATTTGGGGGGACCCCCACACATTTATTTATTTTTTATTTTGGTTCCCTGCACAAAATGTCATTTTTGAAGGAAAAAAAAGTCATTTAAAACTACTAGCGCTATGAATGAATTGTCGGATCCCGGCAATACAGATAAAAGTCATTGAAAAAAATGGCAGGAGTTCCTGTTAATATTCATACCAGACCGAAAGAACCTGGTAATGGACTGGGGGGGCGGACCCCTGTCATTTTTTTCAATGACTTTTCTCTGTATTGCCGGGACCGACAATTCATGAATAGCCGGAGTAGTTTTAAATTACTTTTTTTCCCTTCAGAAATGACACTTTGTGCAGAGACAGTTGTAAACATGAGAAACATGCGCTACTTTACATGAATACTTTAGACACCCCCCCCAGGTACGAAATTTAAAGGAATATTTCACTTCTATTGTTTCACTTTAAGCATTATTAAAATCCAGAAAAAACTGACGTTTTTTAAAACTTTTTTTGTTGCATTGATACATGTCCCCTGGGGCAGGACCCGGGTCCCCAAACACTTTTTATGACAATAACTTGCATATTAACCTTTAAAATTAGTACTTTTGATTTTTCATGTTTGTGTCCTAGACTTGCGTGTTCGAACAAATGTTTTGCCTGTTTGCATGTTCTGGTGAGAACCGAACCGGGGGGGGGTTGGTGTTCGGCTCATCCCTAGTCACCAGAGGTGATTGGACACTGGCACAACCAACGAGAACAAGTTCCCCTCCATATAACCCCTCCCATACAGGAAGTACCTCAGTTTTTGTAGCAAAGCAGTAAAGTTCCCATAAGAAGGGGGGGACCTCTGTGTCCCGTGGTGTACTCCAAGAAAAGGATTTTACAGGTAAGCTGTTATTAAAAATCCTATTTTCTTTATCGTACACCACGGGACACAGAGCCTTAATCATTACATAGTGGGACGTCCCAGAGCAATACTCAACATGAAGGGTGGGAGACACAGATCAATCAGGCCGCCAACGGACAAGAAGCCCTAAACCGCTGCCTGCAGCACATTACGCCCAAAGGCAGAATCCTCATGTCCTCTTACATCTATTTGATAGAATTTGGTAAATGTAAAGACTGAAGACCAAGTTGCAGCTTTACAGATCTGAGCCATCGAAGCCTGGTGATGCACTGCCCATGAAGCACTTATTGCCCTGGTTGAGTGCGCCTTAACGGAAAAAGGAGAAACCTTGTTCCGTAAAACCATAAGCTTGAACAATTACTTGTCGAATCCACCTAGCAATGGTGGATTTTGATGCCGGCTGGCCCTTCCTGGGACCATCTGGCACAATAAACAAAACATCTGTTTTACGTATCTGAGCCGTTGCCTGCAGATAAACTTTTACTGCTCTCACATCTAGAGAGTGCAATAACTTTTCCCCCGCTGTCCGCGGTTCAGGAAAAAAGGAAGGCAAAACAATGTCTTGATTTAAATGAAACGCCGACACCACCTTTGGAAGAAAGGTAGGATGGGGGCGTAGTACAATTTTGTCTTTGTGAAAAATTTAATAAGGTTCTTTACAAGAAAGAGCTGCTAACTCTGATACTCTTCTAGCAGAGGAGATAGCAATCAAAAAGGCCAATTTCCTGCTCAAAAGAATCAAAGGAATATGGCGAATAAGTTCAAAAGGTTGCTTTTGCAAGACTGACAATACCAAGTTCAAATCCCAGGGACATAAGGGAGACTTGACTGGCGGGTTTATCTGCAGTACTCCCTGAATGAAAGCCCGAACTAGGGAATGAGATGCTAGTGGTCTCTGAAAAAAGACTGATAGAGCCGATATTTGACCCTTGATGGTACTCAGGGCTAATTTCATATCCACTCCCAATTGGCAAAAGGCGAGAATCCTACTTATGGCATACTTTTGAGGATTCCACCCTCTGGATTCACACCAGGAAACATACGCCTTCCAGATTCTATAGTAGATAAGCCTGGAGGCTGGCTTTCTAGCATTAATGAGTGTAGAAAGAACTGGACCCGAGAGCCCACGTTTCTTCAAAATGTAGGTTTCAGTAGCCAGACCGTCAAATTTAGCTTTTGTAAGGAAGGGTGGAACACTGGACTCTGAGACAGCAGGTCGTGACGTAGTGGAAGCACCCAAGGTCTTCCTACCGCCATCTTTATGATCTTGGCATACAAGGGCCTCCTGGGCCAATTTGGGGCCACAAGGAGTACTGGTATTCCCTTCTTATTGATCCTGCACAGCAATCTCTGTAAGAGAGGGATCGGGGGGAATGCATAGATCAGTGAAAACTGATTCCAAGGAATTATCAGAACATCCGTTCCGTAGGCCAGCATCCTGGACACAAAGTTGTCTAACTTCCTGTTGAGCCTGGAAGCTAGCAGGTCTACATCCGGGGTCCCCCATCGCTGGCATATTGCCTGAAAGACATCAGGGTGGAGAGACCAGCTGCTGGCGACTTAGATAGTCCGCTTGACAGTTTTCTACCCTCGGAATGAAGATTGCAGAAAGACAAGGAACATGTTTTTTTGCCCATGTCAAAATATGATTCACCTCTTTCTAAGCATCCCGAGTCCGGGTGCCTCCTTGGTGATTGATATAAGCTACTGCAGTAGCATTGTCGGATGGAATCCGAACAGGGTGGCCCTGTAACCTGTTCGTCCAGGTTCTGAGGGCTAAGTATACTGCCGAATCTCCAGTATGTTGATGGGCAGGCTCACTTCGGTCTTGGCCCAGGTACCCTGGGCTGAAGCTTCTTCTAACTCTGCTCCCCAGCCCAACAGGCTGGCATCCGTAGACACCACCTTCCAGGTGACTGGGAGAAAGGACCTTCCTTTCTGGAAAGTTCTCTGTATTTAACCAACTGAAGCTTTGGCGCACCTGTGGAGACAGGCGCATGGGTAAATCCAGAGCTTGGCTTCTCCTGTTCCAGGCAGCTATAATACTGCCTTGCAGTAGTCTCGAATGAAACTGGACGTAAGGAACAGCCTCAAAGGAGGCCACCATCTTCCCTAATAGCCTCATGCAAAGGCGAATCGATGGTCCCTTCTTTGCCCTGACCTTGTGGATCAATTCTCTTAGAGACTTGATCTGTGGCTCTGGCAAGAATACCCTGCTTTTGGCCGTGTCTATGATCATGCCCAAATACTCTACCCTTCTTAGGGCTTGTAGAGAGGATTTCTGTAGGTTTATGATCCATCCTAAATGCTCCAGGTATCTTACTGTATTGAGCACCGCGTGATCTAATCCTGCCACTGACTGGTCTATCACAAGTATATCGATTAGATAGGCTGTCACCATTTTGCCCTGTGCTCTCAAGTTTGCCAACAGTAGGGCCAGAACTTTTGTAAATACCCGGGGTTCGGTGGCCAAACCAAAAGGCAGAGCCACAAACTGAAAGTTCTACCGCAAACCTTAGGAACTTTTGGTGGGTGGGATAAATAGGCACATGTAAATAGGCGTCCTTGATGTCTATAGATGCCAAAAATTCCCCGCCTTGTAGGGTGGCGACCACGGCTCGAATGGTCTCCATTCGGAAATGGCGAATGTTCAGAAACTGGTTTAGATCTTTTAGGTCCAGAATGGGTCTGACGTCTCCATTTGGTTTTGGAACCACAAAGAGATTTGAATAAAACCCTGCACCTTGCTCTTTTAGGGGGACTTTCTTGATTACCCCCTGAGACAGCAAGTGATCCAATCCTCGGAAGAAGGATTCTCTTTTTACTGGATCTTTGGAGACCTTTGAACTTCGAGACCGATAAGGTGGGGTCTCTCAAAATTCCAGCTTGTACCCTAGGGATACAGAAGAAACTACCCACTTGTCCTGGATCTCTGTCTGCCAAGCTGCTGAAAACTGCCGAAGCCGTCCCCTCACTCCGCCGAGCGGGTGCGCCTCTTCATAAAGAAGCTTTGGGGCTTTGCTTGTTAGCTCTTTGCCCCCACTGCTTATTGTTTTTCTGGGCCTGGTCTTGGTCTTTAGCCTTAGAGGCCGGCTAAAAATGCCGTCGCCACTGCCTGGAGGCAGATGTTCCGGGAACCGGGGAGAGAGAGCGCTTTAAACAAGGGCGCTTGTTTTTCTTCTTCTCCGGCAATATGCTTGATATGTTTTGGATATACTTTTCCAAATCATCTCCAAACAGGCATTCACCATGGAAGCGAAAACTGGCCAAAAGCTTTTTGCATGGAGCTTCCGCTGACCAATGCTTTAGCCAAAGAATTCTGCGCATATGCACCAGCTGGAGTGTGAGGCGAGATGCTTGTTGAATAGAATCTCTAATAGCATCCACTGTGAAACATAAGGCCTCAGGCATATTCTTCCAAAATTTTATCTGATCCGGAGGCAGATCTTTCAGCCCCTGTTTCACCTGATCCTTTAAGACCTGACACATACCAACTGCCACCACAGCAGGTTGGGTCACTGTGCCCGCCAGGAGAAAGGAAGACTTTAGTAAAGATTCCAACTTTTTCTCCGAAGGATCTTTAAATACCTGAGCATTGTCCACTGGACAAGTTAAGCTTTTATTTACACAAGAGATAGCTGCATCCACAGAAGGCAGACTCCACTTCTTGTTAAACTTCTCCTCCATAGGATAAAGAACTTCAAACTTCCTAGGAGGAGAAAAACGCTTATCTGGATGTTTCCAGTCTGCGTAAATCAGATTCTCACATGCAGCCTGTGGGGATTTTAATGAACCTAGGGAGGAGACAGGTGATTCAGTTAACTCCGAAGAAGGTAACTTGAATGCAAAGCGTAATGTTTCAGTATAATATTGTATCTGTAATTTAAGAACCCGGGAAGCAGAAAAAGGTTCCTCCGATATCCCTAAACCATCTGACTCCTCATCCTTATCCCCTGATGGGGCCACATCCTCCTCATCCTCCTCAGACCTTTATGAAAGGAGATCTGAAACAACAGAAGGAGCTCTGCTTTGCTTTTTGTCCTTTTGTGAGGACTTTGCGATTAACATAGCGATTCTTCCTTCTAAATTGTTCAGGGCTGCTGCCAAAGTGTCCTCTGTGACATATGCAGGCCCAGGCACCATAGGAGAGGCTGCTACTCCTGATGGAGACAATGGCTCATTCTGTACAGGTGCATCATATATTGCTGGAGAGGAAAGTACCAAGCGAGGCCGGCTAGAGGCTCTCGTCTGAGATGGCGATGCTTTTTTGTCTTTTTTAGTCCCTGAATTTCTCCTCTGGGAAGACCTATTACTAAGCAAAAAGCCAAGGTACAATCAATGCATATACTCCTGTTCTAGTTAAGCAATCTACATACAGTATGCAACTAATCACACAGTTTCATGCTGAGTGGGTGTCCTCTTTTGGGAGTGCTCAATAACCAACCACATAGGGACCTTACGTGCCCGTAAGCCGCTGTCTCACCGATCAGGGGAGAGCTGCAGGTTTGTGAGGCTTTATGTGCACTTCCTGCTTCTGAGCGCCATGGAATGATGCGCCCGCACACACCCACACGCGCGTGACCCAGGGGAGAATGGCGGCGACCTGAGAGGTGGAGAGGTCCTCCTGCATCATGATTGTGAGGAGGACGGTTGCCATCCACGGCAGAGCTCTACAGCGGAAGGTGTGCTGTCTGAAAAGACCTGACACTGTACTTGAGCCTGGTGAGTAAAACTCAACTCTTTACTCCCTCTAGTGGCAGCAAACAGAGAAGACACCCACTCTTTAAAGGAAAGTTCTTAAGGTACATACTTAGACCTTTTTCCCTGCTTACCTTATTCCCGCCGCAGGTTTGCTGAAAATCAGACAAAACCAATCTTCACCCATCACGGCGGGCATGTGTGCCAACCTTCAGGGATATGGGTTCCTACTTAAAGGATGCCTCTTCCCTGGGCCTTGTAAAAGACTCTGCCAGGACTTTTAGTGTTATTTAAAAAGCAAAAGTGCTGGACCATAGAGCCCAGCCCTCCGAAGAGAGACATTACAGGTGACACCTCGTGCATGAGGCCCGGATACCATCCAGTTTTGGCGTAATATTTTAGGCATCTTGAATGAACCTGAAGTGTAGCTCTTTTACCCCAGGGGGCCTCTATGGTAGAGCTTCCTTTAGCACATCCTAATCGCGTCCAACACCTGGCGAAAAAATGTAGGTACTTCCTGTATGGGAGGGGTTTTATGGAGGGGAACTTGTTCTCATTGGTTGTGCCAGTGTCCAATCACCTCTGGTGACCCATACAACACATTATGTAATGATTAAGGCTCTATGTCCCGTGGTGCACGATAAAAAAATGGCTTTTTTTTTTCCTTGCATGTGATTGGGTATTCTTTGGAAAGTGAAGCCTTACCTCATTTACTAAGCTCTGGAGCAATTGCACTTGCAGAGTCTAGTTGCCTTTAATAAAAGTTGCCTTTAGTAAATCAAGCCCAGTGTGTGTTTTACTTATTCTAATTTGTGTGACAAAAAAGGAAAAACCTGTTGACCATAGCTATTTGCAAAAACTTTGAAATGTTATTCTGAGTTAAATTTGAAAAGCAGAAGTACCCTTAGGGTTACATGCTCTATTGCTTGAGACGCTGTGCTAAACAATGTGCCATAAGCTTATCTCACAAAGAAATTACTGTTTAAAACATAATAGCGGAAGTTTTCCCTTTCTGTTTGTAGCAAATTTTCTATTTGCAGACAGATTTGGCACAGTGCAACAATGTGTCAGTAAGGGCTCTTTCACACGGAGGTCCGTTCAGGTCCGCCTGTCAGTTTTTTAGGCGGACCTGAAACGGATCCTCCATGTACCCCTATGGAGGCACGGATGTCAGCGGAGACATGTCCGCTGACATCCGCTCCGCTCCGCTCCGCCAAAGTGTGACGGAGGAAAACCCTATTTTTCCTTCCGTCGGCGGAGCGGATCGGATGACAACGGACTCTACGGTCCGTCGTCATCCGATTCCCCATAGGGGAGAGCGGGCTCTGACAGGGCGGTCCCTGCACAGTGTGCGGGGACCGCCCAGTCATCCGTCGGCTCAGCGGGGATCAACGGAACGATCCCCGCTGAGCAAGCGGAGCTTCACGGGGCGGATCTGCACGGATCCGCCCCGTGTGAAAGGGGCCTAAAGCATATTATGCCTAATTTAATAAGGCAAGGGTGAGGAAGGATCTACAGAAAGTAATTTAAATGTAACAGCTTGGCCCCATCCAAATAGTGTTTTAAATGGCATAATGTAAAAAAAAAACATTGACCCCTTTTTCAACTGTTTTAGCTATTCTCAAACATGGTTCTGTGAAACACTAGCACTCTTTCAGGGTTTGCTACGGGTTCATTGAGCAGTGAATATTGGTGGATTGATCTCCTGCCTAATAGTGTGTACTGAATAGTTGTGGTATTAATGCCACTCCATAGAGGGAGCACTGTTGAAACAGCGATTATCAATGTAAGGGGGCACTATGCTGATCATCAATATAAGAGGCTTCCTTCCCTCTGAACACCAATTTATGGGTCATCTCTCCCACTCACCACCAATGTAGGGGGCACTATGTTGAGGACCCTTGATCCTTTTTCTGGACAGTGGTGATTGGCCCTGTGCTGATCACATGCACTCTCCCAAGAAAAAAAGACTCTCTAGCAATACACACCAAACTGAGCATGTGCAGCTTGTCCCCTAGCTCTGTACTATCAGGAAATATATTGGGGACAGTATAAGAAGGGAAGGATCAGACAGTAGAAGAAGGGGAGGATCAGAGAAGACAGGATCAAACAGCCTTTTTACACAAATTAACACCTTTGGTTCTACAGTGAGTATAACAAGCATGCTTTACTGCATATACAGACTGATTCTTTCTACTGAACAGACAAGCCCTGTACACACGATCGGATTTCCTATGGTTTTTAAACCGATGGATTTTTCCATCGGAAAACCAATGAAGCTGACTTCCATCAGTCTTGCCTACACACCATCAGTCAAAAAACCGACCGTTCCAAACGCGGTGACGTAAAACACTCTGATGAGCCGAGAAAAATGAAGTTCAATGCTTCTGAGCATGCGTCGACTTGATTCTGAGCATGCGTGTGTTTTTTAACCGATGGACTTGCCCATAGACGATCTGAATTTGCTATCGGTTTTTTATCCATCGGAAAAATTTAAAACATGTTCTATTTTTTGACACCGATGGAAAAAAGACTGATGGGGCCCATACACGAACGGTTTGTCCGATGAAAAAAAGTCCATCGGACTGTTTTCATCGGTAAAACCGATCGTGTGTACAGGGCTTAAGAGTTCTTCTCCCACTCACCAACAATGTAAAGGGGGCCATCTCCACTGACCACCAATGTAACGAAACACTAAATACAATATTCACTGTCTATGTTTCTTTACTGGCAAATACTATACTATTAGTCATTTCATGGTAATTTTGCCTTTGCAGGCATATTTTTATTTAGCAATAAGGTTAAATGCCAGGCAAGTATACATAAAGCAATGAAATTAGTTATGAACTCAGCATCATGTACCCACTCACACAGCGGCACTCTGGGAGAGGGGAGGACACCAATGTAAGTTAGCGGCGATCTATAATTTAGTACATTGGATATGCTAACATAGGAGGGGGACAGGCAGGGGTGATATTATCTACGAGTTCCTGCTCCTTCATTATCTAGTCTTCAGACAATTTTAGACAAGGTTGCATTTGTTAAAGTGAACCTTTCTGTTACCTAAAGAACATAAAATAGTGGTATCCTTAACACTATCCTAAAATAGAGTTTCAAAAACACTCATTCTTTCTCCAAAAAAAGACTAAACAGCTGCTTGTAATATGTAAATTCTGACTTTTAAAAGGTGATGGAAAAGATCATGCAGGTTACTATTTAATAATTATTAAAGTGTTAATAAACCCAGAACCCTGCATTCACTAGATCTGGTTTCCCATAGTACACAGAACACATTTTCTCATCAGCAGTTAGAGCAGTCCTGTGACGTCTATGAGTGTACAGCCAAGCACTAGTTAAAGCTCGTAGGAGGAATTTTCTGACTGTTCTGTGAGACTGCAAGACCCCTGGCCCTCTGTCTGGACAGGGCTGATTGACCCTGTGCTGATCACATCCACCCTCCCAAGAAAAAAAAAAAAACCTCTCTAGAAATACAGACCAAACTGAGCATGTGCAGCCTGACTCCATATACTCTGTGTTATCAGGAAATTATTAGGAAACAGTGGAATGAGGGGAGGATCAGAGAAGACAGGATCAAACAGCCTTTTTACACAATGCGCAGGATTAACCCCTTATGTTCCACAGTGAGTATAACAAGCATGCTTTACTGCGTATACTGATTTTACTGCTTTGGGTTTAGTAACACTTTAAACCCTATAGGCAATTTATACCCTAGTTTGGTTATACTTGATTAAACATTTTAATACATCCAGATTTCCTTCCAGGCTTCACTAGATAAAGTGTTGGAGAAGTCCATGTATAAAATAGCTCACTGATCATCAATATTTGAATAGCAATGCCTGATAATTGACAGCTGGTAAACATTGTAGTACAAGTTCTACTTTTGTCCTTCTACCCTTGTTCCCCATAAGCAGGTAAGACCCTATTAGGGCCGGCGATAGCTCAGCAGTTACTTCCGTTAACTCTTTAACAATAAAAAAAAGACCCCATTGGAAGGCTTCACCCAATCTCCTGGTAGCCAGATCCTCTGAACTATACTTATTAGTAAAAGCTATTTGCTAAATGTAAATGCTTTTATTTACCTACCGGTAATTGCAATATAAAAAAAACTCAACTAACAAATGCCATGTTTATGTAGGTTATCCCTACCTCTATGCTGCAGTTTGACATTCCTCCTGATTTTAAGGCAAATCAGTCTCGTCTTCAGAGCTGGGATACAGCTGAAATCCCATCCTATTTTGCCATAACACTGAGGCATATTATTATCAGTAGGAAGACCACTCACAGCTCCTGCCAGTTCCCAGGAGCCTCCAGCTGTCAGTGAGAAGCTGCTGGTCTCCAGCTTGTTCTGGATGTTGGGATGGGGCCTGCCCATACCTGCCGATTACACAAAAGGTTCCCTTTGTTTTAAAGGAATGGATAGAAACCAGTATTTCTGCCCCCTCCCTATGAAATTTCACAGTTCCCTGCTAATTGTTAACTCCTTAATACCAAGCAAATACCATTTTATATTAACGGCACGATTACCATTAATCTTACGTATGCTTGTCATCAACATTTAATGCAGGCAACAGCGGCGAGCGAAAGGTACATACAATTGTGTGCCCATTCATATATAAATCCACAATCCAGTTACTCTAACCAACACTGGGTGGCCAGACATTATTTTTTAAGTCTTTATTTTTGTTTTTACACAATAAGTAGGTGATAACATAAGGAAGTATAGTGAAGCACCAAAACAAAGCAAATATTAAAAATCCTATGTTCCTACATACAATGAAGTAATCAGAGGGAAAGACAGTAGAGTTGATTTACTAAAGGCAAATACAGTGAAACCTCGGATTGCGAGTAACGCGGTTAACGAGCGTTTCGCTATACGAGCATTTTTGTAAAAATCCTGATTTGGTTTGCGAGTGTTGTCTCACAATATGAGCAGGATTCAAGCCACAGCGGTGTGCAATAATGCATTTGGCCAGAGGTGTGGGGGCGCCAGAGCCGAGCAGAGCCGATCGGAGGCGTTCTGAGCCATTCGGAAATACTCGAAGAAACTCGGTAATACTCCGTTCCCGAGCCTTTCCGATGTTTTCCGAGTTCAGCCGAGCTGTCACCGAGCCTTTCTGAGTATTTCTGAGGCTCTCCGGCGCCCCCCCACCTCTGGCCACATGCGGTATTGCATGCCATAGAAGTCAATGCGGAACAAATTATTTTCGTTTCCATTGACTTCTATGGGGAAACTCGCTTTGATATGCGAGTGCTTTGGACTACGAGCATTCTCCTGGAATGGATTATGCTCGTAATCCAAGGTTCCACTGTTTCCCCAGAGCTTTGTAAATGAGGAAGAGCTCTGCTGACTTCTATTATCCAATAATGTGCAGGCAAAAATGCTGTTTTTATTTTTTATTTTCCTTGCAGCTTTGAAGCTTTACCTTATTTACTAAACTCTGGAGCAACTGCACTTGCAAAAGTGCAAAGTCTATTTGCCTTTAGTAAATTCCCCACAGGTTCGTACATAGATGTATAATTTTCATATATGTGGTATTACATCCTAGAAAGAGAGAGAAGGAGTGGAAGAAAGAAAGTGACAATGAAAAAGATGGAAAAAAAATGATAAGTTGGAGAAAAGGAACATGAAGAAAAAGGAAAAACCATGAATGCTACTTGTGATTACTTGTACAAGCAAATTGCAAAGTTCCATATATGTCCACGAGTGGCCAGACATTTAAAAGATTTGGATATAAATATGAAAATTAGAAAAATTCAGATATCAGTTTCTTATGTTCATCAAATAATGGTTGTTTACTGGATTTTCTATCTCTCCTAATTGATGTACAGTATTCTGATCATATATTGCTGTTAGGCTTCTATACAAACAATTTTTGTATATTTCAAGAACAATTTGGGAAAGTTCTGTGATAATCACTTCAGGTGTCCCGTTGTAAATGAATGATAAATTGGCATTTATCTAACAAACAAATTTTCCATTATGACAGAAAATCATTCTCAACAGACAGTCAATAAGGCCGAAAATCATTCAAAAATGGTCAGTTCGGCAAGAACCGTTGGACTTTCGGCATGTGTGTACATCTCCCTGTCCAAAAGAAGCTGGTCTCACCACCAGATGGCTGCCAGCGCTGTTCAATGTGTTCTGGCGGGGGGGCAGTCTCCAATGTCAGAACACAATAGTTCAGCGGGGGAGATCGCTGTACTAACATTGCTGGTGTTAGTATGGAAATCTGTATGTTTTTTTTTTTCTTACAGCCTGCTGGGTTGAATGGAAAAAATGTATAGTGTGTACCCCGATTAAGGAGTAAACTTTTCAGTGTGAACCATTGTGATGATCGGACCAGGGAGAGGGACCGCTCTGCATCCCAAGGCATCCTGAGTCACCTTTCCATCGACACCTCGTGAGCGGCTGGGCGGAGGACCAGGGACCACGACTTGCCCAGAAGCCGAGAACCAAGAGGATCCGGACGGAGCACACTGGCGAGGCGAGGCCTCATGTGGTGAGAGGGCACCTGCCCATCGGCATAACTAATTGGGTTGCAGGAAGGTGACTTCCATAGTTTACCTGTGCTTGCTGACAGCTACAGTGTTTTAAGAGGAGACACGCTACATACGGGAGTGATTTAGCGCTTTGGGAGGATCAGCACTCCACTTGCCCTTATGCTGCACAGTTTAAGTGTTCATTCTTTCTTCACCTTGTTTGTTGGATTACAAATACTCAAGTGCACCAACAAAAAGCTAGCCGAAGATTACTGGAGACTTTTAGGAACCATCGTTCGTTTCAGTTTACTGCTTAGGTTGATACGGCGGGACGTGCACCAGCTGAGCTGCCCACAAGGGGGAGCCAGATACCTTATTGAACTTAAATGTGTAGGCAAACCTTTTTAAACTGTTTTATTGTCATTGTGTAATTTCAGTGAGCTGGGTTGGACTTGGTGGAGAAGTACCCCACTGCGAATATCGTTGCAGTGGGAGATTCCTCCACCGTGCACTTCCTTAGGTCTAACCTTGGTTTAAGTAAATCGGGTCTCCTATTTTATATCGAAGACCTGGAACTGATATATATATATGTGTCGGTTGACTCTCACAGGGACCTGTTTGAGTCGAATGTTACATGTGTAACCTTTTATTCTAATTTCTTTACCAAGTAAACATATTAACCTTTTGGTTGAACTACATCTTGTGTGGGACTCTGTCTTTTTCAGCTATGTGGCAGGCAAATCACAATAAGGTAACAATATTTAACTACATTTATTGTTGTGTGGTACCATTGTGGCCCTCTATAGCCTCTTAGGGGCCCACAATCACATTATTGTCATTAATATCCAGTTGTGCCCAGGGGGAATTGAGCCAAATTACAGGGGTTGAGAGGCAGAGTACAGGCCCAAATTTAAACCAGCAGATCCTACGGGGGTAGTGCTACACATACATGGCACAAATGATTAGAATAAGGAACTGTTTCCAGAAAAATCACTAGTTTTCAAACGGTAATCGTTTGCATTTTTGAGTTACAATTTTTACAATTGTTGGAATGTCATTCATTTATTTGAATCCTTAGCTTGCATTGCTATAAGCATCTGTTTGGCTTACAGAATTGCTCATTATCCCATGTGTGAAAGGTACACAAGAGAAAATAACTTCATTATTAAAGTCCCCCATAATGCATTATAATTAAGTTATCACCTGGTTCCTTAGAAAAAGCATTGGGCTATCAACCAATTATGGACACAATGCTGAGTGCTATATCCTCTAGGGGCCTGTACACACATAAACATGCATTAAAATGCATGAAGAAGCTGAAAAATGGACGTGCAGTGCTTTCCATTGCTGTGCATTCTTATGTGAATTGCTGTGCGTTTTAACACGCGCTGACACAAGTTTTTATGCACGTTAAATTACTAGGGATCCTTGTTTTTTTTATTTTCTCTCAATAGATTTGCATAGCTTTGATGTGCATTTACATCAGTGGTTCTCAACCTTTCTAGTGCCTTGACCCCTTGATAAAATTTCCCAAGTTGTGGGGACCCCCAACAGTAAAATGATTGTCATAGCGGGGGTTGTCAGCACCCAAGGCAAGACAAGTAATTTGTGCCCCTAACCCACGGACATTTAGCGCTCCCTGAGTCCTTTCCATCATACAGTATTTAAACCCCTTATGGTACATTTCGGGATGTACCACTCTTTCTTTTTGTTCTCCTTTCTTTCCCTTTTATCTCTCTCTATGCCAATTTCTTTGTCCCCCATCCCTCTCACTAGCCATCTTTCTTGTTCTCTCCCTTTTTCTTTGTTTTTACCCCTCCTTTTCCTCTCTCTTCCATGTATTCTACATTTTTATTCCTTCTCTTACTCCTTGGTGGGGGGGGGGGTAGGATGAGTTGAAGTCCTGGCGGGGAGTTTGGATGAGTGGCAGTCCTGGCAGGGAGTTTGGATGAATGGCAGTCCTGGCACCGCTGGCGGGGAGTTGGGATAATTGGCAGTGCTAGGGGGGTTCTGATCAGCCAACTTAGGTGCTCTTGATCAAGGTCATCTGCTGATCTGAGAACTGTAGTGGGGACTTTTAATGGCAACTCTAATCACAGGTAGTGTTACTCATTGTGTCTCCGGCTTCACTGTGTCTCCGACTGTGTGGCGTCTCATAGCAGTGACACCTATGCCGAAATCAGGAGATGGGGTCTCCTCCAGCCCCTCCCACTTCACATTCCTCACCAGTCAGCTGACCTCTAGTCTATATCCCCCAGCCATGCCATGAACTGAATGGGCGGCTGCGAAAAGGCTAAGTGGGCGGCCGCGGGCTCCAGGAACAGCCCAGGATTTGGTGACCCCTGGAAAATCATCATTCGACCCCCGAGGGGGTCCCGACCCCCAGGTTGAGAACCACTGATTTACATGCATTGCATTGTGTTACAATGCATATATGTACCATTATACTGCACTGCATATGACACCAGTTTTCTGGTGTGAACAAGACACAGAAAACAATAGTTTTTTATGTGCCCTTGCGGTGACCTGCATTCTTTCAGTGTAGTAAAACGATCCTTTCCATAGTGGGCGCACAGGTACCCCCCCCTCCCATCCATACATCCGGCCCCCTGATCTACATGCAGGGCCCTAGATGCATGGATTCCAATCAGGATTTTTTTATTTATTTTTTAAACACGTGATTAGAAGAAGCTTTTATTGTCACTCAAATTAAAATAAAATAATATTCACTATTGTAACACTGATCCTCCTCCCAGCCAATCAGGAAGCGGGTCCTGAGACCCATCACCCAATTGGCTGAAAGGAGATCCAAGCGGATTGTGCCGCCAGGAGGAGGAGGGAGGAGATGCAGGGGAAGCAGCCGCCCGCAGCTTGGAGAGAAGCTGCTGCCCCCCAGCACCCGGAGTGTTGCTCGTGAGATGGGGAGATGCGGGGCCCCGACTACTGACTGACCAACCCAGGGGGCGGGGTGCCACCCATGACCCCTGCCATCCATGACCCAACCTGCTTCCCCCCCCGAAAAAAAATCCATCGGCCGCCACTGAGTAAAGTGCAGGTCTCTGCAGTATGTGTGAACAGGGCCTAGGGGTATATTCACGCCAGATGTGGTGGGACTGCATTAACCAGCTATGACAGTGCAGCCCCACTGCATGACAAGGCAAAACACCTTGTCTCTGGTGCGCCCGATTCAAAACATTCATTTTGTTGCAATGGTTTGTGGACAGTGTGCTGAAAAAAAGTACTGCGTACAGTACTTTTTTCAAACCGAAGCACAGTGCGAGGCAATCCAATGCCTTGCACCGCATGGCCAGAAATCAACTTAAAGGTAACTCCACTTTTGTGGGAAAAAAAATGAACAAATAAAAAAATAATAATATAGCGTATACAATTGCGTCACAAGTCATATTGTAATTGAATGTTATTAAAAATTACATTTCCGTTTTAATTTGCAGCGCTGTAATTCTCTCTAAAATGCAATGCAATATGGCTACCTGGAGGAGTTTTGTACACAGATGGTTTACAGAACGAGTGTACAGAACGTCCCCAGGTATGTAAATTCCTGCTTGTCTGATTGGCTCACTGATTTATCCAGAAGTGTGCACTAAGATACAAATTCGATTTTGTGCATACCCTGCAACATTCCCAAAGTAAGTCACATCTAAAGGGATGCAGGCCCAGCAATTTTCCTCATTAGAGCCCTGCAGGTGCAGCAGCTGATTGATAATTACAAACCCACTCCCATACAGACTCACTGAGCACATGGACACAGACAAACAAACTGCTATTTCTCTAGAATAACAAAAGGTAGTTTTTTTTTCTCAACAAAAGTGTGTCTCTGTAACATTTCAATAAAGTTCATTAAAAAAAAAGTGAACAGTGTGATGCACTAAGATCGGCACGTTGGCGCTATGGTGATTCCGCCAGACAGCACTGCACGTTAGCCGCTACGTTGTAATGCAATTTCTGGTGTGAACTAGCCCTTTAATAGGAACTGTTGTGCACAGTACTTTGTTGTCTTACTTAACTAGTTGCCGACAGGTTGGCTCTCCGGCGCGAATCAACGTAGCTGTACGGCGGCAAGCTTTAAGGGCTATAGGGGGCACGCGACGCGACGACGGAGCCAATGCACATAGCCAGCGGCCTCTATTTCCTCCGGCGACCCGAGATCACTCCTCAGAGAGCCAGAACGGGGATCTGTCAATGTAAACAGACAGATTCCTGTTCTGACAGGGCAGTAGAGAGAGATCTGCTGTACCTAGTGATCAGGAACAGCGATCTCTCTCCTCCTCCAGTCAGTACACTCCCCCCACAGTTAAAAACACCTCCCTAGGGAACACTTAACCCCTTGATCGCCCCCTAGTGTTAACCCCTTCCCCGCCAGTGACATTTATACCGTAATCAGTGGCTATTTTTAGCTCTGATCGCTGTATAAATGTCAATGGTCCCAAAAAAGTGTCAAAAGTGTCCGATCTGTCAGCCGCAATGTCGAAGTCCCACTAAAAATCGCTGATCACCGCCATTACTAGTAAAAATGCATCCCCAGACCTTGACACTCCCACCACCATGCATGACTGTAGACAGTGGCGTAGCGTGGGTTGTCAGCACCAGGGGCAAGGCAAGTAATTTGCGCCCTCTAACCTGTGGGCTTTTAGCACCCAAGAATGGGGGCCCAGGTTCCTCCACTCACAGCCTGAGCCTCTGATTGGCTGCCTGCAGCCTTTTATTATTGGTTAGATCTGAGATATCTCTTTGATTACAGTAGTCAAAGAGATATCCTCTCAGTATCAGCCAATAATAAAAGGCTGCGGGCAGCCAATCAGAGGCTTAGGTTGTAAATAACGAAGAGCACCTATATACAGCAGAGCATGCAGCCAATTATAACCCAGACATAAGGGTTGTGCATATTATTTAGTGCTAGACATACTACAGGAGACAGTCAGAAACTGCAGGCATACTATAGGAGATGGTCAGAGACTGCAGAGATTCTACAGTAGATGGTAAGAGACTGCAGACATAGTACAGGAGATGGTCAGAGACTGCAGACATGGTACAGGAGATGGTCAGAGACCAATTCAGAGTGCAATTCATACAGAGTGAAGAGTACAAAGATTATGAGTGTGCTATATACAAAGGGAAAAGATTAAGATTCTACTACGTACTGAGTGCAAAGATCAGGACTGTCCTATGTACAGAGTGCAGGGTTCAGGAGTGCACTACGCAAAGTGAGCAGAGTTCAAAAGTACACTACGTAGAGAGTGCACTGCAGCGTTCATGAGTGTGCTACATACAGATTGCAGGGCTCAGGAATGCATGTCTCACAGGACAGTTTACAACTCCCCTTCCAGTACAGAGCTCTCCTCCCACCCCCAAATCCTCTCTTCCCACCTACAAAGTATCAGAGAGGGGCTGCTACAGAAGAGCAGCTACAGCTTACAATAGGAGATGTTGTTATGTGGGGAGAGGGGGCATTAGTACAATGAGGGGGTATAGGCAATGATATTGGTGCTAAGTTAATGGGGCATTGGTGCTAAATGGGGGGGGGAGAGCAATGTGCTAATTTCTAACTTAGGGGAGAGTTGGAACATTGGTGCTAAGTGAGGGGAGGGGGGCATTGGTGCTAAGTGGGGGGATGGTTGGGATAATTGGGGAGAGAGGGGCTACCTGGGATAAGTGGGGGATATTTGGGATACATGAGAGGAGAGGAGAAATATTTGGTATATGTGGGAGGAGAGGGGGGGACATTTGGGATAAGTGGTGGGACAGGAGGGACATTGGGGAAAAGTGAGAGGAGAGGAGGGGCATTGTGGATAAGTGGGGGGAGAGGAGGGACATTTTGAATAAGTGGGAGGGGAGAAGGGCCATTTAGGATAAGTGAGGATAAGTGGGATAATGGGGATAAGTAGGGGAACAGGAGGGACATTGGGGGACAGGAGGGACATTGAGGGGACAGGAGGGACATTGGGGGGACAGGAGGGACATTGGGGGAACAGGAGGGACAGGAGGGACATTGAGGGGACAGGAGGGACATTGTGGATAAGCTGGGGGGAAAGGAGGGACATTGAGGGTACAGAAGGGACATTGGGGGGACAGGAGGGACATTGGGGGACAGGAGAAACATTGGAGGGACAGGAGGGATGGGAGGGACATTAGCATAAGTGGGGGGACAGGAGGGACATCGAGGGGACAGGAGGGACATCGAGGGGACAGGAGGGACATTGAGGGGACAGGAGGAACATTGGAGGGATGGGAGGGACATTGAGGATAAGTGAGGGGACCGGAGGGACATCGAGGGGACAAGAGGGACATCGAGGGGACAGGAGGGACATTGAGGGGACAGGAGGAACATTGGAGGAGGAGGGGAGGGGCATTAGGGATAAATGGGAGGGGAGGAGGGGCATTAGGGATAAGTGGGAGGAGAGGAGGGGCATTAGGGATAAGTGGGAGCAGAGGAGGGGCATTTGGGATAAGTGGGAGGAGAGGAGGGGCATTAGGGATAAGTGGGAGGAGAGGCGGGGCATTAGGGATAAGTGGAAGGAGAGGAGGGGCATTAGGGATAGGTGGGAGGAGAGGAGGGGCATTAGGGATAAGTGGGAGGAGAGGAGGGGCATTAGGGATAAGTGGAAGGAGAAGAGGGGCATTAGGGATAAGTGGGGGGACAGGAGAGGCATTAGGGATAAGTGGGAGGACAGGGGGAGAGGCATTAGGGATAAGTGGGGGGAGAGCAGGAGGGACATTGGAGGGACATTGGGGTGGCAGGAGGGACGTGGGGGAGACGGTGATGCTCTGTGTATGTGTAGTGTTGTACATCTGTTTCACATACCACAGTTCACTTGGTCAGGCAGCCGCAGATCCGATTCCCTGGAGATGTCATTTCATTGCATGTGGGGACCAGGGTAGAGCTGGCGCCGCAGCGCCAGTGCCAGACTGGCTGCCGCAATGTAGAAAGGGGAAATCATCCAATCCAGAGCGGAGGAAGAGAAGACGGCGGCGGTTCACACAGCAAGGCAGAGGCGGGACTCATGGAGCAATCCAGCGCTGCCACCGCATTCGTCCAATTACCAGGCACACTGAACCGGAACCTGGTGGCCGGAGCACAGCCAGTGACGCCGTCCGTACACAGCAGTTAGCATTTGGACGGAGTGTCACTGGCAGTGGATGCTGCGCCCCCCCAAAATTTGCACCCAGGGCCATGGTCCCCCCACGCTATGCCAGTGCTCTTACCCCACATGGTGGACCCTCTGTTATGGAAGGTTAGACAAGCATAGGAAACTGTCAGCTCCTAGCGCCAAGAGTAAACGGTGGTATAAGGAATATACCTATCTCCAACAGCTCCTCCAGGTGACTGGATCAGAACCTCAGATTCCCAAAAGAAATAAGACGGGGGGCTTCCAATAGTGTAAAAAAAACGTTTAAAAGGTGTTTCATTCAGACACTGTGCACAACATAAGATACACAGAGCATATAAAGCATAAAAACTGCAGTTTAAAATTCAAAGTTTAAAAGAACTCGCGGTGGCCATGGGCGTCCGCTCCATAGGGCAAGGGGGGTCAATTTCCCCCCCCCCCTGGAAGTCAGAGTGAAGACACACACTTGCCCCCTGTGTTGCAATGGCCGCCGCGGCAGCCGTGGACTTTTTTTCTAAGTCTGCAGACTGCTGCTGGCCTGAGGGCTGGGGCTGCTCTCAGTCTTTTCCAACTATCCGTCCCTCCCTCCTCACCCCCGGCCCGAGCATCGGATTGGCTTAACATCACCGTGACCCTGACCCGGCTGTTCCATGATTGGCTGCTGCCTCAGCCTGCCTCTGCAGGTGTAAATGTGCCTACGGCAGTCTGGCCGGCGCGGCGCCGGCTCCTCCCACAGGTGCGTGGCGTGCAGTGGCCGAGACAAGAGACTGAATATGCTGCCAGTGCCTGCCCTATCACTGAAGAACTACAGGTAACGCCAGGCCACGACACCACTGTGTACATCTGTTTGTATTGCAATACATTTGTGTTGTGGGCGGCCATATTTTGATCTTGATGAAAACATACAGTATAGGCTGTTTTCATCAAGATCAAAATATGGCCACAACAAATGTATTGCAATATAGAAAGATGTACATTCTCTAGGCTATATTTATATGGACATGGAGTGAAGCGGAATTATCCTCAAGAGCTATTTCACACTGCCAGCTGGCCGCCTAATCGGTAAAGCGCCGCTAGTTTTAGCGGCCCTTTACCATAGTTTTAGTGGCGCTATTCGGCCGCTAGAGGGGGGGGGGGGGGGTTAAAAAAAAAAATAGAAATTGCTAATCAGACAATGGCAGCTTAATCCTTCCATTAAGCTTTTGCATCAGGTTTCTCAAACCTTTGCATGCCTGTGCTTTATGTCATAATGACTAAGCCCTTCCCCTTCACGACATTGTCAAAAAGGGACCGAACATGGATGACCTTAAAATGATGCCCCCCCCCCCCTAAAAAAAGTTCAGCGAACACCTATGGCGGTGGCATAGATCTGCGTCTCTTCGCTGACCGGTTTCATCACTACAAGGACTTCTTCCGGGGCATAGAGACTGCCATCTGTCACCGCTATAAATACAAATGCGCCGCCAGCCAAGCTTCGCTTTCATTTCCTGTTTGGCACATGGCAAAACCAAGCCTCGGTATGGATCATGCAACACATTGGTTGCTACGAGGTCGGCGGAAGTGACATAGTTAGCCGCGCCTCCCTATCACAGGGAAAGTGAATATTGTGACCCGGTGTTTCATCAGATTAGGTGACCCGTCAGAATTGGTAACAGAAGTGACGTTCCGGCGCCGCCATCTTGCTACACCCCACATGCCTCCACAGTAATGATACACAGAGAAGGGGCCAAGCAGACATCTTGTTACACCCACCGTGCTTTTGCATTTTACACTTATATTTAACAGTAAAGTGAGTTTATATACTGAGATCCAGTACTTAGAACTCCGTCTGACTGTTTAGATGTTGAATTTTAAAAGCAGCAGCAAGCCTGCTCATCTCACAGGTTTGCTAATCTGCCAGAAGTATGCTGCTTTTAAAATTCAACATCTAACCAGTCCTACGGAGTTCTAAGTCCTGTATATCACTATATAAACTCACGTTCCTGTTAAAAATAAGTGTGTAGCAGGTATTTGAATTTAAGGGAAGCATCTGGGTGGTAGTGTAACCCAGATGCACCCAGATAACCCAGTACCTAGCCTGGGGTGAGGTACTATGGCGGATGCCTGGGGCTCAGTACCTTCGACTGAGTTCCGCGAGGGTGGAGGAATCCGAGGGGGCCCTAACTCCTTGGGTGCCCGTGTCTGAGGTCGAGGAGACTGGTGAGCGGAACTTCTCTGGAGAGTCCGGCGCAGCATTGCTGGTGACAGAGAGGCCTCCGGTGACTCCCTTGGACGGATATCCTTCCTCTGACAGGGGCATGTTCTACCTCATATAGTCAGTGGCAGTGACTATTCGCCATTGGTGACACCACAGTGGTTAGTGATACTTTAAAGGATTGTGCCTCGGCCTACTCCCATTAATACTGAACTGTTGCAAAGGTCCCAACTTGACTGTGCTGTACATTTATTCGCTGAGAAGAATAAAACTGTGTTGGACCTATTCAGTGTGTGGAACTCTGGTTACTAGGAGCAAAGGGGAGTGGATTTGACTCTAGGACACCTACACAAAGCCCGATCTTTCTGGCCTTCCCCTCTTCATTATGGAGGACATGGGCCGTGGTGTATCTCATCCCTCCCCCGGTACTGACACCCCTAGACAAAGACAGACAAGCCGAGAATGGGACGGGGTGAGAGGGGTGAGGTTGCTACAAGTGTAAAATGCAAAAGTCCGGTGGGTGTAACAAGATGTCCGCTTTCCCCCTTCTCAGTGTATCCTTACTATGGAGGAGTGCGGGGTGTAGCAAGATGGTGGCGACGGAATGTCACTTCTGTTACCAATTCTGACGGGTCGCCGAATCTGATGAAACACCGGAACTATAACACAGTATATTCCCATAACAAGAAATAGAGTTCACGGTGTCCCCAAATGGAGAAAAGCCGAATTACTAACCCAGATGATGAATTTTAATGAGTGTTAGATCTAATATAAAAAAGAAAACGAGACTGGGCATGTAATAGAACAATATATTACAACTGATTGTGTAATAATCAACAAAACAAATAAACAAATAAATCTATCCCCTATTTTGTAGACGCTATAACTTTTGCGCAAACCGAGCAATATACGCTTATTGCGATTTTTTATTACCAAAAATATGTAGAATACATATTGGCCTAAACTAATGAAGAATTTATTATTATTATTTTTTGGGATATTTATTATAGCAAAAAGTAAAAAATATATATTTTTTTAATTTTTTTAAATTGTCACTCTTTTTTTGTTTATAGCGCAAAAAATAAAAACCGCAGAGGTGATCAAATACCACCAAAGCTCAATTTTTTGGAAAAAAGGACGTCAATTTTGTTTGGGTACAGAGTCGCACGACAACGCAATTGTCAGTTAAAGCGACGCAGTGCCGTTTCTCAAAAAATGGCCTGGTCATTAAGGGGAAAATCTTCCGGTTAGGTGACAGTCATCTTGAGCTGCTATTCACACATAAACCACGGAAATAACAAGACAGTTATTTAGTCGTAGACATTATTATTATATTTTATTACACGTTCTTATTGGGAATCGTGGGCACTAAAGAATTTTGACTCTAGACAATAATGGCCTGTTTCTGTATAGAAACTATTGTGTATTTTTTCTAGATTGTAAGCTCTAACAAGCAAGGCCCTCTGATTCCTCATGTATTGAATTGTATTGTAACTGTACTGTATGCCCCCATGTTGTAAAGCACGGTGCAAACTGTTGGTGCTATTGTAATCCTGTATATTAATAATAATAATAATAATAATAATAATAATAATAATATTTTCTTTAAAATGTATCTGAAGGTTCTTTGGTGATTGTATTCTATTTTTTTCCTCACTCTTCTATATAGTCATGATGATATTTCATACGTATTATAGCTGCCCCACAGACATACAAAGTATAGTTACAAACTATACCTGGTAACAAAATGTTAAAAACAATGTTACATTTTAAAGAGATTATTTTTCCTTAGCTGACCACATTCCCTTTAAACATGGCCACAATTTAGTGGTCTGCCTGAAGATGCTTCCTGGATGGTAACCACTCTCACGTGACTCCCGCCTTCCTCCGCAGCTTTAGAGTACAAAGGATGGAGTGGGTGTTAGGTGAGCATAAGTCCCTTTTTTCAGATTTGCAGTGTAAAGAGAAAAGGCAGTGGTCTAAAAATTTGATAAGCAGAGTTTAAGGCTGCTGTAAAGTGTATCAAAATGCAATAATAGGTGATTGTACATGTTTCTGAACTGTCAAAAAAGCATAATGCTTTTTTTATATTGTGTTCTGCTTTCAGTGAAATCACCATTGAACCAGTAATGCCGCGTACACACGGTCAGAATTTCCGACAACAAATGTTCGATGGGAGCTTGTTGTTGGAAATCCCGACCGTGTGTAGGCTCCATCGGACATTTGCTGTTGGAATTTCCGACAACAAAAATTTGAGAGCTGGTTCTCAAATTTTCCGACAACAAAACTTGTTGTCGGAAATTCCGAGCGTGTGTACACAATTCCGACGCACAAAATTCCACGCATGCTCAGAATCAAGCATAAAAGCCGCACTGGCTATTGAACTTCATTTTTCTCTGCTCGTCGCACATGTTGTACGTCACCGCGTTCTTTACGTTTGCAATTTCCGACAACATTTGTGTGACGGTGTGTATGCAAGACAAGTTTGAGCCAACAGCTGTCAGAAAAAAATCCACGGTTTTGTTGTTGGAATGTCCGGTCGTCTGTACGCGGCATTAGGTGTATCTACAAACACTTCCTGTCCTTGGGTGACAACGCCTGCTGAGTTTAACTATGATAAATAAATAAAAAAATGATATGCTTTACTAATGATTACATTTGAATATTAGGTGCTTATATGGTAATGTTAAGAAGTTCTTCACATAAAAACAGAATGTCCCTTATTCAGAAATTCGTTTTTACAACAATGTCCTTTGAATGTGTTATTGTGCAGTTTGTAAAGAGACAGTTATTCTCCTAATATTCACATTGCAGGATACAGGGAGAGTTACTTACCTTGTCCCCTGGATCCTGCAATGTCTCCCCGCTGTGTCTGCGAGCTGTCATCTCGCTTGATTCACACAGTGCCCGAGTGCCAAGCTCCGTTCCCTGCGAGCGTTGCGACGCACGGGGACAGAGTTCGGCGCCAAATTCAAAAAGTAAATAACACAATATAGATACAGTATACTGTAATCTTACTGATTACAGTACTGTATCAAATAATTACACATCCCCTTTGTCCCTAGAGGTCTGTCCAGTGCCCTGCATGCACTTTTATATTATAAATACTGTTCTTTCTGCCTGAAAACTGGAGATTGTCCATGGCAACCAAAAAGTGTCCGTTTATGCCAAAAGTGGTTTTAGACCAGCTAGAAAACAGCGATAATAAATTAGAATCACTTGCAGGATTGAGCGATAGTGATTTGTGGGGAAATTTGTCATCAAACACTGAAAGTAATGACAGCGACAATTCTGCAACTGAGCAAATTTCAGTGTTTTTGATTTGATTACATTATTGAATCATTTTTATTATTATTATATTATTATTTGTTATAATTACTTATAGTTATTTATTATATTATATTTAATGATTTCGTGTTTCAAACTTTATCATACCCAGGATGTCTACTAGATTCTTGTTTGGATATATTTAAGTGAGTTATTCCTAAGAATTGCAGGCCTACAATATAAAACGCCAAATTTCCATGCAAAATAATTGTACCGCTTTCAGCATCAAAAATCTGAAAAAATCATACCGCCAGGGAGGTTAAAAAAAAAAAAAAAACTAGTGGGTTCTGAGAGAAGTTTTTCAGCTGATTTCAGCTGTAAAAACGCTCTAACGTCAAAAACCACTGATAAACACAAATAATCGCTCAAAACCGCTGCTCACCAGTGTTTTTTTTAAAGTTTTTTTGATCCACTGAAAAAAAAAATGCTAAAAACATTAATAAAAGCTAAAAAACGCTATTGCAAAAAACTTTAAAAACCGCTGAAAAACTCAATGCAAAGCTACTGGCGTTTTTATAACGTTATTTTAACGTCCAGTGTGCATGAGGCCTTAAAGTGTTACCAGTCCCCTTGCTTTCCCTGTCAGTCCCCCTGCTTTCCTCTTTCAAACTGACCATAACTTGTGCTGACATGCCGCCCCCCTTCCCTGCTTAGTCACTTTTCCAAGCCCCTTATGCAGCTGAGAACAAAGATTATGTGATCACTTAAAAAAAAAAAAGAGAGAGAAAAAAGGGGGATTTACAGTGTGTTTTATATCTATACAGTGGAACCTTGGTTTACGAGTAATGCGGTTTACGAGCGTTTTGAAAGACGAGCAACTTTTTTTTTAAAATCCTGACTTAGCCTCTGCAGTGTACAGTACCGCATTTGGCCAGAGGTGCGGGGGCGCCGGTGACACTCAGAAGGGTTCGGAGCCATTCGGAAATACTCGGAAATACTCTGTTCCCGAGTGTTTCCGAGCCTTTCAAGGGTTTCCCAGTTCAGCCGAGCTGTCTCCGAGTATTTCTGAGTCTTTCCGCATCTTTCTGGCCACATGCGGTATTGCATGCAATAGAAGTCAATGCGAAACAAATTATCTTCATTTCCATTGACTTCTATGGGGATACTCGCTTTGATATGCAAGTGTTTTGGATTAAAAGCATTCTCCTGGAACGGATTATGCTCGTAATCCAAGGTTCCACTGTGATTATATATATATATATATATATATATATATATACACACAGGGCTTTTTTCTCAGAAAATAGGTACAGGAACTCAACCACGACCCCCAAAAACCCCCTACCCTCACACACATATCCTCCAGACTGCATCAAATAGTGAGTGTGGTCAAATTTCACTAACAGTGGGAGAGTCTTAAAGGAACATGAAATACCAGGAGAGCATTACGTACAGAGCACAGAGTTCAGGGAGGGTTCACACAGAGTGCAGAGTTCAGGGGTGCGCTACAGACAGATTGCAGAGTTCAGGGGTGCACTACATACAGAGTGCAGTGTTCAGTCTTCTTCCACAGCTACTTACCTCTGCACCCCCCATCGACATCTCACTTTCAGCCCTCTTCAGCTCTGACCTCTGCATGCAACCCCCCTCCCCCTTCCACTGCCCCCATCTTCTCCCCACCTCCTTAAAGCGGAGTTCCACCCAAAATGAAACTTCCGCTTAAACCACTCCTCGCCCCCTTACATGCCACATTTGGCATGTCATTTTTTTTGGGGGAGAGTGGGGGCTTCCTGTCCCACTTCCTCCTTCCGCCCAGGGACCGCTTAGGCGACTCGTCATATCGCCTAAGGCGGCCCCTCCCTGTAGGCGATCACCTGGGACACGTGACAGGTCCCAGGCGATCGCCTGTCCACTCAGGGAGCGCAGCGCCGCTCGTGCATGCGCAGTGAGTGCCCGGCCTGTGAAGCCGAAAGCTGTCACGGCCGGGTGCCCACAGTTAGAATGGAGGCGCTGGCGGAGAGGGGGGGAGAGGAGCGAAGCTCCGGGCGGCCGCGTCGTTGGACAGTGGAGCAGGTAAGTGTCTGTTTATTAAAAGCCAGCAGCTACACTTTTTCTAGCTGCTGACTTTTATTAAAAATAAAAAAGTCTGGAACTCCCCTTTAAAAGCTCCACCATCTTACACATGTCTTAATTTTGTTGCTTTATTAAGCCGAAGCACCTAGTCGGCTCTAGTACCTCCCTGCACACTGTAGATGGCTCCGCCTCTCTTCCTTGCTGGGAGATAATCAAGTAGGGGTGTTGGCATCTGCACTGCACCCAGGCATCTGCATCTCCATTGTCCCCATCCTGCACTCAGTGGGAGCCACTCAGGAGATCAGATGTGTGGTAGCCGTTGGGAGACGAACTGTCACTTGTAAACACAGAAGCCGGACTTCTGTGTTTACAAGTAGTAGTAATGAGCAGGAAGCAGAGGGACTGAGCCAGAGGTAGTGGAACTGAGTTCCACCAAGTTCCAGCTGAAAAAAAACCTGTATATATATATATATTGTGAGGGGGTTAGCTCGGCAGCGGGTGTGTGTGACCCCCGGGATGGGCTCCCCACACAAAAACAGGCCCAGCAGACGGAGGTTGTGGTTTTCAAAATCAAAAAGGTGCCGTTTATTTTCTATTTACAGTGACAAAAACACAGCAAAGCAAAAGAAACAAACAAAATAAATCCTGGTCAACTTGACCTCTGACTAAACATACAGGTTTCCTAACTAACAACTGGGATCAGCCTAGTGCTGTCCTAGTCCCTGGTTTTAAATGTCCAAGCAAAATATAGCCACACAGGCTTTCTCTCACCGCACAGGGGTTCACTCTCCCTAGACAGTCCACACAGGTCTGCTTCCAGGCATGAGCTAACATCTAATGAATCTGGGAGTTTTTATAGAGGCCTTAAACGAACTGACAGGCTTCAGCTGGCCTCATCAACTCCCTGCCTGCACGACGCCCAGCCCTCTCCCTAGAGGTATGAGTCATCAATGAGCCCACTAGTCTCAGCTGGGCTTATACAACTCTCCACCTAGCTGTATAAATCGGCGTAAAGCCTGAATCTGGGCGAAATATATCTACCCCCCTGGATGCAACCAGGTGACTTTACCTTCCTGCTGTCACATACCCCCCCCTCTTGTTTTAACCTCGGGGTTGGAACACCAGCAATCAGGCATTCATGTACTCGAGACAAAGCATCCACATTCCCCATTTGAACGCCAGGGCGATGCTTTACTGTGAAGTTGAATTCCTGGAGGGCCAGGAACCACCTATTCACTCTTCTATTTGTTTCCTTGTTTTGAGCCATCCACTTTAACGGAGCGTGATCCGTAACCATGTCAAAGTGCCTACCTAGCAGGTAGTACCGAAGGGAATCTAGAGCCCACTTCACCGCTAAACACTCCTTTTCAACGGTGGCGTAATTTACCTCATGGGACTTCAACTTCCTGCTGAGGTAAATGACTGGGTGCTCTTCCCCGTTCCAGACCTGGGACAATACTGCTCCTAACCCCACATCTGACGCATCACTTTGTACGACAAAGTCTTTAGAGAAGTCGGGTGAGTACAACACTGGCTGGCTACATAAGGCTTGTTTCAAGAATTGGAATGCTGCCTCAGCCTCGGGGGTCCATTTAATCATGACCGACCCTTTCCATCCCTATCCACCACTTTCTTCAACATTTGTTTTAGGGTTTTGTTGAATCTTTCAACCAGCCCATCGGTTTGGGGGTGATACACAGATGTACGTAATTGCGTCACTTTGAACAATTTACACAGCTCCTTCATAACCCGGGACATAAAGGGTGTACCTTGGTCCGTAAGCAGTTCTTTACAAATACCCACCCGGCTAAAAACAAGAGATAGCTCTTTGGCTATGGTTTTGGCCGAGGTATTTCTGAGAGGGATCGCTTCTGGATAACGGGTGGCATAGTCCATTATAACCAATATGTACTGGTGCCCCCTAGCGGACTTGATTATAGGACCTACCAAATCCATTGCGATTCTCTCAAACGGGACCTCAATGATGGGTAGAGGGACCAGCGGGCTACGGAAGTGTGGCATCGGGGCCGACCTCTGACACACAGGGCAGGAGGAACAATAATTTTCTATGTCCTTCATCACCCCAGGCCAATAGAATCTCTGTAATACCCTCTCTCGGGTTTTCTCTGTCCCCAGATGACCTCCAAGAATGTGCCCATGGGCCAACTCCAACACCAACTTCCTGTAAGGTTTGGGCACCACAAGCTGCTCAACGGTTTCTTCTGCCCTTTTTGCCACCCGATACAGTAGGTCCTTCTCTACGCTGAAGTATGGGTAAGTGCAGGTATTATCTGGGTTCACTAACTCGCCATCTATTTTCACTACGTTTTCCCGTGCCTTTATTAGGGCGGGGTCTTTCAACTGTTCTGTGGCAAAGTTTTCCCTGTGAACCTCAAGATCAGAAAACTCCACAGACGGTAGGTTTTCGTCTGAGGAGGTGGGCTCCTCTCCAGTTTCTTGAGTCTCCCCTGCCAATACTGACAAGGGAAATTCGGGAGAGTCCTCACCACTCTCAGAGGAGTTCTGGCTATCATATTCCTGGTACATAGGGGCACCAGTGGGGGGCTCAGGATCATCCCACAGTTCCCAGAACTTCGGAAAATCCCTTCCCACAATGGCGTCATGCGGTAACTGAGACACTAAGCCCACTGGATGAGAAAGGGTACCTTTGGGGGTCTCGAAACACACTGTAGTCACTGGATACTCTCGGGTGTCCCCATGCACACAAATAACAGCTACCTTGCTATTCCCAGAGACCTCTGTTTTAACTAATTCAGCCTTTATCAGGGTCACAAGGCTACCTGAATCCAGCAATACCACAACATTTCTACCATTAATACACATTTTGCATAAATGTTTCTCAGTTCCCCGAATGGCAGTGCATGCGACTGTCGCACACAGCGACTGACGTCTGCCCGTCAGAAAGTCACACTGCATGGGTTCCTCCAAAACCGGGCAATTTGCTGCAATATGTCCCGCTTGCCGGCAGCGGTAGCAAATGATCCTTCTTGCCGCCTCTTGAGCCGCTGATTTCCCAGGCTGTTCTCGCCAAACTTGGGGTAGAGCTCCCACCCTCTCACTCTCTCCACCCTTACCCCTTGGAATCATCTTATCCGCCCCTGGGGATGGTCTGGTCTTAGGGTGGAAAGTCCGAGTGTCTCTGGAAGAGGCCGTCAGGTTCTCTGTAGCCAAGTATTTCTCCACACGATCCACAAGACCATCGGCCGTCTCTGGGTCTCCATGGCTTACCCACTTTTGGATGGCAGTAGGAAGAGCTCTCAAAAACCGATCCATTACAACACGTTCCACAATCTTTGGTGCGGACAAAGTCTCTGGCTGTAGCCACTTTCTGCTCAGGTGAATGAGATCATACATTTGAGACCTGGGGGGTTTTCCAAGCTGGAAAGTCCAGTTATGCACACGCTGAGCCCGGACAGCCAGGGTGACACCCAGCCTTGCCAATATTTCAGCTTTTAGCATCACATAGTCTTTTGCTTGGTCAGGCTCTAGGTCATAGTAAGCTTTCTGCGATTCACCCGTTAACAGAGGAGCCACCAGTCCAGCCCACTGCTCCTCAGGCCACTTTTCTCTTTCAGCAGTCCTTTCAAACGTGGTCAAAAATACCTCTGGATCATCCTCTCCAGTCATTTTTGTCAATAAACGACTCACCCCAAAGGACGCGGTATTAGTGGGACGGCTTTCCTCACTGGTCTGCGGACGTTGCTGCATTACTGCTTCCATTTGTTGTAGTCTCTGCTCTTGCTTCTGTAATAGGTCTATGAAGCGGGCCTCAGATCGTTGCTGGGCTTGTTGCTGAGCTTCCAGACTCTGTTGGTGAGCTTGCTGCTGGGCTGCAAGGCTCTGTTGATGAGCTTGCTGCTGGGCTGCGAAGTTCTGTTGTTGAGCTGCAAGGCTCTTTTGCAAACCTGCATTTGTCTGCTGTTGATTGGCATTTGCTAGAGCCAGCTGTTTCAGTATCTCCTCCATGCTGGCTTAAAAAAAAACTGCCACTGGTTCTCCACCAACTGTGAGGGGGTTAGCTCGGCAGCGGGTGTGTGTGACCCCCGGGATGGGCTCCCCACACAAAAACAGGCCCAGCAGACGGAGGTTGTGGTTTTCAAAATCAAAAAGGTGCCGTTTATTTTCTATTTACAGTGACAAAAACACAGCAAAGCAAAAGAAACAAACAAAATAAATCCTGGTCAACTTGACCTCTGACTAAACATACAGGTTTCCTAACTAACAACTGGGATCAGCCTAGTGCTGTCCTAGTCCCTGGTTTTAAATGTCCAAGCAAAATATAGCCACACAGGCTTTCTCTCACCGCACAGGGGTTCACTCTCCCTAGACAGTCCACACAGGTCTGCTTCCAGGCATGAGCTAACATCTAATGAATCTGGGAGTTTTTATAGAGGCCTTAAACGAACTGACAGGCTTCAGCTGGCCTCATCAACTCCCTGCCTGCACGACGCCCAGCCCTCTCCCTAGAGGTATGAGTCATCAATGAGCCCACTAGTCTCAGCTGGGCTTATACAACTCTCCACCTAGCTGTATAAATCGGCGTAAAGCCTGAATCTGGGCGAAATATATCTACCCCCCTGGATGCAACCAGGTGACTTTACCTTCCTGCTGTCACAATATATATATATATATATATACACACACACACTGTACATACACAGTATATACTGTATATATAGCATATACACAAGCGTTTTGGCTTTCATTTCTATTTTAAACTGAATGGGTTGTTTTACAAGGTAAGGGTTTAAATATACTTTTAAAAACTTGCATTTCCAGCTCCCTAACAACCAGGAGGAGGTAATAGTACCATTGGTAAATGTTTTGCTTCACACTGCAGCTGGAGGTTTGCTCCACAGAACACCCATTCCTTTGGCCGTTCGCACAGGAATCTCAGTAGACATTACACAATGCTGAAGTCTCCCTCATTATTTCCCCTGCTAGTCAAATGTTCTTAGTATATAGTGTAAAGCCCCGTACACACGGTCAGACTTTTGGCCAACAAACTTCGTTTTGAGCAAGTTGGACCAACAATCCGACCGTATGTACGCTCCATCGGACAAACTTTTTTGATTTTTTTTTGTTTTCTTCGTACAAAAGTTCGGTCTGCAAACGGACAAACTTTTGGCCAACAAAAGTCAGATGGAGCAAAGTCCGACCGTGTATACATAAAACCATCGGACATTTGTCCGATGGACAAAACAAATAATGTTAAAATCAACCAACAATAGCAGAAGTTGACCAAAGGGTGGCGGTAAAGAGCAGAAAAGAGCAGAAAAACCATGTGATGTTGGAAAAAGTTTTGGGAAAGTTTGCAGAACAGTCCTGTGGTGTGTATTCTATGGGTGTTCCCGACCAACTCCGTTCGGACAAAAAACCACGGAAAAGCCTGATGGAAGTCCGACCGTGTGTACGAGGCTTTAGAATGCTAGAGGATGTTACATTTGCCCAGTGAAAGGCAACAAGGAAACTATTACACACATATTACAGAAGCATTGTGGGTATTATTTGTTATGCTTGCACAAATGTTGAGACATTTTATAAATAGGCCCCTATATGATTTTAGAAACAGTGCAATAGATGTGAACATCAAACTGCAATAACTGCACTGGGCATGGAGTCACATCAATATAAATATTTGGTCCTGAATTTCTAAAAGTTGCAGGCGTACGTAACCTCCCTGGCGGTATGATTATGTCAGATTTTTGCATCTCAAAGCAGTACATTGTTTTGCATAGAAATTTGCCGTTTTATATTGTAGGCCTGTAATCACTTAAATCTGTCCAAACAAGAGTCTAGTAGACATCCCGGGTATGATAAAGTTTGAAACACAAAATCATAAATTACAATACTATAAATAACTACAAATAATTATCAAAAATAATAATATAATAATAAACTGTAATCAAATCAAAAACACTGAAATTTGCTCAGTTGTAGAATTGTCGCTGTCGTCACTTTCAATGTTTGACGACGAATTTCCCCACAAATCACTATCGCTCAATTCTGAAAGTGATTCTAATTCACTATCGCTGTTTTCTAGCTGGTCAAAAAACACTTTTGACATAGAGGGACACTTTTTGGATGCCATGGACAATCTCCAGTTTCCAGCAGAAAGAATGGCATATATAAAATAAAACTGCATGCAGGGCACTGGACAAAGCGATAGGGACAATAGGGAGGTGAAATGATTTGAAACAGTAATGTAATCTGTAAGATTACAGTGTACTGTATGTGTTATGTTTTTTGCACTTTTTGAATTTGCTGCCGGGTTCTGCCCCCGTGCGTCACGACGCTCACAGAACGGAGCTCGGCATGGTGATGAATCTGGCGGAGTACACAACCCACGGACACAGCGGGAGGACATCGTAGGATCCTGGGTACAAGGTAAGTTACATGTACCAGGATACAGCGATTCAATCCCGAGTGTGGCTCAGGGTTACCGCTAATGGTACTGAAATTTAACCCCGAGCCACACTCGGGATAACCGCTAGGGAGGTTAAAAGAGAAAAGAGCTTTGGCCATATTTCTCCTGTGGGTCACAGGAATGCACTTAGATGTGCACTCCTGTGACCCATAGCTAAAGCTCGCTATCGGCTGACTTTACAGAGCCGGTCCAAGCTCTGCAGGAATCTTGACAATAACGTCGGGATCCACCCAGATGCCTGACTCAGCAGGCTCAGCATCACTGAAAGCTTGAGCCAGCTTCTCCCGTCCCCTCCACAGCCCAACATTCCAGCGAGGTGCAGAGCAGAGAGCCAATGACTGACAGTCATCACACTCTGGTCACTGAAGACTGTGAGCTGAGCGATCAGCGGTCATGTGATTGGTCAGTTCTCGGTCCTAGAGCCGGTGGAGGACAGCTGCAGCATCGCACTGATGCTGCATCCACATAGATGAGTATGCATGTTTTTTTTTTTTAATCCCATACCTTGAGCTCCGACAAGGTTTTACCCCTTCAGGACCAGAGCATTTTTTGCTATTCAGCCCTGCACTACTGCGTGGTCATGCAACATTGTACGCAAATAAAAATGTTATCTTTTTTTTTTTTTTCACACAAATAGAGCTTTCTTTTGGTGGTATTTGATCACCACTGGGTTTTTTATTTTTTGCGATATAAATGAAAAAAGACTGAAAATGTTTAAAAAAACAACATGTCTTTTGTAAAAAAAAAAAAATCCCAATGAGTGTATATTAACTGATTTGTGCGAAAGTTATCACATCTAAAAATTATGCTATATACAGCCTGTATACTGTTTTTTACGCAGATGCTTTACTGTAATGTCGGTGATCAGTGACTTATAGTGTGACTGTAGTAGGGTGGCGGGCAATCTGGCGCTAACAGACACTATCTGTAAGGCCCCTTTCACACTGGGGCGGTTTGCAGGCGCTATTTTGCTAACCCCCGAGGGCTTTCACACTGGAGCGGTGCGCTAACAGGACGTGAAAAAAAGTCCTGCTAGCCGCATCTTTGGAGCGGTGAGAGGAGCGGTGTGTTTACCGCTCCTCCACCGCTCCTTCCCATTGGAATGAATGGGACACCGCGGTAATACCGCCCGCAAACCGCGGCTGTAGCCGCGGTTTGCGGGTGGTATTAACCCTTTTTCGGCCGCTAGCGGGGGTTAAAACCGCACCGCTAGCGGCCGAATACCTCAGCAATCCCGACGGTATAGCGCCGCTAAAAATAGCGGCGCTATACCGCCACCGCACCCACCGCCCCAGTGTGAAACCGCTCTAAGGATCACAAACTGACAATGACATCGCTAGTGACACTAATACGGTGATAATACTGTACACTGACACTGTACTAATGACAATGGCTGGGAAGGAGTTAACATCTAGAGGCAATGAAAGGGTTAACTGTGTGAATAACAATGTGTAATTGGTGCTGCTTTTACTTTACTATATGGCTATTTTTCTCCCTGCTTTGCAGGGATTGCTGTTCACAGTACACAAAGTTGTGTGATTGGTGACAGCCAATCAGCTGACAAACTCGTGCTGTGTCCAATTACAGCATGGGTCGGCAGGGGGCGTGTGCAAGCTGGCAAAGTACAGGTACGTTGTCTGGCCAGCCTGTGCCGCTCACCAGCAGCAAAACTACTGTGGGCAGGTGGCAAATAGTTTAACCACTTAAGCCCCGGACCAATACGCAGCATAAAGACCAGGCCCCTTTTTGCGATTCGGCACTGCGTCGCTTTAACTGACAATTGCGCAGTCGCGCGACGTGGCTCCCAAACAAAATATTTTCCCACAAATAGAGCTTTCTTTTGGTGGTATTTAATTACCTCTGCGGTTTTAATTTTTTGCGCTATAAACAAAAATAGAGCGACAATTTTGAAAAAAATGCAATATTTTTAACTTTTTGCTATAATAAATATCCCCAAAAAAGATATAAAAAATTATTTTTTTCCTCAGTTTAGGCCGATACGTATTCTTCTACATATTTTTGGTAAAAAAAAAACGCAATCCGCGTTTATTGATTGGTTTGTGCAAAAGTTATAGCGTTTACAAAATAGGGGGTAGTTTTATGGCATTTTTATTAATTATTGTTTTTTTACTAGTAATGGCGGCGATCAGCGATTTTTTTCGTGACTGCGACATTATGGCGGACACATTGGACACTTTTGACACATTTTTGGGACCATTGTCATTTTTACAGCGATCAGTGCAATAAAAATTCACTGGTTACTGTAAAAATGACACTGGCAGTGAATGGGGTTAACCACTAGGGGCGCTGAAGGGGTTAAGTGTGCCTAAGGGAGTGATTCTCACTGTTAGGGGGCGTGGCTACGAGTGACACGTCACCGATCTCCGTTCTGATTACACAGAGTGGAGATCGGTGACAGTGTCAGTAGGCGAGCGGGGAGATGTTGTGTTTACACTAACATCTCCCCGCTCCATCCCTCCGTGAGACGATCGCGGGGATCCCCACGGCGATCGAGTCCACGGGACCCGCAGTCCGACTCACGGGGATGACTGCAGAGTCACGAGCGCGCCGCCGCTGGCATGCGCGACAACACGGCAGGCAGTTAAAGGGCCACGTACAGGTACGTGATTGTGCCTGTACGAGCCATTCTGCCAACGTATATATGCCGTGAGCGGTCATTAAGGGGTTAAGAGGAGCTCCAGGTTCCCCCCAAAATATTTAAAGTCAGCAGCTACAAATACTGTAGCTGCTGACTTTTATTATAAGGACACTTACCTGTCCATGGATCCAGTGATGTCCTCACCCGAACCGATTCTTCGGGTGCATGCACTGGCATAGAAAGTAAGGGAAACCGGAAGTGAAGCCTTGTGAGCCTCACTGCACCATGTGAATGATCCCGTAGTCTTCTGGGACCTGTGATGTGTCCCAGAAGTCTCTGGGTGAATGAGGGGGTTCCGAACTTCCGGCTTAGATCCGGCTTAGATCGAGGCCCCGCCCTCAGCTATATAACAGCTGTCAAAGCGAGAGAAGCTGTTGCAGCATTTTTTTTTTCAGTTCGTCCGGCAGCGTGAAGGAAGATGAATAGACATCACTGGACCGTTTTATTTTTTTATTTTTTATTAAAAGGACTTGTTCCGAAGTGTCTCCTGTCTTTTTTACTATTTTTAACACTTTTTTTGTGAAATGGTAGGGGTACAATGTACCCGTTACCAATTCACATAGGGGGGCCGGGATCTGGGGGTCCCCTTGTTAAAGGGGGCTTCCAGATTCCGATAAGCCCCCTGCCCGCAGACCCCCACAACCACCGGGCAAAGGTTGTGGGGATGAAGCCCTTGATCCGATCAACATGGGAGCAAGGTGCTTTGGGGTGGGGGGGTGCAGAGCCCCCCTGCCCAAAGCACCCATCCCCCCATGTTGAGGGCATGTGGCCTGGTACGGTTCTGGAGGGAGGGGCGCTCTCTCACCCCCCTCTCTTTTCCTGCGGCCTGCCAGGTTGCGTGCTCGCATAAGGGTCTGGTATGGATTTTGGGGGGAAACCTACGCCTTTTTTTTTTTAAATTGGCGCAGGGTTCCCCTTAATCTCCATACCAGACCTGAAGGGCCTGGTGTGGATTTCTCTTTGTATTGCTTCCTTTGTGTGAAATCCCTGGTGTTCCTATTAAAAACCGACCACACTAAACAGGAGAACACATAGCGATCAGTTCTCTAGCTATGCTGGGATCTCAGTGTGCTCTCCTCCAATGATCAGACTTTTCCTGAAACGCCCCCGCTGCACAGCCATTCACTGGGAAGCTCAATGTGCTGCTGTTTCTCCCACCCCCCAGCTCTTGTGCAGCTGAGAACAGAGGGAATGTGATCACTTATAAAAAAAGGGGAAAAAGGTATTTATAATGTATTTTTATATACATGGCTTTCATGCACTTTACCACAACCCCTCAACTAGAATTAAGATACCAGGCTGCAACTCAGAGTTTTTCAGTGTAGGTAGAGGTACGCGTCAGGGCTGCCCCCTATCCCCGTTACTATTTGCACTTGCAATCGAACCATTAGCTACTGCCATCCTACTCAATGCAAACATCAAAGGTTACACGTCAAACAATAACACATACAAACTGTGCATGTATGCGGATGATATAGTATTATTCCTCTCTCAACCTAATACTGCTTTACCTATTCTTTTACAAACTCTCAACATTTTTTCGTCCTTATCGGGTCTAACGGTTAACGTATCCAAATCAATGGGCATGCCAATCAATATCCCAACTTCAGATTTAGAATCCTTACGCTCTTCTTTCAGCTTCTCCTACACATTAGAGTCCCTTCCGTATTTAGGAATTCATCTCACTCCCAAATTCAATGAGCTTGTTTCCAAGAATTACATACCATTGATGCATAAATTAAGAGCAACACTAAAAATGTGGAAATCTTATAAGATATAATTTTTAGGAAGGATCACAGCAATAAAAATGACATTACTCCCTAAGATTCTATACCTATTTAGGGCTCTCCCTATTAGATTGAATAAAGCATTGCTCACGAAGTTCCAATCAGACGTTAATAGATTCGTCTGGGCGGACTCCCATCCTCGCCTTTCAAGATCGATCCTATATAGTCCCCAAAGACATGGCGGTCTTGGACTCCCAGATTTTTGGTTGTATTACCTATCGGCTAGATGGTCACAAATGGCACAGTGGCACATCCCCAACTCAAAAGTTCCATGGGTTGAATTCGAAAAGAACTCCATCTTGCCATTCTCCATCTCAGGTTTACTATGGGGAAACAAAATTCCAAACCACTCCATCGACTCCCTAAATCAAATAGTCTCACAATCATACCAATTATGGAAAACTTACAACCAGAAATGTAATCTTAAGTCCAAAACCCCTCCACATGCATCTTTTATTAGCGACCCTAAATTCCACCGAACTGCACGTGTTCCATTGGACCTCACTTGGTGGATACACAATAACCTTACATCCCTCTCCAATTTTATAGATGGTACAAATTTCATTTCTCTCCCATCTCTTATCTCTAAAACCCAAATTCCAGAAACTGAATGGAATAGATTTTATCAGATCAAAAAAAATTTTGACACACATTTTCAAACCTCTAATGTACAACCCCAATCCTTTTTTGAGACCCTCTGTCTTAAATCCCCCAGAAAGAAAGGTTTCATATCAGAGGTATACGTCAACCTACTTATCAACACAGACACAAACAAACTTCCATATATGACGAAATGGGAACAGGAGGTAGGCTTCACGTATTCGTCTGTGAACTGGGACAACTGCATCAACAATTTGCACAAAAGCACCAAGTCTATAGCCATTAAAGAGACAGCGTTGAAGCTATTCACTAGATGGTACTATACCCCTATCAAACTTCACACCATTTTCCCTACCGTCCCCCCTTTGTGCTTCAGAGGATGCAACTCCACCGGTTCTTTTACACACATCTTTTGGAACTGTGAAAAAATCACTCACACCTGGAAACAGTTAGAAAATTTTGACTCTAAAATTGCAGATAAGAACATCACCTTGACCTTACATAATTGCCTTCTATTCTCTCCCATTATAGGACTCTCTACTCAAGGTATGAGACTAATTCATACGATATGCGTAACAGTCCACTGGTTAATTGCTTCCCATTGGAAATCCCCATCAGTCCCCTTAACACATCTCAAAACTAGAATCAATAATATTATTCTGATGGAAAAAATCTATCATACTGTTCGGAACACAAACCATGTCTATAAACAAAAATGGGACCCCTGGTTCGCACATAGCAATGAGTTCCTTAACCCAGTTCAACATGCCTCTCCTTAATCCATGGTTCAAATATATACACATATCACTGTAATTTTGTTTATAATGCCCGTCTTCCTTTTTACATTTACATATATGATGCAAATTGTATTTTCACGTTTCTACTTTATATTGTCCATATGTGTAACTGGCTCTATGGAATTGCTACTTTACTTTTGTCATGTCGGTTTTTGTACCACCTTTTAACCTTAATAAAAAACGTTTGTAAACAAAAAAAAATAAAATAAATAATGTATTTTTATATCTATACAAAAATGTTTTGCTTTTCATTTTTATTTTAAACTGAGTGGGTTGTTTTACAAGGTGATAATTTAAAATCACTTTAAGGGGTAGAACCTGTTCACTTTGCAAAGTACATTTTAACTTAGCTAAGTAAATAAATGGATGATGAGTTCAAAATTTCACTTGCAAAGTGAACAGCCTATACACTTTCAGTAAATCAACCCTACAATGATCTGTTCTGTTTTGCACTTTTAGGAGACAGCTTGTGTTATCAGCATGAGGTCAGGCAGTTGAAAAAGCAGAGGCTGCAAGACTTCAGATGACCCCTCACCACTAACCCCCGGGGCATTGAGGTCGGGGGCCATTGAGTACTTGTTAAATGGAAATAATTCATAAGTAAGTCTGCACATTTACTGACTATTTAGACATAAGTCCTGTTATAACCAAGGCTCTTTAAACATTATAGCAAGCATGCTAATAATACTAACTGTTATCACAAAACATCTTCAACACACTAGAAAATTTGCTGTTCAATCAACTAAATCTGTAAAGAAATAGGAGAAAAGTGAAAAAGGAATTTGCATGTGGGAAAGTGCACACAGCTGCTATGGGTGTAGAAGCAATGTTTGGGGAAGGGGAAGTACACTGATCATTCACCAACCATCAGCCCATATTCCTCACGTGCCTCTTTGGTGCTACTCAGAGCCTGACTTCTGTGTTTGTTTGCATAGATGCTGCAATATGCACTTCCCACAATCTACAGAATTTGCATTATCATTGACAATATGTGTTTTGTTTTTTTTCTTGTTTGTTTTTTTGACAATATGTGTTTTTATTAATATAGCTTTGAGTGATGTTTTTCCATACGTGGGTTTTTTAAATGTAGTTTACAAAAGAAAGCAGAACAAAAGAGTATGCACAAAAAAGAAAACGGAGGCCATTCATAGTTATTAGTGACTATATTATTAAAGGAGAACTACAGCCAAAGCTCGTTTGGCTGTACTTCTCCTGTGGATCACAGGAGTGCAATTCGCTCTGCACTCCTGTGACCCATTTTCAGCAGAGAGCGAGCTGAAGCCCGCTGTTGGCTCATGTTACATTGCCAGTCTAGGCTCAGGCAAAATCGCGGAAATAAAGTCAGAATCCGCCCACATGCCTGGACCTGCACCCAGTTCAGCGCCTCAGCAAGCCGCTGAGAGCCTGAGCTGGGTGACACCCACCCCCTCCACAGCCCAGCACTGAGCGAGGAGGGGGCAGAGCAGACAGCGATGACTGACAGTTACCAGCTCTCTGCTCACGGAGCTCTGAGAACCGAGCGATCAGCAGACTTTGAACGCTTGGTTCTCAGTCTTATAGTTGGCGGGGAAAAGATGCAGTATCAGACCGATGCTGCATCCACCTAGTATGATATTACATTTTTTTAAAAGCCCAACTTCTCTTTTAAGACTAGTGATGAGAAAACCAAGCAAAAATTCTTGAATTCCCAAACTTCATTGGAGTTTATTTCTGTGTTTTTCTGCTCTATTTGAAGGCCAGTTTGTAAACTTTTTGGAAAAGGGTAATGGGCAGGTGGACACTGCCATTGGGGACATGTACCAAATGCAAAAAAAAAAAAAATTAAAATGCCTTTAGCAGGAAGCAGTTCTTTTAAAAAGGCTTAAAGGGCACTATTAAAAATAAACAATGACTTTAAATAACAAGCTTTGAGGTGGTGTACCTGTGTGATGGACTAAAGCAAAAGTGATATTTACAATAAAAAATAACATTTAAATCAATACTGAAAGAAATTTCCCAGCCGCTTCATTCTGTTTACAAACAAAGCGATCTGGGATTCCCTTCAACATTTATGCCAGACCCTCATCCTAGATGAGGGTCTGGTATGGATTGCAAGGGGGACCCCATGAATAAACAACTAAGAAGCAACAGTGTGGGGTTTTCCCTAATATTCTATACCAGACCCTAATCTTTAGGAAAAAATGGGATGGGCACCCACAATCCACTTTAGAGGGTACCACACACACAAAAAAATGTGGGTTCTCCCAAAATTCATACTAGACCATTAACCAAGAATGCAAGCTGGCTGGTCAGGAAAGGTAGGGGAGCAGTGAGCATGTCCCGTCCCCCAGCAAAGCTAATTGCTAATTGTGCCTCTGTTGATGAGAACAGGAGCCTCTTTCCCACATCCCTGGGCAAGGGGAGATGGGGCTTCTGAAGAGGACTTAGAATCTTAAGGCCACCTTTGAAATAAGAGTTCCCCCACCTATGTTTGTTTTTGTGTGGCCCCCCTCAAAATTGTAGGGGAGCCCCCACATCAATTTTTCTTTTCTGTACAGCATTAAAGGTTTTTATGATGTACCATATGACTGTTCATTTGATGGCATGCTAGCAACCAATAACATCATCAGTTGTTAGGATGCAGACAGCCGGCCTGCACAACATCCTTGGTTACTAGGACACAGGTAGACAGTGGTCCAACAAGGAAGGAGTGGAAACTCATGCATTTATTGGTGGTAGTGATTTAGCCAACAAACTATTGACCTCAGTCTACAGTAACCAGAGGTTCGGTGGGTGGGTAAACTGCACGCTTAGTTCACCTGTTTGACAAACTGTGACAATGTAAATTTTGCGTCAAACTCTACATAGCCACAAACTCAAATCACCCTAATCATGACTCACAATTTAGTACAATTGCTATTTCCTACTTCTGTGTTTCGCAGATAGCTATATTAAAGATACAGTGCAAAGAAAAGAAACGTATACAGGTGGTTTCATTAATCAGACAGCACAGACCCCACAGAGTTTCAGATATACAGTATTCCTAGATAATGTTACAGCAATAATCATACTGTTCAGCCCCTTGATATTACATATAACATTTTTGGAAAGAAAGAATCCGCTGCTTCAGGTGTGTGCAATGACCCAATTGGAACCAAGGAGGAGTGCTAGCCCCGGCCCTCCTCCGTGGAATATTTGGAAAAATAACAAATGGCTACACATCCAAAGGTTCCAAAATAGCGTACACAAGGGACACCAGATATTTAGTCACATAGACGCGTTTTACACATCCAACCTGTGCTTAATCGTTACAAAATATAAAATTTCCACAAAAGGATTTTTAAGTTAAACTTGAATTAATATGATATTTCCATAGTCATTTCTAAGCCAATCCTGTTTTTTAAAATGCCCAAAAAGTTTACAGTTTCCGTCTTCTTGACCATGGCAACAGATTTCCTTAAATCCTTTCATTCCTTCCAATCCTTCATTCCAAAGTCTTTAAGTTTATATCAATCAAAGTTTAATCTTTTATGTGATACTTGTACAGGGCAAATTTGAGAGGTTTCGGGAGTGCAAAGTTCTGTTTTGCCATATACTGTTATGAATGACAATCTGGCTCCTAAGTATCATTTAGCACTCTACCTTCTTACTCCACTGGGACAAACATGCACACCTTGCAAGATGAGCTGACTGCTCATCTTGCACCTTTCCTCCATTTCTGCTGTGTCTTCTCCTGAATTTTCTGTCTGGTCTTCTTTTTTCCATGTGCTCTAGAATAGATAGCTTACATAATTTTCACTTATGCCTTCAAGAATATTGTCGGGATCTGCACATCAGCACACTTAGTTGCTGATCACCTCATCTGACCTTCTCCCTGTCAGACTCTTGGGCATTGTGTAAGCAGGCCCTGCCCACCCTCTGTTAGGGAGTTGCCAGCCCCTCTAAATTTTAGTAATTCAGAACCTAATGGGACCGTAGTATGCTGCCCACACACAATCTTCCTGGAGACATTGCTGATAAATGTGCCACAGTAGCAGCAATCAACTAGAAACAAATAGGTAAACCATAAAATTACCAAATATACTATTGTGTCCATGGTATAATTACCTCCTGATGGGAATCCAGCTGCTTTTTTGATAGCCTTCACCCATTCCTCCATGTCAGTCTGTGAATTTGCCATAAGGGTGTAGCCATCCGATACTGGCTTGTTGGGATCAAAAGATACCCCTGTGAATGTGAGAGAGAGAGAGGAATTAAAAGTCAAAGAAGCAGGAGTTCCATTAGTGGATGAGCCTTGCTCAGGGCCAATGACTTAACATTCCAATATTTGCCATAGGAAGAAGATATTTCATATGCTCATATGAGTTATTTTGACATACTCCATATTTAAAAAGCATAACATATTGATATTGTGTTAAAGCCCAATTGTAAATCAGCTAAAACAAAAAGTGTGCAGTTTGTTTAACTGAAATCCAATAAATGGAAGATTTGAAGGAAAGGATTAGATGGAGCTGAAGTTCTTCAGCCATGAAATGAGGCAGGCTTCATCCAACTTGCCGTAACTTCTAAAAAACAATGTGAGAAGCTATCAGTGTGCATGAAATTGGAGTAAAGAATGTCTGTAAATTACAGAAGTCTGTACAGCTGAGCAACACTGAAGTTAAAGGAGTAGTAAAGTTACATGTTTTTTCACCTTAATGCATCCTATGCATTAAGGTGAAAAAACATTCGACAATACCGCCCCCCCCCGAGCCCCCGTTTTTCTTACCTGGCCCCTCGAAAGTCCCATGCTCGTCCCCGTCATCCTCTTCATTTTTCTGCCTGGCCGCCGATTGGCTACACTGGATAGATTGAAAGCAGCGCAGCCATTGGCTGGCGCTGCTGTCAATCACATCCAATGACACAGCACGCCGGGGGGCGGGGCCGAGTGATACAGTCGGCGGCTATGGCCGCCGCTGTATCACGGGAGCGCGCCTGCAATCACTCCACACCATGCGAGCTCACTCGCATTAAGGTGTGGAGTCCTTGCGGGGAGGAGCCAAGACAGCCGCCGAGGGACCCCAGAAGACCAGGATCGGGGCCACTGTGTGCAAAACGAGCTGCACAGTGGAGGTAAGTATAACATGTTTGTTATTTTTAAGGAAAAAAAAAAAAAGCTTTAGTGCTCCTTTAAGGCTGGAGCTCAGCTTTAGCCCTGGTTCACACTGGTGCGTTTTGACATGCGATTTGGCATGTCAAATCGCATGTCAAAACTGTGGTATTTGCCCCAAATTGCCGGCAATGGCACCTTCCTAATCGGTGCGATGCCGCATCTGCGGCGCTGCACCGATATCAAAAAGTCGTTTCTGTACTACTTTTTGCGATTTTGGCCCGTGATTTACATTGACATCTGTGCAGAAACCTGCACAGATGTCTTTGTAATCGCGGCCGAAATCGGGTCTGACCAGTGGGAGTGAAATCGGACGAGTTCAGCTGAACTCGCACGGCTTCACTCTCGCAGCCCAGTGTGAACCTGGGCTTAAACAGTTCAAGCAGCATTAGCATACAGATGGCAGAATGAAGCCCTCACTGGTTTTTATAGCTCCCAAGGAGTCTGGTGGTATGATCTCTGGACCCAAGCACCCTGATTCAACTACCTGTCATAAGCATTATGCGGAAGCCTCAAGTTTACTAAAATGTTTTTTATGGAGAGCGCAAGATAAATAAGACTCTTCTTGCTGCAGAAGACGAAACAAGGATTACAGTTGCAGAGAGCAGAACCAAGTACCACAACAAGAAGAGCTAACCTGTGCAGTCCCATAGGATATACAGAGCAAAGCCAGTGGCTGATTCGGTTCACCTGTACCCAGCAGTTACTGAATATCAGTATTGGGTGGCTTCACCTTTTATATCTTTAAACCCACTACAAATGGGAGCTACAACATTGAAGTATACATAATGTTTTCAGACAGTCATGTTTTATTCAAATATATCCATTCATCATCCTTACTCTCCTCTTCGCTCCTTTTAGAAAAGTCTCTTTTTATTTCCATATGTACTGGCAACCACAGGGTTATTACTGTGTACATGATTACAGTACAGGGTTTGACCTTCACTGAACTATTGAAATCCATAATTACTTGGTAGCGAAAGAAACAAAACATGTATTGCCCAATAGGCAGCTTGTCTGTACAAAGCACATTTTACTTGGCAGCTTTGCCAAAAATGTGCCCTTTTATTAGTTCTAATGCAAGCGGGAAAGTTTGTGTTTTGGCTCCAATATTTCAGAAAATTAGTTGGAGCTGAGATGCAATTTATAGTCATTAACCGTGACTTTATTAAGTATTGTGCTATCATTACCAAGCTTATTCCTCAAAAAAAAAAGTAAAATAATGATGTATAAAGTCCTATAATTAGAGTTGAGTGGACACCTATATGTTCGAGTTCGATGGGTTCGGCTGAACTTCGGAAAAAAGTTTGAGTTCGGGACCGAACTTGACCCGAACTTGACCCCGAACCCGAACCCGATTGAAGTCAATGGGGACCCGAACTTCTGAGGACTTAAAAGGCTCTAAAAAAGTAATGGAAAGGGCTAGAATGGCAGCAAAATGTTGTTAAGAGCATGGGAAGTGCCCTGCAAACAAATGTGGATAGGGAAATAACTTAAAATAACATAAAATAAATAAAAAAATAAAAAAATATGCTGGAGGCCCCCTTTTCAACAGAAGAGGTACAGGAAGTCATTAAGAACCTCAGAAACTCAACGGCACGATGGCACACATATGGTGGGAATGCCCCAGAATACGCCCTTTCTGAAAAAATTATTCAATTTAATGGATAAGCTAGTGGGAAAATAAAATACTTTGAAATAAAAATGTAGCGGGGTGCTAAATTTAAGGGAAGTGTTTGAGTGGTAAATAGGCTCAAACACCCTAATTCTGTAGGATTCATGGACCATTTTGTCCTCGGGGGACAGTATTGGTGTGCAGTTCCTTGCGGCCTACAGGTGGCGCTGCCATGGTAGGCTAGGGTTGAACCGCCGATACAGTGCTGTGCCTTTTGTGTCCCCTCTTGGCAGTAGTACAGCGGGGCGGGGAACCTGCTGTGCATGCCGGGAGAGGATATAAAAGGGGCAGACGCCTCCTGATCGGGGTCCGAGCCCCAGGCACCTTTGGCCTGGGGGCTGATGTCCAGTGGGGTTCCTGGAGAGATGTCTTCCCCTTGATATGGGCTAGTTCTTAGAAGGAGAAGCTCAAGGTCATTCTGACACTATCGGAGGCCTTATTCACCCGGCCCGTGGCAGGGGCCTTATACACCCTGGTCTGTGGCAGAGACCAAAGTTCTCCAGGTCCGTGGCAGGGGCCTTGTACACCCGGTCTGTGGCATAGACCAACCTCATGGTCTGTGGCAGAGACTGTGCACCTAAAACTGTTTGAGAAACCTAAGCAGTGAAGTGAATGTGCTACGTTTGTGCCTGGACCTCCTCCACACCTTAAGCTATCCTGTTTCTTTGCTCTAACCTTTTCTATCCGAGTACAGTTTATTTTGCCATGAGAGAATAAACTTTGAGTTGGAGTTTCAGCTGGTGTGGACATTGACTTTACTGGGAATTCAAGGACTTGCCTCTACCTACAGTAGAGGTGAGAATCATCCTCTGGAGGAGTTTTGACTCCGGCTGTGGACACGGCCCGTCAAGTACACCGCTCAACCTCTTTATACAGGAGGGTACGGGCTGGTAGTGCGGTGCGCCTTTCTCCCTCCTAGGAGGAGCCAACAACATAAAGGCAGGTAAGGGGGAAAAGAGGTGGCGATGGATGTGGCTGTGTAGGTTGAAGCGGTGGTGGAGGAGGATGAGGTAGCCAACACTGGTTCAAAAATAAAGCAATGGCTGGGTAAGGCCGGTGATGTGTTGAATTCTGTCCCCCGTCAGATAGTGTCCGCCCTGTACTGCGCTTGCTCAGTACGTAGGACAAGGGGATTTCGAAAATCTCACAAGACGAACGGCGCCTGCGCGGTGAGTCCAGGTTCAAGCCACACCATCCGAGGTTCAAGCCGAGCCAAGTGAGGCCGTGCCCGAAGCGTGGCGATCAAAGCGAGTCCGTGAGGGGCCCTGTTACTATGTGCTACCGTATGTCCACTTGGATGGCGGGGCTTGAACCTGCACTCACTGCGCAGGCGCAGTTCATCTTCAGGGATTTTGTGAATCTCCTTGTCCTCCGTACTGCGCAAGCGCTGCGCCTGTGCAGTACGGGCCGGACACAATCCGATGGCCGGACAGTTTTTGTCAGAACACCGGTATACATGTCTATTCTGCACAAGGTACGGACAAGTCCTGTGGGATCCATGCCTGGTTCATTTTAATGAACGTAAGCTTGTCCACATTGGCTCTGGACAGGCGGCTGCGCTTGTCTGTGATAACGCCCCCTGCCGTGCTAAATACACGTTCAGATAATACACTGGCTGCAGGGCAGGCCAGCACCTCCAAGGCGGTGCTCAGCTCAGGCCATGTGCCCAATTTGGAGACCCAGAAGTTGAAGGGGGCAGACCCGTCATCCAGTACGTGTAGGCCTGTGTACACATACTGCTCAACCATGTTAGTGAAATGCTGCCTCCTGCTAAGATGTTCCATCTCAGCTGGTAGTGCTGGTTGTTGTGGCGTGCTGACAAAGCTTTTCCACATTTCGGCCATGCTAACCCTGCCTTCTGAGGTGTTGGTGGTGCCCCGGCTGCGTTGGCGACCTCTTCCTCCTCCTCTGCCTTTGCCTTGTGCTTCCACCGTACGCCCGCTATCAGGTGGAAATGCCACCAGCAGCGCGTCTACCAGCGTGCGCTTGTACTCGCGCATTTTACGATCCCGCTCCAGTGAGGGAATTAAGGACGGTACATTGTCCTTGTAACGGGGATCCAGCAGGGTGGTCACCCAGTAATCAGCACCAGTTAGAATGTGGGCAACTCGGCGGTCGTTGCGGAAACACTGCAGCATGTAATCGCTCATGTGTGCCAGGCTGCCCAGAGGCAAAGAAAAGCTGTCCTCTGTGGGAGGTGTATCGTCTGTGTCCTTTGTATCCCCCCAGCCACACACCAGTGATGGCCATGAGCTGGTCTGGGTGCCACCCTGCTGTGAACATGGTTCCTCCTCCTCCATATCCTCCTCCTCATCTTCCACCTCATCATCCTCCAGAACTGTGCCCTTGCTGCCGGACAATTGTGTACCTGGCGTTTGTTGGTGCAGGAACCCACCCTCGTAGCCACTTGTGAAAGACTGCCCTGAAAGCCTTTGAAATTATCCCGCCTCCTCCTCCTCCTCGTCCTGTGCCACATCCTCTTCCATCATCGCCCGAAGCGTTTTTTTAAGGAGGCATAGAACTGGCATAGTAACGCTGAGAACGGCGTCATTGGCACTGGCCATGATGGTGGAGTACTCGAAACAGCGCAACAAGGCACACAGGTCTCGCATGGAGGCCCAGTTATTGGTGGTGAAGTGGTGCTGTTCCGCAGAGTGACTCACGCGTAATTGCTGCAGCTGAAACTCCACTATCGCCTGCTGCTTCTCGCACAGTCTGGCCAGCATGTGCAAGGTGGAGTTCCACCTTGTGGGCACGTCACATATGAGGCGGTGAGCGGGAAGGCTGAAGTTATGCTGCAGTGCTGACAGGCAAGCAGCAGGGTGAGAACGCAGAAAGTGCGCACAGACTTTCTGCAGCAGCTCTGGCATATTGGGGTAATTTTTCAGGAACCTCTGGACCACGAAGTTCAGCACATGCGCCAGGCAAGGGATGTGCGTCAAACTGGCTAGGCCCAGAGCTGCTACGAGATTTCGCCCATTATCGCACACCACCAGGCCAGGCTTGAGGCTCACTGACAGCAACCACTCATCGGTCTGTTGTTCTATGTCCCTCCACAACTCCTGCGCGGTGTGGGGTTTTTCCCCCAAACAGGAAAGTTTTAAAACTGCCTGCTGTCGTTTACCCCTGGCTGTGCTGAAGTTGGTGGTGAAGGTGTTACGCTGACCGGATGAGGAGGCGGTAGAGGATGAGGAAGCGGAGTAGGAGGAGTTAGCAACAGGAGGCAAACTGAAGCGCCCTGCAATCCTCGGTGGTGGAAGGACATGCGCCAAACTGCTATCTGCCTCAGGCCCAGCCGCCACTGCATTTACCCAGTGTGCTGTTAGGGAGATATAACATCCCTGACCGTGCTTACTGGTCCACGCATCCGTAGTTAGGTGGACCTTGCCACAGATGGCGTTGCGCAGTGCACACCTGATTTTGTCCCCCACTTGGTTGTGCAGGGAAGGGATGGCTCGCCTGGAAAAGTAGTGGCGGCTGGGCACGACGTACTGTCGGACAGCCAATGCTATCAGGCTTTTAAAACTCTGCGTCTCCACCAGACGGAATGACAGCATTTCAAAGGCGAGGAATTTTGAAATGCTGGCATTCAGGGCCAGGGTTAGCGGGTGGCTAGGGGGGTACTTCCTCTTCCGCTCCAGTGTTTGGGAGATAGAGAGCTGAACGCTTCCATGGGACATTGTGGAGATGGTTGGTGACGAAGGTGGTAGTGTTGCTGGCAGATCCTCTGTTTGCGGGTTGGCAGGTGCTACTGTCACTACAGAGGTGGATGAAGAGGCCGAGACTGCAGCAGAAGAGGAAGCAGGAGGAGCCAGAGACCTTTCTTTGTTTTGGAGGTGTCTACTCCACTGCAGCTCGTGCTTTGCACTTAGATGCCTGGTCATGCAGGTTGTGCTCAAGTTGAGAACGTTTATGCCTCGCTTCAGGCTCTGATTGCACAGCATGCAAACCACTCGTGTCTTGTCATCAGCACATTGTCTGAAGAACTGCCACGCTAGGGAACTCCTTGGACCTAGCTTTGGTGTGCTCGGTCCCTTGCTGCGTTGAGCAGTAGCAGACGTACTGTCTAGGGGACGGACGCTCCGCTTTTGCACCCTGCTCCCTCTTCTGCTGTGCTGGTGGCTCTGTGCGACCACCTCCTCTTCCTCCGAACTACACTGGTCACCTGCATAACGTTGATTCCATGTGGGGTCGAGGACCTCATCGTCCTTCACATCATCTTCCACTCAGTCTTCACCCCTGCCCTCCTTGTCTGTCTGCACTATTGCGAAAACAGCAGCAGTTGGCACCTGTGTTTCGTCATCATCCGAGACGTGCTGCGATGGTCCTCCCATGTACTCATCATGAAACATAAGTGGTTGGGCATCGGTGCACTCAATCTCTTCCACTTCTGGGGCAGGGCTAGGTGGATGGCCCTGGGAAACCCTGCTAACAGAGTCATCGAAAAGCAGAAGAGACTGCTGCATGATTTGGGGCTCAGACTGCTTGGCTGATTTGCAAGGGGGTGAGGTGAAAGACTGATGGACATGGGCTGCAGGTGCCAACTCTGAACTTTCATCAGAAGAGTGGGTGGGAGACAATGTGAAGGAACCGGAGGCACTGTCAGCAACCCAATCTACTATCGCCTGTACTTGTCCTGGCCTCAACATTCGTACAGCCTCATTAGGCGCGACAAAATACCGCCGCAGGCTCGGTCGCCTACTCGCACCTGAGGAAGGTGTTTCACTTGTGCGTGTAGCTGGCACAGATCAACCACGTCCTTTCCCTGCAACAGGAGCTCCACCAGTAGCACCACGACTGGGGCCACCACGTCCCTTTGACGTTCTCCTCATATTTTCCAAATTTAGGATCTTGCCCTAAATGGGTGTTTTTGGAAGAGCACAACACACCGACAGTATGTAAACGCTGTATCTCACAGCTACAGAACTGCAGAAAATGCTATTCAAAAATGTTTTTATTTTTTTAGGATAGCACAGTAGAAGAAAAATATATACATTGTTTATTTCACACACCTCCAGATATGCAGAAAACACTGCAAAATATTTTTTGGGGCCCTAAATGGCTGTTTTTTGAAGAGCACAACACACCCACAGTACGTAAACGCTGTATCTCACAGCTACATAACTGCAGAAAATGCTATTAAAAAAATTTTTTTTTGTTCTACAATAATTTTTTTAGGATAGCACAGTAGAAGAAAAATATATAAATTGTTTATTTCACACAACTCCAGATATGCAGAAAACACTGCAAAATATTTTTTGTGGCCCTAAATGGGTGTTTTTGGAAGAGCACAACACACCCACAGTACGTAAACGCTGTATCTCACAGCTACAGAACTGCAGAAAATGCTAGTCAAAAAAATGTTTTTGTTTTTTGTCCTACAATTATTTTTTTAGGATAGCACAGTAGAAGAAAATGTAATAAATTGTTTATTTCACACACCTCCAGATATGCAGAAAACACTGCAAAATATTTTTTGTGGCCCTAAATGGGTGTTTTTGGAAGAGCACAACACAACCACAGTATTTAAACGCTGTATCTCCCAGCTACAGAACTGCAGAAAATGCTATTCAAAAAAAATGTTTTTGTCCTACAATTATTTTTTTAGGATAGCACAGTAGAAGAAACATATATAAATTGTTTATTTCACACACCTCCAGATATGCAGAAAACACTGCAAAATATTTTTTGTCCTACAATTATTTTTTTAGGATAGCACAGTAGAAGAAAAATATATATATTGTTTATTTCACACAACTCCAGATATGCAGAAAACACTGCAAAATATTTTTTGTGGCCCTAAATGGGTGTTTTTGGAAGAGCACAACACAACCACAGTATTTAAACGCTGTATCTCCCAGCTACAGAACTGCAGAAAATGCTATTCAAAAAAAATGTTTTTGTCCTATAATTATTTTTTTAGGATAGCACAGTAGAAGAAAAATATATATATTGTTTATTTCACACAACTCCAGATATGCAGAAAACACTGCAAAATATTTTTTGTGGCCCTAAATGGGTGTTTTTGGAAGAGCACAACACACCCACAGTATGTAAACGCTGTATCTCACAACTACAGCAATACAGAAAATGCTATTAAAAAAAAAAGTTTTGCCCTAAAAAAAATTTTTGGGAATAATACAAGAAAAATATATAAATTGTAAATCTCACACTTGTATATATGCAGAAAACACTGCAAATATTATTATTTTTTTGCCCTAAATGGGTCTTTTTGCAAGAGCACAATACACCCACAGTATGTACAGGGTGTATCTCTCAACGTAACATATGCAGTGCTGGTGCACTGAGCTTGCAGATAAAAGTTAAAATTTCTCTGACACTGGGCTCATGGCAGTGTAAGAAGACTGTGCACTGCAACACAAACAGGTAAACCTATGCAGATCGCTGAGTTATTAGATCTCTGAATCTGTACTCCTATATAAATCTCTCTCCCTGAAAGCACCAACAGGAACCTTGCCCTAAACTGTCTCTCTATCTTTTCTCTCAGATTGCAGAATCAGGACTAACTCATAGTATTTCAATCTCTCTTTAATAAGCAACAGCAGCCAGGATCCTCTCCCTATCCTGTCTAAAGCAGAGTGACGTGCTGTGCTGTGTGCCTCTAGCTTATATAAAAGCTGGGTCACGTGTTGCACTGGCCAATCACAGCCATGCCATTAGTAGGCATGGCTATGATGGCTTCTAAGCGCACACCAGTTACACAAAAGGTGATTGGCTGCCCCCTTTTCTAAATGCGCCATTACATCGCCGAACACCGGACCCGAACATACAAGCAATTGTTCGGGTTCGGGTCCGGTACCCAAAAACTCAAATGTTCGGTACGGACCAGAACTTTACAATTCGGGTTCGCTCAACCCTACATATAATGGACAGTAATGATTTAGAAATCATCTGTAATGTAATTGTATTTAATTAAAGAGGCACTGTCAGACCATGGGTGTATAATGAAATAAGTGGACCTGTGTGCAAGATAAAAAGTGGGCCCACAGGGATCAATTTAAAAAAATGTGGCACGCATAGCCCTGTTGGTGGGCTTCGGTGAGATAAAGAGTTTTAGACCCCCTTGACACAGAGACCCCATTGACCACCTTTTAGACAGAGAAAGGGGTCTCAGTCATTGAAAATGAATGAACAGGAGACAGAGGCTCCTGTTCATTCATAAACTGAAGTAGAGTTTAGCTCAGTTATCAAAAGACACAGGAGTGATCTGTAGCGATCGCTCACTGTGTTCAATTGAGAAAAAGAAGGGTCGGTAAATTACATATTTACTGGCCCTTTCCTCATCTCTCCATCCTGACATATACTCCGCAGCCGGCGGGAGAGGAGGGAAGCCGGCTGTGGGGCACGAGGGGGGCAGAGGAGAAGGATAGGGGCCGGAGGAGAACACAGAGGCTGCAGAGGGACAGGGACCAAAGGAGAGGCCAGAGCAAAGGGGGGGCAGAGGAGGAGGACAGGGGACCGGAGATCGGTGCTCACAGATGTCCCTCCTGCCGCACCAATCATACACGGCTGTGAACCAGGGAACCATTCATGTGTGCAGTGTGGGTCACTGTGGGCCACCCTGCACACATGGATGATATGCCACTGTGTCAGACCTTTATCTAAACAGACCCCTGACATCTCACATTTGAGACAGAGAAGGGAATTGAGGACACAGATACTTCAGTTCCTTTCTCTGTAGCCTCAGCTGCAATAAAGATGAATGAACAGAAGACAGAAGCTCCTGTTCATTTTTAGACCTGAAGTATAGTAAGCAGAGCTTACTATGCTCAGTTATCAATGGACACAGGAGAAATCAGTACTAATTGCTCACTGTGTCAAATTCAGAAAAGGAAGGAACCGGTAAATGACATACTGTATTTACTGGCCCCTTCCCCACTCCCCATCTGCCTGTGTACCCGCAGAAGCCAGCCGGAGAGGAAATCCAGCAGTGCTGCGGGGGGGGTCGAGAAGAGGGGAAGCTTGAGCACACAGGGGTTAATCAGATGTGAGCAGCACAGGGAGGGGGATCGATGCAGCGTGACAGGAGGACAATTACAGAATGATGGATTGTGTCTGGGTCTTTCAGCAGGGGAAAGGAGAGGGGGAGAAACAGACTTTCAGCTGCTGGAGGGAGAGAAACAGACAAAGTGCATTATTCTGTAATTGTCCTTCCATCCCGCCGCACCGATCTCCCTGTTGTCCTGGCCCCCCTATGTGCTCAGGCCCAGTACAGGAGCCCTGACTCTAATACAGGAGGCGGGAGATTTACTAAAACTGGTGCACACAAAAGCTTCTAACTTTAGCTTGTTTAATTAGGCTTTGACAATTAGCCCTCATTCACACTGAGGGCGGGTTTGAAATCATGCAAATTCAGCTGAGCCCACACGATTTCAAGCCTCCATTTCAGTCCTTCAGGGAAGATTTGAAAGACATCTGTGCGGGTTCATGCACAAATGTCTATTGAAATCGCCCCTGAAGTCGCCAAAAGTAGTCGAGGAACTAATTTTAGGAATCGGTGCGCCATCGCACCAATTCAGATGGTGCTGTTGCCGGCAATAGGCTCCGATTTTTTGCATGCAATTTGACATTTGAAATCGGCCCGATGTGAATGGGGGCTAAAAGCTATATTCTGATTGGTTACGATGCACAGCTGCACCAGATTCTGTGTGCAACTGTTTTAGTAAATCTCTCCCGAGGTGTGTTACTGGCCAGATCACCAGGTGAAAACAGAGAAAAAGCCTGAAAAAAAAGTGAAACAGCAACCGCATCTAATGAATGATAAGTTGCAACATATTAGATTTCTGGTTTTGGGTTTAATATTGCTTTAAGTTATATAAGCCATTTATCAAAACTTACCTGGAATCACTTCAAAGATGAATTTCCCCACATCATCAGGGTTACAGGAGACCTCGCTAACCGAGCTTCTGGGTAAAAACAGGAAGCCCTTGGAGAAAATAAAACAGATTAAGATATTTTCTTATTACGCATTGTTCCTTATAGTCTAATCTAATAAATAAAAAGAATAGAAAAAGTCAATGATGATCAAAATTTGAGAGTTGTAATTTTCTCTAATTTTCATTGAAAATCAGGAGACTTAGGTAAAATGTCTCTAATTTGACAAAATACATTGGTATCGGCTAAAGCAAAATGTTTTTGATGTTTTTCAAGGGTACAGTGTGCTTCAAAAGTCTCTTGAGAGTAGTTTTTAGAGAAGCTTTTTCAACTCTTCTGGACCCTTTCTCATGCCAAAAAAATGCACCCTTGTTAAACTCATTATTTTAGGTTTATTTAACAAAATGCTAAAGTGGTTGTAGTCACATCTATTATATTCTCTTATCCTCTCTGTTTCAGGAACATGTTAAGTGCACCATGTGTGTGTGTGTTTTTAATTATAATTCTAAATACCTTCTTTGCATTGTTCCACTATGTGGTTTTGTGTCCTCCCTCTGCTCTCCTTCCCGATCTAAGATCTTCCCGATCTAAGGGAGCACAGTGGGAGGGACTGAGATTCCCTTCTGACGTATGCAAGCTAGCAGAGGAAGAACATGTGAACCATTATAATTTAAAAAAAAAATACCCACTGTACTTAAAGCGATTGTAAACCTTTTTTTTTTCTTTTTAAATAACAAACAAACATAACCCTCTGTGCAAGGGTTTTGCACAGAGTGGCCCCGATCCTTCTTTTCTGAAGTCCCCCAGCAGCTCTCCTGGCTCCTCCTCTTCTTGACTGCCCCCACGGAGAGACGCTTTCCATGGGGCACTCGTGTGGGTGCCGCCCCTCGGATCCCGTGTCACTGGATTTGAATGACAGCAGCAGGAGCAATTTTTTTCTATAAACTACGCAGCAAAGAATACATAAGGCATTTACTTTTTACCCGTGTAGATTACTATTAGGAGTTTAAACTTTAAACAGTAATTTAAAGGCATTAGAGTTGATAATAACCTTTAAAGGAGACGCTGTGCTCACAGTGTCTCCCTGCAGGGATGTAGTCCCAAGGGAGGGGGCGAGCACGCTGACTAACCCCCAGCCAGAACGGCTCGGATAATGGGGGCAAGCTTACTGAGGAGGAACAGGAAGTGAGAAATTCAGACAAAGAAAAAAAACATTTAGAAGGGAAATCGAAGGAAAAGGTAAGTGAACCAACAATGCACTAGCTTAAAGGAACCTATTTAGAAAATAAAAAACAAACCTTTACAACCCCTTTAACTACCTTTTAATAAATGTAAATAGGCTGTTCACTTTGCAAGTTAAGTAGCACTTTGTAAGAGAAGCTTCCCAAGAGCTTAGTGAATGTGAAGAAATTTCACTTTGCAAAGAATACCCAATCACTTTCAAGGAAAAAAAATATATATATATTTTTGCTTGCGCATGATTGGATGATGGACGATTTGACAATTGGATGTCATTCTTCTTTGAGTTTGCCAAAGCACTGTGTACCATTAAGGATTGCCTTTTTATTATAAAATACTTGTTTTTCTTATTTTTTTCCTTAAATTACGTTTTACCGATTGGGTGTACAGAAACTGTACAGGGACCCCCTTCAAAAAATTATTTTACACTGTGTATCAAATGTTAGATTAAAAAATAAAATCATTGTATCAACCTTGATAGAACTCCCTAGATACTACAAACTGGCAGCGTCTTCCAGCTTCTGCTCACCACTGATTCCCATCATTGGGCACCCAGCCTTCACTCCGGGTCTGACTGATAGAGCCTTTTAATTCTGACATGATCTGAACCTAGTCAGAGCTTCATCCTTCCTTGGTCTGTCTGGATGAGTCCGCCCGTCAAAACTCTTTGGTTCTTCCAACTCTTCATCTCTGGGCCAGTGAAAATTTTTATAACTGACTTACTTCCTCTGATCCCTTCCTGATCATTCCAGGTTTATTATTTTTTGCCCAAAAATCTTCCCTTTGTAGGAAATATCAGGAGACCTCTTACAAAATCTTGACACGCCGGACCCCTTCTGTGTTAGACCCCTTTCACACTGGGGCGTTTTTCAGGCACTTTAGTGTCAAATACAGCGCCTGTAAAGCGCCTAAAAGAAGCTGCATCTGCAATCCCAATGAGAAAGCCTGAGTGCTTTCACATTAAAGCGCCGGAAAAACGCCCCAGTGTGAAAGGGGTCTTAGCGTTAAAAAAAGCGCCTGTAAAGCGCCTAAAAGAAGCCTCATCTGCAATTCCAATGTGAAAGCCCGAGTGCTTTCACACTGAGGCGCTGCGCTGGCAGGGCGTCAAAAAAAGTCCTGCAACCAGCTTATTTGCAGCGCTTTAGGAGCGTTGAATACACCGCTCCTAAAGTGCCACTTCCTATTGAGGAGCTTTTTTTTAACGCCAAAGTGCCTGAAAAACACCCCAGTGTGAAAGGGGTCTTAGCGGAGCTTTACCAGCGTTTTTCAGGCGCTGGCAGTGTGAAAGGGCTCTGAAAGCACTCAGGCTTTCACATTGGGATTGCAGATGAGGCTTCTTTTTTTTAACGCCAAAGCGCCTGAAAAACACCCCAGTGTTAAAGGGGTCTAAGTGTCCATTTTTCCTGGACACAGCCCCTTATGTTGGAGATGTGGCATCCTGAATGGTACAATATTATACAGATTCACCCCCTCTGGCAACAGGTTTTACAAATCGTGCAAACTCACAGACTACCCTCTTTTCGACAACCCTGCTGCAGTGCTTCTTAATTTGACTCCTATGTCGAGTAAGAGATACTGTAAATCTTTACTGAAGCATCTCCTGAATGCCGCTAGGGCATGTATTCCCGGTATATGGAAGCAACAAGCCCCAACCCTTCTATTACAGTAGTTTGCTAGGATGAGTGATATACAACAGATGAAACACCTCACTATGGTCCTCGGGATAAGACATGTTGGGACATGTTTCATTTTTCGGATAAATACTTAGCATTTTCCTAACTATCTGAAGTCATTCAGTTCTGGAAGCTTGATTCCTTATGCTGTCAACCCCACAGAGGTTCCCTTACCCCCATCCCCCACTCCCCCCCTTTTTTTTCTTTCTCATCCCTTCTCTCCCCCTTGCCCCTTTTCTCTCGCTCTTACTTATTTTTTCTTCTCTTCTTCCCTTCCTAGACACCTAGTGTGTCCACCTTAAAAAAAAAAAAAACTATATTGTACGCTGTTTTTTTGAGCTGAGTGGGATGCCCCCTGTTTGAAGAGGACCATCACTTGCCTTTGCATTACAAATGATGCGTGCCTGTAGGTGATCTGATCCTCTTAGTATGTACTTGCGAGCCATGATCCTATAATTATTTTTCTACATGTTGTTATGTCTTTTCTCTTATTTCCTAAAATTGAATATGACATGTTAGGCATGATTTATCACCAAATTGACATAGCGTATATATAGTTTGATTAGTGACAATAACGTATGTTATTTTCATTTCCATCATGTCACTGCCGACAATCTTTGTCAGGACTGTGCTGTCAAGTCATACTTATGTGTTATGTTGCATACCCTTAAATCAAGAATAACTTAATAATTAATAAAGAAAATAAATAAACTGTTTAATATTGGTCAGTGGAGAAACACCAACAAGCAAAATAAGCTGCAGGGTGAGATTTTATCTTCCTCCTACACATACATATTATTAACTGACCAAAACACCAATCCCTTTTTATTACGCACCTTTACTGCACACAGGCCCAAGATCTTTTATGAGATCCCTAGTGGAAAATACCGCTGTGAGATATTCTTATTGCTATTTGCAGTTTATTATTGGAGTCATCACTGGGTCAGGACTAGAGACAGGAAGTGTAGAGTAAAACAAATTTTTAGGGAATTTACATAGGACATTAGGGAGGGACTTTTCACACGAAAGAATCAGAAGAATAATCCCATCCCTCCATTATTTTAGTAATTTCTTCATAGATTCCACTACTGTCAGATACAATGGTTGGGTGAAGGTCCTCAAGAGTTTTCCGGTTTATGCTGCAGTCATACTTTTCAGTCAACATCTTTATTGATTTATGATGGTAATCTACTTAGGAGCTCCCCACACAGAGAGGCTGTTTCCGTGCCTATCAAGCAAGTCTTTGATTAACATGGCTCTCTGTCCTCACGCGTATCGTGACTGTGACGTCACTTTATCAAAGTGAAGTGTACAGTCATGATACGCGTGAGGACAGAGAGCCGTGGTGACGTCACTTCCGGGTGCGGCCGAACCCGGAAGTCTTCCTGCTGATGTACTGTCGTATATGCTTGATTTATTCTCCTAAATCATGTGAACCAGGAAATAGGATCGCAATGAAAAAAGAGCAGTGAACAATTTAAAGGGATATCACAGAAAGGCTTATTTAAAAGCCTATTAAGGTGAGAGGCTGGGGGAAATTTTCTGGCACCAGCACTGGATGAAATAGCACTTGCACCTTATTGGATATCACTGTGACTCTGCGAGGATTGCTTGCTTGCACTTTTTTGGAGTTTATTGCACATTACCGTGGATTGTGAACTTTCTGGAGAATTATTTTCCAGCACAAAGACTTGCAAATGTTGCACTTGCTTTGCACTAAGATTGTTGTGTTGCACTTTATTTTTATTTTATTTAATTTTTATTTATATTTATTTTTATATTTTTTTTTTATTTTTATGGTTGATTTTTTATTTTTTATTGTTCAATTTTTTTTTATTGAATATTGCTCATTATTCACCTTGCCTATACGGACATTTTATCGATTGAATATTGCTTATTATTCACCTTGCCTCCACTGATTTTTCACAATTAATTTTGCACTGGATTGTTGCACTCTTTTTATGTTTGATACATTCACGTATGTACTTGGTTTGAAGATTTGTAATTTTATATATTTTTTGGTTGATTAATTTATTTCTACCAATCAATATATTTTTATTTATGATGGATGCATTTATTTCACTTAGTTTATTTAGTCATAATTAAGCGCCCCTTACCTCCTACTATTTTCAATACTGTTATTAGTGTGTGTGAACACTCATTAGGTGGCTGCTACTTATTTTAGTTAAGTTTACATCTTTCTCACCCCTTTTGGTTTGCGCATTAGTTCCCCCATTTTTTATTACAGTGTTTTATTATTACTATTTTAATAATCCTATAGAATATTAAAGGCATTGTACACTTTCAGATGTTTTCTTTGTTATACCAAAGTTGTAGCCAGGTGCTTTAGGGCACTGTGCTGCAGTGCTTTCTGTGTCTCCTAATAGACTTCAGCTGAATGGGTTAACACTACCTCGCCTCCATCCACCAGGGAGAACTGACAAAGCACAGGTGGTGGTATCAGCGCGGAGCATTGATGGTTTCAAGAAACTATTAGATAAGCACATGAACGACCACAACATAAAGGGATATACAATGTAATACTGACATATAATCACACACATGGGTTGGACTTATAGGACTTGTGTGTTTTTTCAACTTCACAAAATAAAATAAAAATAAAAAAGATCACGGGCATCCAATATTTCGGCCTTGTCCCTTGCGCAAAGTGTTTTTTCTAGATTCTCTGAATCTTTTGATGATATTATGTACTGTAGATGATGGTTTATCTAAATTCTGTGCAATTTTACGCTGAAGAACATTATTCTGAAATTGTTTGACAATATTTAGATGCACCTTTTCACAGATTGGTGAACCTCTGTCCATCTTTACTTCTAAGACACTTTGACTCTCTAAGATGCTATTTTTATATCCAAGAAAGGTGTGTGTATACTGCTCAGATGAGCACTTAATTGCAGCCCAGCGAGGGTGCCCACCCTGGCTCGCCACTTCAAATATCCAGGATAAAAGAAAACTTGGCCGCACACCACTACAGGGCTGATGCAAAAAATATCCTTTATTGTCTTCACAGTCAGAAAGGCAAAACAGGACAAACAGTTACCGTGTTTCACACTCAAATCCCCTGCTTAATCATAACTTCTGCATAAAGCATGATTAAGGATGTGATTTGAGTGTGAAACGCGTTAACAGTTTGTTCTGTTTTGAATCTCTGACTGTGAAGACAATAAAGGATATTGCTTGCATTAGCCCTGCGGTGGTATGCTCTTTTTATATCCAATCATGTTACTGACCTGTTGCCAATTAACCAAAATGTTCTCCCAGCTCTTCCTTGTAAGTGCCACTTACTTTGCCAGCTTTTTGTGGCCCTGTTCCAACTTTTTTGGTATGTGTTTCTATCATCAATTTCCTAATTACCGTATTTTTTTTTTAAATTGTACATTTTCTCAGTTTAAACATTTGATATGTTTTCTATCGTCAATAAAATGTGGGTTTATGAGATTTGCAAATAATTGCATTCTGTTTTTATGCATATTTTACAGAGAGTCACAACTGTTTTTGGAATTAAGGTTGTTCAATTCCCAATGCAAGCTTGGTATAAATAGAGAGAGCTGTATTTTCACAGGCTGAATACCGAGGGATTTCCTCTTTGCTGGAGGAGACCAAGGTGTGCACATTGCTGCTCCTGTGTGCACATCAACCTGCTACGGGCCTGCAGCCATGTGCTGAGGATCAGAGTTGCTCCAGGAAGATCCAGAAGTGAGCTTACATCTAAACTGTGAGACCCCTGTTGCTGTATGATTGGGACTGGTGAGAAGACAGTGCTGCCAATAAACTGTTGCTGCTACCAGAGACTGAGCACATAGGGACTGGCCATATAATGAGCAGCATTATTTACTGCATGCAGACTTTACTTGGACAGTACTCATGTGCACTAGCATAAAGACTGTGCCCCAACACTTGTTTGCTGAAGAACCAATGTTAAAGACTGCTCACTCAGATAGCTGCTTCACAAGAACTTTGCCTATTGTCCATATTAGGCTCTTTAGGGAGCCTTACATTTCATCATAGCCATCCATATAGAGTGCACTCTAAAGTGGTTGTTGTCTACTTGTACAAAGGTTAAACTGTATGTGTAGTTAGTTATTTAGCAGCCAGCCCAGGCTAGAGAAAAAGGGTTAAACATTTTCGGCTCAGTTCCCTGGCTTTTAGTTGGGGCGGGCCCACCTTTTATATATAAAGGGGGGCAGCTAAGATCAAGGGTTGGTTGGTGGCTGGTATAGGGAGTACAAAGACTCACCTGAAGATACAGCAGTGCAGTTACCGCAGTATTGAGTATCATTGCTGTTACTGTTTTCTAATGCCATTACTTATTGCTGATTTTGTGGATTACTAGGTTCACTCTAATTCAGCTGCATAGAACACCATTCTATTCTGCTATAGCCTAGTGAAGATATTGTCTAGTGCAGTGTTTCTCAACTCCAGTCCTCAAGGTGCCCCAATGGATCATGTTTTCAGGATTTACCTCAGATGAAACGACTGTGGTAATTACCAAGGCAGGGAAACTAATCAAATCACCTGTGCAAAATAATGGAAAGCCTGAAAACATGACCTGTTGAGGCACCTTGAGGACTGGAGTTGAGAAACACTGGTCTAGTGAACTGTGATTGACCTAACCTTTTACTTTACTCATTTATGTGCATTTATGTGCACACTGCTATTTACTGCAACTGATGACAATATATTGGGTAAATTAATTACTAAGCAGCCTGATGTTTGCTTGATACTGAACCTTAGTTGTGTACAGGGTACTTAGATATGTGCTCCCAGTAGTAGTACAGTATTCATTTCCTAATCCCTTTCCGTCGCCACCTAAAGTCCTGTACACACGATCGGTTTGACCGATGAAAACAGTCCGATAGACTGTTTTCATCGGACAAACCGATCGTGTGTGGGCCCCATCAGACTTATTTCCATCGGTGAAAAAAAATAGAACATGTTTTAAATTTTTCTGATGGAAAAAAAAACTATAGGAAATTCCGATAGTCTGTGTGGAACTCCATCGGAGAAAAATCCACGCATGCTCAGACTGAATTAGGAGACGGGAGCGCTCGTTCTGGTAAAACTAGCATTCATAATGGAGATAGCACATTCGTCATGCTGTAACGGACTGAAAAGCACGGAGACTGAAAAGCGCGAATCGGCTCTCACCAAACTTTTACTAACACGCGGTACCACCAAATCAGCAAAAGCAGCCCAAAGGGTGGCGCCATTGGATTTGAACTTCCCATTTATAGTGCCATCGTACGTGTTGTACGTCACGGCGTTTGGGACGGTCGGAATTTTGTCTGATGGTGTGTAGGCAAGACTGATGGAAGTCAGCTTCATCGGAATTCCAATGGAAAAATTCATCGGATTTGATTCCATCGGAAATCTGATTGTGTGTACAGGGCTTAAGAGTTTCTAAATGCCGGGAGGCGGAGGTGGGAATTTTGGTCATGTGGCAGCTGTGATTGACTGTAACAGTGGTCACATGATCGTAAAACTCCCAATCACAAGTATGCATCAGGAGCTTTCCGGTCCCCGCCAGCAACTGTGCCGGGAGCGTGCAGGATGCGTGCTCTCAGCACAGAAATGTTCACATATATATTACATATAGGGATAAATAATTCTAATATTATACTGCACTATTAACAACTGAGATAGACAGCTGCAGGCACCACAATCTGACAAGGCATTGTGCAATATTATGGAAAGGAGAAAGTGTTGTGCTATGATTATGATATAAAGTGACTTGTGCTAACTAAATAAATAGTAAATCACAATATGTATCCATATCTAAAATGTCAAAGTGAGTTTATCATTAAACATAGGAGCCCGTATAGTGAAAGACACTGGTGTTTAACTTGAATATTGATAGAAGAAACCCTGAAGGTCCATTCAAGAGATCACCAAGGTGTACATATCCACCATCCACACAGAGGGTTAAATAGGCTTACCAAAATTCATGGAATCAAGCAGGCATAAGGAGAATAAGCTCTCCAAAGCTATAATCCTTGCGATATGTCAACAAATCAGATCCTGCATCACTCAGGGAAACAAACTTCTCTCTCAATCCAGCAGGTTAGCCTTTATAGAAGAAAAAAATATCTCCACATAATATAAAACCATTCATATAATGTTTATTAAAATAAATTAAACACTTATATCCTGTAACGGCACCCCAATATAAAGGGCAATCAACGCCGTTTACGATGTTCCCTCTCCTAGACACACATCCATTCGCTACCAATATCCACAGCCAAACGACCCTTTCCTATAGGACCCGATCCCCTTAGAAGGACGAGACGCACTCTGTCTTCTTCTTTAATAGGAATGACTTTATTATTGAGAAACATTGTAACTTTATACACAATTCAATCCACATGATTTAACATGAACAAGGGCCCAGCTCCACCCACACATCCCAAGACTCAACACCTCATCCTGACGTCTGCTAGGCTTCAAAAGATCCCACACAATACACATCTTCTCACAAAGGGTTGGCAGCCAGTCTGTCTGGCACTTTACAATACACACAAGGACAGACTTAGTGAACAATAGAATGCAAAACACCTTAATTCCTCACAGCAATGACTACATAACCCCCACACACAGTATACATCCAATCTATATACAATGTATATACAGCCTTGAATATGGCTATCACAGACCATATCAGGGGTTTCTTTTATTCACCCTGTGTCCAAAGTGACCCCACTGTCACACATCTCCCCTTTCGGCAGGGGACTAACAGAGGAGGGGACCCCAGACGGGTCTACTCCGAAGTTAGTCCATGGGTCCATTCTTCCAATGCTGGTATCCACCCAGTACCACAAATGAATTGCTCCAAGCAGAGCATTACTTACCCAGCCAACCTCTGCCTCTCTCAGAGAACATACCCGCCGCTGGGGAGAAGACAGGGTGACTGGGCTCAGTCCGTCATGCTGTTGGGGATCTGGGTCGACTGCCCGGCATCCCTGGGGTATACAAGTGGAGACTGAAGTCCCATCCACTTGTGGTAGGTGGAAGTCCCCCAGTGCTTGCAAAGCAAGGCTGACATCCTCCTGTCTCAGTGTCACACCATTTTCTGGGGTTGTGTCAGTGAGGACTGAAGTCCCATCTACTACCACAGGAACTCCCTCTTCTGTTAGTTGAGAGCAGAGGCCCGTGGCACTCGGCTCTGTTGCCAGCTCTTCTGCTGGGTTGCTGTGGGTGGAGACCGCAGTCCCATCCACCGATATCCGCTCAAGTGGCAGTTGTGTGCAGCGGCCAGTAGCATTCTGCCCTGCTGCCAGTGATTCAGCTGGGGGTGAAAGCTTTACCCCCTCAGCTTGTTGCTGGAGAGAGGGGCCAACTGCCCCGGCTCCCTGAAACTCCCCAGTTGTTTCCGGTGCTGGGCAGAGGTTGCTATCACTCTGCCCTGTTGCCAGCACTTCTGCTGGGGACTCCACACCATCTGCTCTGGCTAGCTGTTGGGGAGGGAAAATGGCTGCTTCTCCTCCCTGCATCTCTGAAATCCACTCGGAAAGAGGAACCATTACCTTCTCAACGCGGGCCTCCAAAACTGCCATGGGTGTAGAGCAGGGGTCTGTAGTACTCTGTCCTGCTGCCAGTACTTGGGCAGGCGATGCATAATCCCTAACATCCTCTGAACAGTCCCTTAAGTCCATACCTTCTGTAATCTGTGGCTGGGGAGATGAGCCAACTGCCCTAGCTCCCTGGAACTCCATATCACTCACTTCGGCTTTAGGGATGGCCATCTTCAGATTTTCCACTGCTGATTCTTCAGCCAGGATTTCATAGTTGTCAACTGGTATTTCCTGATAGTCCCAGGCAAAGGGAGCCCCACCCTGCTGCTGAGCAGATTCTCGCAGCTATCTGTAGGCGATCTCCGATTGTCGTATTTCCGCCATTCTCCAGTCATGTTGCCGCTCTAGTTCTCTCTTTTGTCGCGCATCCTGCAGCTGGATGCCTCTAATGGCTTCCTGAATGGCAGTCTCTGATGGGTTAGCACCATATAATGCCAACCGCTGTCGCACTCATTGCTGAAACAAATCTTCAACTGACCGGGGTCCTGCATCACCATCTCTCTGGTCCATCTCGGCTCTCAAGTAAGTCTTTCAGCGTGACTTTCCTGCAGGCTGCATAGCTGGTCATTCACTGTGGTGGCTTGGAGTGTCCCAGGAACTGGAGGGAAAATCCCGCTGCTGCCAACCAATGTAACGGCACCCCAATATCAAGGCGTAAAACGCCGTTTACGATGTTCCCTCTCCTAGACACACATCCATTCGCTACCAATATCCACAGCCAAATGACCCTTTCCCATAGGACCCGATCCCCTTAGAAGGACGAGACGCACTCTGTCTTCTTCTGTATTAGGAATGACTTTATTATTGAGAAACATTGTAAGACATTAGAATTCCTTTGATTGTATTGTATATAAATATACGTTTTAATTGCCACTCTGTCCAGCAGATGTTCACCTTTTTGAGTAATAAACAAGTGAACATGTATTGAATATCTCCACATATATTGTTCATTTGAACAGCTTCATTTTATCTATTATGGACCAGATTATCATGTGTTCCAATGATGGACAGCATTTGCCCACTGTCCTAATGTTGGTCATCTCCTCTTGATAGAGGCTTGGAACCCATGATGACCATTTCCGGGTCGAGAGCTTTAGGTTAGGCTCTTTGTGTTAGGTTCCTATCAGATGCAGCAATGCATGTACGTCCCCTGGATCTGTTATGAGATCGAGGCTTGAAGTGGCACATGCGCAGTTGTCTGAATCAAATTGAGGCGTGAGACGGACGCCATCTTGGAAGTCAGACGAGGAATATGTGTTTATTCACAGGTTCATTAATTAGTTTAGATTGTTTTTTTTATATAAACGCAATGAACAATTGGGGCTAACACCCCAAATGATGTCGTATTAGACAAAATGCATTGGGTTGAGGCTCATCCATATCATTGCGTTCCATACTACACCTGAAACCAAGCTTATGGGAGTATCTCATGAAATGCTTGTTTTTTCCTATTGGATGTAAGTGTTTCATTCCTTTTAATAAAAGTTATATGAATGGTTTTACACTATGTGGAGATATTCTTTGTCTCTATGATGGCTGACCTGCTGGATTGAGAGAGACGTTTTTTCCCTGAGGGATGCGGGATCTGATTGGTTGACCCATCGCACAGATTATAGCTTTGGAGAGCTTATTCTCCTGATGCCTGCTTGACTCAGTGCTGATAGCATTGGAGTCTACGAATTTCAGTAAGCGCATTTAACCCTCTGTGTGGGTGGTGGATATGTACAGTTGTGGTGATCTCTTGAATGGACCTTCAGGGTTTCTCCTATCAATATTCAAGTTAAACACCAGCGGCTTTCACTAAATGGACTCTTATGTTTAATGACTCACGTCATGGATTTTGGTTGTACATTGTTTATTCATATATTTGCACTATATATGTATTTATTTTAGATGTGGATACATGTATTGATATACATATTGTGATTTACTATTTATTTAGTTAGCACAAGTCGCTTTATATCATAATCATAGCGCAGCACTTTCTCCTTTCCTTATATATTACGTATGCGACCTGTCGGCGTTAAAGCCCACCCACCGAGAAGCTACATATATGCGTACAGCCAGCGGTAAGAGGTTAACCCAGTGTGTCAGTGTTAGTGCAAAATCTTTAAGACCCCTTTCACACTGGGTCGTTTTGCAGGCGCTATTGCGCTAAAAATAGCGCCTACAAACCGACCTGAAACAGCCACTGCTGTGTCTCCAGTGTGAAAGCCCCGAGGGCTTTCACACTGTATCGGTGCGCTAGCAGGACGGTAAAAAAAGTCCTGCTAGCCTCATCTTTGGAGCGGTGAAGGAGTGGTGTGTATACCGCTCCTTCACCGCTCCTGCCCATTGAAATCAATGGGGCACCGCGGCTATACCGCTGGCAAAGCGCCTCTGCAGAGGCGCTTTGCGGTGGTTTTTAACCCTTTCTCGGCCGCTAGTGGGGGGTAAAACCACCCCGCTAGCGGCCGAATAGCGTCGCAAATCCGACGGTAAATCGCCACTAAAAAAGAAGCACCTCCCGCCCCAGTGTGAAAGGGGCCTAAAAGGACATCCAACAACATGAAAACAAAAATAATATAACAACAGCAATGTTACAGAAAGGAACCCAAACTTTGACTTTGCTCTATCACCCACTTTACTAAAACATTAATAAGCCATGGCAGGTACCCATATAGTAATCATTTGTTTCTGTATCAGCTGTGATAGATCATAAAGGTAAATGCATTTGTCAGATTCAGAGTATTCTGCTTCTTCTGGAGCTAAAGAGTAAAATTGCTCTAAAATAGTCAAAATGAATCTATTAAAATCCATATACAGGCGGTCCCCAGGTTACAAACAAGATAGGGTCTGTAGGTTTGTTCTTAAGTTGAATCTGTTTGTAAGTCGGAACAGGTACATTTTTTTTTAAGTGTAGCTCCAGCCAAAAAAAACGATTTTTAAGCTTTTTGGATAGCATAGGGAAGGGTTAACACCTCTGTAAAGTTTGTTTTGCTGTCTGTACCCCTGTTCAGAAGATTTCACCTCCCTTTCTGTCCCAATGACATCAGTGGAGACACCTTTTTCCCATAATAACTCTTACAGGAGTGGATTTCCCATTCCTAGGGGTAGATTTCCTCTCACTTCCTGTTTTCTCCCTCCGTTTGTAAGTAGGAGTCGTTTGTAAGTCGAATGTTTGTAACTAGGGGAGCCTGCCTGTACAGTAAAACCTTGGATTGCGAGCATAATTCGTTCCAGAAACATGCTTGTAATCCAAAGCACTTGTATATCAAAACTAATTTCCCCATAAGAAATAATAGAAACTCAAATGATTTGTTCCACAACCATTTATAAGTAAGTCCTTCAGTTTATAGTCCATATAAAAAGATTATAGCAATGTGATAGTTTGTGTAACCATAAAATGTCCACCCACAAATGGCAGCCTCCAAGGGGAATTAAAAGCAAAATCTAGCTGCAGTTACAGAGTTTAAAAGAGAAGAGAGGCACCTCTAAGTGTAGCAATATGGTTACATTTAATGAAGACAACATTTACCAACTCACATGGTTGATGATTAAAAGAGGCACATTTAAGTATGCAGGTATCCGGGGTAAAGCTGTCCACATAGCCTATTCTCCGCTGTCAGTCTGCAATCGTGACCGGGAAGACTACCCTGCAGTAGAGCGATCTGAAAGCGAGGCTTGAAGTGCTCGTGGAGCGTAGAGTGGAAGGGACGACGTCGATGGTGGTGCGGAGGATGATCTATGTGGACAGCTTTACCCTGGATGCCTGCATACTTAGATGTGCCTGTTTTAATCATCAACCATGTGAGTTGCTAAATGGTGTACCTCCATTAAATGTAACCATATTGCTATATTTAGAGGCGCCTCTCTTCTCTTTTATACTCAGTTGTGACATGACGCTACTTGTATATCAAGACATCGCTTGTATAGCAAGTCAAAATGTATTTAAAAATGTTGCTTGTCTTGCAAAACGCTCTTAAATCAAGTTACTCTCAAACCAAGGTTTTACTGTATACACAATTTGTAGCACACATTTGCTGCATATTACCTAAACTTATGCCTCACCTTAATAAAAGGTGGAAACCATAAATATCAATTCTCCAGTGGTACAAAGAGGAGGGACCAATACAGAAAGAGGGGTCCATCCATCACCCCAAACCATAAGCAATTCGTACTCGACAGTCTAGGCCAGTGTTTCTCAACTCCAGTCCTCAAGGCGCCCCAACAGATCATGTTTTCAGGATTTCCCTCAGATGAAATGGCTGTGGTAATTACTAAGGCAGTGAAATTGATTAAATCACCTGTGCAAAATAATGGAGAGCCTGAAAACATGACCTGTTGGGGCGCCTTGAGGACTGGAGTTGAGAAACACTGGTCTAGGCTGAACTTTGCCGCTGCTTTACATTACAAGGCACGTAAATCCACCTATATAAAATCATTATAATGCACAATTGTGTTTGTAATTTATGAGTGTTGACATGTTGATGAAGACAAGGGTACTATGTACATAGGGGTGGCCTTGTTAAAAGGGGCTTCCAGATTCTGATAAGCCCCCTGCCTGCAGTCCCCCACAACCAATGGCCAGGGTTGTGGAAAAGAGGCCCTTGTCCCCCTTTGAGCCCCCCTGCCCCAAAGTAAAGAAACGTCATTAGCACACCAAGGATTCCATGAAAGGGTCCAAAGCTTTATTCTGTGGTCACATCATACAGCATTGTTTCAGGAGCCACTCAGGGCCCCTTCTTCACCCTTGCCTGATGAAGGGGCCCTGCGTGGCTCAGAAATGTTGCTGTATATTTGTCATGTGACCACAGAATAAAGCTTTGGACCCTTTTGAGGAATACTTGATGTGCTGATGACATTTCTTCACTTTTATTATCCACGGTTTCCAGCCTGTGGTCATTACAGCACCCAGCATCACTGAACAGCCAGTTTTCTTGAATGTGTGTGTAGGAAACATTGCGTTTGTCCCTGCCCAAAAGCATCCCCCCATGTTAAGGTCATGTGGCCTGGTATGGTTCAGGAGGAGGAGCCGCTTGATAGTCCCCTCCCTTTCCTGACCTGATGGGCTGCATGCTCAGATAAGTGTCTGGTATGGATTTTTTGGGAGGACCCCACGCTATGTTTTAAAAAATCCATACCAGACATGAAGGGCCTGGTATGGATTTGGAGGGGGACCCCACGCTGATTTTTTTATTGCCGGGAATTTATTTTTTTACTTTCAGCTGATGACTCATTGGTTGTTAGGAATGCGGCGGCCGCCCACTCCTTAACCACTTAAGCCCCGGACCATTTGGTAGCTAGAGGACCAGAGGTGAATTCAGAATTTTGCACTGCGCTGCTTTAACTGTAAATTGTGCGGACATGCAATGTTGTACCCAAACGAAATTTGCGTCCTTTTCTTCCCACAAATAGAGCTTTCTTTTAATGGTATTTGATTGCCTCTGCGATTTTTATTTTTTGCGATATAAACGGAAAAAGACCGAAAATTTTTAAAAAAAATGATATTTTCTACTTTTTGTTATAAGAAAAATCGAATAAACTCAATTGTAGTCATACATTTAGGCCAAAATGTATTCAGCCACATGTTTTTAGTAAAAAAAATGTCAATAAGCGTATATTTATTGGTTTGCGCAAAAGTTATAGAGTTTACAAACTAGGGTACATTTTCTGAAATTTACACAGCTTTAAATTTATGACTGCCTATCTCATTTCTTGAGGTGCTAAAATGACAGGGCAGTACAAAACCCCCCCAAATGACCCCATTTTGGAAAGTAGACACCCCAAGGAAATTGCTGAGAGGCATGTTGAGCCCATTGAATTTTTTATTTTTTTGTCCCAAGTGATTGAATAATGACTAAAAGAAAAAAAAAAGAAAAATTACAAAAAGTTGTCACTAAATGATATATTGCTCACACATGCCATGGTTATATGTGGAATTTCACCCCAAAATACATTTTGCTGCTTCTCCTGAGTACGGGGATACCACATGTGTGGGACTTTTTGGGAGCCTAGCCGCGTACGGGACCCCGGAAACCAAGCACCGCCTTCAGGATTTCTAAGGGCGCAAATTTTTGATTTCACTCCTCACTACCTATCACAGTTTCGAAGGCCATAAAATGCCAAAATAGCACAAAACCCCCCCAAATGACCCCATTTTAGAAAGTAGACACCCCAAGGAAATTGCTGAGAGGCCTGTTGAAACCCATTGAATATAATTTTTTTTGTCCCAAGTGATTGAATAATGACAAAAAAAAAAACAAAAAAAAATTACAAAAAGTTGTCACTAAATGATATATTGCTCACACATGCCATGGTTATATGTGGAATTACACCCCAAAATACATTTTTCTGCTTCTCCTGAGTACGGGGATACCACATGTGTGGGACTTTTTAGGAGCCTAGCCGCGTACGGGACCCCGAAAACCAAGCACCGCCTTCAGGATTTCTAGGCACAAATTTTTGATTTCACTCCTCACTACCTATCACAGTTTCGAAGGCCATAAAATGCCAAAATCGCACAAAACCCCCCCAAATGACCCCATTTTGGAATATAGACACCCCAAGCTATTTGATGAGAGGAATGGCGAGTATTTTACAGCTCTCATTTGTTTTTGAAAATGAAGAAAGAAAATATATATATATATATATATTTTTTTTCAATTTTCAAAACTTTGTGACAAAAAGCGAGATCTGCAAAATACTCACAATACCTCTCAGCAAATAGCTTGGGGTGTCTACTTTCCAAAATGGGGTCATTTGGGGGGGGTTTGTGCTATCTGGGCATTCCATGGCCTCCGAAACTGTGATAGGCAGTGAGAAGTGAAATCAAAAATTTACACCCTTAGAAAGCCTGAAGGCGGTGCTTGGTTTTTGGGGTCCCGTACGTGGCTAGGCTCCCAAAAAGTCTCACACATGTGGTATCCCCGTACTCAGGAGAAGCAACAGAATGTATTTTGGGGTGTAATTCCACATATGCCCATGGCATGTTTGAGCAATATATCATTTAGTGACAACTTTGTGCAAAAAAAAAAAAAAATTGTCGTTTTTCCGCAACTTGTGTCAACATATAAAATATTCCATGGACTCGACATGCCTCTCAGTATATAGCTTGGGGTGTCTACTTTCCAAAATGGGGTCATTTGGGGGGGTTTTGAACTGTTCTGGCATTTTATACACAACATTAGGAAGCTTACATCCACTCTTCTAACCACTTGAAGACAAAGCCCTTTTTGACACTTTTTGTTTACATGAAAACATTTTTTTCTTTTTGCAAGAAAATTATGTTGAACCCCCAAACATTATATATATTTTTAAAGCAAAGGCCCTACAGATTAAAATGGTGGGTGTTGCATTTTTTTTTTCTACACAGTATTTGCGCAGCGATTTTTCAAACGCATTTTTTGGGTTAAAAAATACACTTTTTTTAATTTTAATGCACTAAAACACACTATATTGCCCAAATGTTTGATGAAATAAAAAAGATGATCTTAGACCGAGTACATAGATACCAAACACGACATGCTTTAAAATTTCGAACAAACACGCATTGGCGACAAACTACATACATTTTTAAAAGCCTTTAAAAGCCTTTACAGGTTACCCCAGTAGATTTACAGAGGAGGTCTACTGCTAAAATGATTGCCCTCGATCTGACCTTCGCGGTGATACCTCACATGCATGGTGCAATTGCTGTTTACATATGACGCCAGACCGACGCTTGCGTTCGCCATTGGGCAAGAGCAGGGCAGGACAGGGGTGCTTTTTTTTTTCTTTTTTTTTTTATTATTAATTTTGCTTTTTTATTTTATTTTTAAATTGTTCCTTCCAAGTATTTTTTTTTTTTATCATTTTTATTGTTATCACAGGGAATGTAAATATCCCCTATGATAGCAATAGGTAGTGACAGGTACTCTTTTTTTGAAAAAACTGGGGTCTTCTAGACCCTAGATTTTTCCTCTGCCCTCAAAGCATCTGACCACACCAAGATCGGTGTGATAAAATGCTTTCCCAATTTCCCAATGGCGCTTTTTATATCCGGGGGGGGCATTCTCTCCCACTGCTTGTAAAAGCAGTCCAGAGGCTAATTAGCCGCTAGGATTGCTTTTACATGAAAGCCGGCCGCAGGCTGAAAAGAATGATACCAAGATGATACCTAAACCCGCAGGCATCATTCTGGTATAAACATTCAAAGTCCAGCAACATACCAGTACATTGCTGGTCCTTGTTGGACATGTATTGTAATCTTTTTATTTCATGCAGCCAGTTGGCTGAACGAAAAAAGAGATTGATCGGTGGGTATGCCCACCATTAGAATACCGCCCTTCATCCACCCACTTCCAATGATGGGCATACACGCACTATTTATATATGCCGAAGCATGGGGGCATCGTCCCGCAAAAAAGTTATGCCGCACACACATGGTCGGACTTTTCCACGGGCAAGCCTCCGTCGGAATTTCGACCGTATGTACGCGGCATTAGGAGCAAAATCGCTCCTCCGCCCCTGCTGCCCCAATGCTTCGGCATATTTGCTTTTTTTTTTTAACTGTGGTGGTGAAATCACCTCCTACAGCACTGGAGTCGCAGGGATCAGGCCTGTCTCTGCGAATGCTGCAGTTATGTGTGTTTTTGTTTTGTAAGTGACAGTGATCGATCGATACTGCACTTGGGTGGCCTGGGCTGGACGGAGGGGCAAAACGCAGGTGCCAGCAGGTATCTGGGCTGATCCCGCTAACACTGCGTTTTTGGGAACCCTAAACTGCTGGGGACGCTAGTATAGATCTGATCAGATCAGATATTGATCTGTTCAGATACTATACCACTAAGGGGGGTGTATGCTTCACGCGTGGGTGTTAGCGTTACTGGCACTAACCTGACGCTGCCTGGGGTGTGACTCAGACCCTCTCTGACGCTAAAACCTAATTGATATCACCCGCCGGGCGATCAGGGGGTTAAACCTTTATTGGGTTATATACACGACGGGTGCCCTGACACTATAAAAAGCAAACTAACTAACCAGCGTCACCCGTAACACTTATATGGTGATCACTGGTGAAAGGGTTAACTAGGGGCAATCAGGGGGTTAAAACCTTTATTAGATAATATATGGGGGTACCTGACGCTATAAAAACCTGCGGCGAACCTAAAAAAAATTACCAGCTACCGATCTGCATCACCGACACTAAGACAGCGTTTAGAAAAACGATTGCTTAGCGACAGTGGTGATGGGGGTGAAAGGGTTACCTGGGGGGGCGATCAAGGGGGTTAAACCTTTATTAGATAATATATTGGGGTACCTGACGCTATAAAAACATGCGGCGAACCTAAAAAAAATTACTGGCTACGATCTGCATCACCGACACTAAGACAGCGTTTAGAAAAACAATTGCTTAGCGACAGTGGTGATAGGGGGTGAAAGGGTTACCTGGGGGGCGATCAAGGGGGTTAAACCTTTATTAGATAATATATTGGGGTACCTGACGCTATAAAAACCTGCGGCGAACCTAAAAAAAATTACTGGCTACCGATCTGCATCACAGACACTAAGACAGCGTTTAGAAAAACGATCGCTTAGTGACAGTGGTGATAGGGGGTGAAAGGGTTACCTGGGGGGCGATCAAGGGGGTTAAACCTTTATTAGATAATATATTGGGGTACCTGACGCTATAAAAACCTGCGGCGAACCTAAAAAAAATTACTGGCTACGATCTGCATCACCGACACTAAGACAGCGTTTAGAAAAACAATTGCTTAGCGACAGTGGTGATAGGGGGTGAAAGGGTTACCTGGGGGGCGATCAAGGGGGTTAAACCTTTATTAGATAATATATTGGGGTACCTGACGCTATAAAAACCTGCGGCGAACCTAAAAAAAATTACCGGCTACCGATCTGCATCACAGACACTAAGACAGCGTTTAGAAAAACGATCGCTTAGTGACAGTGGTGATAGGGGGTGAAAGGGTTACCTGGGGGGCGATCAAGGGGGTTAAACCTTTATTAGATAATATATTGGGGTACCTGACGCTATAAAAACCTCCGGCGAACCTAAAAAAAATTACTGGCTGCCGATCGGCATCACTGACGCTAAGACAGCGATCAGAAAAATGATCGCTAAGCGACAGTGGTGATAGGCGGTGAAAGGGTTATCTGGGGGGTGATCAGGGGGTTAAACCTTTATTAGGGGGGTTAGGGGGCTACACTGGACCTAAGACTAAACTTTGGTGACACTTTTACAGTCACAAATGTCACTGATTGCAGTGATCACTAAATAAATGGTCACTGCAATCAGTGACACTGTGACTGGGGGCTGGGGGGGTGATCTGGGGGGTGATCTGGGGGGCCTGGGGGGGCGATTTATGTCCCTATGTGTCCTGGTGTCAGTGTAGTGTTGTGTGCACTGACCTGATATCTTCTCTTGTACAGCGCTCGGTATATGTGAGCGCCGCACCAGAGATGACATCACTTCCTCCTGCTCCCTCTGTCTGACACAGACAGAGGGGGCATTTCCATTCGCCGGGAGCGATCGCGAGGGGGTGGCCAGAAACGAATGGCTGCCCCCTCATCCCGGAACGCTCCCGGACACTTAGCCACCGCTCACTGAATAGGAGGGGGGTCCGATCGGACCCCCCAACTGTACAAAGGCAATCACGTATGCTCTACGTGATTGTGCCTGTCGGTGCCATTCTGCCGACGTATATATACAGTGAGCGGTCGTTAAGTGGTTAACAACCATGCTGTTTACTGGTTGTTAAGGATGCGGGTGGCTGCCGCGCATTAACCACGTCAGCCCCGGACATTTTGGCTGCCAAATGACCGGGCCACTTTTTGCGATTCGGCACTGCGTCGCTTTAACTGACAATTGCGCGGTCGTGCGACGTGGCTCCCAAACAAAATTGACGTCCTTTTTTTCCCACAAATAGAGCTTTCTTTTTGGTGGTATTTGATCACCTCTGCGATAGAAATAGAGCGACAATTTTGAAAAAAATTAAATTTTTTTTACTTTTTGCTATAATAAATATCCCCCAAAAATATATAAAAAATTGTCCTCAGTTTAGGCCAATACGTATTCTACATATTTTTGTTAAAAAAAATCGCAATAAGCATTTACTGATTGGTTTGCGCAAAAGTTATAGCATCTACAAAATAGGGGATAGTTTTATAGCATTTTTATTAATATTTGTTTTTTACTAGTAATAGCAGCGATCAGCGAATTTTATCATGACTGCGACATTATGGCGGATATATCGGACACTTTTGACGCTATTTTGGGACCATTCACATTTATACAGCAATCAGTGCTATAAAAATGCACTGATTACTGTATAAATGTGACTGGCAGTGAAGGGGTTAACCACTAGGGGGCTAGGAAGGGGTTAAGTGTGTCCTAGGGGGTGATTCTGACTGTTAGGGGGCGTGGCTATGAGTGACACGTCACTGATCGCTGCTCCCAATGAAAGGGAGCATACAATCAGTGTCAGTGTCACTAGGCAGAACGGGGAGACGCCTTGTTTACACTGGCCTCTCCCTGTTCTGCAGCTCTGTGACCTGATCGCCGGACACCAGCGGATATCGAGTCCGCGGGTCCCGCGGGCACAATCGCGGAGCTTGGGCAGGGGCGCGCACGCCCGCACGTGGGAAATTCAAAGTGACATAAATATACGTCACTTTGCCCAGCCGTGCCATTCTGCCGACGCATATCGGCGTGAGCCGATCGTTAACCGGTTAACAGCGCCTATACATTAATGTAAATAACTACACCAGGTGGTGATAGGTGTTAAATTACTGCATGTTTTCATTACTAGAATACCGCAAGACTTCATAAAATAACTCATGCGGAAAGGAACACTTCTATTATACAAAGAAAATGGTGACATAAGAGTCAACTGCCAGTGCCAACTGAACAACTTCCAAAGCTGTTACAAAAGGAGCATATGCACCGTTAGCTTGTTTGTATATTGCAGTAACCAAAATTCCAGATGCAGCTGCAGGGCATTGCGTTGGGGACGTGTTGTGACCTATTGTATACTAATCTGTATCTGGGGGCTGGGACTGTGACTTTTTCAGCAGGGAGGGCTTGTCTATGTACCTGGGCAACATATTATCATGGCACAGATACATAGATGACATCTTCGTGATATGGACTGGATCTGTGGAGGAACCCCATAGTTTTATACAACTATGGGGTAATAATGATTTTAATTAAAAATGTGCATATATTTATAGCCATAATCAGATATCAATTCAAGATAATAATATTATGATTTTAGAAGATGGAATGTTAGCAACCACACTATCGTAAACAACCTACAGGAAACACTATTTTAAGAGATGACGGTGCCTGTTCCAGAGCTCCTATTAACAGTATACCCCATGGGCAATATTTAAGTAACTGTTCAAGAAACACTGATTTCGTAAAAGATGAAACAGTCTTAAGAGACTGACTGCTGAAGCAGGGCTACAGCAAAAAGTATTTAATGCTCACCTCTTATACAGGGATGTGTTTAGGTGAAATGAAGCAAATGTGTGCTAAGAATTGTGCGATATATATATATATATATATATATATATATATATATATATATATGTGGATTTTACTGTTTTGACTCCCTTTAGCTTCTGAATCCAAGAAACGCGTTGCACTGTATGATCTATCACAACCATCACAGAAACAATTGATTAATATATGGGTATCTTTCATGACTTATTAATAAATGTTTCAAATAGTGAAAGAATTTGGTCAGATTTTTTTTCACATTGCCATTGTTATGTTAAATACATTTTTTATGTTTTTGTACTAATAAAGCTACATTGTTTTTATGAAAGTGCTATTGTTATCATATGGTGCCTCAAAAGTCCTGCCACCAAATAAAGTGTTTACAGATATGAATATTAGGGATGTGGCACGGAAAAGAGAGCCATGTTAGTTAATGAACATATTCACTGTGCTGTTTGTTTGCTTTATCTTGTAATGATGGGCTCACATGTTGTGGGTGCAGATTATAGTGTTATGGCTGATTCTATGTATATATTCACCTAGCTTGTCCCTGCAAAATTTCCTGTTCTGGTTCACACAACATCCAATGTACTGTATATGTTGCCTTCTGTTTTGTGTTGCATCACAAATGTGGGAATGCAATAAAAGACATCCAGCTACAATATTGAGATCTCGGTGTGTCTGAGAATGGTCTATTGCAGGGATATGCAATTAGTGGACCTCCAGATGTTGCAGAACTACAAGTCCCATGAGGCATTGCAAAACAGCTGGAGGTCCGCTAATTGCATATCCCTGGTCTATTGGATCTAGTTAATGTGAAGCTCTCGCCTGTACCAGCATCAGTTCTCAGACTTTAGACAGAGGTCATGCATTAATCTATGCAGTGCCATGCCACATTCTTTATGTTTGAAAACAAACAGAAATTTTTGACACTGGAATGTGAAAATTTACTCCATTATAAGCTGTGTGTAATAAACAACAAATGACACCATGAAACTACATGATCATTATACATTATTTGCAGGTGAAAAGCACAAGATGCAGGTAGGAAGGTTGATAATGCATTGAACATATAGGCATAACATATACATATAGCATATAGGCATAACTTTACAGTGTCACAAAACTAAAGGCCATAGTAAATTTCCGTGTGGGATATACTTTATAGACCAACCACATTATTTATGAGGTTGCTACTAAATATTAGGGATGAGCTTCGTGTTCGAGTCGAACATACGTTCGACTCGAACATCGGCTGTTCGATCGTTCGACGAAGATCGAACGATTTGGGCCGTTCGCGCCAAATTCGAGTGACGCGAACGGCCCACAATGCACTACGCCATCGCAGTGTCATCCAGGCGCTGTGATTGGCCAAGCATGCACTGTGACCCCGCATGCTTGGCCAATCACAGCGCCGGCAGCGAGGAGAGCAATGATTGGCCACAGGCAGGATGCCTGTGGCCAATTATTGCTGAGGGTGTTTAGTACACGCCCCACACTATAAAAGGCCGCCAGCACGGCGGCCTAGTGTAGTGTGTTCCGGAGCAGGGAAAGAGCAGCATAGGCAGGGACAGTGACTTTTATTTCTTTCTTGCTTAACCTGGATTCCTTTAGTTTAGGGAAAGAGAAGGATAGGTAGGGAGAGTGTCAGTGTGTTTTGTGCTTGTGCTATAGTGTGCTTTAAAAAAACATTTTTTCTAGGGACAGAAAACTCTAGGTAGGGAGAGTGTCAGTTTCTTTCACTGTGCAAGTCCTTGTTTCTAGGGACAGGGAAGGACAGTGAGTGAATTCTCCTTGTGCTATAGTGTGCTTAAAAAAAACATTTTTTCTAGGGACAGAAAACTCTAGGTAGGGAGAGTGTCAGTTTCTTTCACTGTGCAAGTCCTTGTTTCCAGGGACAGGGAAGGACAGTGAGTGAATTCTCCTTGTGCTATAGTGTGCTTAAAAAAAACATTTTTTCTAGGGACAGAAAACTCTAGGTAGGGAGAGTGTCAGTTTCTTTCACTGTGCAAGTCCTTGTTTCTAGGGACAGGGAAGGACAGTGAGTGAATTCTCCTTGTGCTATAGTGTGCTTAAAAAAAACCTTTTTTCTAGGGACAGAAAACTCTAGGTAGGGAGAGTGTCAGTTTCTTTCACTGTGCAAGTCCTTGTTTCTAGGGACAGGGAAGGACATTGAGTGAATTCTCCTTGTGCTATAGTGTGCTTAAAAAAAACATTTTTTCTAGGGACAGAAAACTCTAGGTAGGGAGAGTGTCAGTTTCTTTCACTGTGCAAGTCCTTGTTTCTAGGGACCTGGAAGGACAGTGAGTGAATTCTCCTTGTGCTATAGTGTGCTTAAAAAAAACATTTTTTCTAGGGACAGAAAACTCTAGGTAGGGAGAGTGTCAGTTTCTTTCACTGTGCAAGTCCTTGTTTCCAGGGACAGGGAAGGACAGTGAGTGAATTCTCCTTGTGCTATAGTGTGCTTAAAAAAAACATTTTTTCTAGGGACAGAAAACTCTAGGTAGGGAGAGTGTCAGTTTCTTTCACTGTGCAAGTCCTTGTTTCTAGGGACAGGGAAGGACAGTGAGTGAATTCTCCTTGTGCTATAGTGTGCTTAAAAAAAACATTTTTTCTAGGGACAGAAAACTCTAGGTAGGGAGAGTGTCAGTTTCTTTCACTGTGCAAGTCCTTGTTTCCAGGGACAGGGAAGGACAGTGAGTGAATTCTCCTTGTGCTATAGTGTGCTTAAAAAAAACATTTTTTCTAGGGACAGAAAACTCTAGGTAGGGAGAGTGTCAGTTTCTTTCACTGTGCAAGTCCTTGTTTCTAGGGACCTGGAAGGACAGTGAGTGAATTCTCCTTGTGCTATAGTGTGCTTAAAAAAAACATTTTTTCTAGGGACAGAAAACTCTAGGTAGGGAGAGTGTCAGTTTCTTTCACTGTGCAAGTCCTTGTTTCTAGGGACCTGGAAGGACAGTGAGTGAATTCTCCTTGTGCTATAGTGTGCTTAAAAAAAACATTTTTTCTAGGGACAGAAAACTCTAGGTAGGGAGAGTGTCAGTTTCTTTCACTGTGCAAGTCCTTGTTTCCAGGGACAGGGAAGGACAGTGAGTGAATTCTCCTTGTGCTATAGTGTGCTTAAAAAAAACATTTTTTCTAGGGACAGAAAACTCTAGGTAGGGAGAGTGTCAGTTTCTTTCACTGTGCAAGTCCTTGTTTCTAGGGACCTGGAAGGACAGTGAGTGAATTCTCCTTGTGCTATAGTGTGCTTAAAAAAAACATTTTTTCTAGGGACAGAAAACTCTAGGTAGGGAGAGTGTCAGTTTCTTTCACTGTGCAAGTCCTTGTTTCTAGGGACCTGGAAGGACAGTGAGTGAATTCTCCTTGTGCTATAGTGTGCTTAAAAAAAACATTTTTTCTAGGGACAGAAAACTCTAGGTAGGGAGAGTGTCAGTTTCTTTCACTGTGCAAGTCCTTGTTTCTAGGGACCTGGAAGGACAGTGAGTGAATTCTCCTTGTGCTATAGTGTGCTTAAAAAAAACATTTTTTCTAGGGACAGAAAACTCTAGGTAGGGAGAGTGTCAGTTTCTTTCACTGTGCAAGTCCTTGTTTCTAGGGACCTGGAAGGACAGTGAGTGAATTCTCCTTGTGCTATAGTGTGCTTAAAAAAAACATTTTTTCTAGGGACAGAAAACTCTAGGTAGGGAGAGTGTCAGTTTCTTTCACTGTGCAAGTCCTTGTTTCCAGGGACAGGGAAGGACAGTGAGTGAATTCTCCTTGTGCTATAGTGTGCTTAAAAAAAACATTTTTTTTAGGGACAGAAAACTCTAGGTAGGGAGAGTGTCAGTTTCTTTCACTGTGCAAGTCCTTGTTTCTAGGGACAGGGAAGGACAGTGAGTGAATTCTCCTTGTGCTATAGTGTGCTTAAAAAAAACATTTTTTCTAGGGACAGAAAACTCTAGGTAGGGAGAGTGTCAGTTACTTTCACTGTGCAAGTCCTTGTTTCCAGGGACAGGGAAGGACAGTGAGTGAATTCTCCTTGTGCTATAGTGTGCTTAAAAAAAACATTTTTTCTAGGGACAGAAAACTCTAGGTAGGGAGAGTGTCAGTTTCTTTCACTGTGCAAGTCCTTGTTTCTAGGGACAGGGAAGGACATTGAGTGAATTCTCCTTGTGCTATAGTGTGCTTAAAAAAAACATTTTTTCTAGGGACAGAAAACTCTAGGTAGGGAGAGTGTCAGTTACTTTCACTGTGCAAGTCCTTGTTTCCAGGGACAGGGAAGGACAGTGAGTGAATTCTCCTTGTGCTATAGTGTGCTTAAAAAAAACATTTTTTCTAGGGACAGAAAACTCTAGGTAGGGAGAGTGTCAGTTTCTTTTACTGTGCAAGTCCTTGTTTCTAGGGACCTGGAAGGACAGTGAGTGAATTCTCCTTGTGCTATAGTGTGCTTAAAAAAAACATTTTTTCTAGGGACAGAAAACTCTAGGTAGGGAGAGTGTCAGTTACTTTCACTGTGCAAGTCCTTGTTTCTAGGGACAGGGAAGGACAGTGAGTGAATTCTCCTTGTGCTATAGTGTGCTTAAAAAAAACATTTTTTCTAGGGACAGAAAACTCTAGGTAGGGAGAGTGTCAGTTTCTTTCACTGTGCAAGTCCTTGTTTCTAGGGACAGGGAAGGACAGTGAGTGAATTCTCCTTGTGCTATAGTGTGCTTAAAAAAACATTTTTTCTAGGGACAGAAAACTCTAGGTAGGGAGAGTGTCAGTTTCTTTCACTGTGCAAGTCCTTGTTTCCAGGGACAGGGAAGGACAGTGAGTGAATTCTCCTTGTGCTATAGTGTGCTTAAAAAAAACATTTTTTCTAGGGACAAAAAACTCTAGGTAGGGAGAGTGTCAGTTTCTTTCACTGTGCAAGTCCTTGTTTCTAGGGACCTGGAAGGACAGTGAGTGAATTCTCCTTGTGCTATAGTGTGCTTAAAAAAAACATTTTTTCTAGGGACAGAAAACTCTAGGTAGGGAGAGTGTCAGTTTCTTTCACTGTGCAAGTCCTTGTTTCTAGGGACAGGGAAGGACAGTGAGTGAATTCTCCTTGTGCTATAGTGTGCTTAAAAAAAACATTTTTTCTAGGGACAGAAAACTCTAGGTAGGGAGAGTGTCAGTTTCTTTCACTGTGCAAGTCCTTGTTTCCAGGGACAGGGAAGGACAGTGAGTGAATTCTCCTTGTGCTATAGTGTGCTTAAAAAAAAACATTTTTTCTAGGGACAGAAAACTCTAGGTAGGGAGAGTGTCAGTTTCTTTCACTGTGCGAGTCCTTGTTTCTAGGGACAAAGAAGGAAAGTGAGGGGAATTCTCCTTGTGCTATAGTGTGCTAAAGCATTCCTCATCAACCATCTTTGAAATCCTTGATTTTTGGACAGTCAGGGAAATTGTCGTTGTACTATTCTGTGCAAAAGCAATCATCCTCAACCATATTTAGAAATCCTTAAGTAAAGGGACAGAGAAGGACACCTGAAGGTAGCCCTTATTGCTTTTTTCCCATCTCCCTGCAGGCCATCTATTAGAATGTCTGGAAGGCAAACAAGGAGAGGCAGACAGTCAGGAGGCAATAAAAGAGGGCAAGCAGGCTCTGTGTCTGGGGGCAACAGTGCTGGTCGTGGACGCGGTGCATTGTCATCAGCACATGGCCATGGGACACGCTTGTCCTTCTTTTCGGCAGCTGGACATGTTGAGCCACATCATGCCGAAGACTTGGTAGAGTGGATGACCAAGCCCTCCTCCTCCTCCTCATCCTCTCTCACCCAGGCTCAGGGTACTGGCAAAGCAGCTGCCAAAGCGTCCTCTTCCCTGGTATCAATGTCAGACTCATCATCAGTCACTCCTTCCCTAGACCCACCATGTCCTCCTCCTGAGGAGTCCCCCGAACTGTTTGAGCACAGTGTTGGGTACATGCTCCAGGAGGATGCCCAGCGTTTCGAAGGGTCTGATGATGAAACCCAGCTACAGGAAGGCAGTAGGGTGAGAGCAGACAGAGGGGATGCTCAAGAAGGACACCAATCTGGCAGTCATGTTCCAGCAGCTGCAGCATACTGCCAGATTGGCTCCAGTGATGAGGAGGGAGGGGATGATGAGGTCACTGACTCCACGTGGGTGCCTAATAGGAGAGAGGAGGAGGAGGATGAGGAGGAGGCACATCTCCAACGAGACAGGATGCCCTTTGGTGGCCAGCGTAAGGGCAGTACACCGACGGAATCACACCGCAGAGCTCCGCCTGTGCAGGGCGCTGCCTCTGCCCGTCATTCAAAAAGTTCCTTGGTGTGGGCCTTTTTTGAGGCTAGTGCATCAGATCGCACAGCTGCTGTTTGCAACATATGTCTCAAGCGTATATCGCGTGGCCAAAACATCAGCCGCTTGGGTACCACATGCCTGACCAGACATATGTTGACCTGCCATGCAGCTCGTTGGCAAGCCTACCTCAAAGACCCACACCAAAGAACAAAGCGGACCTCTCCTTGCACCGCATCAGCTGGGATCTCCAACCCCACTATAACTTCAGTCCTCTCTGAAACATGCACTGAGAGGAATGAAGGTGTAGAATTAGGTGTGTCACAGCCAAGTACTTGCGGCCACTCTGCTAGCAGTACACCGACGTCCGATTCTAGCAGGCAAATTTCCCTGCCCCAGCTGCTGGACCGTCGAAAGAAGTTCACTCCCAGCCATCCACATGCCCAGCGGTTGAATGCTAGCTTGGCTAAATTGCTAGCGCTTCAACTGCTGCCTTTTCAGTTGGTAGACTCGGCCCCCTTCCGTGAGTTTGTGCAATGTGCGGTTCCTCAGTGGCAGGTTCCCAAACGCCACTTTTTCTCACGGAAGGCTATTCCGGCTCTCTACCGGCATGTGGAAGGCAATGTCTTGGCCTCGCTGGACAGGGCGGTCAGCGGTAAGGTGCATATTACCGCTGACTCATGGTCCAGCAGGCATGGACAGGGACGTTACCTTTCTTTCACGGCCCATTGGGTCACTCTTTTGGCAGCTGGGAAGGATGCAGGACAAGGTGCAGTAGTGTTGGAGGTTGTCCCACCGCCACGCCTCCAAAATGCTACTACTGGTTGTGACACACCTCTCTCCTCCACCCCCTCCTCTTCTTCTTCCTCCATGGCCTCTTCCTGTGGTTTGTCCTATGAACCAGCGGTGCTCCGTAGCCGTTCACGGGGCTACGCAAGTACGCAGGCAAAAAGATGCCATGCCGTGCTTGCGCTGGTGTGTTTGGGGGACAGAAGCCACACTGGGGCAGAGGTCCTGTCTGCTCTGCAGGGCCAGGCCGAGAGGTGGTTGACGCCACGCCAGCTTAAGCCAGGAATGGTGGTTTGCGACAATGGCACCAACCTCCTCTCCGCCCTTCGACAGGGACAACTGACCCATGTGCCCTGTGTGGCTCACGTCCTTAACCTGGTGGTGCAGCGGTTCTTGGGCAGGTACCCGGGCTTACAGGATGTCCTGAGGCAGGCCAGGAAAGTCTGTGTGCATTTCCGCAGATCTTATAATGCCAGTGCTCGCCTGGCTGAGCTGCAAAAGGAGTTGAACCTGCCCAAGAACCGCCTTATATGTGACATGCCCACCAGGTGGAACTCAACGTTGGCCATGCTGCAGCGGCTGCACACGCAGCAGAGGGCCATCAATGAGTACCTGTGCGACTACGGCACCAGGACAGGGTCAGGGGAGCTTGGTTTTTTTTCTCCACGCCAGTGGGGCATGATCAGGGATGCATGCACTGTCCTGGCACCATTTGAGGAGGCCACGAGGATGGTGAGCAGTGACAGTGCATGCATCAGTGACACTGTACCTCTTGTCCACCTGTTGGAGCACACGCTGCGTGGAATAATGGACAGGGCACTTGAGGCAGAACAGAGGCAGGAAGAGGAGGACTTCCTTGCCTCTCAAGGCCCCCTTTACCCAGACAGTGTTCCTTCTGTCCCACCCATCGCACAGGAAGAGGAAGAGGAGGAGGAGGAGGAGAAGGAGGAGGATTGTGTCAGCATGGAGGTGGAGGCTGGCACTCAGCATCATCAGCAGCAGTCTTTTAGGGATGATTTACAGTCCCAAGAAACCAGTGGACTTGTACGTGGCTGGGAGGAGGTGACTGCGGATCATGTCGTCCTTAGTGACCCAGAGGACTCCGGAGCGAATGCCTCAGCAAACCTACGCTGCATGGCCTCCCTGATCCTGCAAAGTCTGCGGAAGGATCCTCGTATTCTTCGGATCAAGGAGAGGGACCATTACTGGCTGGCCACTCTCCTTGATCCACGGTACAAGGGTAAGGTTGCGGACCTTATGTTACCGTCGCAGAGGGAGCAGAGGATGAGACAACTCCGGGAGGCCTTGCAGAAAGGTCTGTGCAACGCGTTCCCAGAGACTGGGAGGTTACAAACTCCTGGTCCTGGACAACGAGTTGCTGAGGCTTCGGCCAGTCAAAGAAGGAGCGGTGGGGAAGGTGGCCGTCTGACCGATGCGTTCAGACAATTCTTTAGTCCGCAGCCCCAAAGTATGATCGGTTCCAGCAACCATCGCCAGCGTCTGATAAACATGGTGCAGGAATATCTAGGGGCAAGGTCAGACTTGGACACCTTCCCCACCGAAAATCCTCTGGCTTACTGGGTCTTGAGGATGGATCACTGGCCAGAGCTTGCACAGTATGCAATTGAGCTACTGGCCTGTCCTGCATCCAGCGTTCTTTCGGAACGCACATTCAGTGCTGCTGGAGGATTTGTCACGGATCACAGGGTGCGCCTGTCCACCGACTCGGTTGATCGACTGACTTTCATCAAGATGAACCAGTCTTGGATCACCACCAGCTACCACACACCTGATGCTGATATAACAGACTAATTGATTTTAACATGTCACATCCCTTCAAGACTGATGCTGATGCTGAGTGCCTGTGCTGTTATGTTGACTGGCTATCCTCCTCCTCCGAGTCCTCAATGATACGATTGATGATGATAGCTTGGAAGATCATTTTTGTTTATGGGTGCCGCCACCAGTGGCTAAGGCCCAATTTTTCAGCCCCTGTTTTACAGGGGCGTGTACTTACAATTTTTTTAGCAATAATTTGCCATAGGGCTCATTGCTGTGCTCCAAGTACAGTATCTGTGAGGGGTTGGAGTGTTGTGCCACCAGTGCCTAAGGCCCAATTTTTCAGCCCCTGTTTAACAGGGGCGTGTCATTACAATTTTTGAAGCAATACTTTGCAACAGGGCTCATTGCTGTGCTCCAAGTACAGTATCTGTGAGGGGTTGTAGTGTTGTGCCACCAGTGCCTAAGGCCCAATTTTTCAGCCCCTGTTCAACAGGGGCATGCAATTACAATTCTTGATGTAATAATTCACAGCAGGGCCCATTCCTGCACCCACCAAGAGTAAGTCTGAGGGCTTACAGTGTTGTGGCAACGCCACCACCACCACCACCACGAAAGGCCCAATTTTTCAGCCCCTGTTCAAAAGGGGCATGTAATTACAATTCTTGATCTAATAATTCACAGCAGGGCCCATTCCTGCACCCACCAAGAGTAAGTCTGAGGGCTTACAGTGTTGTGGCAACGCCACCACCACCACCACCACGAAAGGCCCAATTTTTCAGCCCCTGTTCAAAAGGGGCATGTAATTACAATTCTTGATGTAATAATTCACAGCAGGGCCCATTGCTGCACCCACCAAGAGTAACTCTGAGGGCTTACAGTGTTGTGGCAACGCCACCACCACCACCACCACGAAAGGCCCAATTTTTCAGCCCCTGTTCAAAAGGGGCATGTAATTACAATTCTTGATCTAATAATTCACAGCAGGGCCCATTGCTGCACCCACCAAGAGTAACTCTGAGGGCTTACAGTGTTGTGGCAACGCCACCACCACCACCACCACGAAAGGCCCAATTTTTCAGCCCCTGTTCAAAAGGGGCATGTAATTACAATTCTTGATGTAATAATTCACAGCAGGGCCCATTGCTGCACCCACCAAGAGTAACTCTGAGGGCTTACAGTGTTGTGGCAACGCCACCACCACCACCACCACGAAAGGCCCAATTTTTTAGCCCCTGTTCAAAAGGGGCATGTAATTACAATTCTTGATCTAATAATTCACAGCAGGGCCCATTGCTGCACCCACCAAGGGTAACTCTGAGGGCTTACAGTGTTGTGGCAACGCCACCACCACCACCACCACGAAAGGCCCAATTTTTCAGCCCCTGTTCAAAAGGGGCATGTAATTACAATTCTTGATCTAATAATTCACAGCAGGGCCCATTCCTGCACCCACCAAGAGTAACTCTGAGGGCTTACAGTGTTGTGGCAACACCACCACCACCACCACCACCACGAAAGGCCCAATTTTTCAGCCCCTGTTCAACAGGGGCATGCAATTACAATTCTTGATCTAATAATTCACAGCAGGGCCCATTGCTGCACCCACCAAGAGTAACTGTCAGGGCTTACAGTGTTGTGGCACCAGCACCACCATCAAAGCCCCAATTTTTACTACCACTGTTCAACAATTATATGTAATTAAAATTCCTGATATAATAGTTGACAGCAGGGCGTTCCAGCACCAACCAAGAGTAACTGTGAGTGCTTACAGTGTTGTGCCAACACCAACAACTAAGGGGCCTATTTCTGCAGAGTATATAAGGCAGGTCCCTACTTTCAAACATCCAACTTACAAACGACTCCTACTTGCAAACGCAAGAAGACAACAGGAAGTGAGAGGAAATCTACCCCTAGGAAGGAATATTCTCTCCTGTAAGAATAAATATGGGAGAAAGGTGTCTCCTCTGTACTGATGCTTTATCAGCAATCCTTGTTTCAAGAAAAACACCACATTTCAAAAACAGTTGTCATTGGGACGGAAAGTGAGGTGAAATGTTCTGAACAGGGGCACAGACAGCAAAACAAATGTTACAGGGGTGATAACCCTTACCTATGTTTTCCAAAAAGTTTAAAAATAGATTTTTGGGCTGGAGCTACACTTCAACAATGTACCTGTTCAAAATTACAAACACATTCTACATAAGAACAAACCTACAGTCCCTGTCTTGTATGCACCGCCTGTATACGGCTGTTCAGAGTATATAGGGCCTTTTTTATTTTATGTGCGGGGTTCCCCTTAATATCCATACAAGACCCAAAGGGGCTGGTAATGGGCTGGGGTAGGGGGGGGGGGTCATGGGGTAGCTATGCCATTTTTCTTAAAGATTTTCATCCATATTACCGGGACCAGACATTACATTAAAGCCGCAAGCAGTTTTAAATGGCTTTTTTTTCCTTTAGAAGTGTCATTTTGTGCAGGGACAGTTCTAAACACGGGAAACATGTGGCACTTCACAGGCATACTTTAGACACCCCCCAGGTACGATATTTAAAGGAATATTTGACTTTTTTTTTTTCACTTTATGCATCATTAAAATGACTGCTCCCGAAAAACGACCGTTTTTAAAACTTCTTTTTGCATTGATACATGTCCCCTGGTGCAGAACCCGGGTTCCCAAACCCTTTTTAGGACAATAACATGCATAATAGTTGTTATAATTAGCACTTTAGAATTCGAACGTTCGCATCCATTGTATTTAATAGGGTTCTAATGTTCGTACGAACTTTCGGTCCGTTCGCGGGTTCTGGTGCGAACCGAACCCGGGGGTGTTCGGCTCATCACTACTAAATAGCATTTAAAATAATAAATATATAATGATTGCCTGATACATCAACACAGAAAATACATGTTTCCTCATTGCACACATTTCATTTCATTTTTATTTTTACAGCTTTTATTAGGATTCATTTTTATTGGATGTCTAAAACAATGTTGTTACCCAGGTGTCAAAATATTCATGAAAATATATCGCTTTGGTAATCTTTTTTGTCTTCTTTACCCATGAGATGTCTGTACATTCCTGGTAGCTGGTAAGCCCCTCATAGCTGTTACTTTCTATGTGAGTAATGTGCTTCTCCATATCGCATAATAAGAACTACAGGACATGTATTCTTTGGTAATATAATTATTCATTAATCATTGCAAAATAATCCATATAAGTAAAGGTCATCAGCTAATTGTTATTTATAGCCATTTAGCAGGAGACCACATGTTATAAAGTCTATTCACACTGATCTGTTTTCATTGACTAAAATATTAGTTTATTTATTAGCCGAATAGCATATTTACTGCACAAAAATGCAGTAGAAAAAGATGGAAGTAGAAATTTAATTTTTCTCCTATGTTGCTGGTTCACATCTATGCTCTAAAAATTAGTACGTTTTTAAATGGAAACTGTAAGGAGCTATTTGTACCTATATGTGTGCACTACCAAAAAAGGACATTTAAATCCATTGTGCTGGCACTTAGCCTCATACCTCTCAAAATACCAATTTAAAGCTTATGGGGACATTAACACAAGTAATAGTGCAGCTCCCCATCCCTCACATTCCAATAACGAGTAAAGGGTCCTTTGGATTGCTTACATGGTCAATAATCAAAGTAAAACAAATAAAAAATACGAAGACATAAAGAAAATAAAAAATTTGATACAATCCTTAAATTCCATTTTCTGGTCCAAAATGCTGATGGTGCCCATAGTGCCCAATGACCTTAGCAAAAAACTGGACACATTTATAGGGAGTTATTTGTATCTAATTATGTAGGAGAACAAACATCTCCAACATATGAAAGCCTGTATTCAGAACATCTGCATATCGGATATTACCAAGGGAGACCAGATAGATCTTGGGGTGAGTTAACCACAGAGCAGTTTTAAAGGCAGGCACGAGGGGACATGGACGATAAAGTTGAACCCCAGATGCAGATTTTCCTTGTTTTGGTTTGCTCAGCTAAATGCTGTTGACCAAACTGCAGCTGTGTGAATGGGCCAATCGCATACAATACTTCAGATCCATATAAACTGTACACAGTGTGGATCTTGATGCATTGCATTTGTCCATGTGCATGAGCCCTTAAACGGTTTCCTATGACCTTCAGGGCCAGCTTGTGGCCAAAATATGATATTTAGGCAAACCACAAATTTTTCATTAATGGAAAGCATTTAACCTTCGAAGGTAATAGCTTAAGAACATTACATTTTTGCCCTATTTGTGCCAAATGAATGTACATGCCAGTTTCACCAGATGAATAGCTATGCAAATTTATTTTTATTTTTATAAATAGACCCCTAAATGTTTTCAAAAGTTTGCACCCCAAATCTTATTGTTATCCACACAAAAGATATTAACTACATTGTTACTTCCCTACTACTAACCTTGGTAACACAGTACAATACTCTACTGTAAAGCTGGATACACACTATAAGAAAATCGGGCAAACGATTACTTGTTGTTTCACAGCAAATCGGAACCGATAAACAAAAATTTGTATGAAAATTCTCGTACCACAAAGGCTTTTTTTTTTTTTTTTGTCGTTGTTTATTGTTTCTGATAATACGCAGTCTTTCTTTTCTGATTTTTCTTGTACGAAAATCCTATAAAAACGGTTTGAAAATCGTTCGATCTGTTCCTGTACAAGAAAATTTTTGGAGTTTGTCCCTTCGGGAATTTTCAAATGAAAATTTGAAATCGGCTGTCGAAAGTTGTGTACACACTATGCGAAAATCATACGAAAATTCTTTGGACAAAAATGTTTGCCTGATTTCTTATAGTGTGTACGAGCCTTAAGAGAACAGATCAAAGATAAACACATGTTTTTAACCAGTACTATCAGTTGAGCAGTGGAATGTACAAAAACTATGTGCAGAACTGCAGGAATGAAAAGCAACCAAACAGGTTTCTTCTTTTTCCTCATTTGTTTACAGTAAAGTGAAACTTAATATCCAAGCATTACTGTAATTTGTAATATCTCATTTTTTGTAAACTCCTAAAGAAAGTAAAAAAGTACATTGTTATAATCCATTTTCACTCTTACTATGACAAATACGAAATTAAATCGACATGCTACTACAGAATAAGTATATTAATGGTCAAAACTCTATTATACCTGCTGGCAGACAGTGAGCTCTATCAAATTTCTTTACTTTATATTATTTCAGTGTTCCCTGAGCTTGATACCACTGACAATATTAAACAAATTTAGACAAAGATCAATGTGCAAATATATGTAGCGCCCTGCTCCCAATGAGTGGGCGCTATATGTTGAAATTATAGTTGTCTGGGCATTAGTTTAGCCCAGAGAGATTGTATTCAAATTGCGGTGCTGTTTCAGTTCAGCTGGTTGCATAATTTCCCCCCCAGTTGTGGGTGTCGCTGTCACCGCTGGTCAGGGTTGGAAAGGCAGCAGGCTGGACGTGTTGGGTACCTCTTTCCCAGAAGCAGCCCAGGGGGTGTGGTGAACCCGCTGTGCGTTCTGGGAGGGGGTATTAAAGAGGCAGAGACCGCGCTATCGGGGTGAATAGCCGGGGGTCGTTCTTTGATCCTCACCTGAGGGCCCTCCTGGCCTCAGGGATGTGTTGGCAGTTTCCGCTTCGGGGCCATGTTGGCCCAAGGCCTCGCAACTGAGATGTAGACCCAGGAGTTACTGGGGCCTACTGATCCAGGAAAGATTCTGTGTCACCTTGCCTGATGGAAGGGACCGAGCAATTGAGGACTCAATTGGAGGATGTATCCGGATCCCAAAAATCTACCTCACAGTGCTGCCGGAGCGGCTGAAAGATCCTGGCACTGAGAGCTGTGTTCTTTCTGAGGGAGCTAACCCAGTGAGGGGTTATACGAGTCTGTGGCAGAGACTATTGAACAAATTCTAATACCAAGTCTGTGGCAGAGACTATCTTTGATCAAGCTTCGCGCCGGTTGCTAGGCCGGTGATAGTGGGCCTATCCAGTGGTTGCTGAGTCCAGCGTGGAGACAGTTGCTCCTCTGGACCTAGGAAAGTTCTGTGATTGACAAGTAAGATACCAGAGTCCTCCCCATTCCTCTATCCCCTCTGTTGGAAAGTTTATTCAATAAAACCCTTGAAAGAGACTTTGTGTTGGTGCAGACATTTCTTCCGGAGAAACTCTTCAAGGAGAACCCCTGAGCTGGACATTTGGAACAGTAAAAAGGTAATGTGCAGACCCAAAACTAAACCAGCAGCTCCTACGGGGGTACCGCTACATATATTTAACCATAATAATTTTAAAGTAATCTGATGTCAGTTAACTGAAATCTGATTATTATGAGTTAATGAACTCATTGCCTATGCCTCTCTGTGTTTTCTAGATCTGTTCTTAGAAATATTGGTAAATAAATTAACATACTTCTTTTAACAAGTTGCCAATAAACCCTGTGATGACTAAGGGGCATAGATCTATGGGCTAATTGGTAGTGACTTTCCTCCCTGGGTGCATCTCTGCTCTCCATATTTGTAGTGGTAGTTTAATTTGCATACGACTGTGGACATGTATGTGTGCCTGCTGGCAAATGTGCATATCCAGGAGTTTGCTTAGATATGTATAGATATGTGTTGAAGTATACGTGTACACTTGCTAGGACCTGGCTACAGTTTATAATGCACTACCAACCACTGAAAGTGGAAAAATAGTGTTAGATCTATAAGGTTTTCTTATTGGTATTGCTATTTTAAAGGATTAATGTTGATGTAAATGATCTGGCTTCTACACCGCAGAAGATTTCCACCGTTTCCTTGGCTCGTAGTGTAATGTAACAAAAATGGAAACTGAAGCACCACACCACGGCTAAAAGGTCCAGATGCAACTTGGCACCTTTCAGGGGGGAGCAGATACTTGTATGATGCAGGTATTTGCTCCCACTTCCGGGCATAGACAGCCGCAGTATCCGTGGATATCTATACCATATGCGGCCCCTACTCCCCCCCCCCCGCTGTCTTCTGGGAGACACACAGGTCCCAGAAGACAGTGGGGACCATTCAGATCACGCAGCACGACTCGCGAATGCGCAGTAGGGAACCAGGAAGTGAAGCCACAAGCTTTACTTCTTTTTTTTTTTTTCTTCAATTATTTTATTCAAAATTAGCATAAAAGTATATTAACAAACATTGCAAGGTTCATACGTTGTGCAACGACTTTGGTACATTAGGTGTAGTTCTTAGAAACCAGTCATAACAGAGTGAAAACAAGCAGACAACAATGCATTTACTGAATTTCAAGTACTCTTCTCCTCCTGACTCACCCCAACTGGGAGCACTTCTTGATTCCCTTACCGAAGATGTCGGCGGCAGCACCCGAGAGCCGAGGGACAGATCGGCTTCGGCTGCCGACATCGCAAACGTCCTGGACAGGTAAGTCTCCATGTTTTAAAAGTCAGCAGCTGGACACAATTTCGGCGGAACTCTGCTTTAAGAAACACAATTTCTTTACTTACCTGTAAAATCCTTTCCTTTTAGTATAGCACAGGACATAGGATACCCTCCTCTCCGTCATTGTGGTCTCTCTTATGGCTTGCTATAAAACTTAGGATTTCTGGGCTGTCCCACAAATCTATTTGCCAATGTCCAATCACCTGAAGGTAGCAGTATGTAACCTAGGGTCTTTGATTAACCGCTTCCGAACCGCCCCACGTACATGTACTGCGGCAGGGAGGCCCTTCAGCATGAAATTACATACATGCCATTGACCCGCTCCCTCTGTGATTGACACAGCGGGAAACAATCAGCAAGTCCAGCGGACCTGATGTTCACGGCACCCGGCAATCATTCCCGAGAGAGACAGAACAACGGTCTGCCTATGTAAACAGGGCAGATCGCCATTCTGTGAGAGGGGAAGATGGAGATATTGTGTTTCTGCTAAGCAGGAACATGGATCTCTGTCTTCCCCCAGTCGAAGCACCCCCCACACTGTTAGCAAGCATTCCCAAGGAACTCATTTAAGCATTTGATTGCCCCTGATGTTAACCCCTTCCCTGCCAGTGTCATTAGTACAGTGACAGTGCATATTTTTTAGTACTGATCACTGTATTGGTGTCACTGGCCCCCAAAAGTGTCACTTAGTGTCCAATTTATCCACCGCAATGTCACAGTTCCACTGTAAGTCGCTGATTTCTGCAATTACTAGTAAAAAAATAAAAATAAATATCCCATAGATTGTAGACGCTATAACTTTGTAGCATATAAACATGTAGCAGAATACATATTGGCCTAAATTAATGAAGAAATTCGATTTTATTTATTTTTTTATTATTGGATATGTTTTATAGCACAAAGTAAAAAATATTGTTTTTTTTTTTTTTGTTTATAGCGCAAAAAAAATGCAAAGGTGATAAATTACTATCAAAAGAAAGACCTATTTGTGGTAAAAAAAACACATCAATTTTATTTGGGTTCAGCGTCACACGACCGCGCAATTGTCAGTTCAAATAATGCAGTGAAGTATCACAAAAAATGGTCTGGTCATGAAGGGGGGGTAAACCTTCCGAAGCTGAAGTGGTTAAAGGAGCCGGTGTCCTGTACTGTACTCCAAGAAAAGTCAAAAATCCTTCTTTGTCGAGCCAGGTACTGTCGACATGCAGCAGGAATTGTCTGAAATTCAATCTGTATATGGACGGTGTGAGGGGGTTAGCTCGGCAGCGGGTGTGTGTGACCCCCGGGATGGGCTCCCCACACAAAAACAGGCCCAGCAAACGGAGGTTGTGGTTTTCAAAATCAAAAAAAGGTGCGGTTTATTTTCTATTTACAGTGACAAAACACAGCAAAGCCAAAAGAAACATAAACAAAATAAATCCTGGTCAACTTGACCTCTGACTAAACATACAGGTTTCCTAACTAACAACTGGGATCAGCCTAGTGCTGTCCTAGTCCCTAAGTCCCTGGTTTTAAAAGTCCAAACAAATAGCCACACAGGCTTTGCCTCACCGCACAGGGGTTCACTCTCCCTAGACAGTCCACACAGGTCTGGTTCCAGGCATGAGCTAACACCTAATGAATCTGGGAGTTCTTATAGAGGCCTAAATGAGCTGACAAGGTTCAGCTGGTCTCCTCATCTCTGTCTGCACGACGCCCCACACTCTCCCTAGAGGTATGAGTCATCCATGAGCCCACTAGCCTTATACAACTCTCCACCTAGTTGTATAAGTCGGCGTAAAGCCTGAATCTGGGCGAAATATATCTACCCCCCTGGATGCAACCAGGTGACTTTACCTTCCTGCTGTCACATACCCCCCCCCTCTTGTTTTAACCTCGGGGTTGGAACACCAGCAATCAGGCATTCATGTACTCGAGACAAAGCATCCACATTCCCCATTTGAACGCCAGGGCGATGCTTTACTGTGAAGTTGAATTCCTGGAGGGCCAGGAACCACCTATTCACTCTTCTATTTGTTTCCTTGTTTTGAGCCATCCACTTTAACGGAGCGTGATCCGTAACCATGTCAAAGTGCCTACCTAGCAGGTAGTACCGAAGGGAATCTAGAGCCCACTTCACCGCTAAACACTCCTTTTCAACGGTGGCGTAATTTACCTCATGGGACTTCAACTTCCTGCTGAGGTAAATGACTGGGTGCTCTTCCCCGTTCCAGACCTGGGACAATACTGCTCCTAACCCCACATCTGACGCATCACTTTGTACGACAAAGTCTTTAGAGAAGTCGGGTGAGTACAACACTGGCTGGCTACATAAGGCTTGTTTCAAGAATTGGAATGCTGCCTCAGCCTCGGGGGTCCATTTAATCATGACCGACCCTTTCCCCTTCGTTAGGTTGGTTAGGGGCACAGCCTTAGAAGCAAAGTGGGGAATGAATCGCCGATAATACCCAGCGATTCCCAGAAAGGCTCGTACCTGCTTCTTGCTGTTGGGACGTGGCCAACTCTGGATGGCCTCGACTTTGTTGAGTTGGGGTTTTATTACTCCCCTCCCAATGGTGTACCCAAGATATTTGGCCTCCTCCTGCCCAATGGTACACTTCTTGGGGTTAGCCGTAAACCCCGCTTCCCGAACAGAGTCCAGGACTGCTTGCACTTTTGGCAGATGTGAGGCCCAATCTGTGCTATGGACAATTACGTCATCCAGGTAAGCCGCAGCATACTTCCGATGGGGCCTCAGCATCTGGTCCATTTTCCGCTGGAATGTGGCCGGCGCATTCTGTAACCCGAACGGCATTCTTTTATATTGGAACGCCCCGTCTGGGGTTACAAATGCGGTTTTCTCTTTGGCCAATTTGGCCAGGGGGATTTGTCAATACCCTTTTGTGAGGTCAAGAGTCGTCATCTATCGGGCTGTTCCCAGCCGGTCGATCAACTCATCTATACGTGGCATGGGGTAGGTGTCAAATTTTGTAACTTTGTTCAACTGACGAAAATCGTTACAAAATCGCCAGCTCCCATCCGGTTTAGGCACCAACACAATGGGACTAGACCAATCACTTTGGGACTCCTCTATCACCCCTAAGTTCAGCATTTTCTGTACTTCCTCCCGTATTGCCTCCCGTCGGGCCTCTGGGATCCGATAGGGTTTTAACTTCACCCTTTCACCGGGCGGGGTAATGATGTCATGCTCTACCCCAGATGTTTGTCCCGGCAGCTCAGAGAATACCTCCTTGTTGCGAAGCACAAACTCCTTAACCTCCTGTTGTTGGGGTTGTGACAAGGTGGCTGCTATTCCAACCTCAGGAATCACGCAACCAGTTTGAGCTGGTGACCAAGTGTCTGCGACTAGGGACTCTCTATCCCTCCAGGCTTTCAACAGATTAACGTGATAGATCTGTTCGGGCTTTCGCCTTCCTGGTTGTCTGACCTTGTAATTCACTTCGCTCACTTTTTCCATTATCTCGTAGGGGCCTTGCCATTTGGCAAGGAATTTACTTTCAACCGTAGGGACAAGTACCAGTATCCTATCCCCCGGGGAAAAGGTACGGGTCTTGGCTCCACGGTTGTACACTCTCTGCTGTGCTAACTGCGCTTGGGCCAAATGTTCCTTCACGATGGGCATTACCTGTGCAATTCGGTCTTGCATCAGGGCGACATGCTCAATCACACTCCTGTGGGGAGAACTCTCACTTTCCCAAGTTTCCTTGGCAATATCCAACAGCCCTCTTGGGTGTCTCCCATACAGTAACTCAAAGGGGGAGAATCCCGTAGAGGATTGGGGCACCTCCCTAATAGCAAACATCAGATAAGGAAGTAGACAGTCCCAATCCTTTCCATCTCTATCCACCACTTTCTTCAACATTTGTTTTAGGGTTTTGTTGAATCTTTCAACCAGCCCATCGGTTTGGGGTTGATACACAGATGTACGTAATTGCGTCACTTTGAACAATTTACACAGCTCCTTCATAACCCGGGACATAAAGGGTGTACCTTGGTCCGTAAGCAGTTCTTTACAAATACCCACCCGGCTAAACACAAGAGATAGCTCTTTGGCTATGGTTTTGGCCGAGGTATTTCGGAGAGGGATCGCTTCTGGATAACGGGTGGCATAGTCCATTATAACTAATATGTACTGGTGCCCCCTAGCGGACTTGATTATAGGACCTACCAAATCCATGGCGATCCTCTCAAACGGGACCTCAATGATGGGTAGAGGGACCAGCGGGCTACGGAAATGTGGCATCGGGGCCGACCTCTGACACACAGGGCAGGAGGAACAATAATTTTCTATGTCCTTCATCACCCCCGGCCAATAGAATCTCTGTAATACCCTCTCTCGGGTTTTCTCTGTCCCCAGATGACCTCCAAGAATGTGCCCATGGGCCAACTCCAACACCAACTTCCTGTAAGGTTTGGGCACCACAAGCTGCTCAACGGTTTCTTCTGCCCTTTTTGCCACCCGATACAGTAGGTCCTTCTCTACGCTGAAGTATGGGTAAGTGCAGGTATTATCTGGGTTCACTAACTCGCCATCTATTTTCACTACGTTTTCCCGTGCCTTTATTAGGGCGGGGTCTTTCAACTGTTCTGTGGCAAAGTTTTCCCTGTGAACCTCAAGATCAGAAAACTCCACAGACGGTAGGTTTTCGTCTGAGGAGGTGGGCTCCTCTCCAGTTTCTTGAGTCTCCCCTGCCAATACTGATAAGGGAAATTCCGGAGAGTCCTCACCACTCTCAGGGGAGTTCTGGCTATCACATTCCTGGTACATAGGGGCACCAGTGGGGGGCTCAGGATCATCCCACAGTTCCCAGAACTTCGGAAAATCCCTTCCCACAATGGCGTCATACGGTAACTGAGATACTAAGCCCACTGGATGAGAGAGGGTACCTTTGGGGGTCTCGAAACACACTGTAGTCACTGGATACTCTCGGGTGTCCCCATGCACACAAATAACAGCTACCTTGCTATTCCCAGAGACCTCTGTTTTAACTAACTCAGCCTTTATCAGGGTCACAAGGCTACCTGAATCCAGCAATACCACAACATTTCTACCATTAACACACATTTTGCATAAATGTTTCTCAGTTCCTCGAATGGCAGTGCATGCGACTGTCGCACACAGCGACTGACGTCTGCCCGTCAGAAAGTCACACTGCATGGGTTCCTCCACAACCGGGCAATTGGCTGCAATATGTCCCGCTTGCCGGCAGCGGTAGCAAACGATCCTTCTTGCCGCCTCTTGAGCCGCTGATTTCCCAGGCTGTTCTCGCCAAACTTGGGGTAGAGTTCCCACCCTCTCACTCTCTCCACCCTCACCCCTTGGAATCCTCTTATCCGCCCCTGGGGATGGTCTGGTCTTAGGGTGGAAAGTCCGAGTGTCTCTGGAAGAGGCCGTCAGGTTCTCTGTAGCCAAGTATTTCTCCACACGATCCACAAGACCATCGGCCGTCTCTGGGTCTCCATGGCTTACCCACTTCTGGATGGCAGTAGGAAGAGCTCTCAAAAACCGATCCATTACAACACGTTCCACAATCTTTGGTGCGGACAAAGTCTCTGGCTGTAGCCACTTTCTGCTCAGGTGAATGAGATCATACATTTGAGACCTGGGGGGTTTTCCAAGCTGGAAAGTCCAGTTATGCACACGCTGAGCCCGGACAGCCTGGGTGACACCCAGCCTTGCCAATATCTCAGCTTTTAGCATCACATAGTCTTTTGCTTGGTCAGGCTCCAGGTCATAGTAAGCCTTCTGCGATTCACCAGTTAACAGAGGAGCCACCAGTCCAGCCCACTGCTCCTCAGGCCACTTTTCTCTTTCAGCAGTCCTTTCAAATGTGGTCAAAAATACCTCTGGATCATCCTCTCCAGTCATTTTTGTCAATAAACGACTCACCCCAAAGGACGCGGTATTAGTGGGACGGCTTTCCTCACTGGTCTGCGGACGTTGCTGCATTACTGCTTCCATTTGTTGTAGTCTCTGCTCTTGCTTCTGTAACAGGTCTATGAAGCGGGCCTCAGATTGCTGCTGGGCTTGTTGCTGAGCTTCCAGACTCTGTTGGTGAGCTTGCTGCTGGGCTGCAAGGCTCTGTTGATGAGCTTGCTGCTGGGCTGCGAAGTTCTGTTGTTGAGCTGCAAGGCTCTGTTGATGAGCTGCAAGGCTCTTTTGCAAACCTGCATTTGTCTGCTGTTGATTGGCATTTGCTAGAGCCAGCTGCTTCAGTATCTCCTCCATGCTGGCTTAAAAAAAACTGCCCGCATTCTCCACCAACTGTGAGGGGGTTAGCTCGGCAGCGGGTGTGTGTGACCCCCGGGATGGGCTCCCCACACAAAAACAGGCCCAGCAAACGGAGGTTGTGGTTTTCAAAATCAAAAAAAGGTGCGGTTTATTTTCTATTTACAGTGACAAAACACAGCAAAGCCAAAAGAAACATAAACAAAATAAATCCTGGTCAACTTGACCTCTGACTAAACATACAGGTTTCCTAACTAACAACTGGGATCAGCCTAGTGCTGTCCTAGTCCCTAAGTCCCTGGTTTTAAAAGTCCAAACAAATAGCCACACAGGCTTTGCCTCACCGCACAGGGGTTCACTCTCCCTAGACAGTCCACACAGGTCTGGTTCCAGGCATGAGCTAACACCTAATGAATCTGGGAGTTCTTATAGAGGCCTAAATGAGCTGACAAGGTTCAGCTGGTCTCCTCATCTCTGTCTGCACGACGCCCCACACTCTCCCTAGAGGTATGAGTCATCCATGAGCCCACTAGCCTTATACAACTCTCCACCTAGTTGTATAAGTCGGCGTAAAGCCTGAATCTGGGCGAAATATATCTACCCCCCTGGATGCAACCAGGTGACTTTACCTTCCTGCTGTCACAACGGTTTTATATGGAGTGGTGGCCACTACAAAATAAGAGTAACTGCACCTAAGACATAGTTACATTTAAAAAAATAAAAATAGAATATATATGTAGCGGGTGTTTGAATTATGTGAGGACTCTGGTGGTGTGAGGTTCCTTGGGGTCCCTGGGTGGTGCTGTTGCCTTGGGCCGAAGCTGAACTCACACTGCAAACCGTGCCCTTTTGTCCTCCCCTGGAGCTGGTACAGCGGGGCGGGGAACCCGCTGTGACGCAAAGGGAGAGGTCATAAGAGGGGCGGACGCTCTGACCTTAGGGAGAGAGTCGGAGGACGCAGCCGCACCCAGGCACCTTTAGCTTGGGTGCTGGCGTTCTGGTGTTCCAGGCCTAGGCGCCCTTGGCCTAGCTGGAGCGGGCAAGGAGTCAATCTCAGGCACCTTTAGCCTAGGGTGAGGTACTATGGTGGATTCCTGGAGCTCAGTACCTTCAACTGAGTTCCGCGAAGGTGGAGGAATCCGAGGGGGCCCTAACTCCTTGGGTGCCCGTGTCTGAGTTCATGAGGACTGGTGCACAGTAACTTCTCTGAAGAGTCCGGCGCAGCATCGCTGGTGACGGAGAGGCCTCCATTTCTCCCTTGAACGGATTTCTTCCTCTGACAAGGGCAAAGTGAGCGAAGGTAATTCACGTTCTATATCACCTAGTCAGTGGCAGTGACTATTCACCACTGGTGACACCACAGTGGGCAGCAGCAAGAAGGGAAAGGATTGTGCCTTGATCTGTCCCCCATGTTTCCAAAAAAGAAAGATTGTTTTATTGCTTGGCGAGAAGAATAAAACTGAGTTGTACCTATTCACTGTGTGGAACTTGGGTTACTAAGCAAAGGAGTGAGGGACGAAGGACTGGACCTGACTCTAGGACACCTACACAAAAGCCCAATCTTCTGGCCTTCACCTCTTAGTTACGGGAGGACATGGGCTGTGGCGTGTATCATCTCTCTCTCCCAGGTACCCCTAGACAACAGCCATATAACCGATAAAGCAAGGGAGAGGGGTGAGGCCCGCTACACGTGGGGGCATTGTATCCGGGGTATGTGTATGATGTCTGAATTTGAACTTTGCTGCCCGGAGGAGTTCCGAGTAGGTCGGCCATATTGGCCAACGCGCCACGAGGCAACCCACAACTGCGTAGTTCGTGGGCGGGGCAAGGGAAAAGCCCGCGAACAAGTGCAGAAGGTGGGAGGAGTCCAGCCACGTGGTCGTACACACGTGGAGATTCCGGCGCGGGTGGGTCAGTGCGCAATGGAACAGCAAAGAGAGAGGGTGGCTTCAAGTGCTCCATGGATTTCCGTTCCTTCCTTTGTGGATATGTCTTCTCTAGCTGCTTCGATCATGGATACGGGGATAAGACTAAGGCCCCCTGGGGCGATTGGCTCTCTTTACCTGCAGAGACATGGAAGCCCTCGGTGTGATCTGTCCCGGCTGTTCAAGACTGGTGGTCCAGCTGAAGCCGGTTGGGCGCTGTGAGGTCTGCAAAGAATTCCTCTATGAGGTGGAACCATTCACAGAAAAGCCTCTGGCTTTCCACCTCAACTACCTCACAGGGACTGCCACTCCGGAGGGAGAGACTGATGCTGGTGCGTTCCCCGTGCGCACTGATCCGGGCGAAGTGACTGCCCAAACAGAGGTGAAAAGAGAAAAATCAGAGGATGCTGCCTCGGTCACCAGCAGCTCCCTGCTCCGACCACCGAAGAGAAAAGTCGGCCTAGTGATGGCCTCGTGTGGTCGTGGAAGAGCTTCGCCCCACTGCTTGCCTGGCCTGGATGGCTCCGGTAGGAAAAGTCCTGGACATCCCTGTTCTTCGAAAGGCCCAGGTGAGCCAGGGGTTGGGACTGTCTGTGTGGTTGAAAGTGGCGGTAGTCCACAGTCGGTAGAGGCCGTCAAAGGGGATAGTTCCGTGACTGGGAATTATCTGCCCGCTGAGTGCTACGACACCTCTGACCTGGATTCATTGTCTGACAATGGCGATGATGGGGAGATAGATGAAATCTTCCATCGGAAGGGATGGGACAAGATGAAGCTGCCCTCGTCCTGTGTTACAAGGGACCTGCCCATGTCTACTGGAGATAGTACACCTCGGGTAGAGGCCTCGGCGCCAAGGGAAGAAGCTGGTCCTCTGTCTGAAGTTCCCTTTCTGGATTCAACATCCATTTTACCTGTTCCTGTTGCGGGAGTGCAACGTCAATCACTGCGGGCCCCTAGGCCCAGGTCTACTGAGGTGGTGAATGCACCTCGTCATCCAGAAGCGATTGTTCCACCCGGAAAAGGAGACCGAGCTACTATGCCACCTTTGTCAAGGCTGCAGCGTCTCTTTGGCCAGAAGGTTGCTCAGGAATATGGGTGGGAATACCCGTATCTGCCTCGGGAACTGCTCTATGAGGTGGAGGTCTTTCGGCAAAGATGGTATGATGCCTTTGTGTGGGACAAACTGAAAGTACAGCAAGCACTGCGATACCTTTCCTGTTCACCAACGGTCACCAAGAAGTTTCAGGACTGTAAAGCTAAATGGATGCTGGGAAGACACATTAATGCGGACAAAGTGGTGATCTGTCGCAAGGAAGGAAAGAGTGTTGAGTACCATGTGGACGCTTTTGATGATTGTTTGAAGCCTATATTATTGCCTCATCCAAGGTTTTACCTGTAAGAGAAGAAGAGAGGGAAAAAGACTCTTGTGTGCTTTCGTTTCTGTTCCTGGCTGAACTTTCCAGAAGTGCCTTTTCCAGAACACAGGGACTGTGCCCTAGTTTTTTTTTTGTATTTGGGCAATTCTACTCGTTGGAGATATGGGAGCTGTTTTTTTTTTTGTTTGTTCTCCCTCCTTCTCCTGGCACTCAAAAGAAATCAGTGACTTTGGGTTTTAGATAGTGTAGGGTCACAGAGAAAATGTTAAAGAGGAAGTTCATCTCGAAGTAATGAGTGTCTTGACCGCGGCACTGTCACCAGGTGGCAGTGTTGCGCAACGATTGTTTGTTTTTTGACATAATGCAGCACTTATTGGAGTGAATGGGTTTCTTCTAGGATAGACTCATTCATTCCAAGCAAACACACATGTCAATAGGATGTATGTTTCTTTTCTTTCCCTCTGCAGGAGACTGGTCTGTCAAGACTACTGAGAATGGGTGGTCTTTAGATAGTCAGAGGGAGGGAAGAATGTAAATGTGTGAGATATTTCAAGTGTTTTATTGAAAAGTTTTATAGTTATATTGTTTTAAGTTTTCCCTTTCCCTTTCAGGTCGTGGCACAATTCAGGGTTAAATTGTGTAGTTTGGATTCTGGGCTGAACTCATGTCACCACCCTTGTGGGGTATGGGTTTGTACCAGACACTGGGGACCAGTGTCAAATCACCAGCGGGAGAGTGTAGCGGGTGTTTCAATTATGTGAGGACTCTGGTGGTGTGAGGTTCCTTGGGGTCCCTGGGTGGCGCTGTTGCCTTTGGCCGAAGTTGAACTCACACTGCAAACCGTCCTTTTTGTCCTCCCCTGGAGCTGGTACAGCGGGGCGGGGAACCCGCTGTGACGCAAAGGGAGAGGTCATAAGAGGGGCGGACGCCCTGACCTTAGGGAGAGAGTCAGAGGACGCGGCCGCACCCAGGCACCTTTAGCTTGGGTGCTGGCGTTCCGGTGTTCCAGGCCTAGGCGCCCTTGGCCTAGCTGGAGCGGGGATGGAGTCCATCTCAGGCACCTTTAGCCTAGGGTGAGGTACTATGGCGGATGCCTGGAGCTCAGTACCTTCAACTGAGTTCCGCAAGGGTGGAGGAATCCGAGGGGGCCCTAACTCTTTGGGTGCCCGTGTCTGAGTTTGTGAGGACTGGTGCGCAGTAACTTCTCCGAAGAGTCCGGCGCAGCATCGCTGGTGACGGAGAGGCCTCCATTTCTCCCTTGGATGGATTTCTTCCTCTGACAAGGGCAATTCACGTTCTATATCACCTAGTCAGTGGCAGTGACTATTCACCACTGGTGACACCACAGTGTACAGCAGCAAGAAGGGAAAGGATTGTGCCTCGATCTGTCCCCCATGTTTCCAAAGGAGAAAGATTGTTTTATTGCTTGGCGAGAAGAATAAAACTGAGTTGTACCTATTCACTGTGTGGAACTTGGGTTACTAAGCAATGGAGTCAGGGACGAAGGACTGGACCTGACTCTAGGACACCTACACAAAAGCCCAATCTTCTGGCCTTCACCTCTTAGTTACGGGAGGACATGGGCCGTGGTGTGTATCATCTCTCTCTCCCAGGTACCCCTAGACAACAGCCATATAACCGATAAAACAAGGGAGAGGGGTGAGGCCGCTACATGTACATTTCTGATCAGCAATGCTGCAGTCCCAAAAATACAAAATACTCCCTAGTTATGAAGTTGTTAATACATCTTTGCTCCTGCAATATGAAACTCATGGACTGTGCAGGTAATTTAGAAAAAGGCTAAGATTTTTTTAATTTTTTAATTGAATTATAAATATTAATTATATAATAATAAAAATGAACAGTAGTTGCTACACAAGAAAAGAGCAGCCTTAACTTATGTACTCATACAACATATATTCCCCAAATAAGATTGGCTCACATACACAACATGGACATTTCTAACTACAGTATGTGGTGTTGTGTTCTCTGCAACTAACTACGGATTTGTCTTCAATAGAGTTGAGCGGACACCTAGATGTTCGGGGTCGACGGGTTCGGCCGAACTTCGGAAAAAAGTTTGAGTTCGGGACCGAACTTGACCCGAACCCCATTAAAGTCAATGGGGACCCGAACTTCTGAGGACTAAAAAGGCTCTAAAAAAGTTATGGAAAGGGCTAGAGGGCTGCAAATGGCAGCAAAATGTTGTTAAGAGCATGGTAAGTGCTCTGCAAACAGATGTGGATAGGGAAATAACTTAAAATAACATAAAAAAAAAAAAAAAAAAAAATAATATGCTGGAGGCCCCCTTTTCAGCAGAAGAGGTACAGGAAGTCATTAAGAACCTCAGAAACTCAACAGCACGATGCCACACATATGGTGGGAATTTTGTGTTAAATAATTCAGCGCCACTGAATATAATTAATACTATGTAGAAAATAGTATAAATAATAATAATAATAAAAAAGCTGCTCCCCTGCGGATGGAGTATTAGATCTCCTATCTGGTATTGAAAGGGGGCGCTATTCACACTTAATTGATTTTAGATGCTCTGTGACAACATGTATCTTTAAATTAATAAAGTGGAAACCGTGTATAATAGAAACACCACAGTGATGTGATATTTGATATAAACTTAAAAAATAGTTATAACAATCACCATATAAAATTAATTGAACGATAATTATGAATATATAGTACTCAGTCCCAATAGTGATGATTGACGTGCTCCCACAAAAAAATCAATCAAAAAAGATTATATATAAAAATTATTATAAATAATTAAATAGATAAAAAAGAAGAAAGTCCCCTTTATCTGTGAAAAAATATATGACGGTGTTGCTTCAAATCCGACAAGTGAAAAACAACTTCAATAAAGTTCGTGCTAAGCAGTGATTCTTCCTTCAAAGAAGTGCACAAATATATTCCTTCACCAAATCTTCCAATGAAGACATACACCCAAAGTGCACAGGTAGTGGATTGCGCTTACCAAATGAAGTGGACCTCTTTAATTAAAAAGATGGTCACAAACAGCTTGCGCAGGATTGTGCCTGCACACATACGGACAGAAACTGGTGATTATGAACCTCCTTCCTCGGTCTCAGGCAAAGGATATGAAACACAAAACAAGATACTCCATAGTGCAACCCATATATTTATTTAAAAAACAGTAGAATATATATAAAAAGAATGTATGGCCTGGGTGGCCTCTTACATTAAAAAGTGCCCATCCCGGCACTGTGGCTGCAAGCGTGTGGTGTGGAGCCAGCGGCTCGTGACCCTGTGGAAGCGGCGTGCATCGAAGCCACCGTTCGCTGCAGTCAGAATCCCGGATGGAGCGTTCTGTGTGTATCACGTGACCAGGCTACCCCGCCGACGTACGTTTCGTGTTGATTACGTCTTCAGGGGGGCGTGTCACTTAATCAATTAAGTGTGAATAGCGCCCCCTTTCATATATTAACCAATATGGTGGGAATGTCCTAGAATATGCCCTTTCTGTAAAAAATTATTAAATTTAATGGATAAGCTAGTGGGAAAATAAAATACTTTGAAATAAAAATGTAGCGGGGTGCTAAATTTAAGGGAAGTGTTTGAGTGGTAAATAGGCTCAAAAACCCTAATTCTATAGGATTCATGGACCATTTTGTCCTCGGGGGACAGTATTGGTGTGCAGTTCCCTGCGGCCTACAGGTGGCGCTGCCATGGTAGGCTAGGGTTGAACCGCCGATACAGTGCTGTGCCTTTTGTGTCCCCTCTTGGCAGTAGTACAGCGGGGCAGGGAACCTGCTGTGCATGCCGGGAGAGGATATAAAAGGGGCAGACTCCTCCTGATCGGGGTCCGAGCCCCAGGCACCTTTGGCCTGGGGGCTGATGTCCAGTGGGGTCCGCGCCCAGGTGCCTTCGGCCTGGGTGCACGTGTTCCTGTTCCATCTCGGGCACCTTTAGCCCGGGGTGAGGTACTATCCTGGAGTTCCTGCTGCCCTGGGTATGGAGGCCTAGGGGCGGGAGTAAAGCCTGGGATCCAGAGCCTTCGTCTGGAGTCCGCTAAGGGTGGAGGAGTCTTTGGGTGCGGTCTCGTGTAGGGGACCCTGTTACAGGGAAGGAAGGAACCTTCCGATGACCCGATGCTGGAGGCACGGTGACGAAGGGTCTGTTGACTCCCTGGAGAGATGTCTTCCCCTTGATATGGGCTAGTTCTTAGAAGGAGAAGCTCAGGTCATCCTGACTGTATCTGAGGCCTTATTCACCCGGCCCGTGGCAGGGGCCTTATACACCCTGGTCTGTGGCAGAGACCAAAGTTCTCCAGGTCCGTGGCAGGGGCCTTGTAACACCCGGTCTGTGGCATAGACAAACCTCACGGTCTGTGGCAGAGACCGTGCACCTAAAACTGTTTGAGAAACCTAAGCAGTAAAGTGAATGTGCTACGTTTGTGCCTGGACCTCCTCCACACCTTAAGCTGTCCTGTTTCTTTGCTCTAACTTTTTCTATCCGAGTACAGTTTATTTTGCCATGAGAGAATAAACTCAGAGTTGGAGTTTCAGCTGGTGTGGACATTGACTTTACTGGGAATTCAAGGACTTGCCTCTACCTACAGTAGAGGTGAGAATCATCCTCTGGAGGAGTTTTGACTCCGGCTGTGGACACGGCCCATCAAGTACACCGTTCAACCTCTTTATACAGGAGGGTACGGGCTGGTAGTGCGGTGCGCCTTTCTCCCTCCTGCGAGGAGCCAACAACATAAAGGCAGGTAAGGGGGAAAGGATCTGTGCGCTACAAAAAAATTAAATAAAAATTATAATCTTGACCTAGGAGGACGAGGTCCATATGGAGTAGGAGGTTGAGGTGGCGGTGGATGTGGCTGTGTAGGTGGAAGACAAAGCTTTTGCACATTTCGGCCATGCTAACCCTGCCTTCTGAGGTGCTGGCGGTGCCCCGGCTGCGTTGGCGACCTTTTCCTCCTCCTCTGCCTTCGCCTTGTGCCTCCACCATACGCCCGCTGTCAGGTGAGAATGCCACCAGCAGCGCGTCTACCAGTGTGCGCTTGTACTCGCGCATCTTACGATCCCGCTCCAGTGAGGGAATTAAGGACGGTACGTTGTCCTTGTAACGGGGATCCAGCAGGGTGGCCACCAAGTAATCAGCACCAGTTAGAATGTGGGCAACTCGGCGGTCGTTGCGGAAACACTGTAGCATGTAATCGCTCATGTGTGCCAGGCTTCCCAGAGGCAAAGAAAAGCTGTCCTCTGTGGAAGGTGTATCGTCTGTGTCCTCTGTATCCCCCCAGCCACGCACCAGTGATGGCCATAAGCTGGTCTAGGTTCCACCCTGCTGTGAACATGGTTCCTCCTCCTCCTCCTCCATCTCCTCCTCCTCATCCTCCACCTCGTCATCCTCCAGAACTGTGCCCTTGCTACCGGACAATTGTGTACCTGACGTTTGTTGGTGCAGGAACCCACCCTCGTAGCCACTTGTGAAAGACTGCCCTGAAAGCCTTTGAAATGATTCCGCCTCCTCCTCCTCCTCCTCCTCCTCCTCCTGTGCCACATCCTCTTCCATCATCGCCCGAAGCATTTTTTCAAAGAGGCATAGAACTGGGATAGTAACGCTGAGAATGGCGTCATTGGCACTGGCCATGTTGGTGGAGTACTCAAAACAGCGCAACAAGGCACACAGGTCTCGCATGGAGGCCCAGTTATTGGTGGTGAAGTGGTGCTGTTCCGCAGAGCGACTCACGCGTGATTGCTGCAGCTGAAACTCCACTATCGCCTGCTGCTGCTCACACAGTCTGGCCAGCATGTGCAAGGTGGAGTTCCACCATGTGGGCACGTCACATATGAGGCGGTGAGGGGAGGCCAAAGTTACGCTGCAGCGCTGACAGGCGAGCAGCAGCAGGGTGAGAACGCCGAAAATGCACACAGACGGCCCGCACTTTCTGCAGCAGCTCTGGCATATTGGGGTAATTTTCAGGAACCTCTGGACCACCAAGTTCAGCACATGCACCAGGCAAGGGATGTGCGTCAAACCGGCCAGGCCCAGAGCTGCTACGAGATTTCGCCCATTATCGCACACCACCAGGCCGGGCTTGAGGCTCACTGACAGCAACCACTCATCGTTCTGTTGTTCCATGTCCCTCCACAACTCCTGCGCGGTGTGGGGTTTTTCCCCCAAACAGGAAAGTTTTAAAACTGCCTGCTGTCGTTTGCCCCTGGCTGTGCTGAAGTTGGTGGTGAAGGTGTTACGCTGACCAGATGAGGAGGCGGTAGAGGATGAGGAAGCGGAGTAGGAGGAGTTAGCAACAGGAGGCAAACTGAAGCACCCTGCAATCCTCGGTGGTGGAAGGACATGCGCCAAACTGCTATCTGCCTCAGGCCCAGCCGCCACTGCATTTACCCAGTGTGCTGTTAGGGAGATATAACGTCCCTGACCATGCTTACTGGTCCACGCATCCGTAGTTAGGTGGACCTTGCCACAGATGGCGTTGCACAGTGCACACCTAATTTTGTCCCCCACTTGGTTGTTTAGGGAAGGGATGGCTCACCTGGAAAAGTAGTGGCGGCTGGGCACGACGTACTGTGGGACAGCCAATGCCATCAGGCTTTTAAAACTCTGCGTCTCCACCAGACGGAATGACAGCATTTCAAAGGCGAGGAATTTTGAAATGCTGGCATTCAGGGCCAGGGATCGCGGGTGGCTAGGGGGGTACTTCCTCTTCTGCTACAGTGTTTGGGAGATAGAGAGCTGAACGCTTCCATGGGACATTGTGGAGATGGTTGGTGACCCAGGTGGTAGCGTTGCTGGCAAATGCTCTGTATGCGGGTTGGCAGGTGCTACTGTCACTACAGAGGTGGATGAAGAGACCGAGACTGCAGCAGAAGAGGAAGCAGGAGGAGCCAGAGACCTTTCTTTGTTTTGGAGGTGTCTACTCCACCGCAGCTCATGCTTTGCACTTAGATGCCGGGTCATGCAGGTTGTGCTTAGGTTGAGAACGTTTATGCCTCGCTTCAGGCTCTGATTGCACAGCGTGCAAACCACTCGTGTCTTGTCATCAGCACATTGTCTGAAGAACTGCCACGCTAGGGAACTCCTTGGACCAAGCTTTGGTGTGCTCGGTTCCTTGCTGCGTTGGGCAGTAGCAGACGTACTTTCTAGGGGATGGACGCTCCGCTTTTGCACCCTGCTCCCTCTTCTGCTATGCTGGTGGCTCTGTGCGACCACCGCCTCTTCCTCTGAACTACGCTGGTCACCTACATAACGTTGATTCCATGTGGGGTCGAGGACCTCATTGTCCTCCACATCATCTTTCACCCAGTCTTCACCCCTGCCCTCCTTGTCAGTCTGTACAATTGCGAAAGCAGCAGCAGTTGGCACCTGTGTTTCTTCATCATCCGAGACATGCTGCGATGGTCCTCCCATGTACTCATCATGAAACATAAGTGGTTGGGCATCGGTGCACTCAATCTCTTCCACTTCTGGGGCAGGGCTAGGTGGATGGCCCTGGGAAACCCTGCTAACAGAGTCATCGTAAAGCAGAAGAGACTGCTGCATGATTTGGGGCTCAGACTGCTTGGCTGATTTGCAAGGGGGTGAGGTGAAAGACTGATGGACATGGGCTGCAGGTGCCAACTCTGATCTTTCATCAGAAGAGTGGGTGGGAGACAATGTGAAGGAACCGGAGGCACTGTCAGCAACCCAATCTACTATCGCCTGTACTTGTCCTGGCCTCAACATTCGTACAGCCACATTAGGCGCGACAAAATACCGCCGCAGGCTCGGTCGCCTACTCGCACCTGAGGAAGGTGTTTCACTTGTGCGTGTAGCTGGCACAGATCAACCACGTCCTTTCCCTGCAACAGGAGCTCCACCAGCAGCACCACGACCGGGGCCACCACGTCCCTTTGACGTTCTCCTCATATTTTCCAAATTTAGGATCTTGCCCTAAATGGGTGTTTTTGGAAGAGCACAACACACCGACAGTATGTAAACGCTATATCTCACAGCTACAGAACTGCAGAAAATGCTATTCAAAAATGTTTTTATTTTTTTAGGATAGCACAGTAGAAGAAAAATATATAAATTGTTTATTTCACACACCTCCAGATATGCAGAAAACACTGCAAAATATTTTTTGTGGCCCTAAATGGGTGTTTTTGGAAGAGCACAACACACCCACAATACGTAAACGCTGTATCTCACAGCTACAGAACTGCAGAAAATGCTATTCAAAAAAAATGTTTTTGTTCTACAATTATTTTTTTAGGATAGCACAGTAGAAGAAAAATATATAAATAGTTTATTTCACACACCTCCAGATATGCAGAAAACACTGCAAAATATTTTTTGTGGCCCTAAATGGGTGTTTTTGGAAGAGCAAAACTATGTAAACGCTGTATCTCCCAGCTACAGAACTGCAGAAAATGCTATTCAAAAAAATGTTTTTGTCCTACAATTATTTTTTTAGGATAGCACAGTAGAAGAAAAATATATAAATGGTTTATTTCACACACCTCCAGGTATGCAGAAAACACTACAAAATATTTTTTGTGGCCCTAAATGGGTGTTTTTGGAAGAGCACAACACACCCACAGTATGTAAACGCTGTATCTCACACCTACAGCAATACAGAAAATGCTATTAAAAAAAAATATTTTTGCCCTAAAATATTTTTTTTGGAATAGCACAATACAAGAAAAATATATAAATTGTAAATCTCACACTTGCATATATGCAGAAAACACTGCAATTTTTTATTTATTTTTTGCCCTAAATGGGTCTTTTTGCAAGAGCACAATACACCCACAGGATGGAAACGGTGTATCTCACACCTACAGCAATACAGAAAATGCTATTAAAAAAAAAGGTTTTGCCCCAAATTTTTTTTGGGGGAATAGCACAATACAAGAAAAATATATAAATTGTAAATCTCACACTTGCATACATGCAGAAAACACTGCAAATTTTTTTATTTTTTTTTCCCTAAATGGGTCTTTTTGCAAGAGCACAATACACCCACACTATGTATAGGGTGTATCTCTCAACGTAACATATGCAGTGCTGGTGCACTGAGCTTGCAGATAAAAGTTAACATTTCTCTGACACTGGGCTCATGGCAGTGTAAGAAGACTGTGCACTGCAACACAAACAGATAAACCTATGCAGATCGCTTAGTTATTAGATCTCTGAATCTGGACTCCTATATAAATCTCTCTCCCTGAAAGCACCAACAGAAACCTTGCCCTAAACTGTCTCTCTATCTTTTCTCTCAGATTGCAGAATCAGAACTAACTCATAGTACTTCAATCTCTCCCTAATAAACAACAGCAGCCAGGATCCTATCCCTATCCTGTCTAAAGCAGAGTGACGTGCTGTGCTGTGTGCCTCTAGCTTATATAGAAGCTGGGTCACATGTTGCACTGGCCAATCACAGCCATGCCATTAGTAGGCATGGCTATGATGGCTTCTAAGGGCACACCAGTTAAACAAAAGGTGATTGGCTGCCCCCTGAAGCTTTTCTAAATGCGCCATTACATCGCCGAACACCGGACCCGAACCTGAACATACACGCAATTTTTCGGGTTTGGGTCCGGTACCCAAAAACTCAAATGTTCGGTACGGACCCGAACTTTACAGTTCGGATTCGCTCAACCCTAGTCTTCAACATATTGAGACTTTTGATGTAGTCTTTATTTATTTACTTTGAAGAACTGCAGCCAAATTCCCCCTCACAGAGACATTACAGATAAAATTGAATTTGTATTTTCTGAAAGTTGTGGCTGGGGAAGGTTGTATAATTAGGGTTTGTAAAGATGGTCTTCAGCTACCATATACAAACTGTATCATGCTGTTATTGTGACCATTGTAGTGTGTGAAGATCAAAAGCATATTCTCCTGCCCACTACAAAACTGTTTAAATTACTTTTAAAAATGAAGGTCCCTTGTGTAATGCTGGTTCCACTTTCAATGGGGGTTTTTTTTTCTGTTCATTTGAATTTTATGAAAAAAGAAAAATGGATGGAAACATCTAGTCATATGTTTATTTAACCACAAATGTTTACTGTAAAAGTTTTTCTTTCCAAAAAGGTTAAACAACTGGCTTTAGGATTTCTTATCTATGGGAAAACATTTAAAGCGTGCTTCTCTGTGAATGAAAGTTTTTCTTTTCTACGCCATCTATTTATGGACTTTCCTACAGAATGAAATGCATATAAAAAGTTTTATGGAGCACATGCAGGTGCAATAGGCAATAACCTTTGCAGCACAGTGGAACTGATCGCTTGCCACTCTGTTGCATATTGTGGATAATGTTGGTTTTTATTTGTTGCAAAGTCCAGGATCAGAAGTGGTGCAATCTAGAATTTTCACAGAGAATTAGGATTCAAAGAGAATAATCACCTACTGTGGGTGGATGCAGCATCGATCTGATGCTGCATCTGTCCCCAGCTGGCTCTGCAGTGAGAACTGAGCGACCGCTGATTGTTGAGTTCTCCCCTCTGCTCTGAGCAGAGAGCCATGACTTTCAGTCACCAGCTCTCTGCTCTCCCCTCCAGCGCTCACTAGAGAGGGGCTGTTGAGGTTGCAGGAGGTGCTGGCTCAGGCTCTCAGCAGATCGATGAGAGGCTGAGCAAGCTGCTGGTCCAGGCATCTGGGGGGATCCCAACCATATGGTTGGAACCTTTTCAGAGCCTGAACCAGCTGAGTGACATCAGCCAACAAAGGGCTTAGCCAGCTGTTGGCTGAAAAAAGGTCACAGGAGTGCAGAACTAAGTGCACGCCTGTGTGACCTACAGGAGAAGTATATATGCCATAATGTTGGCCATACTTCTCCTTTAAATAAATTACAAGGAAAATCTTCTAAGCATGTGACTACATGGTAGTATTTTAAGAGAGTTTTGGTGATAACAAGCACCTTTTCATAATGGGTTCAATACCACTCTTTATCACAAAGCAATAGTAGCTGTCACAGATAAGGGAGCACTATAGAGCAATTATAGGTAATGAAATTACTAAAGCATCAGATAAAACAAGAAAAATGCAGACACATGTTGGCTATGCAAACATTAAAACGCATCTAATTATTTTTTTATTTTTTATTTTTTTTTGATACAGCAGGGAAGAGTCACCAAAATACTCACTGTCTGTGTTCAAAGTGGGGAAATTCATTCTCTATATTTGTCATGGTGACCATTATAACCAAAAGTGCATGAAAATCTAAAATTATGGGTTTCTGGGTCAGGAATAGAGGGAAAATCTGACTGGAACATTTGTTCAGGTGACAATTGTCTTAGAAATGATTTCTCTTAATTCAGAGAGATCTCATTTCAGATCCTGTTGTGTCTGGATACAGGAAGTGATGGAAAATCTCCCCAATGGAACACAGACATCAGAAAATTTGTCAGGGGTTTGAACCATTCCCTATTCTGTCCAAAACTAAAAAAAAAAGTTTGAACTTTACAAATATTTGAAATCACAATCCTTAAACATGTAGGTAACAAAGGACAGAGGTGCTGGATATTGGTCTTACCTGTGGTTTGCTGTCGTCTTCATCTTTGTAGTACCAGAGATGTTGCCCCTTTAGGGCAAAATATTTTTGCTGCCAGTTCTTAACTATGCTCTTCTGTTGCTTCTTAAGCCAACCACTCTTGACTGGCTTCTCCATGGAATTGTGAAGGCGCCCAGCCGACAAGGATTGATCACCGGTCATCATGCTGACCGTTCGGACTGCTGTACAAGGAAAGCAAAAGTGTGGTTGATCCAAAGAAGGTGAATATGACTCTAATATTACTTGACTAAATTAATTAAATTAAATTACATAAATGTGAATATCAATCCCTTGTCCTCATAGTCAACACCCTGCCAGTCTATGCTTCATTGCACAGACTGAGGCTGAAATAACATCTGACTTTTGGCTGTAGAATCTTTTAAGGAAGTGGCCAAACAACAGGTTTCAAAATACACTTCCTCTAGTGCGTAGGAGTGTTTATAGAGAGCAGAAGGGCAGATATAAATAAGTCCTGTTTTCAACTACATTTTAACACTTGTAAGTGGCCTTTTTACTAATAATGTAAAAGCAAGTTTTATTCCTACAAAGTGCAGATAACCTTGCACACATTTCTCCGTGAACACTTGCTTCAGGTGACAACTACAGTGCCTTGAAAAATAATTCACACCCTTTGAAATTTTGCACATTTTGTCATGTTACACATTTCAATGGGTATAAATACTTTTTCAAGGCACTGTATACAGTATGTGAAAAAACTAAAATTTTTATCCAAATAAAAACTATTTATGTCCATTTACCTATTAAGCTAATTTAAGATAACTAAGACTGGTTTCATGGCTATAATTATGTAGTTTATATTATGAGTATATGGAAAACAGTTTGATATATATTGCCATTTTAAAGTTGTTAATAATAAAACATACAGAAAATAATGAATGATGTCACTAGATATGATCAGTTTACGTACCCAAATCACCTTGTTTTAAAAAGAAATGTGCAAACTATAATTTATATTATTCCTAAACCCAAACTATAGTGGATTTGACATCCATGTAGTGCAATTATTATTACAAGCTGCAGTCACTGGGTATAAACACACTACCACCATTCCTCCCATTAGACATCGCTTACTACCATTCTTAACATCTGTATACATAACAATAGGAGGCCAAACTGTACAAAATGATCCCAATTTGCTGCTGCAGCAATCATTAGGAGAAAATTATTTATCACTCATATCTGTTGGGGAAAAAACGCATAAATAGGAAAAATAATAATATATAAGTCAAAAGACAAAATGGTACAGTAAATCTCTAACTTCAAAAATTGTATTGACTAGATAATAACAAAGGTGTAGACCTGGAATTCAACATTCTTGTTATTTTTAAAATGTCTGTATTGAAAAATGTTCATGAATACCTCAAAAATCATGTAAACGACTTGCTGGATAAATCACTTATAATATATGCTCACAATGTATGCATACCAATCTAGTAATGCAAAAGAAGCTTACGGGCTCGTTCACACTATGTTCAGTGACCTGCATTTTTCTGCACTGGATAAATGCAGGTCACTGCTATGGCATGTAGAAAACAATCCTATGTGCTTCGTTCACACCACAACACACATTAACAAACATAAATGCAAATCAATACAAAACCAACATGCAAGCAACTGTACTGTACATTACTGCACATGCATTTTTTTTTTTTTAAACTTAGTTTACTTAAAAAAATTGCCCATACAAATTATACTTGTCAAGGCAGTACCATGGCAAAGTACTATCCAACAGTGTACACAAAGGGAAATGTCACAGCACAGGAGTATCAAAGCCTGTAAATTCCTTACATACCGAAGCAACAAATAGGTACATCCATGTATATGCACAAACAGAAGAATAAAACCGAAAAAAAAAACTTACATTAACCACCTCAATACCCGACACTGTACCCATATAAAAATGCTATAATTTTTTTCACACAAACAGAGCTTTCTTTTGGTGGTATTAAATATATATTTTTTTCTATTTTTGATAAATAAACCAAAAAAGGGCCAAAAAAAAAATGAAAATCTATTATCAAATACTTACCGTAATTTTCCTTTCCTGATGGACTCCATGGCAGACTAGGTGTGGGTTAACCCCACCTCCTCTCCAATGCTATAGGACCCCACTCCCATAAATTTGAGCTCACAGCCAGAGACTGCGTTCCGTAACTAGCCAACTCTTGACCAATGGGTGTGAACTCCATCTGCCATGGAGTCCATCAGGAAAGGAAAATTACGGTAAGTATTTAATAATACATTTTCAGTTTTCTTGACAGACTCCATGGCAGACTACGTGTGGGAAATAACTAGCCAAACCACACGGGCGGGTATGCTGATCAAAAATAATTTTAATTTTCCCCCGTCAACCGACAGGATTCTTAAACCAAAGTTCACAGATGATAGAGAAGCAGGTTCTATGCAATACTGTGACATAAATTGAGGCCCACAAGGCTGTTTTGTAGATGACACCTGGAGCCACATGCCGGGCTGCTGCCATACCACTGGTGGAATGTGATGTCACTGCCTCTGGAGGAGCCAAGACCTTAGCCCTATAAGCCTGCTGGATGGACTGGGCGATCCAGGCCGCAATAGTTCTCGTTGAAGCTCGCTTCCCTCTTTTACTGCCGGAGTGCAGCATAAACGTGTAGTCGAAGCGTCTAAAGGAGGAAGTAACTTGCAGGTATTCCTTCAGTATTTTGTCTACATCCAGAGGATGAACTTCGGTGGACCCTGAGGTCCTGAATGTAGGTAGGACAATTTCTTGGTTCTCATGGAACACGGAAGTGACTTTCGGGTTTAAGCAGAGCATAGGGATGAGGACCACCCGGGCCGGGAAGAAAGTCAGGAATGGTTCTTCATGACCCAAGGACCCGATCTCAGAAACCCTTTTGGCCGAAGTGATGGCTACTAGGAAAGCGACTCTTGCAGAAAGGTCTTTATTAGAAAGCGGGGAAGATCCGGCTGTACTGAGTCCAGCCAGTGAGTCAAGAACAAGGGGAAGATCCCATTTGGGGAATCTTGGTCTTCTTTGGGGCCTGAGTCTTGTTACCCTACGGAAGAACTGCCAGATTAGAGGGTGAACAGCCCATGATGTTCCAGAAAAGGCGATAAGGCTGAGAGCTGAAGGATAGAGACAGATCTAGGCCGGATTGAAGAAAGCTGAGGATATCCTGGATTTTTGGATTTCTGAATGATCTGCCCATAGAGGATGAGAATTCGACAAACTTGGCCCAAATTCTCCCATAGACTTTATTCATGCTCGCCTTTCCCAAGCTCATGAGGGTGTAAATCACTCTTGAAGCGCACCTGAGAGTCTCCAGCCCCTCCCTCTCAAGAACCAGACCATCAGTCACAGTAACGCCGGGCAAGGGTGCAGAACTGCCCCCTTAGAAAGAAGGTCTGGCCTGAGAGGTAGAGGAACCGGGTCCCGGAAGCTGAGCTGGGTCAGGAGGGGAAACATGGCTTGTTCGGCCAGTAAAGCACTATCACCACCACCTCAACTGTTTCCGCTTGAAGCCTCTGCAAAAAAAAACGAGGATGATCTGAAACGGGGAAAAAGGCATATGCCCTGCTGAAACTCCAGCGGTCTGTCAGGGCATCTATCCCAACGGCCTGGCTGTAAAGGTCCCGAGTATACTACTTCCTGATCTTGAAGTTGCAGGGTGATGCAAATAGGTCTACTCCGGCATCAACTCCCAAGGACAGGATCCACTCGAATGTCTCCACATGAAGGGACCACTTGTTGTTATCTAACTGTGTGCAAGACAGTAAGTCCGCTTGGACGTTTTGGACTCTGGAAACAAAGACTGCCGAGATATTGGCCAGGTTTTGCTAGGCCCATGACACGATGGGCTTGACTTCTTGGGGCAAGGTGGAGCTCCGAGTGCCTCCTTGTTTCTTCACATAGGAGACCACTGTGGTTTTGTACATTCTCAGTAAAACTGATTCCCCCCAGGGGATGACTGAAGGTTTAAAGGAAACACCAGGCTGCCCTTAATTTCAGGACATTTGAGCCCGGGTTGTAGAAAAACGAGCATCCCACCTGCCTTGTGCAAGCTCCGACCTGCAAAGGGCTCCCCATCCAGCACTGCTGGCATCGGTTATGACCGTGACCCATTGAGACAGGGCAATGGAGTGGCATGTGAGCAGATTCCTGCGCTGAAGCCACCAGAAGAGGCTGTTCTGCATTACTGCTGTTATGCGAATGGATTGGTTGGTGTCTCCTGAGTTCCATTGCTGGAGAGACCCTGTCTGGAATGGGGGTCATAGAGACCATTGTGCCAATAACTTTTAGGCACTGTGAGGCCCCGAGGCATAAGGAGCTCAGAGCCCGTGATATTCTTTCTCGTATGACTGAAATCTTCTCTACTGGGAGAGAGATGGTACTTTCCACAGTGTCAAAGTCCCCAAGAATTACAAGGGGAGTACACCCCTTGGAATTCTTCACCCTTCAGGACAAGCGCTAAACTGGTTCCAGATGGCTTTTCTGTAAGTTTAAGAGCCAACCAAATGCGAGCAGTGTGGTGATAACCTGCTATGTGTGGAGCAACAGCTGCTCTCTGTCTTGGGATATTAGCGGGAGGTCGTCGAGATAGTGATACAAGCGTATCCCTTTGTACTGATGAGGGCCACGATGGCCAGGAGAACTTTCAAAAAGACTTGGGGTGAGGTTGTCAGCCCAAAAGGGAAGCAGGTGAACTGTAGATGATCTTGCCCAACTATGAATTAGAGGTATTTGCGGAATTCTTCTGCTACAGGTACGTGGAAATAGGCATCCTATAAGTCGATTGGAAATAGACAATCGCCTGGCTGCACAGCATGTTGGATGGTAGACAGAGTCTCAATTTTGAATCTTTTGTGTTTTATAAACTTGTATACGCAGGTTAGGTCTATCACAGGATGCCATTAACTGTTTTTCTTTAGCACTAGGAAGGGAGGGGAGTACACCCCTTGGAATTCTTCACCCTTCAGGACAAGCACCATGGCTCCCTGCGCCATCAGTGCATCCACATAGGACAGTAGCACCAGATTATTTTCTTCTAACCGTTGTAGCAGGGTAGAAATAAATCTGGAGGAAGGAGTACTAGTGAAGGACCATGTGTGGCCTATAGAGACCGACTTGTTGGACCCGTAGTCCGAGATTGATGCCACCCAGACGTGCCAGAAGAGAAGCAGGTGCGCCCCCACCCGACCCGCCTGGGCGGGCCCAATCTCAAAAACGACTTAGCCAGCTCGCGCCCGCTGGACGCCTGGCTTTTAGCGGGTTTTTGGAACGATGACTGGCCTCTGCTCCAATTTCTTCTGAAATGTTGGCTGGGCCTATAGGAGCGTGCTTCCCTCGAACTCTCAGTACTGCGTCTTCTCCGCTAAGGTCTCTTATGGCCGAACAGATGCCTATCCTGGGGCAAGAAGCCCAACTTCCCACCCGTGGCCCGGGTCATAATGCTATCCAGCCTGTTTCCAAACAACAAGGGCCCTTCAATGGGGATCCTACACCAGGCTTGTGTAGACGCTGAATCAGAGATCCAAGGGCGTAACTATAAGGCCCGCTTAGCCGTGACCGAGGACAGCATAGTCTGGGCCAACAGGCGGATCAGGTTGATAGACCAACCAGCTTCAGTTCTTGGACTGCTGAGCCTCTGCCCATTACTTCTGCAACACCCTTGAGCACAGAGTCCGCATTTTCTGTCCAGGTTTCCATAGCCCTGGACATGGCCGCGAGGGCCAAGGCGGGTTTACAAGCCATACCGGCTAGCCCGTATATCCTTCTGAGGTCTTGATCTATTCTCCTTTCAAGCCCATCCTTAAGGGATACAGCATCCTCTAAAGGAAGAGTGACATGTTTGGTTAATCGCATCAATGCTGCGTCTACCAGGGGAGCGTTTTCCAGATGCTTTTCTTCCTCTGCCTTGAAGGGGTATAACCTGGAGGTTTTGTTTGACAAAGAAGTTTTCTTGTCTACTTTAACTCTGAAAGGAGAGGGAAATTGGGGGAAGAATGGCACGGGCAGGCAACGCAACATACAGGTACGTTGCTTTGAATCTGCCGCCTAGCGGGCGTGCGCACGTGCCCGCCGCGGTCTCCGTGACCGTGCCCGCAGGACCCGCGGACTCGATGTCCACCGGTGTCCCGCGATCATGTCATGGAGAGGCAGAACGGGAGGATGCCTTTGTAAACAAGGCATTTCCCTGTTCTGCCTAGTGACAGGACAGTGATCTACTGCTGCCTGTAATCGGGAGCAGTGATCAGTGTCGGGTCACATGTAGCCCAGCCCCCTCACAGTTAGAATCACTCCCTAGGACACACTTAACCCCTTCCTCGCCCCCTACTGGTTAACCCCTTCACTGCCAGTGTCATTTACACAGTAAGCAGTGCAGTTTTATAGCACTGATCGCTGTATAAATGACAATGGTCCCAAAATAGTGTCAAAAGTGTCTGATGTGTCCGCCGCAATATCGCAGTCACGATAAAAAATCGCTGATCGCCACCATTACTAGTAAAAAAAATATAATAATAAAAATGCCATAAAACTATCCCCTATTTTGTAGACGCTATAACTTTTGCGCAAACCAATCAATATTTTGTAGAAGAATACATATTGGCCTAAACTGAGAAAATAAAAAAATATATATATATTTTGGGGATATTTATTATAGCAAAAAGTAAAAAATATAGCTTTTTTTTCAAAATTGTCACTTTTTTTTTGTTTATACCGCAAAAAATAAAAACCGCAGAGGTGATCAAATACCACCAAAAGAAAGCTCTATTTGTTGGGGGGAAAAAAGGACGTCAATTTTGTTTGGGAGCAACGTCACACGACCGCCCAATTGTCAGTTAAAGCGACGCAGTGCCGAATCACAAAAAATGGCCCGGTCATTGGGCAGCCAAATCCTCCGGGGCAGAAGTGGTTAAAGCTTAACTCCATGATTATTTTTTTTAAAACTTACAGCGGTCCAGTTTGGTTACATCTAATTCTTCATATCTCACATCCACTGCGCTTGTCCTTTTATTGAATGGCATATGGCGCCATGATCTCCGCATCATCCAATCAGAGATAGCCTTGTATTCATTGGAAAACATACAAGATATTTTCTAAATAGCAAAAATGCAGAGTGGGCAACCCCCTGTTTCAGTATACAGTTGGCAAGTTGCTCAAGCAGCGCCAGAAGAGATCAGCGCTGACAGTATGTAGCACAGGCTAAAACAATGAATTTCTGCATCCTCAGTGGCCAGATATGAGATATTAAGAATTAACTAAGTGGGACAAATGTAAATTTAAAACAAAAAAGTTCCTTTAAAGCGGAACTTTACTCTCTCAATCAACATTAGCTATTTTTAATCCTTATGCTGCTAGCACTAGTAAATAAATTATATAGGAAGATACTGAATATTATAGTTTTAAACTTTGTTTTATATTTCCCCAGTTGCTTGCTGGTTTCTGTCCTAGGCCAAAATTATGTCATACATCCTAGGGGTCTTAAAAGGCATGTTTTTTTTTCTTTCACCTGGAGGGGAGGAGGAGGGGTTTTCTCAGCTAAACACGCCCTCTTGCCTGCATGCCTGAGCTAAAGGCAAAAGGATTCCAGCAAGTAAATGCTTATTAAAGATGGCCATGGCTAGAAATGATAGGGGGTAGTTTTCAAAGTGATTTCTCAATAATAATAAAGCATGGAGACATAGATGGATGGGTGAGCTTTGCTTTGAATATTAAAAATTAACTAAATAGCATTTTTTTTTGTGGTGCTCAGATACAGTTCCAGTTTCACCTTAAGATTTTAGGAAACAGTTTCTCTTACAGAGAAGGGTAAGCATTTCAATTTTCGACATACTAGTTTTACATTTGATTGCACTTAAAAAAGTCCCTTGCATAGCCCAGTGAGCTGTTGCTGAGTGGTAAAAATGTGGGCATTGATTGTATAGAGGAAACTGGAGCTATAAGATAAGACCATCCACTATTTGTAAAAGATCCCTGCCCAGTATTCAGTTGTCTTTCTTTATAATGTAGAATTCAACTTGCCCACTAGTTGATTAGAGTTGAAAGTGTTACTAAACCCACAACAGGAACATCAGTCTGTATTGCAGTAAAGCATACTTGTTGTACTCACTGTGGAACCTAAGGGGTTAATCCTCTGCATTGTGTAAAAGGCTGTTGGATCCTGTCTTCTCTGATCCTCCCCTTTCTCCACAGTTCCCAATCCCCCAGCCTTGGGGGCACGCTGCACATGCTCAGTTTGGTGTGAATTGCTAGAGAGGTTTTTTTTTTTTTTTTGGGGGGAGGGTGTATGTGATCAGCACAGGGCCAATCAGCACTGTCCAGACAGAGGGTCAGGGGTCATGCAGCCTCGTAGGACAGTCAGAGGAGAATGAAATCTGCTCCTACAAGCTTTTACTGGACACTGATTGAAGTCACAAGACTGCTATACAGTGTATACTGCTGATGAGATAATGTATATATTTATACTAAATATTTATACTAAATATACTATTTATACTAAAATATTTGCATTTCCATGTTCTGTGTACTGTGGGAGATCAGCTTTTGTGAATGCAGGGTCCTGGGTTTAGTAACACTTTAACCAGGCAGTAAAGAGAGAGATAATCCTGTATCATAAATCAGGATACTTGATTAGCCCTTGTTAGCAGAAGCGGTAGTAATAGTTACAGTGCACAGCTGTTTATCTGGAAAAGGAGTGACATACAGCAGGTAAATTAAGTATTGAACAGATCACCATTTTTCTAGGTAAATATATTTCTGAAGGTGCTATTGACATGAAATTTTCACCACATGTCGGTAACAACCCATGCAATCCATACATACAAAGAACCCAAAACAAATAAGTTCAGAAATTAAGTTATGTGTAATAAAAATGGAATGATACAGGGAAAAAGAATTGAACACATGAAGAAAGGGAGGTGCAAAAAAGCATGGAAAGCCAAGACACCAGCTGAAATCTATTAGTAATTAGAAAGCAATCCGGCCCCTTGTTAGTGCCAATTAATATGAGCTGGTTCAGTCTCAACTGATGACCTATAAAAAGGCGTCTCATTACGAAGGTGTCCCACAAGAAACATCTCATCATGGGTAAAAGCAAGGAGCTCTCTCAAAACCTTTGCAACCTTTGCAAAATATACTGATGGCATTGGTTACAGAAGGATTTCTAAACTTCTGAATGTTCCAGTGAGCACTGTTGGGGGCATAATCTGGAAGTGAAAAGAACATAATTTTACCATAAACCAGCCACGACCAGGTGCTCTTCGCAAGATTTCTGACAGAGGAGTGAAAAGAATTATCAGAAGAGTTGTCCAGGAGCCAAGCACCACTTGTGGAGGGCTTCAGAAAAACCTGGAATTAGCAGATACAATTGTTTTAAAGAAAACAATAAATAATGCACTTAACCACCATGGCCTGTATGCACGCTCACCACGCAAGACTTCATTGATGAATAAAAAGTATGTTGAAGCTCGTTTAAAGTTTGCTGCATAACATTTGGATAAACCTGTGAAATACTGGGGGAATATAGTCTGGTCAGGTGACACCAAAATTGAACTCTTTGGATGCCATAATACACACCATGTTTTGGGATCAAATGGCACTGCACATCACCCCAAAAACACCCCCCATACCAACAGTGAAGTTTGGAGGTGGGAACATCATGGTGTGGGGCTGTTTTTGGGCATACGGTACTGGCAAACTTCATATCATTGAAGGAAGGATGAATGGAAAAATGTACCAAGACATTCTTTATAAAAATCTGCTGCCATCTACCAGGATGATGAAGATGATACAAGGGTGGACATTTCATCAAGACAATGATCCCAAACACAAAGCCAAGGAAACTCTCAATTGGTTTCAAAGAAAGAAAATAAAGCTGCTAGAATGGCCCAGCCAATCACCTGACTTGAATTCAATAGAAAATCTAAGGAAAGAACTAAAGATCCAAGTTTATAGAAGAGGCCCACGGAACCTTCAAGATTTGAAGACTTTTTTGCCCTGTACACACGATCAGTTTTTCTGACAGGAAAACCGTGTTTTTTCTTCAGCAGGAAAACGGCTCAAAGTTGTCTTGCATACACACGGTCACACAAATCTTGTCTGAAATTCCGAACGTCAAGAACGCGGTGAGGTACAACACGTACGACGAGCCAAGATCAATGAAGTTCAATAAGTAGTTTGGCTCTTCTGCTTGATTCTGAGCATGTGCGTTTTTTTGCGCGTCGTAATTGCATATAGACGAACGGGATTCGTGATAGGAATTTTTCCTATCACGAAAATAGAGAAAATCTTTTCTTGGCAGGAAAACTGACAGAAAAAGTGTGATGGAGCATACACACGGTTGGAATTCCTGACAAAAAGCTCACATCACACTTTTCTTGTTGGGAAAACAGATCGTGTGTGCGAGGCATTTATGTGGAAGAATGGGTCACAATCACACCTGAGCAATGCATGCGACTAGTTTCTCCATACAGGAGGCATCTTTAAGCTGTCATTACCAACAAAGGATTTTGTACAAAGTATTAAATGGGTTGTAAAGGTTCATTTTTTTTTCTAAATAGGTTCCTTTAAGCTAGTGCATTGTTGGTTCACTTACTTTTTCCTTCGATTTCCCTTCTAAATGTTTTTTTCTTTGTTTTCTTTGTCTGAATTTCTCACTTCCTGTTTCTCCTCAGTAAGCTGTTCAGTAAGCTGTTCAGGCTGACTAAACATGGCTCGGATGATGGTGTGAAGTTTACTGAGGAGAAACAGGAAGTGAGAAATTCAGACAACGAAAAAAAAAATTTAGAAGGTAAATCAAAGGAAAAGGTAAGTGAACCAACAATGCACTAGCTTTAGACCCGGTTCACACAGGGTCGACTCCGGGCGCGACTTCTGGTCGCCCCGAGTTGCCCCAAGTCGCGCTATTTTTAAAAATAATTGAAGTGAATGGAGCCGTTTTAATGTACACGACTGCAGTCGCTCCGACTTCAAAAAAGGTTCCTGTACTACTTCAATCCAACTTCTAGGCGACTGCTAGGTGACCTGTACCCATTGATTTCAATGGAAGTCGCTCAGAAGTCGGATCCCCTGTCTTAACAGGAGCAACTTTCCAGGAAGAAAACATACATTTCTCAGGCAAACCCCTCCCTCCCCCCTCCCTCCCACAGAGCTGATTCTTGTTTTATTGGCCACTGGAATGTCTCCTGTCCTGCAGGCAACTTGAAGTTGCCTTGTAAGTAGCTCCAGGTCGTGCTGTGATTCATACTCAAGTCGTGTCCAAGTTTCCTTGTAAAGTCGTGCTGGAAGTCGTGTTGCCCCTGTGTGAATGGAGTCTAAAGGAACCTATTTAGAAAATAAAAACCGAACTTTTACAACCCCTTTAAATAAATTTCAGTTAGCGTGTTCAATACTTTTTCCCTGTGTCATTCCATTTTATTACACATAACTTCATATCTGAAGTTGTTTGTTTTTGTTTCTTTGTATGTATGGATTGCATGGGTTGTTACCGACATGTGATGAAAATTTCATGTCAATAGCACCTTTAGAAATATATTTACCTTGAAAAATGGTTACATGTTCAATACTTATTTTACCCGCTGTGTATCTACTCCTTAGACAGTAACCTCTGTGGCAGTTCATGGACCTGTCTAGCAGTAGACGTATGGCAGCTTTTTTCAAAATGTCCAATATTCCTGCATTTATGGCACATGCATCTTTTGCAGAGCATGCAGCATAGATTTTTAATGCATTATGTTGAACCACACGTGAAGCAGCACTTGTACACGTGTAGCTCAGTTTAGATGAATCTCTTGTTGTACCTTTGTATTGGACCTTGGTGAGAGGCAGGCCTCGTACACACGGCCGAGAATCTCGTCAAGAAATAACATGTTGTTTTTATTGATGAGATTCTTGGACAAGAAACTTGTCCCGGCCGAGTGTACACACGCTCCTTTCAAAGAACCCGCGGTTCTTTGAATGGAACGAACGCGGTGACGTCATCGACTACGACGAGCGTGCGCTCGTCACATTCGATGCCGTCGCCACCATCTTGCTACACCCTACCTATGCCTAGGAAGCTACCGCGCATGCGTCAAAGTCATTTCGAGCATGCGCGGGTTTCCACGGCGACAGGTAAGTGTACATACACACACTTTTCTCGTCGAGAAACATGCTGACAAGAATCTCGTAGAGAAAATAGAGAGCAGGTTCTCTATTTTTCTCGTCGAGATTCTTGTCGGTTTTCTTGACGAGAAACATGATAGCCGCGTACACACGACCGAGTTACTCGGCAAGAAAGCTCTGCCAGCAAGTTTCTTCCTGGTTCTTGCCGAGAAACTCGATCGTGTGTACGAGGCTTCAGATTCTAAACTAACAGCCTGTATGGTGCCAGTAGTCCCCTGGCTGAGGGATTTTGCTTCAGCCTAGTAGTTTCATGTTGGCAGAAAATTGTAATAGGCTTTGCTAGACGTAAAGTGGTATTAAACCCAAAAGAAACATTTATTATATTGTAGCTTACCGATTCTGAGATGTAATGGCTGCATTAGCTTTTTTTTTTTGCATTTCTTTCACTTCATTTCACCTTGTGATCCTGACAGTAAGTCTGCTGTTTTTCAACAGAACAAGTTCTCTTGCAGATGTAGCAGTGACAGGGTTGAAACAAACCATTTACCGTTAACAGGTGTGATAACAATGTGGTGACAATGGTCAGCTTTTATTTATTTATGTATGTATTTATTTATATAAAACCTTTATCCCAAAAGGAAGAATAAATGTTGCTGTAACTGCATATAAAGTGTGAGCTAAAGTTTTACTTAATTTTGTTAATGTATCTAAATCTGCTAGTCCATGTAACACTCCTCTCCCCCAGACTGACAATGCTGCTGTCCAGAGGTGCCCCTGTGCTCCTTCATCCAGAGTGGAGGCACTCTTATACAGAAGGTGTGTTACTGGCCAGATCACCAGGTGGAAACCAGGAGTAAAAAGCCCAAAAAAACAAACAAAAAATCAAAACAAATGCAGCCACCACATCTAATGATTGGTAAGCTGAAATATATTACATTTTTGGTTTTGGCTTTATTACCACTTAACCGGTTCCTGACCGGCTCACGTCTTTTTACGGGGGCAGAATGGCACCCCTGCGCGAAACCCTGTACGAGTACAGAGTTCCTTTTAAGAGCCACCAGGGGGCGCACACCTGCACGCACCCGCTGCACAACGGGGGACCTTTTGCGTGTGGTCGCAATCGCCGCCGGCCACGCACGATCGTGTGCACGAGAGCCAGCACTAGGATTTGTGTGTGTAAACACACAAATCCCTGTTCTGTCAGGTCAGAGAAGACATGTCGTTTTGTTCCTACTAAGTAGGAACAACGATATGTCTTCTCCCCTAGTCAGTCCTATCCCCCCCCCCCCCCCACAGTTAGAACACACATTTAACCCCTTGATCGCCCGTAGTGTTAACCCCTTCCTGCCAGTGACATTTACACAGCATATTTATAGCACTGATCGCTGTATAAATGTCAATAGTCCCAAAAATGTGTCAAACGTGTCCGATCTGTCCGTCGCAATGTCGCAGTACCGCTAAAAATCGCAGTTCACCACCACTACTAGTAAAAAATAATAATAATAAAAATGCCATAAAATGCCATAAATCTTTCCCATAGTTTGTAGATGCTATAACTTTTGCGCAAACCAATAAATATACGATTATTGTGATTATTATTTTTTACCAATAATATGCAGAAGAATACATATCGGCCTAAACTGATGAAGAAATTGGTTTTAAAAAAAAAATTGGGGATATTTATTATAGCAAAAAGTAAAAAATATTGTTTTGTTTTTAAAAATTGTCGCTCTTTTTTTGTTTATAGCCTAAAAAATTAAAACTGCAGAGGTGATCTAATACCACCAAAAGAAAGCTCTATTTGTGGGGGGAAAAGGGACGCAAATTTTGTTTGAGTACAGCATTGCACGACCGCGCAATTGTCAGTTAAAGCGACGCAGTCCAAATTGTAAAAAGTGCTCTGGTCAGGAAGGGGGTAAAATCTTCCGGGGCTGAAGTGGTTCAAGTGGAGCTCCACCCTAAATTTATACTTCTGCTAATCGGAACCCTCCCCCCCTCCGGTGTCACAATTGACACCTTTCAGGGGGGAGGGGGGTGCAGATACCTGTCTAAGACAGGTATTTTCACCCACATCCGGGAGTCCTCTCTCCGGGAATCTGCGGGACTTCCCGTAGTGTTCTGGGAGACACTCGGCTCCCAGAACACAGGAGAACGAATCAGAACGGCGCAGCGCGACTCGCGCATGCGCCGTAGGGAACCGGGTATGAAGCCGCAGGGCTTCACTTCCTGGTTCCCTCAGCGAGGATGGCGGAGGGAGCAGCAGAGTGACGAGCGATCGCTCGTCCTCTGCTGCGGACGTCGCTGGACTCCAGGACAGGTAAGTGTCCAAATATTAAAAGCCAGCAGCTGCTGTAGCTGTAGCTGCTGGCTTTTAATATTTTTTTTTCCGGCGGAGCTCCGCTTTAAACTCACGTTTCAAGAACAATCTTCATCCATTGTTGGCTCAGTTTGTTTTTTGTTATTAGTTGCCCTCTTATCATTTCATCCATTAGAGCAAAAAAACTCAGAGATAATAACCAAATCTATCAAAGAAAAGCCGCTATAAATTATACTTTGGATTAACCACCGAGTCCACGTACCTAAAATTTACATTGTCCTGCAATCACATTGCAGAAACAAAGGAGTTCTTTAATGCACTGAGACCTGTATAACAAGTGTCATCTACTGCTGGCAGAGTTTAGAAAATTTGCTGTCATTATATTCCCAGGCAGTGAATGTAAAGAACTCTAATGCCGCGTACACACGATCGGACATTCCGACAACAAAACCGTGGATTTTTTTCAGACGGATTTTCGCTCAAACTTGTCTTGCATACACACGGTCACACAAATGTTGTCGGAAATTCCGATCGACAAGAACGCGGTGATGTACAACACTACAACGAGCCGAGAAAAATTAAGTTCAATGATTCCGAGCATGCGTTGAATTGATTCCGAGCATGCGTAGGATTTTTGTGCGTCGGAATTGGATACACACGGTCGGAATTTCTGACAAGAACTTTTGTTATCGGAAAAATTGAGAACCAGCTCTCAATCATTTGTTGTTGGAAATTCCGACAGCAAATGTCCAATGGAGCATACACACGGTCGGACTATCTGACCAAAAGCTCACATCAAACATTTGTTGTCGGAATGTCCGATCATGTGTACGAGGCATAAGTCCTTCTGATTACTAGCAGGTTTTTAATTCTTAAACATACTAATTCAAGTAGTAAAAGGCATTGCATGCTCACCATGGTGTAGGCTGCTATAGAGATCCCATCCTTGTCACCAACCTTGTTGTATCCTGTAGTCTGGGAGGCAGAGTAGTTATGGAGTGCTTTATTAACAAGTTCAGTTCTTCTGAGTATATCAGAACAGGAAAAGGAACTATCTACCGGCCGAAGGTATAGACGTCACCACATCTGCCTAGCACCTGCTGCGTTTGACAATGACAGAAGCAGGCATTAACTAGATGCACTGCAAGCATGTATGTCGTCTCCAAGTGAATCAATGTTTATTCTTAAACTGGGCAAATCGACTTGCTAATGTCTACTTCACTTCAAAGCTGAACTGTAAGCAGATTGCTAAATACATAGATCAAAAACATATAAGAATGTTGTTTTACCTGTCAAATAATTAGCATTTCTGTACATTCAGTTTTGAGATTTACACATTCTTGGCACACAGCACACCTCTGTCTGGCAGGGCATGAGGCCTCATGTTTCCCCTGCTTCAATTCAGAACACCAAGGTCCCTTTCACACTTGTACGACTTGTCCTACGATTTGGGACTGCAAAGTGGCATGACAAGTCATTCCCCGTGATTTCCAATGATAGCCATTCATATTAGCACGACTTCAAGTCCTGCCGACTTCAAAGTAGTTCCTGCACTACTTTGGTTCGACTATGATCCTACTTCAGCCCATTGAATATCACTGAAGTCGGATCAAAGTCGGATTGCCTATTAACGGATCCGACTTTGGCATGCGACTTGTGCTCTGATGATATTTAGGACTCCACGCCAAATAAAAAGAAACACAGCATGGGTTCCCCCTCCAAGAGCATACCAGGCCCTTCGGTCTGGTATGGATTTTAAGGGGAACGCCCATGCTGGAAAAACGGCATGGGGTCCCCCCAAAATCCATACCAGACCCTTATCGGAGCACGCAGCCTGGCTGGTTAGGAATGGGGGTGGGGACAAGCGAGCATCCCCCTCCTGTACCGTACCAGACCGCATGCCCTCAACATGGGGGGTTGGGTGCTTTGGGGAAGGGGGGCAAGAAGAAGACAACGGAGAAGACCAGGCAAGAGCGAGCAAAAGAGCAGAAGATAGTGGAGGAGGCCCAGCAGAAGACAGCGGACAGAGGGAGGAGAATCGGAGAGGGGAGAAGAACCGACAGAGGCAGAAGACGTCGGCGGAGGACACAGAAGAGCCAGAGAGGGGAGAACAGATCGGAAGAGCTGCCTAATAGTGATGAGCCGAACACCCCCGGGTTCGGTTCGCACCAGAACCCGCGAACGGACCGAAAGTTCGAACGAACATTAGAACCCTATTAAATACAATGGATGCGAACGTTCGAATTCTAAAGTGCTAATTATAACAACTATTATGCATGTTATTGTCCTAAAAAGGGTTTGGGAACCCGGGTTCTGCACCAGGGGACATGTATCAATGCAAAAAGAAGTTTTAAAAACGGTCGTTTTTCGGGAGCAGTCATTTTAATGATGCATAAAGTGAAAAAAAAAAAGTCAAATATTCCTTTAAATATCGTACCTGGGGGGTGTCTAAAGTATGCCTGTGAAGTGCCACGTGTTTCCCGTGTTTAGAACTGTCCCTGCACAAAAAGCCATTTAAAACTGCTTGCGGCTTTAATGTAATGTCTGGTCCCGGTAATATGGATGAAATTCTTTAAGAAAAATGGCATAGCTACCCCATGACCCCCCCCCCCTACCCCAGCCCATTACCAGCCCCTTTGGGTCTTGTATGGATATTAAGGGGAACCCCGCACATAAAATAAAAAAGGCCCTATATACTCTGAACAGCCCTATACAGGCGGTGCATACAAGACAGGGACTGTAGGTTTGTTCTTATGTAGAGTCTGTTTGTAATTTTGAACAGGTACATTGTTGAAGTGTAGCTCCAGACCAAAAATCTATTTTTAAACTTTTTGGAAAACATAGGTAAGGGTTATCACCCCTGTAACATTTGTTTTGCTGTCTGTGCCCCTGTTCAGAACATTTCACCTCACTTTCCGTCCCAATGACAACTGTTTTTGAAATGTGGTGTTTTTCTTGAAACAAGGATTGCTGATAAAGCATCAGTACAGAGGAGACACCTTTCTCCCATATTTATTCTTACAGGAGAGAATTTTCCTTCCTAGTGGTAGATTTCCTCTCACTTCCTGTTGTCTTCTTGCGTTTGCAAGTAGGAGTCGTTTGTAAGTTGGATGTTTGAAAGTAGGGACCTGCCGTATATACTCTGCAGAAATAGGCCCCTTAGTTGTTGGTGTTGGCACAACACTGTAAGCACTCACAGTTACTCTTGGTTGGTGCTGGAACGCCCTGCTGTCAACTATTATATCAGGAATTTTAATTACATATAATTGTTGAACAGTGGTAGTAAAAATTGGGCCTTTGATGGTGGTGCTGGTGCCACAACACTGTAAGCCCTGACAGTTACTCTTGGTGGGTGCAGCAATGGGCCCTGCTGTGAATTATTAGATCAAGAATTGTAATTACATGCCCCTGTTGAACAGGGGCTGAAAAATTGGGCCTTAGGCACTGGTGGCACAACACTGCAACCCCTCACAGATACTGTACTTGGAGCACAGCAATGAGCCCTGTTGCAAAGTATTGCTTCAAAAATTGTAATGACACGCCCCTGTTAAACAGGGGCTGAAAAATTGGGCCTTAGGCACTGGTGGCACAACACTGCAACTCCTCACAGATACTGTACTTGGAGCACACCAATGAGCCCTGTTGCAAAGTATTGCTTCAAAAATTGTAATGACACGCCCCTGTTAAACAGGGGCTGAAAAATTGGGCGTTAGGCACTGGTGGCACAACACTGCAACTCCTCACAGATACTGTACTTGGAGCACAGCAATGAGCCCTGTTGCAAAGTATTGCTTCAAAAATTGTAATGACACGCCCCTGTTAAACAGGGGCTGAAAAATTGGGCCTTAGGCACTGGTGGCACAACACTGCAACTCCTCACAGATACTGTACTTGGAGCACACCAATGAGCCCTGTTGCAAAGTATTGCTTCAAAAATTGTAATGACACGCCCCTGTTAAACAGGGGCTGAAAAATTGGGCCTTAGGCACTGGTGGCACAACACTGCAACTCCTCACAGATACTGTACTTGGAGCACAGCAATGAGCCCTGTTGCAAAGTATTGCTTCAAAAATTGTAATTACACGCCCCTGTTAAACAGGGGCTGAAAAATTGGGCGTTAGGCACTGGTGGCGGCACCCATAAACAAAAATGATCTTACAAGCTATCATCATCAATCGTATCATTGAGGACTCGGAGGAGGAGGATAGCCAGTCAACATAACAGCACAGGCACTCAGCATCAGCATCAGTCTTGAAGGGATGTGACATGTTAAAATCAATTAGTCTGTTATATCAGCATCAGGTGTGTGGTAGCTGGTGGTGATCCAAGACTGGTTCATCTTGATGAAAGTCAGTCGATCAACCGAGTCGGTGGACAGGCGCACCCTGTGATCCGTGACAAATCCTCCAGCAGCACTGAATGTGCGTTCCGAAAGAACGCTGGATGCAGGACAGGCCAGTAGCTCAATTGCATACTGTGCAAGCTCTGGCCAGTGATCCATCCTCAAGACCCAGTAAGCCAGAGGATTTTCGGTGGGGAAGGTGTCCAAGTCTGACCTTGCCCCTAGATATTCCTGCACCATGTTTATCAGACGCTGGCGATGGTTGCTGGAACCGATCATACTTTGGGGCTGCGGACTAAAGAATTGTCTGAACGCATCGGTCAGACGGCCACCTTCCCCACCGCTCCTTCTTTGACTGGCCGAAGCCTCAGCAACTCGTTGTCCAGGACCAGGAGTTTGCAACCTCCCAGTCTCTGGGAACGCGTTGCACAGACCTTTCTGCAAGGCCTCCCGGAGTTGTCTCATCCTCTGCTCCCTCTGCGACGGTAACATAAGGTCCGCAACCTTACCCTTGTACCGTGGATCAAGGAGAGTGGCCAGCCAGTAATGGTCCCTCTCCTTGATCCGAAGAATACGAGGATCCTTCCGCAGACTTTGCAGGATCAGGGAGGCCATGCAGCGTAGTTTTGCTGAGGCATTCGCTCCGGAGTCCTCTGGGTCACTAAGGACGACATGATCCGCAGCCACCTCCTCCCAGCCACGTACAAGTCCACTGGTTTCTTGGGACTGTAAATCATCCCTAAAAGACTGCTGCTGATGATGCTGAGTGCCAGCCTCCACCTCCATGCTGACACAATCCTCCTCCTCCTCCTCCTCCTCCTCCTCCTCCTCCTCTTCCTGTGCGATGGGTGGGACAGAAGGAACACTGTCTGGGTAAAGGGGGCCTTGAGAGGCAAGGAAGTCCTCCTCTTCCTGCCTCTGTTCTGCCTCAAGTGCCCTGTCCATTATTCCACGCAGCGTGTGCTCCAACAGGTGGACAAGAGGTACAGTGTCACTGATGCATGCACTGTCACTGCTCACCATCCTCGTGGCCTCCTCAAATGGTGCCAGGACAGTGCATGCATCCCTGATCATGCCCCACTGGCGTGGAGAAAAAAAACCAAGCTCCCCTGACCCTGTCCTGGTGCCGTAGTCGCACAGGTACTCATTGATGGCCCTCTGCTGCGTGTGCAGCCGCTGCAGCATGGCCAACGTTGAGTTCCACCTGGTGGGCATGTCACATATAAGGCGGTTCTTGGGCAGGTTCAACTCCTTTTGCAGCTCAGCCAGGCGAGCACTGGCATTATAAGATCTGCGGAAATGCACACAGACTTTCCTGGCCTGCCTCAGGACATCCTGTAAGCCCGGGTACCTGCCCAAGAAGCGCTGCACCACCAGGTTAAGGACGTGAGCCACACAGGGCACATGGGTCAGTTGTCCCTGTCGGAGGGCGGAGAGGAGGTTGGTGCCATTGTCGCAAACCACCATTCCTGGCTTAAGCTGGCGTGGCGTCAACCACCTCTCGGCCTGGCCCTGCAGAGCAGACAGGACCTCTGCCCCAGTGTGGCTTCTGTCCCCCAAACACACCAGCGCAAGCACGGCATGGCATCTTTTTGCCTGCGTACTTGCGTAGCCCCGTGAACGGCTACGGAGCACCGCTGGTTCATAGGACAAACCACAGGAAGAGGCCATGGAGGAAGAAGAAGAGGAGGGGGTGGAGGAGAGAGGTGTGTCACAACCAGTAGTAGCATTTTGGAGGCGTGGCGGTGGGACAACCTCCAACACTACTGCACCTTGTCCTGAATCCTTCCCAGCTGCCAAAAGAGTGACCCAATGGGCCGTGAAAGAAAGGTAACGTCCCTGTCCATGCCTGCTGGACCATGAGTCAGCGGTAATATGCACCTTACCGCTGACCGCCCTGTCCAGCGAGGCCAAGACATTGCCTTCCACATGCCGGTAGAGAGCCGGAATAGCCTTCCGTGAGAAAAAGTGGCGTTTGGGAACCTGCCACTGAGGAACTGCACATTGCACAAACTCACGGAAGGGGGCCGAGTCTACCAACTGAAAAGGCAGCAGTTGAAGCGCTAGCAATTTAGCCAAGCTAGCATTCAACCGCTGGGCATGTGGATGGCTGGGAGTGAACTTCTTTCGACGGTCCAGCAGCTGGGGCAGGGAAATTTGCCTGCTAGAATCGGACGTCGGTGTACTGCTAGCAGAGTGGGCGCAAGTACTTGGCTGTGACACACCTAATTCTACACCTTCATTCCTCTCAGTGCATGTTTCAGAGAGGACTGAAGTTATAGTGGGGTTGGAGATCCCAGCTGATGCGGTGCAAGGAGAGGTCCGCTTTGTTCTTTGGTGTGGGTCTTTGAGGTAGGCTTGCCAACGAGCTGCATGGCAGGTCAACATATGTCTGGTCAGGCATGTGGTACCCAAGCGGCTGATGTTTTGGCCATGCGATATACGCTTGAGACATATGTTGCAAACAGCAGCTGTGCGATCTGATGCACTAGCCTCAAAAAAGGCCCACACCAAAGAACTTTTTGAATGACGGGCAGAGGCAGCGCCCTGCACAGGCGGAGCTCTGCGGTGTGATTCCGTCGGTGTACTGCCCTTACGCTGGCCACCAAAGGGCATCCTGCCTCGTTGGAGATGTGCCTCCTCCTCATCCTCCTCCTCCTCCTCTCTCCTATTAGGCACCCACGTGGAGTCAGTGACCTCATCATCCCCTCCCTCCTCATCACTGGAGCCAATCTGGCAGTATGCTGCAGCTGCTGGAACATGACTGCCAGATTGGTGTCCTTCTTGAGCATCCCCTCTGTCTGCTCTCACGCTACTGCCTTCCTCTAGCTGGGTTTCATCATCAGACCCTTCGAAACGCTGGGCATCCTCCTGGAGCATGTACCCAACACTGTGCTGAAACAGTTCGGGGGACTCCTCAGGAGGAGGACATGGTGGGTCTAGGGAAGGAGTGACTGATGATTTGTCTGACATTGATACCAGGGAAGACGACGCTTTGGCAGCTGCTTTTCCAGTACCCTGAGCCTGGGTGAGAGAGGATGAGGAGGAGGAGGAGGGCTTGGTCATCCACTCTACCAAGTCTTCGGCATGATGTGGCTCAACATGTCCAGCTGCCGAAAAGAAGGACAAGCGTGTCCCATGGCCATGTGCTGATGACAATGCACCGCGTCCACGACCAGCACTGTTGCCCCCAGACACAGAGCCTGCTTGCCCTCTTTTATTGCCTCCTGACTGTCTGCCTCTCCTTGTTTGCCTTCCAGACATTCTAATAGATGGCCTGCAGGGAGATGGGAAAAAAGCAATAAGGGCTACCTTCAGGTGTCCTTCTCTGTCCCTTGAAACAAGGACTTTCACAGTGAAAGAAACTGACACTCTCCCTACCTACAGTTTTCTGTCCCTAGAATAAATGTTTTTTTTAAGCACAATATAGCACAAGGACAATTCACTCACTGTCCTTCCAGGTCCCTGGAAACAAGGACTTGCAGAGTGAAATAAACTGACACTCTCCCTACCTACAGTTTTCTGTCCCTAGAATAAATGTTTTTTTTAAGCACAATATAGCACAAGGACAATTCACTCACTGTCCTTACAGGTCCCTGGAAACAAGGACTTGCAGAGTGAAAGAAAAAAAACACTCTCCCTACCTACAGTTTTCTGTCCCTAGAAAAAATGTTTTTTTTAATCACAATATAACACAAGGACAATTCACTCACTGTCCTTCCAGGTCCCTGGAAACAAGGACTTGCAGAGTGAAATAAACTGACACTCTCCCTACCTACAGTTTTCTGTCCCTAGAATAAATGTTTTTTTTAAGCACAATATAGCACAAGGACAATTCACTCACTGTCCTTACAGGTCCCTGGAAACAAGGACTTGCAGAGTGAAAGAAAAAAAACACTCTCCCTACCTACAGTTTTCTGTCCCTAGAAAAAATGTTTTTTTTAATCACAATATAGCACAAGGACAATTCACTCACTGTCCTTACAGGTCCCTGGAAACAAGGACTTGCAGAGTGAAATAAACTGACACTCTCCCTACCTACAGTTTTCTGTCCCTAGAATAAATGTTTTTTTTAATCACAATACAGCACAAGGACAATTCACTCACTGTCCTTCCAGGTCCCTGGAAACAAGGACTTGCAGAGTGAAATAAACTGACACTCTCCCTACCTACAGTTTTCTGTCCCTAGAATAAATGTTTTTTTTAAGCACAATATAGCACAAGGAGAATTCACTCACTGTCCTTCCAGGTCCCTGGAAACAAGGACTTGCAGAGTGAAAGAAAAAAAACACTCTCCCTACCTACAGTTTTCTGTCCCTAGAAAAAATGTTTTTTTTAATCACAATATAGCACAAGGACAATTCACTCACTGTCCTTCCAGGTCCCTGGAAACAAGGACTTGCAGAGTGAAATAAACTGACACTCTCCCTACCTACAGTTTTCTGTCCCTAGAATAAATGTTTTTTTTAAGCACAATATAGCACAAGGACAATTCACTCACTGTCCTTACAGGTCCCTGGAAACAAGGACTTGCAGAGTGAAAGAAAAAAAACACTCTCCCTACCTACAGTTTTCTGTCCCTAGAAAAAATGTTTTTTTTAATCACAATATAGCACAAGGACAATTCACTCACTGTCCTTCCAGGTCCCTGGAAACAAGGACTTGCAGAGTGAAATAAACTGACACTCTCCCTACCTACAGTTTTCTGTCCCTAGAATAAATGTTTTTTTTAAGCACAATATAGCACAAGGACAATTCACTCACTGTCCTTACAGGTCCCTGGAAACAAGGACTTGCAGAGTGAAAGAAAAAAAACACTCTCCCTACCTACAGTTTTCTGTCCCTAGAAAAAATGTTTTTTTTAATCACAATATAGCACAAGGACAATTCACTCACTGTCCTTACAGGTCCCTGGAAACAAGGACTTGCAGAGTGAAAGAAAAAAAACACTCTCCCTACCTACAGTTTTCTGTCCCTAGAAAAAATGTTTTTTTTAATCACAATATAACACAAGGACAATTCACTCACTGTCCTTCCAGGTCCCTGGAAACAAGGACTTGCAGAGTGAAATAAACTGACACTCTCCCTACCTACAGTTTTCTGTCCCTAGAATAAATGTTTTTTTTAAGCACAATATAGCACAAGGACAATTCACTCACTGTCCTTACAGGTCCCTGGAAACAAGGACTTGCAGAGTGAAAGAAAAAAAACACTCTCCCTACCTACAGTTTTCTGTCCCTAGAAAAAATGTTTTTTTTAATCACAATATAGCACAAGGACAATTCACTCACTGTCCTTACAGGTCCCTGGAAACAAGGACTTGCAGAGTGAAATAAACTGACACTCTCCCTACCTACAGTTTTCTGTCCCTAGAATAAATGTTTTTTTTAATCACAATATAGCACAAGGACAATTCACTCACTGTCCTTCCAGGTCCCTGGAAACAAGGACTTGCAGAGTGAAATAAACTGACACTCTCCCTACCTACAGTTTTCTGTCCCTAGAATAAATGTTTTTTTTAAGCACAATATAGCACAAGGACAATTCACTCGCTGTCCTTACAGGTCCCTGGAAACAAGGACTTGCAGAGTGAAAGAAAAAAAACACTCTCCCTACCTACAGTTTTCTGTCCCTAGAAAAAATGTTTTTTTTAAGCACAATATAGCACAAGGACAATTCACTCACTGTCCTTACAGGTCCCTGGAAACAAGGACTTGCAGAGTGAAAGAAAAAAAACACTCTCCCTACCTACAGTTTTCTGTCCCTAGAAAAAATGTTTTTTTTAATCACAATATAGCACAAGGACAATTCACTCACTGTCCTTACAGGTCCCTGGAAACAAGGACTTGCAGAGTGAAAGAAACTGACACTGTCCCTACCTACAGTTTTCTGTCCCTAGAATAAATGTTTTTTTTAAGCACAATATAGCACAAGGAGAATTCACTCACTGTCCTTCCAGGTCCCTGGAAACAAGGACTTGCAGAGTGAAATAAACTGACACTCTCCCTACCTACAGTTTTCTGTCCCTAGAATAAATGTTTTTTTTAAGCACAATATAGCACAAGGACAATTCACTCACTGTCCTTACAGGTCCCTGGAAACAAGGACTTGCAGAGTGAAAGAAACTGACACTCTCCCTACCTACAGTTTTCTGTCCCTAGAATAAATGTTTTTTTAAGCACAATATAGCACAAGGACAATTCACTCACTGTCCTTCCAGGTCCCTGGAAACAAGGACTTGCAGAGTGAAAGAAACTGACACTGTCCCTACCTACAGTTTTCTGTCCCTAGAATAAATGTTTTTTTTAAGCACACTATAGCACAAGCACAAAACACACTGACACTCTCCCTACCTATCCTTCTCTTTCCCTAAACTAAAGGAATCCAGGTTAAGCAAGAAAGAAATAACAGTCACTGTCCCTGCCTATGCTGCTCTATCCCTGCTCCGGAACACACTACACTAGGCCGCCGTGCTGGCGGCCTTTTATAGTGTGGGGCGTGTACTAAACACCCTCAGCAATAATTGGCCACAGGCATCCTGCCTGTGGCCAATCATTGCTCTCCTCGCTGCCGGCGCTGTGATTGGCCAAGCATGCAGGGTCACAGTGCATGCTTGGCCAATCACAGCGCCTGGATGACACTGCGATGGCGTAGTGCATTGTGGGCCGTTCGCGTCACTCGAATTTGGCGCGAACGGCCCAAATCGTTCGATCTTCGTCGAACGATCGAACAGCCGATGTTCGAGTCGAACGTATGTTCGACTCGAACACGAAGCTCATCCCTACTGCCTAATAAATTACTTTAAAAACATGTGTAATATTGTTTTATTTGTGACACTTGTTGTAGTGTTGTACGTCACCGATTTTTTGACGGTCAGAATTTTGTGTGACCGTGTGTATGCAACACAAGTTTGAGCCAACATTAAGTCGGAAAAAAATCCACGATTTTCTTGTCGGATTTTCCGATCGTGTGTACGTGGCATAACACTTGTTCCAGAGACAACTGTCTAAGATAGGCATTTCCCTCACTTTGGGAGATTTTCACTAACTTCCTTTTATATTTTCGAGACAGGAAGTGAAGGTAAATTTCCCCAATAGTACACAGATAGCAAAAAATAACCTGGCAGGCGTTTTTACTTTTTCCTACTCTATCCAAAACAAAAACAAACAGATAAAACTTTTGGCTGTACATACACTTAAATCTTTTTATTAATGAGGTTGTCAGAACTGTGTATGTATTAAAGTGTAAAAATAGAAATTTGCAAACAGGCAGGCTCTTTACTGGAGAGGAGACATGCTGTGTCTCTTCTGGAATATAACAAACTTACCAGTCTGCTCGAGATCTGCTTTAGAATGTACAATGATCTGCGCAAGCAAGCTCAGTTTATATTCTTCGCACACCTCGGTGCTGGAATAAATTAACTCCCATGTGTATGCACAACATTTACGTCATTCTGCACTGCCCAATCAAAAAATCCAAAAATCCGACACCCAGAAGAAACTGTCAGTGCCAGTGAGGGAGCAAGGGGTGATTAAGTATCTGTGGACTAGTTCTACTCTAAATAGTATGTAAGGAGCAGAGCACCGGCTGTCAGTCTGGTAGATATGGAATTTGCCAGAATGGCCAAGTACAGGTTTAAAGTGGATGTAAACCCTCACATATACCCAGTGAAATGAACAGCCTCAGATGATACACAGAGATGAAACAAAACCTGCTACATAAGTTTTACATGTATATCTGCTGTCTTCAGCTTAATATACTGTTTAGAAAGTGCACGTCCTGTTAGAATTTTTTTCTTCCTGTTCCAGCAGGGGGAGGGGAGTCTTGGCATACACAGTGAGACAGCTGATTGGATGAAAGGCAAACACCCCCTCCACATAGGCAGATACTTGCAGAGCTGTGCTGTGACTTGAACAGCTATCTGCTAATCTATTTATAGCGCCCACCCTGACACAAATTTCAGGCTGGTTTTATCACATGTGTTAGAGAACTTGTCAAAAGTTATCATGCTGATAACAGAGGAACAGAGCAGGAGACAGCCACGTGACTTAGGGCTTTGGCGAGAGATAATAAAACACTGCAGATATATGTGCCCATCTCAAATTAGGTGAACAACATAAATTAGTTATTGTCAAAGACAACACTGTTAGCTGTGTATAAATCACATAGCAGAAGTAGATAATTAAAACATATTTCAACATCTATTTCTTGCCTTACCACATAATAAAAATTTTCTGACGTGTAAGTTTTACATCATCTCCACTTTACAGTGGTACAATCGAGAACATTTGTAGTTTTTTGAATGTTTTTCCGATAAACAAGAAAAAGAGACTGGCTTTATCTAAATAATCCTATCAACATGTAATAATGATTTAAAAATAATCTTACCGGGGGGGCGTGGCCTGACGCAGCATGGAGTAGGACCTGTATTCCCTGAGCTCCCTATAGTACTCCTGAAAAAACCTATCCTGCACTCCGCAATTCCTGCCATCTGTCTAGGATAACTACCTGGGGACCCAGTACATACCATACCTGTACTCCGCTGACTCCCAAACCGTCTGACGGCCCGAACGGACCGACGATCCCCCGTACGCGGCGGCCACATTTAGGAAAGTCCGCGGCTTCGGCCTACACACGGAGGTCGCGGCCATCTTGCTGCACCCGCTCTCCGGACCACCACTGCCTCCGGCCAGCACACCGCCGAACAGTACCCTTCCGGAGCCCCCCCTCAGCATACTTGGCGCCTGACAGTAGGAGTCCCTGGCCGTCCACAAGCTACATCCAGGCAAGTCTGTGGCTTCGGCCTTCACGCGGAGGCCGCGGCCATCTTGATACACCCAGTATCCAGGCTGACACTGCCACCGGCCACTCTGACACTGCCTGCTTCCCCTGGGCACCCAGACACACCTGGCCTTTTGATTTTATGAGCCCTGATCACCCATCGGCCAGTGTAGCCGCAATCAGGAAAGTCTGCGGCTTGGGCCTACGGTAGGGGGTCCGCGGCCATTTTGCTGCACCTGCCTTTAGGTCAGCGCTCTGTCCAGGCTCGGTCATCAGTCGGCCTAACGCTGATAGCCTCCCAGAGATCCCTCAGTACACCTAACCTTGGATCCCACAGGCCCTTAGCCATCCTCTGGCCTGTGGGGCCGCGTCCAGGACGGATTGAGGCCTGGGCCTACTCCCGGAGTCCCGTGGCCATTTTGATCCTTTTGGTCCCTTGGTACGTGCACTAAACTGACATTGCTGTTTTGCTGATTCACCTTCGAGAGCTAGGGGCGCCTTGTCACGGTACCCCTGATTCCCCCAGTATGTCGCCCTCCAAATCCCAGAAGGCAGCGGCGGCAGCGGCGGCAGCGGCGGCGAAACTTGATCAGTACCGCCGACAAGAAGGGGAAGATATGGCGGGAGATGATGCCCCTGAGAAGACAGGAAGGGGAGAACGAACAGCAGGTGACACTGACCGTTTGCTTGAAGCGATTACCTTATGCAGAACTTCCCTTACAGCGCAAATAGAGGAGGTAAAGGTGGACATTTCCCTCCTTAGGCAGGATTTTCAAAAACTCAGAGAACGGGTGACGGAGACAGAGACCAGACTGAGCACAGTGGAAGATGCCATCCCACCCCTACAAACATCGTCAGACCGCATGCAACAGCAAATACGTCAAATCCTCGCCAAACAGGATGACATGGAGAACAGGCTTAGAAGATGTAATCTGCGCCTTATAGGTCTGCCGGAGGGGTCCGAAGGTAGGGACCCCACCGCATTCCTAGAACAACTCTTAATCAACGCATATGGTAGAGAAGCCTTCTCCCCCATGTTTGCAGTGGAACGAGCGCACCGCATGCCAGCCAGACCTCCCCCGCAGGGAGCCCCCCCTCGCACGTTCATAGCCAAACTCCTTAACTATAAGGACAGGGATGCAGCTTTGAGAATGGCAAGAGAGAAAGGGAACATCCCTATGGGAAACGTCACAGTGGCAATTTTTCCTGACTTTTCGGCAGAGGTGCAGCGCCGCCGCCAGAGCTTCACTGAGGCCAAACGCAGGCTCCGGATCAAACACTACAAGTATTCCATGCTCTTCCCTGCCCGCCTCAGGGTGGAATGTGACGGCCGTGCTGTCTTCTTTGAGGACCCGGAGGAAGTACTATCCTGGCTGGATCGCCGCGCTGACCCTGAAAGAGTCGCTTGACCGAGTCCCAGATATACAACTATGACTAACGTTGCTCACAATCATTTGTAGTACTATTCTTTTCCAATGTCACATAGCCGCGCAGTTTCCTAGAGCCACAAGGACTTTTCCTTGCAACTATCTACTCCTGGAAATGGAACGTCTTGTGTCACACACAGCGCGCTCCCTGATGAGCTACGGAACTGCTCGTGTACCAACGTGAGTACAAAACACGAACCCCAGACATCTACTTTACAGGAGTCTATTCATTCATACCCATTATATCTTTGAGACACTGTACACTATTTCAGACCACATTGACCACAGGAGCTCGGGGATACAGAGGCCCTGCCAGCAACGTGCACTGTGCAGCGAGACTTTGCCCCATACACCACTGGGAATCATTCTCATGTATACTGGAGCTCTCTCCGGGGGAAGGTTTGGTGCCCTCTACAGGAACCGAGAAGGCCAACCTGCCTTGACTAATCCTGACCTACCAATATGGAGGGTGTACCTTGACCCCTCTAGATCTCAGAGGCCCCACCAGCTCCATTATCTCCTTTATGTACTTTTGCAGATAGAGTTTTTCCCAGTTGGGTCACACAAGTTAAGGGATTACGCCCGCACCAGTTGGGGAAGGTGCAGGGCAGGGAGGGGGGAGGGGGTTAATTTGCTTATCGTTGTGTTGAACTTGATTGTGCATACTAACTTCAGAGAACAGGTAACATTACGAGAGATATGTTTATGTGAGTGTACATATATGTTGGGTGTAACAGAACCAATACATTTATGTTTACCTATTGGGAACCTTGGGAATACCCACACTAGGGGAATATTACATGACAGGCCTGGGACGCACGATTCCGACACCGTCTCTCGATGGCGTCTTTAAAATTTCTCACGTGGAATGTGAGGGGCCTGCGTGACAAGCTTAAGCGTGCGGCAGTCTTCACATTCCTTAAGAAGCAATGTGCTGATGTGATAGCCCTGGTGGAGACACATGTGGAGGGGAGCGTACAGATGGCATTACGCCGACCTTGGATTGGGTGGGCATTCCATTCTACCCATACATCCCATGCCAGGGGAGTGTCAATTTTGATAGCTAAATCTGTACACTTTGAGCTATGTGAACTATCCACTGACTCACAGGGGCGGTACATATTTCTCCTAGCTAAACTATATGGTGAACCCATCCTAATATTGGCCTTCTATGTGCCACCCCCATTCAACATTACAATCATTAAAGAGGGATTGTCATTCATGGCCCGACACCCTGCCATTTCTGCGGTTTGGCTGGGGGATTTCAATACTACGCTAAATCCCAATCTAGACAGGCTACAACTGACTCCTCCCACCCCGATCGCTCCCAACGAAACTAAGTTTTATAAGCTCATCTCCACCTTTCATTTAATAGACACATGGCGCCACATGTTCCCACATACGAAGTCATACTCCTGCTTTTCATCTACCCATAATTCTCTGTCTCGCATAGACTTTATACTAATATCTCACAGACTGACACCACGATTAATTGAGGCTGCATTCTGCCCCAGAATACTTTCGGATCATAGTCCCTACTGGATAACTTTAAGCATACCCATTAATAAACCACCTAGATCTTGGCGTTTAAACCCGTTTTGGCTCTCACTCCTACCGGAGGATGACGAGCTTGCGAATGAATGGGCACTATACTTTGCGGAGAACGACGACTCGGCGCCACCCTCTGCGGTTTGGGACTCCTTTAAGTTGTTCGCTCGCTCCACATTAATTACTAGAATCAATAAAATCAAGGCTGACTCGGCCACCGTCCTTGATAAGGCAATAGCGGATCTGTCCTCCTCTGAGCGAGATTTTGCCACAGCCCCGACTCCCGCAAAGGCAAGCCAGCTCAAACTACACACTAGAGTAGTCGCCCAGCTTCAGTTTCAAAAAGCAAGACAAAAACTATTTTTCTCTAAACAAAAACTGTTCGAACACGGGGAAAAAGCCGGCAAGCTCCTAGCTTACCTGATACACAGTGAGGACAGACCCCCAGTGGTTATCACGTTACATGGCCCTGATGGACAACGCATTTCAGACCCTCCCACAGTAACTTCAATGTTTAGAGACTTTTTTGCTGACTTGTACAAAACGACAGCCCCTACCGAGTCGGAAACGATGTCCCTCTTTCTAGAGGGGGTCGTTTTCCCGCAACTGACCAGGGAACAGATGGACCTTTTGGAGGCACCCCTCACCATAGACGAAATTACAAAGGCAATCGCTAGCTTTGCCGGGTCTAAATCTCCGGGATCGGATGGACTCCCCATTGAGTTCTACTCCCATTTTAGCGAAACTCTCGTTCCTAAACTACTAACGCTGTACAACCATCTCTTCGAGTCTGGCACACTGCCTCCATCCATGACGGAGGCTACTATAGTCCTCATTCCCAAACCTGGGAAAGACCCAGGATACCCTGAATCGTACCGCCCCATATCCCTATTACAGGTCGATATCAAAATACTAGCCAAAGTACTATCTATTAGGCTCAATCAGGTCATCTTGTCCCTAATACATACGGACCAGGCGGGTTTCATGCCTGGCCGTAATACATCGTTTAATCTTAGAAAACTATATATAAATCTGCAGGCCACGCATGAGGAGGTTGGGTCCCGGGTTGTAGTGACGTTAGATACGGCAAAAGCTTTTGACTCGGTGGAGTGGAAGTATCTGTGGAGATGCTTGGAGGGCTATGGCTTTGGTCCCAACTACATTAAGTGGGTTCAATTGCTGTATCAGGCGCCCACAGCCAAGGTGGTGGCCAACGGGTGGCCCTCTCGAATGTTTGACCTCAGTAGAGGCACGAGACAGGGCTGCCCTTTGTCCCCGCTACTATATGCCCTCGCGACAGAACCTCTTGCGATGTCCATCCGAGCAAACCCAGAGATTGGGGGTCTGAGATTGGGCTCCCTGATCGAAAAAATCAGTATGTATGCTGATGATACGCTGCTATATTTAGCAGATTCGGGCCCATCTCTACATACTGCACTCCACACGATCGAGCGGTTTGGGATATTCTCAGGATTAAAAATTAATTGGGACAAGTCCCAAATTCTGCCTATCGACAGCTTCCCGCCCCAGGAGTCCCAAACCAGATTGCCACTGCAAAGAGTCGATGTCATTAAATACCTAGGGGTTCATATATCTAGGTCCCCAGTGGATTACATTTCCCTCAATATAGAGCCCCTTCTTTCCATGGTTAAAACCAAAGTGCGGATCTGGTCCCGACTCCCACTTGGGATCTGGGGCCGCATAAATTTAATTAAAATGGTCTTACTCCCTAAGATACTATATGTTCTGTGGCATACCCCAGTATACTTACCTTTGAAACACTTTAAACTGCTCGAGGCCATACTCAAGCCCTTTGTGTGGGGAGCCAATAGACACAAATTAGCATGGCAAACTCTCAAGAACCCGACCGATCTTGGTGGCACGGCCCTCCCTGACTTCAATTTATACTACATTGCATCACAGTTGTCACAGATGTTTCATCTGGACAAGACGGACAGTGAGAGATTCCTCACCCTCTTATGTCCAAAGTGGGCACAATACACCAGGGACTCGATATATGCAATCGCATCGGGCTCGGGAGGGGCGGAGCCAGGGACAAATAGGCATACCATGCTATATCATTACAGGAAAATATGGGACTTAGCTTCTTCCAAACTCAGTACTCCACACTACAATGACTACACACCACTTTGGCATAACATGAATCTCCCTGAGCTCGCCAAAATACAGAATACGAGTACGTGGTCCACACAGGGGGTGTTCTACCTTCATCACCTCTTGGACAAGGGAAGTCTAAAAACCTTTGATTCCCTTAGAGAAGAATTTACACTTCAAAACCGAATGTTTTTTAGATTTTTGCAACTTCGCCACGCGACACAATCGCAATTCCCTGACTCCGTCCCACACCCCACGCCCAATGTAATTATGGCCGTAATTAAGAGCACAGATTCGCACAAACTGATTTCAGCATTTTACAATATGCTTACCACCCCCATTTCCACCAAAATAGCGTACGATCTGAAGCCCAGATGGGAGCGGGAGGTTGGGCCAATAGAAGACGAGGAGTGGGGCGGGGCGCTGGAGTCCTGTAAAGCAGTGTCTCCCAAGCTGTCCGATCGACTTACGCAACTTTATGTCTTACATAGAGCGTACCTCACACCCCTCAGAGTGGCAAGATACAAACGCACCCATTCCACCACATGTTTGATGTGTGGACAAGAAACGGGCACTTTCTTCCACCTTATCTGGACATGCCCTAAGATACAGGGTTTGTGGAAACAAATTGTAACATTTCTACACGACGAGATGGGCTCACCCCTAGCATTAGACCCCAAACAATGCCTTCTGGGAATGTTACCAGACTCAATAGATAAATACACTAAAACATTTCTTCATGAGACACTGTTTTCAGCCAGAAAAATCATTGCTAAAAAATGGATGAGACAAGCGCCTCCCAAAATAGTAGAATGGAAAATAGAAGTGAATAATACCCTGCCATACAAGAAATGCATATATATCAACAGGGGCTGCCCCAATAAATACAATAGGATATGGGACCGCTGGCTTCAAGAGTCGAGTACTTGTACATAACAATACCATATTAGTTAGACATGAGGGATCAGACATATGTTATTCTAGGTAGTAATTGGATGTACAATGTATTCGTATAGAGCACGCTCACATGACAATGATGATGAATATTTTGCTTTGCCTACCTCAAATATGACTCTCAATGTATCCGTTACCAAATGTATATGTAAAGTATGCTTCACATGTATGCACCCTTTGATCAATAAAAACCTGTGTTTAACGTTAAAAAAAAAAAATAATCTTACCAGTATGTGTTAATGTTTTAGGAGTCCTGTTTCTATGCCTAATTTGTAATTTTATATATCTGGGGGGCAACGCTGTATCCTGGCCTAGGCCAACAAGGCCCAGGCCTAGGGCAGCACTTTCAGGGGGGCAGCACGGAAAGTGTCCCCACCGGCTTGTGCTACACTGTTAGTGTAACACAAGCTGCGTCTAATTTTGACTGTCCTATCATCCTGGACCACAAACCTTTCTCACTGTGCTATATGTTTTCTCCTGCACTATTGGCATGGCTATATATTCTTAGTCCTCTCCATAAAATTATCAGAAATGTGTGCTTAAAGTAGAACTATAGGCAACACTTTTTTTTTCAATTTTGGATAGAGTAAGGGAGGGTTATAGCCCCTGTCAGTTTATTTTTTACCATCCCTGTCCCATTGCAGAGATTTCCCTTCCCTTCCTGCCCCATAGTCAAACAGGAAGTGAGAGGAAATCTATGAAAATTAAGGGGATCCATTGCCCCCCCCCAGGCCCTAAGAACTAGTGTCCCCACTAGAAAACTTCAGGGTGGGTCTTAAATAGAAAGGGGTATGGCCTTGACAGGAAGGGGTGGGCCATATTTAAATTAGGGGGTGCACAAGTTTAGTCAGGCCTAGGGCAGCACAAAACCTAAATACACTACTGCTGGGGGGAGAGGAATGGGTAGATATGTGCTTATTACATACCCATGCTCTGCTTCTCTTTCTATGAAGTATTAAACCTATGAGTTGGCTCAAGAATGACTGAGTGATTGCACTGAGCCACCAAGAACTCAATGACAAATCTACAAATTGGTATATACAGTATAACGGATAAGTTCACTTTAAAGAAAATAATATTATAATAATAGATGCACATTATTTGCAGGTTAAAAAAAAAGTGTATTTCTTTTTTTTTTCTTAGGAACCTGTAAAGCATTGCACCGGTGATCAGCAGGTCAAGGGTGCAATGTTAGGCTCCTGCAGACACTCGGTACAGCTGTCTGCCCATACCTCCCATACAGGCAGTTACTGAAGTAGGGGAAGAGAGCCAATGAAATACGAGAGCGCTCACCTATGCCATCACAGTTCAATTTAAACTAAAAGCCTCCTGCCGCGGTGGAAGATGATACTTGTGATTTGTTCATTCACAGAATTCTGCGATTGAATGATGCAGCTGTGTGGGTCATGGCTGTTTTTTTAATTGTAACAGCGGGTTTGGGATGAGGATCCCTGCCTGCTGTCACAAAGGGGGATGGGGGGGGGTTTGTGGAGGCCACTGATTAAGTACATATTACACCCTAAATATGGGTGTAACATGCAGGGGAGGGCTGGCGGCCTTAGGCCTGGGGGGTAAGTCCAGTCAAGTGGCCCATTGAATCACCGAATCAGCTCACCATCCATGGCCCACTTGGTTTTTCAATGCAGCCTCACCAGTGCCCATCGGTGCAGCCTGATCACTGGGGCAGATTACATGGGGTGTATGGGGGGGAGATGGGGGTTCAGCTAGCGCCCAGCCCTGCAGCCCTGCATCCTGACTCCCTGGCATGCCCTGCCTCTGTCTGCTTCCAAGAATCCGGTCCCAGGGAGTTGTAGTTTCCTCTGCGCTGCTGTGTTTTCCACCCACCAGAAGCTTGAGTGCGGACTACAACTCCTGGAATGCAACAGCTAGTGGTCGGCCGCCATGGCCATGCCCCCGGCCCGACTTCCTAGACCATAATAAAAAAGAAAATGGTAGCGGGCAGCGGCTGCCGGCCATTTTGAACATAAGTTAGGGTGGCCTGGGAGGCAATTGCCACCCTGCCCCCTGGCCCAGCCCTCCCCTGGTAACATGTAACATGTTACTAAAGGTGAACATATCTTTTATTACAATAAAAAGGTATAGAAATCAGTATACAGTATGTGCTCACTGAAAATACATTTTATTTTCCATTTAAGAAACTGTGCTACTCATGAAATCTGTGCCATCTTTGTCGTTTCTCTATCATCAGTTCCGTTACTGACATCAGATGTGGTTATTGTACATGGGTAAAGTTAAAATTATCATGAAATGAAAAAAAAAAATCGAATGTTCATAAAATGCAAGCTAGTATGCTGAAAGTACAATATTTAATGTTGGACGGATCTAGGAATGCACGTCTTAGAAGCTAGTTTACTAGAAAGCCTGCATTCTACAGGTTACCAACAAACCCTTAACTCCTCATGGGATTCTCAGAGCACTATGTTCTTTTTCTTTTATACAGTGTAAGATTATCCAAATTAATCTGAAAATATATCACGCACAAATCCAAATATATATATATATATATATATATATATATATATATATATATTGTGGTAGTGTGGTACCCCACCAGTGTATGAATACAGGATTCTCAACCAGGCAGGTTGAAAGGCTCCAGGGTATTTGCTTGTTTGGGAGGAAACTGGCTTTTCAGTTTCCTCATGATTTACTAAAGTCCACTTTGGGACCTGGAGCTTGGGGATTTCTTAGAGATCCGGGTGGGATGAAATCCCAAGTCCTGGATCCGGGTTTTGAGACTCAACTGCACACTGATTGTTCAGGTGTGTGTGGGCCTGATAGTAGAGTCAGGACCAGCATTCTGGGCTCCACCCTCCCGACAAGTGCAGGTGTGCACTGGGGAAGCCATAGAGTGCATGTGTGCACAGTGGAAGCCAGAGACCCAAGTCTGAGGATCAGAGCAGTGAGGGGCTGCTATCTAAACGGATGGTCTTTGCAAGGGAAGAGTCTGTAGGAGACAGACAAGAGCCTGAAGTGGAAGGACTGAGCAGCACTGCAGTATGTATAAGCCAGGAGGCTGAATGTCATTTTGTTGATGAAAAGGAGTGTTGAAACCCCTGCGAGGGAAACCTTTGATTTTGTTTTGAACTTCTTTTAATAAAAATGGGCAAATAAAGCCCTTAAAAAGAAGAACCAGCGAGTGGCGGTGTCCTTCAAGCTTTACCTTTAATGCTAGTCCTTCACAATATATAAATATATATATATATATATATATATATATATATATATATATATTTATATCTTTGAAGTCTCCATTTGTGAGTATCCCATAGATAGAGCAATGATAGCCTGGAATTTGACCTTCGGGCAATGGGGTCTGATTATGATGGTTCCCAGACTCTTGTGTACTGTGTTAGTTAGCGACAGAGTACTTTCCAGGTCCAGAGCAGTGGTAACTCTTTAGTAAGTACATTGTGTAGAATGAGCATAGGGAACTACTATATTTACTGGTAAAATGGACCACCACCATTACCCTCTGTTCTGTTGACTTCCACAGAAAAGGTTAACATGCTGGACAATTATGCGATGCATCACTAATTGCAGGATCATGCACGCTCTCTGTGCGCTCTGCTATACTCTGGAAGAAGAAGTCAGATTACTTCATCATAAGGAAATTTTCCTCCTGATTCTTTCCAAGTCTCATATCTCTATAGTCTTGGTAGTCGAATGGCAGTTCATCAACTGGATGGAGGGACAGATGATTCCTTGGGGTGCTTCTTCTCCGGCTGTGTATCTAAGTCCATTACTCTCATTCTTATCAGAACCACTCTTTCTCTCCCTCCAGTCTATGCTGAATTTAGTGATGTTTTTGCCAGAGAAGGGCTGACTGCTTACCTCCCCATAGGCTCTAGAACCGCAATAAATGAGCTGCTGTGTCCGCGCAATAGGATGTGGTTGCTGCATTAACTTTTTTTTTTTTTTCCTTTAGTAAGTTACTATACTAGGATAACAATGATCACCCACCCTTCTGTATCAGGACAAGAAAAACAAGCGCTCTGGAACTCTGCCCCGTTTCTGTATTCCTCAGAAGTAACTGAGAACAATGTATTGGACAACAGTCAGCACAGGCAGACAGCACAGGAAGTTATCAGCTGACAAGTTTATGAGAGAATCAACAGGTAAATTTTGAATTTTTTAAAAAGCTATAACAAAATACTCAATGGTATATTTGCAGGCCAAAATGAACCAAACAATTGTATGTATGGCCAAAACTAATACTTAAAAAGGGGGGGTTGTAAAACCCTAGCAGCAACACACTTTCATTAACCACTTCAGTAGCACACTATAGCCAAAAGATGGCTACAAAGCGATACTATAGTTCTGGAAGGGCATCCATAGATGTTGTCCCAGAACCCTGCCCCCTGCATTCCCCCTGAGACACGTATCAGGCATGCTCTGTGACGGCTGTGTCCTTAGGACACAACTGATCACAGATCAGGGTGAAAGGCCAATTACAGTGGTCCTTTACCATGTGATCAGCTGTATACAATCACAGCTAATCACATGTAAACAGACTTGCTGGTTATCGGCAGTCCTTTCCTCACGCCCTGTGTCTGTGACAGCCTGTCACAGTGCCAACCAGTGCAGCTTATCAGTGCCCATCAGTGTTGCCTATCAGTGCACATCAGTGTTGCCCATAAGTGCAGTCTCATCAATGCCCATTAGTGCAGCTTATCGGTGCCCATTAATGTTGACTCATCAGTGCCGCCTCATCAGTGCCCATCAGTGCAGCCTCATCAGCGTACATCAGTAAAGAAGAAAACATACTTATTTGCTAAATTTTAGAACAGAATAACTTTCTTTAAAAAAAAATAAAAAATTCACACCAAATATTGATTTGATTTGGATTTCTCTTCTGTTCATTTAGGCTGGGTTCACACTGGTCCGACAAACGCTCCGACATTGGGAGCTCATGTCGCATGACGTGTGAAAATCAATGTTTCCCTATGAGAGCCGTCTTAACTGGTCCGACACGAGTCGGTCCGACTTTGAAAATGCTCCCTGCACTACTTTGGTCCGACTTTGATCCTACTTCAGCCCATTGAATATCATTGAAGTCGGATCAAAGTAGGATCCTTGTCCTAACCATCCGACATTTGACATCCGACATGGTGATTACAGCAGCAGTAAAAGGAATTTATCTCACCCTGGGATTGTTTTGATTGGTCAAAGGACAAGTCAGACTAGCACAAAGTCGGGTCAAAGTAGTATCCTGTTCATGAAAGTCGGATGGATGTCGGACCAATGTAGGATCAATGTAGGACTGATGTCGCAGAGCAAAGTAGGATGAAAGTTGTATGACTGTAGTGTCGTACCAGTGTGAACCCAGCCTTACTTTCCATTTTATTAATTGATAAAAATAAACTACTAGCACCTCTATTTTTGAAAGCATTCTTAATTTACAGCATGTTTTACACCTGCCGAAAATTTGTGCACAAAAAACTCTGATGAACAAAATCAAACCCCTGTTTATTATTGCACGAGATATGCCGCGTACACACGATCATTTTTCTCGTCGTGAAAAATGACATTTTTTGTTTTCAACAAGAAAAACGACCGTGTGTGGTCTTTTTGTCATTTTTCACGACGTGAAAAACGGCATTAAAAACGACGAGAAAAATTAGAACATGTTCTAATTTTTCTCGTCGTTTTTCCTGACATTTCTTCCGCGGCAGTGTTTCCCATAGGGAAACACTGCCGCGGAGCCCATAGACGATCGTTTTTCTCGTCATTTTAAAAAATGACGAGAAAAATGACCATGTGTGGGGAACAAGCTGTTCCCTCATTTAAAATGTCATTATTCACGGCGGTTTTTTAACCGCCGTGAATAATGATCGTGTGTACGCGGCAATAGTGTTCCCCCTAGTGTATATTATAAGACACTAAAATTCAGCACAAAGAGAGTTTATGAGCTTCATCAGGAAAGGCTCTTCATATGTTTTGCCTAGTGAATGTGGGACTAAAGAAAATTTGGCTAAAACATGTGGGACTTGCTAGTTCTTGGGTCTTGAGTCCTCATTTAAAACACTTTATCATTTTATTTATTTATTTATTGTTATTATTCTTATTCTGTATAACCTGTCTAGATAATTTACACAAATACAGTTTACCTACAGAATTTTTATATTATACAAATGCTACACCAATATGTTTACACGTCTGTACAGGTCCTTCTCAAAAAATTTGCATATTGTGATAAAGTTCATTATTTTCTGTAATGTACTGATAAACATTAGACTTTCATATATTTTAGATTCATTACACACAACTGAAGTAGTTCAAGCCTTTTCTTGTTTTAATATTGATGATTTTGGCATACAGCTCATGACAACCCAAAATTCCTATCTCAAAAAATTAGCATATCATGAAAAGGTTCTCTAAACGAGCTATTAACCTAATCATCTGAATCAACTAATTAACTCTAAACACCTGCAAAAGATTCCTGAGGCTTTTAAAAACTCCCAGCCTGGTTCATTACTCAAAACCGCAATCATGGGTAAGACTGCCGACCTGACTGCTGTCCAGAAGGCCATCATTGACACCCTCAAGCAAGAGGGTAAGACACAGAAAGAAATTTCTGAACGAATAGGCTGTTCCCAGAGTGCTGTATCAAGGCACCTCAGTGGGAAGTCTGTGGGAAGGAAAAAGTGTGGCAGAAAACGCTGCACAACGAGAAGAGGTGACCGGACCCTGAAGAAGATTGTGGAGAAGGACCGATTCCAGACCTTGGAGGACCTGCGGAAGCAGTGGACTGAGTCTGGAGTAGAAACATCCAGAGCCACTGTGAACAGGCGTGTGCAGGAAATGGGCTACAGGTGCCGCATTCCCCAGATCAAGCCACTTTTGAACCAGAAACAGCGGCAGAAGCGCCTGACCTGGGCTACAGAGAAGCAGCACTGGACTGTTGCTCAGTGGTCCAAAGTACTTTTTTCGGATGAAAGCAAATTTTGCATGTCATTCGGAAATCAAGGTGCCAGAGTCTGGAGGAAGACTGGGGAGAGGGAAATGCCAAAATGCCTGAAGTCTAGTGTCAAGTACCCACAGTCAGTGATGGTCTGGGGTGCCATGTCAGCTGCTGGTGTTGGTCCACTGTGTTTTATCAAGGGCAGGGTCAATGCAGCTAGCTATCAGGAGATTTTGGAGCACTTCATGCTTCCATCTGCTGAAAAGCTTTATGGAGATGAAGATTTCATTTTTCAGCACGACCTGGCACCTGCTCACAGTGCCAAAACCACTGGTAAATGGTTTACTGACCATGGTATTACTGTGCTCAATTGGCCTGCCAACTCTCCTGACCTGAACCCCATAGAGAATCTGTGGGATATTGGGAAGAGAAAGTTGAGAGACGCAAGACCCAACACTCTGGATGAGCTTAAGGCCGCTATCGAAGCATCCTGGGCCTCCATAACACCTCAGCAGTGCCACAGGCTGGTTGCCTCCATGCCACGCCGCATTGAAGCAGTCATTTCTGCAAAAGGATTCCCGACCAAGTATTGAGTGCATAACTGAACATAATTATTTGAAGGTTGACTTTTTTTGTATTAAAAACACTTTTCTTTTATTGGTCGGATGAAATATGCTAATTTTTTGAGATAGGATTTTTGGGTTTTCATGAGCTGTATGCCAAAATCATCAATATTAAAACAAGAAAAGGCTTGAACTACTTCAGTTGTGTGTAATAAATCTAAAATATATGAAAGTCTAATGTTTATCAGTACATTACAGAAAATAATGAACTTTATCACAATATGCTAATTTTTTGAGAAGGACCTGTATAGTTGGTCATCCATTAACACAAATTAGGCATACAAGCGGTCCCCGGGTTGCAAACAAGATAGGGACTGTTGGCTTGTTCGTAAGTTGAATCTGTTTGTAAGTCGGAACTGTTAAATTTTTTAAGTGTAACTCCAGCCAAATAAACTATTTTTAAGCTTTTTGGATAGAATAGGGAAGGGTTATCACCCCTGTAATGTTTGTTTTGCTGTCTGTGCCCCTGTACAGAAGATTTCACCTCACTTTCTGTCCCAATGACAAATGGATTTTGAAAATTTGGGGTTATTAGGGAAACAAGGATTGGTGGTAAAACATCAGTGGAGACACCTTTTTCCCATGTTAACTCTTATGCCTCGTACACACGACCGGTTTTCCCGGCAGGAAAAAAAATTACGCTTTTCCAGACGGGATTCCTCTCAAGCCTGCCTTGCATACACACGGGCACACAAAAGAGCGCTGAACTTTTGACTGGCAAGAACATGGTGACGTCAAAGACTACGACGAGCCGGCAAAATGACGTTCTATGCTTCCGCGCATGCGTCGAATTGTTTACGAGCATGCGCAGGTTTTTTCCCCTCGGGAGAGCATACACACAACGGTTTTCACGACGGGAAAAAGACCAAGTTCTCTTTTTTTCCCGCAGTTTTCTCATCGGGAAAACTGCGATGGAGCAGACACACGACCGGTTTTCCCGGCCAAAATCTGTCATGCCAGTTTTCCCGATGGGAAAACCGGTCGTGTGTACGAGGCATTACAGGAGAGAATTTCCCTTCCTAGGGGTAGATTTCCTCTCACTTCCTGTTGTCTCCCTCCGTTTGTAAGTAGGAGTTGCTTGTAAGTCAGGTGTTTGTAAGTAGGGGTGCCTGTATTCAGTATCACGTCTAAAAAACAGATAAAGAAAGTCAACGGGTAACCAATGAGCATTTACAAGTAATAGAATATGTAGTATTCACTGCAAAACCTCTACAGAGGACAGATTTTTATCCATTCTTTTTTCCACAAATGAAAAGGCAGTAATCATTTCATTGCACGTGGACTGTAGACTGAATAGATTGTAGTCTAACAAATGCAATAAAATACCCACATTTTTGATAAAATGTAAAATACAAGGTTGCACCGAGTAAATAGATACCCAACATGTCAAACAATAAATTTGAGTGGGCCCGTGAAATGGCGACAAACTTCAGTACCCTATATGTTCGACAGACGAAGCTTCAAAAGCCCCCTATAGGTATCAGTTTAGTGTTATGGAGGAGGTCTTGTGCTAGAATATTGCTCTGACGGTGTGTGCGGCCATATGTAACATGTATATCGCAATTGATGTTTTCATGCATAGGCACCCCAGACGCATGCATTTACATTTGTATGTGTGTATATGTTGGGGTTGGCTCAAAACATTTTGGGGGGGATTTTATGTGTTTCGGGTGTAACTTAATTTTTTGCAAAAAAAACATGTTCCCTATGTGATGAAAAAAAAAGTCAAGTAAAAAAAAAGTTTTTAGGTTTTTAGGTGACATGTTCTCTTTAATGAACCCTTTCCTCTGAGCTCCACTTAATGTTTTGCAATGCAGATCACATTGCAAAACGTGATCCGGCTAAGCGAGCCAAGGACACGGAGAGGCTGACCTGGAAGTGATGTCACAGACATCGCTTTCCGGGTCACAACAAGAAGGGAAGGAGAGCTGACCGGATTGCGTGTGAACCCCCCCCCCCCGCGCTGTAAAGTTCGTACCACATACAGACATTGTCAAAATGTAAAATCATATATTCATTTCCATATTTTATTTTAATTATTTGTAGCCTACTCCTGGTAATCTGAACAAACTTGAAGTTTGTAAACTTACTTTGTGAAAATCCCCCAACATTTACTTCCATGAATTCTGTGACACGTATTCACTATGTCCCATGAGAAAGCACGGCTGTGTCACACATTTCACAGAACCTGCTTTCGGAACTACAGAGTTGCTGAGATGAGGAATTTCAGACAGAAGAGTCAGTCCTGGAATCACAGCTTGCAGGCAGCAATGTACCATGGGAAATGTAGTCCATGTACCATGGGAAATGTAGTCCTTAGAAATTGTAAATAAACAGCAAAAAAAGCGGAAAAGCATGCAGGGAGTCAAGGGAGTTGTGGAAAAGATGGCCAGCAGACAGATAGCACTCACAGCATGAAGCAAGCTCTTACAGGACTGCCAAAAATAACTATTGTTTGTATTGCTATTACAATGGTGATGTTATAAACTGAGAGTGTTATATTCTGTGACTATATACTGTATATGTGTAGCGGTGCCCCTGTGTCGCGGCGTGTAAGCGCCACACATCACCCTGCTTGGTCAGAAATCCATTTCAGGCATACTTTCTCCAGTCAATGAACAGTCTTTTACTTGTTTTTGTTGTTTTTATTAGGGGATTAAATTTGGATGGGGAAAAGGGGTCATGGGATGCCTAGATAATGAATCTTGATGAACTGAGCAATCGTTTTGAATCTCTATTGGCAGTCTCTAAAGCTCCACACTCCTCCAGCACACTACTTGAGATCGCTTGCTTTCTCTACTATACAATCCTAGATTCCGGTTACCATTAAACACATGGTTAGGCCTCACTCTGAATAAGTCCCAACAGTTGAATAAAAGCCTTTCGCTGGCAGGGTTCTGCAGTCCCCTTTGGTGTAGCAACGAATAGCAATGAAAAAGAACATTTGTGCTAACTGAAACTTGGTGGACTAATGCTCCCAGAAAGTCCTGTGCAAATCCTGCCAACCCTCCTGGCTGCAGGAACTTGACTTCAACAACACCACAGTTTTTCCCTCTGGCTTCACATCCAATCCTGGCATGTCTCTCCCAGAGCTTCTCAATGTGCGTCTCATTTACTGACCCCAGCATGGATCCCTCCAGAATGACTTGCCCGGCAGTGCTCCCAACTGTCCTCCTCCTGCTCCTGTTCCAGGATACCTCTCAATGACCGTGTAGAGAGAGGCTCCCTCCCAGCTCCTGAGCTCCAGACCCGAGTTCACCCCCCCCCCTAGAAAGGGGGTTCCCTCAAGGGCCACTACAGTCTAACACTCCATCATTAAGTTTTTCCACCCGACAACTCCCCCCACAACACGCTGACCATGGGTATATATAGGAGGTTTGCTACCTGCCAATCCAAGTTGGGGTTTGGTAAGGCCTCCCAAATACACCCTATTTCACTCCAGCACTCTGCCCTGCCTCTTTTCCAGAACCTTTGGTAAACAGAGGAGGTGCCAGAGAGATAAAGTACATGTCATTCACCTGCTGCTACACTAAACCACTCCCTAGCCCCCAATTCAAAAATAAACAGGCCTAGCTCACAGCTAGGCCTGCCCAAATTTACCTGCACTGGCTGTAAAAACACAAACACTACTCTAGCACCTACCTACCTAAGGTAGAGGGTGATACATATGTGTCTGTGTATATATAGATAGATAGATAGATAGATAGATAGATAGATAGATAGATAGATAGATAGATAGATAGATAGATAGATAGATAGATAGATAGATAGATAGATAGATAGATAGATATAGATATTAAACTATATACAGCCAGGCAACTACCATTTCAGAATAGTTCAGCGTTTGTAACATTTCTCTCTGTACAGGTGTCCTTGCAGAAGCTCAAAGGCTATGGAGATGGGCATCAGTTTGATGGTAATGGGCCATCATCGAAGAATTTGTGGAATACCTTACAGAGGTCAAAGTGTGCACGAAAAACAACCCTCTAATCTAGCTAGAAGTTGGGGGCGCTGGAACAGAGGTGGTTCAACCGCCTGGCCAGCTTTAACTATAAGATACACTATAAAGCTTGGAAGTTCAACAGGCACATGGATGCCCTCTCCCTCTACTTGGTGGAAAGCCCAGGTAAGGACCTGGACCAGAGTCGAGAGGATCTTTAGGTGGCATTAGTATTGCCTGCAGTGGCCTCTTCCCACACCCTCCAGGAGCAGCAGCTAGACTCCCAGGCAGGGACAGCTGAGATTCACACACTTGCGGAGTGGGCCCTAATCTAACAGAAGGACCCTGATCTTGTACAGCTCCTCCTTTCCCAGCACATTAGACCATCTTTCCAGGACTGTCAGAAGCTACCAGACACAGTGAGAGCACTCCTGAGTCAGTGGGACCGGCTCGAGTCCCGGAGCAATGTCCTATACCGGCAGACCCACATCCCCACCAAACAGAGGGACATTTTACAAATTGTGGTCCCTCAGTCTCACATTCTGAAAGTTTGTCACGTGATACACGCCTCTGGAGGACATTTCCGAGTGGATCGTACCAAGGCCCTCGTCAGGAGATATTTATTTTGTCCACGACTGGTGAAATGGTTGCAACAAGCTTGCAAAAAGTGTGCAGCTTGCACCATACACAAAGCCCCCCTATGACAAATGCTACTGTATTGCCGTAATTCTGTTTCATGCATTGTCATGCCTTCAGCAAAGTGTTCCTTATATGCCTTTTGTTTAACTGCTGAATATGCTAATTGTTTGTAAATACATTGTAATATCGCCATCTAGTGGCTCTTTTGCACATTTAGCATCTGTTAATATTTCACCAGAAGGAAGATAGAGATTGTTGTTTATAAGCCACCGTAGCTTCCCATAATTCCACGGGACTATACCATGAGGCTTGAGAGACACTCCCACAGTATCCATCTTCCCTTCTTCATACATGCATCTGCTCCAGAGCAATCCGCACCTCTTCAGCTGCAATTCTATGTCAGCCCTACGGAATCTACATGCATGCATCTTCTCACATGGGAGGTGCCTGGGAGCATATGATTGGTATAGCTCGAAGAATCCTAGATTCAATGTTTCTACAATTGGGAACTTCAAAACTCACACATGAGACTCAGACAACTTTCATGGCTGAAGTATCAGCTATAATGAATGCCAGACCTTTGACATCTATACCCAATGACCCTGAAGATCCTTTCTTGCTTACACCTTCCACTTTGCTCACTCAGAAAGTTGAGGTGATCACAGCTCCTTCAGTCAATCTGGACCCAAAGGACTTATACAGATGTCAATGGAAAAGAGTACAAGTCTTAGCTGACACTTTTTGGAACAAGTGGAAGAAACAATACTTGTCTAATCTACAGACCAGGAACAAATGGCAAGACAGCAAGCCCAACTTAGAGCCTGGTGCCATTGTTCTCATGAAAGACTCTCAATCAAGGAGAAATGAGTGGCCTTTGGGTTTAATAACCCAAGTGTTTCCCAGTGAAGATGGAAACGTCAGGAAAGTTGAACTCAAAGTCATTAGGCAAGGCCAGCCTAAACTTTTCCTCAGACCTGTTTCTGAACGTATTTTGTTACTCTCCTCCGGAGTGCCATGATATGTGGTATCTGTGGGAAACCAGACGGGGAGTGTCATGCCTTCAGCAAAGTGTTCCTTATATGCCTTTTGTTTAACTGCTGAATATGCTAATTGTTTGTAAATACATTGTAATATCGCCATCTAGTGGCTCTTTTGCACATTTAGCATCTGTTAATATTTCACCAGAAGGTAGATAGAGATTGTTGCTTATAAGCCACCGTAGCTTCCCATAATTCCACGGGACTATACCATGAGGCTTAAGAGACACTCCCACAGTATCCAACTTCCCTTCTTCATACATGCATCTGCTCCGGAGCAATCCGCACCTCTTCAGCTGCAATTCTATGTCAGCCCCACGGAAACATCGCTGGTATGAATATTATCCCTTCCCCTAGCTAGACTAGCGTGTTAGGACTGTATTTTGCATATTTTGTATACTCATTGTATGTCATTTCTTTTGCTTCTAGTTTTATCCTACCTTCCCTGCAATAAAAGTTGAAAAGAAGGACCTTGCGCCTGCCTCAATGAATTGTTAAGGGAGTAGAGTTAGCTGTCTGTCTAATTATACCTCATCCACATATAGTGAGGGCAGAACATGCATGTAGCACACCCCCGTAGGAGCTGCTGGTTTAATTTTGGGCCTTGCACGTTACCTCACTGTTTGTTGTCTAGGGGATGAGAGTCTATAGAAAGTTCAATGTCCACACAAGTTATGAATCCTTTTCGGCAGGTTTTATTTCCAAACAACTTGCATAGGTAGAGGGATGGAGGGTTAGGGGAAGGTTCAGGCACATGATGCAGATCACTGGGGAAACTTCTAAGTTTCAAAAGTCACACTCACCACTCTCCATCAAGTGGGTATTGCTCACCCAGATAGGCCTCTCTCACTTTACCTAGCAGTCGGAATGATGCACGAACAAATAAGAAATAACAGTCCCTGCCACAGACCTTTAGAACGATTACGTTGAACTGTTCAATGATCCTCTGCCACAGGATTTTAGTACCCAGATATCCAGCCTTACAGTTTAAGAGCCTTTTAAGCCAACCCGGCAGACTGTAAGGTAACTTTAGTTACGGTGCATCCTCCAATAGGGTCACCAGGCCTTCCTCAAGATACCAGCCTTCCGCTTGGTCCTCTCCAGGTTTCCTCCATTGAATGGCTTCCTCCCGCAGGACAGAAAGCACAGGATCACCTTCAAAGTGTAGGCCCCAGTCAGAACAACTGGGCCTACCTGGCATAGATGCAGCCTCGGGCCAGAGTGGCTCAGAGGCTGAAATCCCAGTAACACATACCTCGAGCCAGGAGGGCCACGAGGCGAAGAGAGCCCAGAGAAATGGCGTCTGCACCTTAAGTACCCTTCCCCATCATGCTCAGCGGGGAGACCACTCCCACTGAGCTGTTCCCGGGGAAAGACACCCAATACACTCTGGCCTGCTTGTGTTCCAACATTGGCCTGGGGTAGTAACGCCACCTACAGGCAAACAGTGGGAAGTTCTTCCAAACACAGCCATAGCTGGAACAGAGGCTAATTTAACCTTCATCATTACAAAGTCTGAGCTAATTACCAGCTCAGACACCCACTAAATTTAACATAGCACCTGATCATCAGGAGCAGGGCGCTACATGCAGTTATGTGTTGTCCTTTACTGTGTTTTCATGCCGAGAACAGCATCTGCCAAAGGGGGGGGGGGGAGTGTAGGCAGGTGCAGTCTGTATTTCCCACTGTAGGTGGCGCTCGACTGAAGCAGCAATGCAAAAGGCAAAGGAGGTTGTCAGGAACGTGATTCTATGACTTCCTGTGTTCACTAGGGAGACAGCTATTCAATAGGATACCTTTAGGCATGTTGCCCTACAATTAAGTTTTTGTTTTAGCAAGATAATTAGCCTGCTCAGGCTGGGAATGGATTAACTGTGTTTGCACTCCTTTACCAGGCTTTCCTTGTGCATATTTAAAGGAGGGAAAGGCTGTATCCCAGAGAGAGCTGCCTGCATGGGAAGTTGTCCAAGCCTAAAGATCTTATCTCCAAAGAAAGCCACCACCACACATGGGATACTAAGAAGGGGCTGCTGCGCCATGTAGTCCCACAGAGCATCTGCCAGGTTGTTGGAGGACACCAATCATAGACTTATACCCTTTTAAGGTACGACTGGTAGTAATTTATGGAAGAAATGGCATTTCAGTTGTTTGTTTATGAAGACAAGAAGAGTTTCAGTAAAAGCTTTTAAAATGCTCTTAGCCTGGTTTGAAGTTATTCATGAAGTGCATGGTAGCATATGGCGTATCAAAAGAATATGACCTGCAGTGGTGGCCTGTCCACGAGCGCCACCCCCCCCCGATCCATGAGTCTGGCCACATGGATTCCAATGGGGGGTTGAAGCGCAGTGCTCTGGGCACAGAGCACTGCGCTCCAACCCCACCCAGCTGTGTGACAATAGTGAATTAAGAGGAGTGCTCCATATCATATCTGGCTATAATACGTCTGATCCCTCAGTGCCAAGGCCTCTGCACTTCTGAAAGTAAGCGGCCATTTGGCCTGTGTTTTTACTCTGTTTTTACAAATAAATCGCGGAAATTCACTATTGAAGTAAACCTTTCTGTTGGAGTCTATCCCTTGGCTTGTCCCTCCAGGTACCAGTACAGACCTCAGGCCAAAACTGTACCAAAGCCCCACCTGACCTTTTCTTAAAACAAGAGGTCATGGTGGTCTGGTAAGTAGGCTCTTTCCACTATTTCCCACTGGGTGTCGCCAGCTCGTTATTGTTTCAGCGGTGATGGTGTCTAATACCAAAGAAATCATTCAATGCATGGACATTTAATTGATCGATTACTGCTGCAATTTTGGATCTGTTGGCACCTTCTTGTTAATTGTTGTGTTAGCACACAAGCACTTGCACTTTAGAATATTACTGTAATGTTGTCATTTTATACAGTTCATTTATTGCTTTCCTAGGCACTTAATTATTATTACACTACAGCACTTTATTTATTAGCGCCCCCTTACCATCATACACCCCCCACAATAGTGAATTAATATTTGCTATTCTCACACTGATCCTCCTCCCGGCCAATCAGGAAGCGGGTCCTGAGACTCGTCATCTAATTGGCTGAGAGGACAGGTGATCCTATTGGACGTCTAGGTGGAGGAGGAAGGAGACACATGGCGGAAGCCTCCGTGATGCAGAGGAGGAGGAAACGCCCTCCCGCCCGTCACCCATATGAGCACTGCCCTCCCGGAAACTAGATGGGTTTGTGCCCCCCTCCCCCAAAAAATAAACACCAACCGCCACAAATGGCCTGTAGAGCACATATGGGGTGTAAAGTAAGGGCACTGCGAAAGGTTAATGCAGCAGAGTTGGAATCGAAGACCAGTTGCCATAGGTAACCATGAACTATAGGTATATGAAGGTATAGCAGCCAGTCAGAAAGCGTGGAACCTGGCGTGGGGGTCGGTGTTCTGATTCCCTTCTTAGCAGTCAGTTCCCCACCAAAAGACTGAACCCACTGTACTAAGACCCCTTGTACCTAGCCAGTACAGGAGAAAGAAGGAGTTAAGTAAATGCATGAGGTCTGCGATTAGTGCTGGGGGGGACCCCATTCTGTCACTGTTAGAGAGGTGGCAGGGGTACGCTGGACTGGTGGAGAGGGCACAGGCTCATCAGTGTCCCTCCTAAATGCAACTAAACTGAGGAAGGTGTGTAGTACTACAGCACAACATGTTTTATAGAGGGACTCTGTATATTCAACCACCACACACAGTGTACGGCCAACATAATGTTTGACTTTCACCTGAACGCAGCCCCGCCTGGTCCCAGGCATTTATAAGCATGTGCACAAGTAAGGTACCCCCCCCCACACACACACACACACATGCAGGGGAAGTAGGCACCACCCACATGCTGGTGCCCCACATGACCTCAGTGGCCAAGTTGGATCAGGGTAGAGTCTATTTAAGACTCTGGCTCCCAGATACAGGGAGAGCGCATAGCGGCAGGGAAAGGTTCCTGAGGAGTAAGGGAAGTGCAGGGACTACTCTATCTCCTCATAGGAAGCCTTCTGTATGTGTATGAACCAGCCAGGCCGCATTCCCGCTCCTTACTGCAGAAGCTGTCTGCAACAAATTGGGAGGTCAAAAATGTCTTCCTTCTGCAGCATGAGCACTCAGAAACCATGGCAGTGAGAAAGTTTCAGACATCAGAAGACATCATTACTGAAACATGAGTTTTAGGAAGAGCTTCATTTTAATTGCTGTATATCACCATGATAGGAAATGAAAATACTTTGCTTGATGCCACATTCAATAAAAACCATGGTGTTGGAATTGGTAACAATAATAGTTCAGGTTCCAGAATTATGAAGAGCAGATTGTTGAGATGAAGCCAGAGAACTGGTACCCTGGGAGACAGAACAACATACAAACTGTTCAATTGCTTTTGATATCCTCCTGTCCATTTAGTGCTCTATATTCAGACTAGTAACAGTTTTCCAGCATGTTCTTTGGCATTAGTTTGAGGACTTAGTAATAGCAAGCTTGTAGATGTTAGATAACATCTTTACATGAAGGATAAATGTAATACTTAAAGCACTTTCCATGAGCCTGTTATTTAACGCATGACAACCAAACATATAATATCCTTTTCTCCCATTTTCTGACTACTGTGAAACTTGTCAGTGTTTTTGGTTTCAATAAAAAAAAAAACTGATAAAAGGTTCCATTAAAATATTTAGATTGATACTTTTAGCACTAATATTAAATAGAGATAAGAGCTATGATGATGTGAAAAGTAAAGCCATATTATATAAACTATAAACGTTATATGTGTATAGTGTTCCCTGTCACGTTAAAGCTAATCTCTGAGATAAGCAAATATCATCCAAATACAAGAAGCCTGTGTATTCTTCCTTGTATTTTTGTGTGCTTTTGTGTATTTCTTCCAGATCTGTGCAATAATCCAGTGTAAAATTTGTGCAGTCACTGCTGCTCTCTCCCCCTTGTGTCGGGTGACTGGTATTGTCTCCACGCCCTCCTGCAGTGGGCTCCTTCAACAGCTCTGCTGCCTACACAAGCTGTGTATAGGATAGTGATAGTATAATTCTTACTTTTTTACCCTGTTCCAAATTATTATGCAAATTCTATTGGCCTGGTTCACACTGGGGCAACAAACGCTCCGACATTGGGAGCTCATGTCGCATGACGTGTGAAAATCAATGTTTCCCTATGGAAGCCGTCCTAACTGGTCCGACACATGTCGGTCCGACTTTGAAAATGCTCCCTGTACTACTTCGGTCCGACTTTGATCCGACTTCAGCCCATTGACTATCATTGAAGTCGGATCAAAGTCGTACCGCAGTCTTGCATGATCCGACTTTGGCATGCGACTTGTGCTCTGCTGCTCTTGAGGGGGAACTCCAGGCCAAATTTTAAATAAAAAACCGGCGTGGGTTCCCCCTCCAGGAGCATACCAGGCCCTTGGGTCTGGTCTGGATTTGAACGGGCACCCTACGCCGAAAAACGGCGTGGGGGTCCCCCCACAATCCAAACCAGACCCTTATCCGAGCACACAACCTGGCCGGCCGCAGGGGAAAAGGGGGGACGAGAGAGCGGCCCCCCTCCCTCCTGAACCGTACCAGGCCGCATGCCCTCAACATGGGGGGTTTGGTGCTCTGGGGCAGGGGGGCGACCTGCGGCCCCCCCACCCCAGAGCACCCTGCCCCCATGTTGATGAGGACAGGGTCTGCGGGCGGGGGGCTTATCGGAATCCGGGAGCCCCCTTTAATAAAGGGGCCCCTGCATCCGGCCCCCCCACCCTATGTGAATGAGTATGGGGTACATCGTACCCCTACCCATTCACCTGGTGGAAAAAAATGCAATAAAAAAAACACACAGCTTTTTAAAGAATTTTATTGCACAGCTCCGGGGGTCTTCTTCCGACTTCGGGGGTCTCCGGTTCTTCTCCCGCTCTCCGGTTCTTTCTTCCGCCGGGCCTCCGCTAACTTCTTTTTAGCTCTTTTGCTAACAGAGGCCCGGACTTCTCCGTCTTCTCGTCCGGCTCTCCGTTGTCCTTCTGCCGGCCCCTCCACTAACTTCTTTAGCTCTCTTGCTAGTGGAGGGGCGCGGTCTTCCCGTCGCCGTCTTCTTCTCTCTTCTCCTCCTCGATGTTGACGCGTCGCTTCCTCCCGCTGTAATACTGGCTCTCCGCTCCACATTAATATAGGCTTCTTATGACGTCACAGTCACATGTTCCCATGACGTCACAGTCACATGCTCCGGGGCCATGTGCCCCGGAACATGTGACTGTGACGTCATGAGAAGCCTATATTAATGCGGAGCGGAGCGGAGAGCCAGTATTACAGCGGGAGGAAGCGACGCGTCAACATCGAGGAGGAGAAGAGGGAAGAAGGCGACGACGGGAAGACCGCGCCCCTCCACTAGCAAGAGAGCTAAAGAAGTTAGTGGAGGGGCCGGCAGAAGGACAACGGAGAGCCGGACGAGAAGACGGAGAAGTCCGGGCCTCTGTTAGCAAAAGAGCTAAAAAGAAGTTAGCGGAGGCCCGGCGGAAGAAAGAACCGGAGAGCGGGAGAAGAACCGGAGACCCCCGAAGTCGGAAGAAGACCCCCGGAGCTGTGCAATAAAATTCTTTAAAAAGCTGTGTGTTTTTTTTATTGCATTTTTTTTCCACCAGGTGAATGGGTAGGGGTACGATGTACCCCATACTCATTCACATAGGGTGGGGGGGCCGGATCCAGGGGCCCCTTTATTAAAGGGGGCTCCCAGATTCCGATAAGCCCCCCGCCCGCAGACCCCGACAACCAACGGCCAGGGTTGTCGGGAAGAGGCCCTGTCCTCATCAACATGGGGGCAGGGTGCTCTGGGGTGGGGGGGCCGCAGATCGCCCCCCTGCCCCAGAGCACCAAACCCCCCATGTTGAGGGCATGCGACCTGGTACGGTTCAGGAGGGAGGGGGGGCGCTCTCTCGTCCCCCCCTTTTCCCCTGCGGCCTGCCAGGTTGTGTGCTCGGATAAGGGTCTGGTTTGGATTGTGGGGGACCCCATGCCGCCCTTTCGGCGTAAGGGCGCCCCTTCAAATCCAGACCCAAGGGCCTGGTATGCCTCTGGAGGGGGAACCCATGCCGTTTTTTTTTTTTAAATTTTGCCTGGAGTTCCCCCTCAAGATTCATACCAAACACAGTGCCTGATATTGGCGGGGATCCAAGTCGGATCCCCGTTCATTGAAAGTCGGACATATGTCGGCTTCATGTCGCAGGGCAAAGTCGGATCCAAAGTAGGACAGATGTCGTGTCGCACTAGTGTGAACCCGGCCTCAGTGTCACAAAGATTAAATATTTTGTTTTTCAGTTTAACTCATAGATGGCATTGTGTCTCAGGGCTCTTTTGATCACTGAAAACAATCTCGGACACCTGTGATAATTAGATTGCCAGGTGAGCCCAATTAAAGGAAAAACTACTGAGGCCGGGTTCACACTGGGGCAACAAACACTCCGACATTGGGAGCTCATGCCGCATGACGTGTGAAAATCAATGTTTCCCTATGGGAGCCGTCTTAACTGGTCCGACACATGTCGGTCCGACTTTGAAAATGCTCCCTGTACTACTTTAGTCCGACTTTGATCCGACTTCAGCCCATTGACTATCATTGAAGTCGGATCAAAGTCGGACCGCAGTCTTGCATGATCCGACTTTGGCATGCGACTTGTACTCTGCTGAACTTGAGGGGGAAAGACCGGGCCCCGCTAGCAAAAGAGCTGGAAGAAGATAGCGGAGGCCCGGCAGAAGGAAGAAAGAACCGGAGAGGAGAAGAGGGAAGAAGGCGACGGAGAAAACCGGGCCCCGCTAGCAAAAGAGCTGGAAGAAGAGAGCGGGAGGCCCGGCAGAAGGAGGAAAGAACCGGAGAGCGCGGAGAAGACACTGGAGACCCCCGAAGTCGGAAGAGACCCCCGGAGTCGGAAGAAGACCCCCGGAGCTGTGCAATAAATTACTTTAAAAACCTGTGTGTTTTTTTATTGACATTTTTTTCCACCAGGTGAATGGTTAGGGGTACGATGTACCCCATACTCATTCACATAGGATGGGGGGCCAGGATCTGGGGGCCCCCTTATTAAAGGGGGGCTCCCGGATTCCGATAAGCCCCTGCCCACAGACCCCGACAACCAACGGCCAGGGTTGTCGGGAAGAGGCCCTGTCCTCATCAACATGGGGGCAGGGTGCTTTGGGGTGGGGGGGCCGCAGGTCGCCCCCCTGCCCCAAACCCCCCATGTTGAGGGCATGCGGCCTGGTACGGTTCAGGAGGGAGGAGGGGCCGCTCTCTCATCCCCCCTCTTTTCCTGCGGCATGCCAGGTTGCATGCTCGGATAAGGGTCTGGTTTGGATTTTGAGGGGGACCCCCACGCCGTTTTCTTGGCGTAGGGGTTCCCCTTAAAATCCATACCAGACCGAAGGGCCTGGTATGCTCCTGGAGGGGGAACCCATGCCGGTTTTTTATTTAAAATTTGGAGTGGAGTTCCCCCTCAAGATTCATACCAAACACAGTGCCTGGTATTGGCGGGGATCCAAGTCGGATCCCCGTTCATTGAAAGTCGGACATATGTCGGCTTCATGTCGCAGGGCAAAGTCGGATCCAAAGTAGGACGGCTGTCGTGTCACAAAAGTGTGAACCCAGCCTAAAGGAGGGTGTTCCACATTATTAAGCAGAGCACCATTTTCAAACAATATGGGGAAGAAAAAGTATCTCTCTGCTGCCGAAAAGAGTGAAATAGTTCAATGCCTTGGACGAGGTATGAAAACATTAGATATTTCACGAAAACTTAAGCGTGATCATCGCACTATTAAGAGATTTGTGGCTGATTCAGAGCACAGACGGTTTCGTGCAGATAAAGGCACATTGAGGAAGATTTCTGCCAGATCCATGCATCGGATCAAGAGAGCAGCTGCTAAAACACCATTATCTAGCGCACTCACCCCAGACTCTACCTGCTTTTCTTTACTTGGCTCCTCCGCAGGAAAGAATGAGGCACACCGCACTAGCAGCCCGTACCCTCCTGGATGGGGAGGTTGAGCGGTGTTAGTTTCTCGGGCTTGTCTGCGGCTGGTGTTAGAATCCTCCCGAGCTGATCTTGCCTCTGTATTTAGCCAGAGGCAAGTCCTTAATTCTCCCCAGTAAAGTAACTGTCCACACCAACTGAAAGTCCAACCTTTATATTTATTTCACCACGGATAACAAATAGCCTCTATGAGAGCAGACGGGTTGATACGAGACACGGGTCAGATAAGGTGGGAGGAGGTTCAGGCACAAACTCAATTTAGGTTTCTCTTACTGTTCTGCTTTCACGAACAGGCTTGGGCGCAAGGTCTCTGCCACAGACCGGGTAAATATGAAAAGTCACTGCCACTGACTTGTTGAAGTTGTTCACTGCCACTGACCGGGTGAATAGGGCCTTGCCCTATTTGGTCACTGCCACTGACCTGGTGTGCGTAGAGTCACTGCCACTATGACCTACAGAACATGCACTTCCTTCTGAAGAAACTTGGCCCTTGTTAAGGAGAAGAACCTCCCTCCGGAGAGTTACCAGAGGCCCCCACTGTCACCACGACTCTGCGCTAGGTCTTCAGAAGGGGTCACCTCCCTGGCCTCCTCGATCCTGGATACGGGTCCCCTCGCAAGGCGGCACCCTGGGAGCCCTCAAACCCCGGCGGAACCCAGTCGAAGGTGCTGAGCTCCGGGCCTCCAAAATAGTACCTCACCCCAGACTGAAGGTGTCTGGGATGGAACAGGAACTTGGCCCCCGGGCCTAGGGCACCCGGAGGCGACACACGCACCACCCAGGCTGAAGGTGCCTGGGCGCGACCCCTCTCCCGACAGGCACAGCAGGTTCCCCGCCCCGCCATCACTACTGCTGAGAGGGGACAAAAAAGGCACAGCTCTGTATCAGTGGTTCAACCCTGGCCTACGGCAACAGCGCCACCTGTAGGCCACAGGGAACAGCACACCAATACTATCTCCCAGGGAAAAAATGGTCCAAGAAGCCTGACAATTAGTGTATCTGAGCCATACTACGACTCAGATACTTCCCCTAAATATAGCACCCCGCTACACATCCGCCTCACTTTATGGACACTGGTCCCCAGTGTCTGGAACCAACCTATGCCTCTCAGGCCTGAGTCAGCATAAGCCCGATCCAGAGACAGACTACCCCAAAAAAATGTTTGTGCCAGAACCCAACACAAGAAAAAAAAAGGGAAACACAGAAAGGAAAGGAAAGAATACACATGTGTATAGAAAAAAACATTTTTGAGGTCAAATAAAATTTACACTTCCCTCCCGCTGCAATAACTAAGACCCACCCCATACTCAGCAGTCTTGCTTGGCGTTCACCTGCAGGGGAAAGAAAAACATACCTAAAATAACATTAACTGGAATGAAAAAATCCCCCCTGAGAGGAGAATCCCTTCCTTCCAATAAGTAAGCTGCATCACATCATCAGTAAGGCAATAGTTACGCAACACCGCCACCTAGTGCTAGTGCCAACGTCAGAACACTCGTCCCAAAAGAAACTTTTTTTCTTTTCTGCGGGGTAAAACTCCTTGTTCTTCTGTACTGTGGCCCTGAACTATCTACTCTCAAAGTCCTTGAATCTTTGCGGTGGGGAGAGAGGGGAGAACAACAAAAACAGCAACAGCTCGCGCTCCTCCAATGAGTAGAATCCATTTTAATTAGGGCAAAATGTTCCCGGGTTTTGTAAAAAGAGTGTACTCAAGAAAAAACAAAGAGTCTTGTCTCTCATAAGTAATAATGTGGGTCAGGCAACACCAGCGGCTTCCAATGTTTGTCAAACGTGTCTATTAGTGATGAGCCGAACACCCCCGGGTTCGGTTCGCACCAGAACCCGCGAACGGACCGAAAGTTCGCACGAACATTAGAACCCTATAAAATACAATGGATGCGAACGTTCGGATTCTAAAGTGCTAATTATAACGACTATTATCCATGTTATTGTCCTAAACAGAGTTTGGGAACCCGGGTTCTGCACCAGGGGACATGTATCAATGCAAAAAGAAGTTTTAAAAACGGACGTTTTCCGGGAGCAGTCATTTTAATGATGCATAAAGTGAAAAAAAAAAAGTCAAATATTCCTTTAAATATTGTACCTGGGGGGTGTCTAAAGTATGCCTGTGAAGTGCCACGTGTTTCCCGTGTTTAGAACTGTCCCTGCACAAAATTACATTTCTAAAGGAAAAAAAAGCCATTTAAAACTGCTTGCGGCTTTAATGTAATGTCTGGTCCCGGTAATATGGATGAAAATCTTTAAGAAAAATGGCATAGCTACCCCATCACCCCCCCCCCCCCCCCACCCCAGCCCATTACCAGCCCCTTTGGGTCTTGTATGGATATTAAGGGGAACCCTGCACACAAAATAAAAAAGGCCCTATATACTCTGAACAGCCGTATACAGGCGGTGCATACAAGACAGGGACTGGAGGTTTGTTCTTATGTAGAATCTGTTTGTAATTTTGAACAGCTACATTGTTTAAGTGTAGCTCCAGCCCAAATACCTATTTTTAAGCTTTTTGGAAAACATAGGGAAGGGTTATCACCCCTGTAACATTTGTTTTGCTGTCTGTGCCCCTGTTCAGAACATTTCACCTCACTTTGCGTCCCAATGACAACTGATTTTGAAATGTGGTGTTTTTATTGAAACAAGGATTGGTGATAAAGCATCAGTAGAGAGGAGACACCTTTCTCCCATATTAATTCTTACAGGAGAGAATTTTCCTTCCAAGGGGTAGATTTCCTCTCACTTCCTGTTGTCTTCTTCCGTTTGCAAGTAGTAGTCGTTTGTAAGTTGGATGTTTGAAAGTAGGGACCTGCCGTATATACTCTGCAGAAATTGGCCCCTTAGGTGTTGGTGTTGGCACAACACTGTAAGCACTCACAGTTACTCTTGGTGGGTGCTGGAACGCCCTGCTGTCAACTATTATATCAGGAATTGTAATAACATATAATTGTTGAACAGTGGTAGTAAAAATTGGGCCTTTGATGGTGGTGCTGGTGCCACAACACTGTAAGGCCTGACAGTTACTCTTGGTGGGCGCAGCAATGGGCCCTGCTGTGAATTATTAGATCAATAATTATAATTGCATGCCCCTGTTGAACAGGGGCTGAAAAATTGGGCCTTAGGCACTGGTGGCACAACACTGCAACCCCTCACAGATACTGTACTTGGAGCACAGCAATGAGGCCTGTTGCAAAGTATTGCATCAAAAATTGTAATTACACGCCCCTGTTAAACAGGGGCTGAAAAATTGGGCCTTAGCCACTGGTGGCGGCACCCATAAACCAAAATGATCTTCCAAGCTATCATCATTAATCGGATCATTGAGGAGGAGGAGGAGGATAGCTAGTCAACATAACAGCACAGGAACTCAGCATCAGCATCAGTCTTGAAGGGATATGACATTTTAAAATCAATTAGTCTGTTATATCAGCATCAGGTGTGTGGTAGCTGGTGGTGATCCAAGACTGGTTCATCTTGATGAAAGTCAGTCGATCAACCGAGTCGGTGGACAGGCGCACCCTGTGATCCGTGACAAATCCTCCAGCAGCACTGAATGTGCGTTCTGAAAGAACGCTGGATGCAGGACAGGCCAGTAGCTCAATTGCATACTGTGCAAGCTCTGGCCAGTGATCCATCCTCAAGACCCAGTAAGCCAGAGGATTTTCGGTGGGGAAGGTGTCCAAGTCTGACCTTGCCCCTAGGTATTCCTGCACCATGTATATCAGACGCTGGCGATGGTTGCTGGAAACGATCATACTTTGGGGCTGCGGACTAAAGAATTGTCTGAACGCATCGGTCAGGCGGCCACCTTCCCCACCGCTCCTTCTTTGACTGCCCGAAGCCTCAGCAACTCGTTGTCCAGGACCAGGAGTTTGTAACCTCCCAGTCTCTGGGAACGCGTTGCACAGACCTTTCTGCAAGGCCTCCCGGAGTTGTCTCATCCTCTGCTCCCTCTGCGACGGTAACATAAGGTCCGCAACCTTACCCTTGTACCGTGGATCAAGGAGAGTGGCCAGCCAGTAATGGTCCCTCTCCTTGATCCGAAGAATACGAGGATCCTTCCGCAGACTTTGCAGGATCAGGGAGGCCATGCAGCGTAGGTTAGCTGAGGCATTCAGTCCGGAGTCCTCTGGGTCACTAAGGACGACATGATCCGCAGCCACCTCCTCCCAGCCACGTACAAGTCCACTGGTTTTTTGGGACTTTAAATCATCCCTAAAAGACTGCTGCTGATGATGCTGAGTGCCAGCCTCCACCTCCATGCTGACACAATCCTCCTCCTCCTCCTCCTCCTCCTCCTCCTCCTCCTCCTCCTCTTCCTGTGCGATGGGTGGGACAGAAGGAACACTGTCAGGGTAAAGGGGGCCTTGAGAGGCAAGGAAGTCCTCCTCTTCCTGCCTCTGTTCTGCCTCAAGTGCCCTGTCCATTATTCCACGCAGCGTGTGCTCCAACAGGTGGACAAGAGGTACAGTGTCACTGATGCATGCACTGTCACTGCTCACCATCCTCGTGGCCTCCTCAAATGGTGCCAGGACAGTGCATGCATCCCTGATCATGCCCCACTGGCGTGGTGAAAAAAACCCGAGCTCCCCTGACCCTGTCCTGGTGCCGTAGTCGCACAGGTACTCATTGATGGCCCTCTGCTGCGTGTGCAGCCGTTGCAGCATGGCCAACGTTGAGTTCCACCTGGTGGGCATGTCACATATAAGGCGGTTCTTGGGCAGGTTCAACTCCTTTTGCAGCTCAGCCAGGCGAGCACTGGCATTATAAGATCTGCGGAAATGAACACAGACTTTCCTGGCCTGCCTCAGGACATCCTGTAAGCCCGGGTACCTGCCCAAGAACAGCTGCACCACCAGGTTAAGGACGTGAGCCATACAGGGCACATGGGTCAGTTGTCCCTGTCGGAGGGCGGAGAGGAGGTTGGTGCCATTGTCGCAAACCACCATTCCTGGCTTAAGCTGGCGTGGCGTCAACCACCTCTCGGCCTGCCCCTGCAGAGCAGACAGGACCTCTGCCCCAGTGTGGCTCCTGTCCCCCAAACACACCAGCGCAAGCACGGCATGGCATCTTTTTGCCTGCGTACTTGCGTAGCCCCTTGAACGCCTACGGAGCACCGCTGGTTCCGAGGACAAACCACAGGAAGAGGCCATGGAGGAAGAAGAAGAGGAGGGGGTGGAGGAGAGAGGTGTGTCACAACCAGTAGTAGCATTTTGGAGGCGTGGCGGTGGAACAACCTCCAACACTACTGCACCTTGTCCTGCATCTTTCCCAGCTGCCAAAAGAGTGACCCAATGGGCCGTGAAAGAAAGGTAACGTCCCTGTCCATGCCTGCTGGACCATGAGTCAGCGGTAATATGCACCTTACCGCTGACCGCCCTGTCCAGCGAGGCCAAGACATTGCCTTCCACATGCCTGTAGAGAGCCGGAATCGCCTTCCGTGAGAAAAAGTGGCGTTTGGGAACCTGCCACTGAGGAACCGCACATTGCACAAACTCACGGAAGGGGGCCGAGTCTACCAACTGAAAAGGCAGCAGTTGAAGCGCTAGCAATTTAGCCAAGCTAGCATTCAACCGCTGGGCATGTGGATGGCTGGGAGTGAACTTCTTTCGACGGTCCAGCAGCTGGGGCAGGGAAATTTGCCTGCTAGAATCGGACGTCGGTGTAATGCTAGCAGAGTGGCCGCAAGTACTGGGCTGTGACACACCTAATTCTACACCTTCATTCCTCTCAGTGCAGGTTTCAGAGAGGACTGAAGGTATAGTGGGTTTTGAGATCCCAGCTGATGCGGTGCAAGGAGAGGTCCGCTTTGTTCTTTGGTGTGGGTCTTTAAGGTAGGCTTGCCAACGAGCTGCATGGCAGGTCAACATATGTCTGATCAAGCATGTGGTGCCCAAGCGGCTGATGTTTTGGCCACGCGATATACGCTTGAGACATATGTTGCAAACAGCAGCTGTGCGATCTGATGCACTCGCCTCAAAAAAGGCCCACACCAAAGAACTTTTTGAATGACGGGCAGAGGCAGCGCCCTGCACAGGCGGAGCTCTGCGGTGTGATTCCGTCGGTGTGCTGCCCATACGCTGGCCACTCAAGGGCATCCTGCCTCGTTGGAGATGTGCCTCCTCCTCATCCTCCTCCTCCTCCTCTCTCCTATTAGGCACCCACGTGGAGTCAGTGACCTCATCATCCCCTCCCTCCTCATCACTGGAGCCAATCTGGCAGTATGCTGCAGCTGCTGGAGCATGACTGCCAGATTGGTGTCCTTCTTGAGCATCCCCTCTCTCTGCTCTTACGCTACTGCCTTCCTCTATCTGGGTATCATCATCAGATCCTTCGAAACGCTGGGCATCCTCCTGGAGCATGTACCCAACACTGTGCTCAAACAGTTCGGGGGACTCCTCAGGAGGAGGACATGGTGGGTCTAGGGAAGGATTGACTAATGAAGATAATGATACCAGAGAAGAGGACGCTTTGGCAGCTGCTTTGCCAGTACCCTGAGCCTGGGTGAGAGAGGATGAGGAGGATGAGGTGGGCTTGGTCATCCACTCTACCAAGTCTTCGGCATGATGTGGCTCAACATGTCCAGCTGCCGAAAAGAAGGACAAGCGTGTCCCATGGCCATGTGCTGATGACAATGCACCGCGTCCACGACCAGCACTGTTGCCCCCAGACACAGAGCCTGCTTGCCCTCTTTTTTTGCCTCCTGACTGTCTGCCTCTCCTTGTTTGCCTTCCAGACATTTTAATGGATGGCCTGCAGGGAGATGGGAAAAACAGCAATAAGGGCTACCTTCAGGTGTATACTGTGCAGGAGGCTTTGCAACAATGACACTGACACTGTCCCCTGCCTATCCTTCTCTGTCCCTAAACACAAGGATTTGCAATATGGTTCAGCAAGATTGGTTTAGAACAGAATAGCACACTGTCAGTTTCACTCACTGTCCTACTCTGCTCCTACAAACAAGATTTAGCACAGAATAGCACACTGACACTTTCCCTCACTGTACCTCTCTGTCCCTAAACTCAAGGATTTCAAATATGGTTCAGCAAGATTGGTTTAGAACAGAATAGCACACTGTCAGTTTCACTCACTGTCCTACTCTGTCCGTACAAACAAGATATAGCACACTGATAATTTCCACGAGTGTCCTTCTCTGTCCCTAAACTCAAGGATTTCAAATATGGTTCAGCAAGATTGGTTTAGAACAGAATAGCACACTGTCAGTTTCACTCACTGTCCTACTCTGTCCCTACAAACTAGATTTAGCACAGAATAGCACACTGAGAGTTTCCACTAGTGTACTTCTCTGTCCCTAAACTCAAGGATTTCAAATATGGTTCAGCAAGATTGGTTTAGAACAGAATAGCACACTGTCAGTTTCACTCACTGTCCTACTCTGTCCCTACAAACAAGATTTAGCACAGAATAGCACACTGATAGTTTCCACGAGTGTCCTTCTCTGTCCCTAAACTCAAGGATTTCAAATATGGTTCAGCAAGATTGGTTTAGAACAGAATAGCACACTGTCAGTTTCACTCACTGTCCTACTCTGTCCCTACAAACAAGATTTAGCACAGAATAGCACACTGATAGTTTCCACGAGTGTCCTTCTCTGTCCCTAAACTCAAGGATTTCAAATATGGTTCAGCAAGATTGGTTTAGAACAGAATAGCACACTGTCAGTTTCACTCACTGTCCTACTCTGTCCCTACAAACAAGATTTAGCACAGAATAGCACACTGACACTTTCCCTCACTGTACCTCTCTGTCCCTAAACTCAAGGATTTCAAATATGGTTCAGCAAGATTGGTTTAGAACAGAATAGCACACTGTCAGTTTCACTCACTGTCCTACTCTGTCCCTACAAACAAGATTTAGCACAGAATAGCACACTGACACTTTCCCTCACTGTACCTCTCAGTCCCTAAACTCAAGGATTTCAAATATGGTTCAGCAAGATTGGTTTAGAACAGAATAGCACACTGTCAGTTTCACTCACTGTCCTACTCTGTCCCTACAAACAAGATTTAGCACAGAATAGCACACTGACACTTTCCCTCACTGTACCTCTCTGTCCCTAAACTCAAGGATTTCAAATATGGTTCAGCAAGATTGGTTTAGAACAGAATAGCACATTGACACTTTCCCTCACTGTACCTCTCTGTCCCTACAAACAAGGTTTAGCACAGAATAACACACTGACACTCTCCCTACCAATCCTTATTTGTCCCTAAACACAAGGAATCCAGGATTAGTAAAGGAAAAAAATGACACTGTCCCTGCCTATGCTTCTCTTTCCCTGCTCCGGAACACACTACACAAGGCCGCCGCGCTGGCGGCCTTTTATAGTGTGGGGCGTGTACTAAACCCCCTCAAGAATAATTGGCCACAGGCATCCTGCCTGTGGCCAATCATTGCTCTCCTCGCTGCCGGCGCTGTGATTGGCCAAGCATGCGGGGTCACAGTGCATGCTTGGCCAATCACAGCGCCTGGATGACACTGCGATGGCGTAGTGCATTGTGGGCCGTTCGCGTCACTCGAATTTGGCGCGAACGGCCCAAATCGTTCGATCTTCGTCGAACGATCAAACAGCCGATGTTCGAGTCGAACGTATGTTCGACTCGAACACGAAGCTCATCCCTAGTGTCTATATGGTACTCAACATTGTCCTTGTCCTTCCTACAAATGAGTACCTTGTCTGCATAGATGTGCCGACCCAACATCCAGGCAGCCTTACAGTCCTTAAACCTCTGAGTGGCCGCGGGTGAACATGAGAGGTATCTCCTGGCCTGGGGTACTTTGATATGTGTCCACACAAAGTCCTCGTACCACCGGTGTCTACAGGCCTCCAGCTCGAACAAAAGTTCCTTTGGTAGGTACAGGTATTCCCACCCATACTTGCTGGCAACTCTTTGATTGAAAAGTCTCTGTAAACGGGACAGTGGTGGCATGGTAGCGCGGTCTCCCACGCCAGGCAAGACGATGGCTTCAGGGTGCCGAGGTACTTTAACTACCTCCGGACCAGTTGCAGGGGCCCGCAGTGACACCCGACTCGTCTCGGCTTTTGAAGCAGGTGCCTCCAATGATGGAGGGGCAGGCAAGGGGACAGATCCCTCCTCAGGCTCGGAAGCCACCACCCTGGATGTACTTTCCCCAATGGACATGGGTGAGTCCCTAGCACTACGGGACAAGGACAGGGGCATCTTATCCCATCCCTTTCCTTTCTCTCGGACAGTTCATCTATGGCGGTGTCATCACCCGCATCACAGATGGACTCCAGATTGGAGTTGTCATATTCCTCCGCAGGAAGGTAACTCCTGGTGAAGGACGAGTCACCCCCTCCGGTTGCTTCACAGACATGTGAATCCCCAACACCCGGGATCTTGCACAGAGTCTCTTCCTCGGCTTGAAGAAGAACCAGGACGTCCGGGACTTTTACCTTCGGATGCATCCGTTCCGAGTAAGCGCTGGGGCGTTGCTCCACCATGGCCGCAGGAAGCTGTCACGAACCCGATCTTCCTCTTGGGCGGTGGGAGAAAGGACTCTGTGGTAACCGAAGCAGCATCCTCTGGTTTCTCACTCGCTACAACAAGCTCCTCTGTGACTTCCTCCAAAGTCCCGTCAGTGCACGCAGGGGTGGCTGTATAAGCTCTAGACATGTGCAATTCGTTTCGTTTCGAATTCGTTTTTTAACGAATTTCGACACATTCGTTAATTCGGAAATATCCGAATTAACGAAAACTCATTTAACGAATTTTAACGAATATTCGTAAATTCAAATTTACGAATGTACGAATTTACGAATATACGAATTTACCAATGCACGAATTTACGAATGTACAACTATCCGGAAATTCGTACATTTGAATTTACGAATTTCCGAATATTCGTACATTCGTAAATTTGTACATTCGTACAATCGTAAATTAGTAAATTCGGAAATCTGAAATAATAATTAACTAATAACTTAACTATTACTAACTATTCAATTATAGGTATTGTAATTTCCTTTCAAATTTGGCTGTTAGTGAACTTAACGAAGTTACGAATTGTTTTCCGACATAATGAATGCCGTATCTAAACGAATGGAACGTAATGAATTAATAATAATAATAAATAACAATAATAATAATAAAAACGTTTTATTATTATTATTATTATTAATTTGTTCCGTTCCATTTGTTTAGATGCGGCATTTGTTATTTCAGGTTATGCGTAACTTCAGATAAATTTGTATTCGTTACGTTCGCTAACAGCCAAATTTGAAAGGAAATTACAACTATAATTTAATAGTTATTTTTTCAAATTTTCGGGTTTTCGAAAATATCGAATTTCCAAATTTCCGAAATTACGAATGTACAAATTTACGAATGTACAAATTTACGAATGTACAAATTTACGAATGTATAAATTTACGAATGTACAAATTTACGAATGTATAAATTTACGAATGTACAAATTTACGAATTTACGAATTGCGATCATAACGAATGACCCGAAAAACGAAAAAAAAAAAAAACCGAATGAAACGAAAACGAAAACTAACGAATTTTTTGGCAGTGCACATGTCTAATAAGCTCTGGTTCCTCCTTCTGGAGTGGTGGCGCCCGTAAGGCAATTGAGGTGGAAGGCCCGAGGCTTTTCCATAGGTTGCTCGACCTCAAATAGGAACTCCTTACATTTCTCGCATCGCCCAAATGGCTTTAGATAAACCACCAGTCCCGAGCAGCCGGGATAAATCACTCCGAGGGCCTCCACATCTTTACACGCGTAGAGGGAAAATCGTCCCCAGGGCTTGAGCCGAATCCCCGTATCCGCTAGCGAAGCAGCGAATTAAGTCATCTTCATGGTGGTAGTAGCCGGAACCCATGAGGCATGAGACGCCATGTTGTCCATCCGCTGCTCTATCGCGCACTGACCATTTCGCGCCAAAGTCCCCACCTGCAACTCCACACATGGCCAGACTCCTCCCATCTCCTGCACCATTCACGGGCTTTCTGAGTAGGCACGCCCACGAACTATGCAGTCAGGGTTCTCCTCGTTGCGCAGTTCTCAATATGGCCGACCTCCACGGAACTCACTGGGGAATAAAGTTCAACTTCTGGGTTTTTTTCACACTTTGCAACCGCAGACAAATCCCAGACTCGAGCCCCCACATCTAGCGCACTCACCCCAGACTCTACCTGCTTTTCTTTACTTGGCTCCTACGCAGGAAAAAATGAGGCACACCGCACTAGCAGCCCGTACCCTCCTGGAAGGGGAGGTTGAGCGGTGTTAGTTTCTCGACTTGTCTGCGGCTGGTGTTAGAATTCTCCCGAGCTGAGCTCGCCTCTGCATTTAGCCAGAGGCAAGTCCTTAATTCTCCCCAGTAAAGTAACTGTCCACACCAACTGAAAGTCCAACCTTTATATTTATTTCACCACGGATAACAAATAGCCTCTATGAGAGCAGACAGGTTGATACGAGACACAGGTCAGATAAGGTGGGAGGAGGTCCAGGCACAAACTCAATTTAGGTTTCTCTTACTGTTCTGCTTTCACGAACAGGCTTGGGCGCAAGGTCTCTGCCACAGACCGGGTAATTATGAAAAGTCACTGCCACTGACTTGTTGAAGTTGGTCACTGCCACTGACCGGGTGAATAGGGCCTTGCCCTATTTGGTCACTGCCACTGACCTGGTGTGTGTAGAGTCACTCCCACTATGACCTGCAGAACATGCACTTCCTTCTGAATAAACTTGGCCCTTGTTAAGGAGAAGAACCTCCCTCCGGAGAGTTACCAGAGGCCCCCACTGTCACCACGACTCTGCGCTGGGTCTTCAGAAGGGGCCACCTCCCTGGCCTCCTCGATCCTGGATACGGGTCCCCTCACAAGGCGGCACCCTGGGAGCCCTCAATCCCCGGCGGAATCCAGCCGAAGGCGCTGAGCTCCGGGCCTCGGAAATAGTACCTCACCCCAGACTGAAGGTGTCTGGGATGGAACAGGAACTTGGCCCCCGGTCTTAGGGCACCCGGAGGCGACACACACGCACCACCCAGGCTGAAGGTGCCTGGGCGCGACCCCTCTGGAATATGGCCGCCCCTTTTTATACCCTCTCCCGACAGGCACAGCAGGTTCCCCGCCCCGCCATCACTACTGCCGAGAGAAACAAAAAAGGCACAGCTCTGTATCAGTGGTTTAACCCTGGCCTACAGCAACAGCGCCACCTGTTGGCCACAGGGAACAGCACACCAATACTATCTCCCAGGGAAAAAATGGTCCAAGAAGCCTGACAATTAGTGTATCTGAGCCATACTACCACTCAAATACTTCCCCTAAATATAGCACCCCGCTACAATTACATAGCAGCAAACAGATATTTGAAGCTGCTGGTGCCTCTGGAGTCCCACGGACATCAAGGTGTAGAGTCCTCCAGAGTCTTGCAACTGTGCATAAACCTTCAATTCGGCCACCACTAACCAATCCTCACAAGCAGAAACGGCTGCATTGGGTAGAAAAATACATGAAGACTCATTTTCAAACAGTCCTGTTCACTGATGAGTGCCGTGCAACCCTGGATGGTCCAGATGGATGGAGTAGTGGATGGTTGGTGGACGGCCACCCTGTTCCAACAAGGCTGCGACGTCAGCAAGGTGGTGGTGGAGTCATGTTTTGGGCCGGAATCATGGAAAGAGAGCTGGTCAGCCCCTTTAGGGTCCCTAAGGTGTAAAGATGACCTCTGCAAAGTATGTGGAGTTCCTGACTGACCACTTCCTTCCCTGGTACAGAAGGAAGAACTATGCTTTCCGTAATAAAATCATCTTCATGCATGACAATGCACCATCTCATGCTGCAAAGAATACCTCTGCATCAATGGCTGCTATGGGGCTAAAAGGAGAGAAATTCATGGTGTGGCCTCCATCCTCCCCTGACCTCAATCCTATTGAGAACCTTTGGAGCATCCTCAAGCAAAAGATCTATGAGGGTGGGAGGCAGTTTACATCCAAACAGCAGCTCTGGGAGGCTATTCTGACATCTTGCAAACATATTGAAGCAGAAACTGTCCAAAAACTCACAAGTTCAATGGATGCAAGACTTGTGAAGCTGCTATCAAATAAGGGGTCCTATGTTAAAATGCAACATGGCCTGTTAAAATGTTTAAAAAGTTAAAATGTTGTTCAAAGTTTGATTGAAATAGCTTTTGATTTCAGTAAATATGTTGCAAACACAACAAATGACAATTTTCAGTTCTTTACAACCAAGTGTTTTGAAACTTACTGTGCATAATAATTTGGAACAGTGCATTGTAAGTTTTTTATTTTGAAAAAAAAAACTGTTATCATTAGGAGGTTTGTTCAATAAAATTTGAATTGTACTCTTAATAGTTGATAACATGCTGACTGTTGTTTACATCAATTATTTAGGTAAATGAGAAAAATATCATTGGCATAATAATTTGGAACAGGGTGTACAAGGTAATATCTTGGTTTGCAAAGGTTTGCAAAGGCTGCAACGTTTGCAAAGTTCACACATGATTTATATTGTTTGTGGCTAGAGTTGGCCGAACGGTTCAGCCTGAACTTTGGCTGTTCGCTCTTTCGACGAAAGAGTAGTATATTTCAGTGCGTTATTGCATGTTTAACGCAGTATATTGATTAAAGTGCATTCATGTACCACATACACATTTTCCCATCTTTATTATATTTTGTTAATAACCCCCCTCCCTTGCATCATGTCTGGGAGGCCAACAAGGAGAGACAGACGTTCCCATGGCACTGTGAGGGGGCCAGCAGCGTCCATGTCCACAGGCAAAGGTGGATGTGGTCTGTCCTTAGGCAGGGCATTATCTTAGTTCTGAGGTTGGTCCAATACATGATCATTCAGCTATATTTTAAATACTTTTCAAATTAGATCATATTGCAACTGCTTCATGCCTTCGTACATTCCTTTGCTCGGTCTGTCCCCGCCCAACGCACGGGAGCCTGTTCCCCACCTTTTTCCGTTGAGGTGGGGGGCGAGCGTTTTGTTTTTGCGGCATGCCACGGCGCCACACTCGTGGGAGTTTTGGCTTTTGCCGCTGTTTTGTGTCGGTGGGCTTACTCTGCATGACGCTCCCCCATTCCCGTAATGGGGGGGACGCCGTGCAGCCTTCGCCCTGGAGGTTCCCTCTGCATTCCCTTCCCCCTCTCTTTCCCAGGATGTTTGGTCCCATCTGGTCAGTGGCGTATCCAGGGTATGGCACTCCATGGCAAGTGCCATGGGCGCCCTGAGGGGGGCGGCAAAATAAACGAAACGGAAAAAAAAAATTCCCACCCGCACCTGTCCTCCTGCGGGCCGCCTCCCGCACTATAGCCCCCCGCGGTGGCATGGCACTTCACTCTTACTTGGCTGGATCTGGATGGCAGTGTGTAGGAGAGTGACAGGCGTGGGCGCCCCCATGCTTATAGATGAGTGGGACCGTCCACTGTGTCTCCAGACCGTCATTCGGCTAACTGGCGGAGGCGGAGCTTTCCTCCTCTGCGCTGCTTCCATCTTCTCCCCGAGCGCGAGCGAGTCAGTGACGTCACGTGAGGTGAGGTCGCCGTCGCTGAGGAGGAGAACTTCAACTGAACTGGACTCTGGAACCCGCACCCCCAAGCCAGGCAGCAACTGCAGCAGGTACTAGTCAGTGTACATTGTAAATAAAGCATTTTTTTATTAGAGAAAGTTTTCACTGTGAAGTAGACATGTGCACACTGAAATATTTTGTTTCGGAATTTCGTTTTCGTTAGAAAAATAAATTTATTTAGTTACTCCCGAAATTCGTTTTTATTTTCTTTGTTTTTCGTTAGAAATTGCATTCGTCCGAAAATCTGAATTAATTAAGGTTGAATCTGTCATTGAAGGCTTATGGTGTCTGTCGAATGTTCAAAGAAGATTCGACGGAGCAGCGAAACTGTACGACGCTGCAATCATACATTTCCGGTCGAATGTTCCGCCTACAAGCTAGCTATAGTAGAATTCTAATGTTGTATGACTAGTAATAATTATATTTATTAATTATTATTACTAGTCAACCAACGTTAGAATTCTTCTATAGCCTATGGGCAGAGTATTTGACCGGAAATGTACGATTGCAGGGTCGTACAGTTTATCTGCTCCGTCGAATCTTCTTAGAACTTTCAACAGACACCATAAGCCTTCAATGACAGATTCGACGTTTGTATGTTTTTCGATGCTTTGTCGAATCTTCGTCGTTCACGTTGAATTGTCAAGTTAGTTCTAGCTATTTTACTGCTCCTCCTCTTTGGTTACAATCAGCCAATAACATTCATCATTATCATTATTTTATTTTACTTCCCCCACCCAATTCCAGCAGCGATCTTTTCTCTCTATGTCGAATCTTTTCTCTCTATAATGTCGAATCTTTTCTCTCTATGTCAAATCTTTTCTCTATAATGTTGAATCTTTTCTCTCTATGTCGAATCTTTTCTCTCTATAATGTCGAATCTTTTCTCTCCTATGTAGAATAATCTTGGACTAATAGAGTTAAGGCTAGGCACATTCGACCACAGGTTCGATGGACACAGATTGTTATTGTCAGCCTCATGTCGAATCTCCTATCTATATCGAACTGTTGTTGCAACGAAAACGAAAATTAAGCATTTGTCTATGTCGGATCTTTCGGTTTTCGGATTCTGCATTTTCGTTTTCGTTTGTTAAAACGATAACGAAAATACCTGAAATTCGGACGAAAATGCATTCGGACGAAAACGAATGCACATGTCTACTGTGAAGTCAGTCAGTGTTAATGATGTGTGCCAGTTAGTGATGAGCCGAACACCCCCGGGTTCGGTTCGCACCAGAACCCGCGAACGGACCGAAAGTTCGCACGAACATTAGAACCCTATTAAATATAATGGATGCGAACGTTCGGATTCTAAAGTGCTAATTATAACGACTATTATCCATGTTATTGTCCGAAACAGAGTTTGGGAACCCGGCTTCTGCACCAGGGGACATGTATCAATGCAAAAAGAAGTTTTAAAAACGGACGTTTTCCGGGAGCAGTCATTTTATTGATGCATAAAGTGAAAAAAAAAAGTCAAATATTCCTTTAAATATTGTACCTGGGGGGTGTCTAAAGTATGCATGTGAAGTGCCACGTGTTTCCCGTGTTTAGAACTGCACAAAATAACATTTCTAAAGGGGAAAAAAGTCATTTAAAACTGCTTGCGGCTTTAATGCAATGTGTGGTCCCGGTAATATAGATGAAAATCTTTAGGAAAAATGGCATAGCTACCCCATCAACCCCCCCCCCTACCCCAGCCCATTACCAGCCCCTTTGGGTCTTGTATGGATATTAAGGGGAACCCCGCACATAAAATAAAAAAGGACCTATATACTCTGAACAGCCGTATACAGGCAGTGCATACAAGACAGGGACTGTAGGTTTGTTCTTATGTAGAATCTGTTTATAATTTTGAACAGCTGCATTGTTTAAGTGGAGCTCCATGGCAAATTCCTTTTTTTTAGTTTTTTGTAAAACATAGGGAACGGTTATCACCCCTGTCACATTTTTTTTGCTGTCTGTGCCCCTGTTCAGAACATTTCACCTCACTTTGCGTCCCAATGACAACTGTTTTTGAAATGTGGTGTTTTTATTGAAACAAGGATTGGTGATAAAGCATCAGTAGAGAGGAGACACCTTTCTCCCATATTAATTCTTACAGGAGAGAATTTTCCTTCCAAGGGGTAGATTTCCTCTCACTTCCTGTTGTCTTCTTCCGTTGCAAGTAGTAGTCGTTTGTAAGTTGGATGTTTGAAAGTAGGGACCTGCCGTATATACTCTGCAGAAATTGGCCCCTTAGGTGTTGGTGTTGGCACAACACTGTAAGCACTCACAGTTACTCTTGGTGGGTGCTGGAACGCCCTGCTGTCAACTATTATATCAGGAATTGTAATAACATATAATTGTTGAACAGTGGTAGTAAAAATTGGGTCTTTGATGGTGGTGCTGGTGCCACAACACTGTAAGGCCTGACAGTTACTCTTGGTGGGCGCAGCAATGGGCCCTGCTGTGAATTATTAGATCAAAAATTATAATTGCATGCCCCTGTTGAACAGGGGCTGAAAAATTGGGCCTTTGGTGGTGGTGGTGGTGGTGGTGGTGTTGACACAACACTGTAAGGCCTGACAGTTACTCTTGGTGGGCGCAGCAATGGGCCCTGCTGTGAATTATTAGATCAATAATTATAATTGCATGCCCCTGTTGAACAGGGGCTGAAAAATTGGGCCTTAGGCACTGGTGGCACAACACTGCAACCCCTCACAGATACTGTACTTGGAGCACAGCAATGAGCCCTGTTGCAAAGTATTGCATCAAAAATTGTAATTACACGCCCCTGTTAAACAGGGGCTGAAAAATTGGGCCTTAGCCACTGGTGGCGGCACCCATAAACCAAAATGATCTTCCAAGCTATCATCATTAATCGGATCATTGAGGAGGAGGAGGAGGATAGCCAGTCAACATAACAGCACAGGCACTCAGCATCAGCATCAGTCTTGAAGGGATGTGACATTTTAAAATCAATTAGTCTGTTATATCAGCATCAGGTGTGTGGTAGCTGGTTGTGATCCAAGACTGGTTCATCTTGATGAAAGTCAGTCGATCAACCGAATCGGTGGACAGGCGCACCCTGTGATCCATGACAAATCCTCCAGCAGCACTGAATGTGCGTTCTGAAAGAACGCTGGATGCAGGACAGGCCAGTAGCTCAATTGCATACTGTGCAAGCTCTGGCCAGTGATCCATCCTCAAGACCCAGTAAGCCAGAGGATTTTCGGTGGGGAAGGTGTCCAAGTCTGACCTTGCCCCTAGGTATTCCTGCACCATGTATATCAGACGCTGGCGATGGTTGCTGGAACCGATCATACTTTGGGGTTGCGGACTAAAGAATTGTCTGAACGCATCGGTCAGACGGCCACCTTCCCCACCGCTCCTTCTTTGACTGCCCGAAGCCTCAGCAACTCGTTGTCCAGGACCAGGAGTTTGTAACCTCCCAGTCTCTGGGAACGCGTTGCACAGACCTTTCTGCAAGGCCTCCCGGAGTTGTCTCATCCTCTGCTCCCTCTGCGACGGTACGATAAGGTCCGCAACCTTACCCTTGTACCGTGGATCAAGGAGAGTGGCCAGCCAGTAATGGTCCCTCTCCTTGATCCGAAGAATACGAGGATCCTTCCGCAGACTTTGCAGGATCAGGGAGGCCATGCAGCGTAGGTTAGCTGAGGCATTCAGTCCGGAGTCCTCTGGGTCCCTAAGGACGACATCCGCAGCCACCTCCTCCCAGCCACGTACAAGTCCACTGGTTTCTTGGGACTGTAAATCATCCCTAAAAGACTGCTGCTGATGATGCTGAGTGCCAGCCTCCACCTCCATGCTGACACAATCCTCCTCCTCCTCCTCCTCCTCCTCTTCCTGTGCGATGGGTGGGACAGAAGGAACACTGTCTGGGTAAAGGGGGCCTTGAGAGGCAAGGAAGTCCTCCTCTTCCTGCCTCTGTTCTGCCTCAAGTGCCCTGTCCATTATTCCACGCAGCGTGTGCTCCAACAGGTGGACAAGAGGTACAGTGTCACTGATGCATGCACTGTCACTGCTCACCATCCTCGTGGCCTCCTCAAATGGTGCCAGGACAGTGCATGCATCCCTGATCATGCCCCACTGGCGTGGTGAAAAAAACCCGAGCTCCCCTGACCCTGTCCTGGTGCCGTAGTCGCACAGGTACTCATTGATGGCCCTCTGCTGCGTGTGAGTTCCACCTGGTGGGCATGTCACATATAAGGCGGTTCTTGGGCAGGTTCAACTCCTTTTGAAGCTCAGCCAGGCGAGCACTGGCATTATAAGATCTGCGGAAATGCACACAGACTTTCCTGGCCTGCCTCAGGACATCCTGTAAGCCCGGGTACCTGCCCAAGAACCGCTGCGCCACCAGGTTAAGGACGTGAGCCATACAGGGCACATGGGTCAGTTGTCCCTGTCGGAGGGCGGAGAGGAGGTTGGTGCCATTGTCGCAAACCACCATTCCTGGCTTAAGCTGGCGTGGCGTCAACCACCTCTCGGCCTGCCCCTGCAGAGCAGACAGGACCTCTGCCCCAGTGTGGCTCCTGTCCCCCAAACACACCAGCGCAAGCACGGCATGGCATATTTTTGCCTGCGTACTTGCGTAGCCCCTTGAACGCCTACGGAGCACCGCTGGTTCCGAGGACAAACCACAGGAAGAGGCCATGGAGGAAGAAGAAGAGGAGGGGGTGGAGGAGAGAGGTGTGTCACAACCAGTAGTAGCATTTTGGAGGCGTGGCGGTGGAACAACCTCCAACACTACTGCACCTTGTCCTGCATCCTTCCCAGCTGCCAAAAGAGTGACCCAATGGGCCGTGAAAGAAAGGTAACGTCCCTGTCCATGCCTGCTGGACCATGAGTCAGCGGTAATATGCACCTTACCGCTGACCGCCCTGTCCAGCGAGGCCAAGACATTGCCTTCCACATGCCTGTAGAGAGCCGGAATAGCCTTCCGTGCGAAAAAGTGTCGTTTGGGAACCTGCCACTGAGGAACCGCACATTGCACAAACTCACGGAAGGGGGCCGAGTCTACCAACTGAAAAGGCAGCAGTTGAAGCGCTAGCAATTTAGCCAAGCTAGCATTCAACCGCTGGGCATGTGGATGGCTGGGAGTGAACTTCTTTCGACGGTCCAGCAGCTGGGGCAGGGAAATTTGCCTGCTAGAATCGGACGTTGGTGTACTGCTAGCAGAGTGCCCGCAAGTACTTGCCAGTGACACACCTAATTCTACACCTTCATTCCTCTCAGAGCAGGTTTCAGAGAGGAGTGAAGGTATAGTGGGGTTGGAGATCCCAGCTGATGCGGTGCAAGAAGAGGTCAGCTTTGTTCTTTGGTGTGGGTCTTTAAGGTAGACTTGCCAACGAGCTGCATGGCAGGTCAACATATGTCTGATCAAGCATGTGGTGCCCAAGCGGCTGATGTTTTGGCCACGCGATATACGCTTGAGACATATGTTGCAAACAGCAGCTGTGCGATCTGATGCACTCGCCTCAAAAAAGGCCCACACCAAAGAACTTTTTGCATGACGGGCAGAGGCAGCGCCCTGCACAGGCGGAGCTCTGCGGTGTGATTCCGTCGGTGTGCTGCCCATACGCTGGCCACTCAAGGGCATCCTGCCTCGTTGGAGATGTGCCGCCTCCTCCTCATCCTCCTCCTCCTCCTCTCTCCTATTAGGCACCCACGTGGAGTCAGTGACCTCATCATCACCTCCCTCCTCATCACTGGAGCCAATCTGGCAATATGCTGCAGCTGCTGGAGCATGACTGCCAGATTGGTGTCCTTCTTGAGCATCCCCTCTCTCTGCTCTCACGCTGCTGCCTTCCTCTAGCTGGGTATCATCATCAGATCCTTCCAAACGCTGGGCATCCTCCTGGAGCATGTACCCAACACTGTGCTCAAACAGTTCGGGGGACTCCTCAGGAGGAGGGCATGGTGGGTCTAGGGAAGGATTGACTAATGAAGATAATGATACCAGAGAAGAGGACGCTTTGGCAGCTGCTTTGCCAGTACCCTGAGCCTGGGTGAGAGAGGATGAGGAGGATGAGGTGGGCTTGGTCATCCACTCTACCAAGTCTTCGGCATGATGTGGCTCAACATGTCCAGCTGCCGAAAACAAGGACAAGCGTGTCCCATGGCCATGTGCTGATGACAATGCACCGCGTACACGACCAGCACTGTTGCCCCCAGACACAGAGCCTGCTTGCCCTCTTTTTTTGCCTCCTGACTGTCTGCCTCTCCTTGTTTGCCTTCCAGACATTTTAATGGATGGCCTGCAGGGAGATGGGAAAAACAGCAATAAGGGCTACCTTCAGGTGTATACTGTGCAGGAGGCTTAGCAACAATGACACTGACACTGTCCCCTGCCTATCCTTCTCTGTCCCTAAACACAAGGATTGAAAATATGGTTCAGCAAAATAGTTTTAGAACAGAATAGCACACTGACACTTTCCCTCACTGTCCTACTCTGTCCCTCCCTACAAACAAGATTTAGCACAGAATAGCACACTGATAATTTCTACGAGTGTCCTTCTCTGTCCCTAAACTCAAGGATTGAAAATATGGAACAGCAAAATTGGTTTAGAACAGAATAGCACACTGTCAGTTTCACTCACTGTACCTCTCTGTCCCTCAACTCAAGGATTGAAAATATGGAACAGCAAAATTGGTTTAGAACAGAATAGCACACTGTCAGTTTCCCTCACTGTACCTCTCTGTCCCTCAAATCAAGGATTGAAAATATGGAACAGCAAAATTGGTTTAGAACAGAATAGCACACTGTCAGTTTCACTCACTGTACCTCTCTGTCCCTCAACTCAAGGATTAAAAATATGGTTCAGCAAAATAGTTTTAGAACAGAATAGCACACTGACACTTTCCCTCACTGTACCTCTCTGTCCCTCAACTCAAGGATTGAAAATATGGAACAGCAAATTTGGTTTAGAACAGAACAGCACACTGTCAGTTTCACTCACTGTACCTCTCTGTCCCTCAACTCAAGGATTGAAAATATGGAACAGCAAATTTGGTTTAGAACAGAATAGCACACTGTCAGTTTCACTCACTGTACCTCTCTGTCCCTCAACTCAAGGATTGAAAATATGGAACAGCAAAATTGGTTTAGAACAGAATAGCACACTGTCAGTTTCACTCACTGTACCTCTCTGTCCCTCAACTCAAGGATTGAAAATATGGTTCAGCAAAATAGTTTTAGAACAGAATAGCACACTGACACTTTCCCTCACTGTACCTCTCTGTCCCTCAACTCAAGGATTGAAAATATGGAACAGCAAATTTGGTTTAGAACAGAACAGCACACTGTCAGTTTCACTCACTGTACCTCTCTGTCCCTCAACTCAAGGATTGAAAATATGGAACAGCAAAATTGGTTTAGAACAGAATAGCACACTGTCAGTTTCACTCACTGTACCTCTCTGTCCCTCAACTCAACGATTGAAAATATGGAACAGCAAAATTGGTTTAGAACAGAATAGCACACTGTCAGTTTCCCTCACTGTACCTCTCTGTCCCTCAACTCAAGGATTGAAAATATGGTTCAGCAAAATAGTTTTAGAACAGAATAGCACACTGACACTTTCCCTCACTGTCCTACTCTGTCCCTCCCTACAAACAAGATTTAGCACAGAATAGCACACTGATAATTTCTACGAGTGTCCTTCTCTGTCCCTAAACTCAAGGATTGAAAATATGGAACAGCAAAATTGGTTTAGAACAGAATAGCACACTGACACTTTCCCTCACTGTACCTCTCTGTCCCTACAAACAAGATTTAGCACAAAATAGCACACTGACACTTTCCCTCACTGTACCTCTCTGTCCCTACAAACAAGATTTAGCACAAAATAGCACACTGACACTTTCCCTCACTGTACCTCTCTGTCCCTAAACTCAAGGATTGAAAATATGGTTCAGCAAGATTGGTTTAGAACAGAATAGCACACTGACACTTTCCCTCACTGTACCTCTCTGCAGTGGCGTATCCAGGGTATGGCACTCCATGGCAAGTGCCATGGGCGCCCTGGGGGGGGCGGCAAAATAAACTAAATGAAAAAAAAAATTCCCATCCGCACCTGTCCTCCTGCGGGCCGCCCCCCCGCACTATAGCCCCCGGCGGCGGCACACCACTTCACTCTTACTTGGCTGGATCTGGATGGCAGTGTGTAGGAGAGTGACAGGCGCGGGCGCCCCCATGCTTATAGATGAGTGGGACCGTCCACTGCATCTCCAGACCGTCATTCGGCTAACTGGCGGAGGCGGAGCTTTCCTCCTCTGCGCTGGTGGACTGGGCGTGGGGATGGGTGGAGATTTCCCCCCCCAGGAAGCCTACCTTATTGATAAAACGGCCGCGCTGCCTTAGCCTGTGTTTTACTTTTTTTTTTTTCTGTCTGTGGCTGTGCAGTGCGGCGGTACTAGTTGCAAGTATATTGTGAATGTGTATGCGGGGGGCGGGGCCGAGGGCGGGGGGGTAGTACAGAGCGGCCTCCTCCATTAGCAGCCGACATATTCGACTGGCGGAGGCGGAGCCTATAGCTCCGCCCACCCTCTCCATGCGGCTGTGGTCCACTGCATCCTCTCTTGGGGAGGGGTCTGTCTGATGACAGGAGGAGGAGGAGGAGAGAGAAGCACGAGGAGAACCCCCTGGCAAGGACAGAAGGTAAAATGTAATAAATTACTCTTATGATGATACACAGTCAGATCATGATTTTGCAATAAAGTGATCCATGCTGCAAACTCAACAGTCTCCCTTCAGTGAAAGTTCATGTTTTGCAAACTTTGCAGTACATGAACTTTCACTGAAGGTGGACTGTTTAATGAGTTTGCAGCATGAATCACTTTATTGCAAAATCATGATCTGTATATTAATGAACTTTCAATGAATGTGGTCTGTTTAACGAGTTTGCATTGAGTTCAGCATGTGCAAAGTGTTCCATGTATGCTGAAATCAATGCAAACTCATTAAGGAGGTTGAGGCTGCACTCATTGCCACTGATTAGGCGGCACTCTAAGGCTACTTTCACACTGAGGCATCAGCGGTAAAGCACTGCTATATTTAGCGGCACTTTACTGTCGTTTTTGCGGCACTATTTGGCTGCTAGCAGGGTTTAACCCCCGCTAGCGGCCAAAAAAGGGTTAAAACCGCCCGCAAAGCGCCGATGCAGCGGCTCTTTGTTGGCGGCTCGGCAGCGCTGCCCATTGATTCCAATGGGCAGGGGCGCTTTAGGAGCGGTGTATACACCGCTCCTACAGCGCCTCAAAGATGCGGCTTGCAGGACTTTTTTTACCGTCCTGCCAGTGCACCGTTCCAGTGTGAAAGCCATCGGGCTTTCACACTGGAGTGAAAGGAGAGGCTCTTTCAGGGCACTTTGCAGGCGCTATTTTTAGCACTATAGCACCTGCAAAGCGCCTCAGTGTGAAAGTAGCCTTAAGCTGCACTGATATGCTACACTGATGGGCACTGATGAGGCCGCACTGTTGGCCACTGATAAGCTGCACTGGTGAGGCTGCATTGTCGGGCACTGGTGAGGCTGTGCTGATGGGTACTGGCGAGACTGCACTAATGGGTACCAATGAGGCTGCATTGATGGGTACCAATGAGGCTGCATTGATGGGTACCAATGAGGCTGCATTGATGGGCATTGGTGAGGCTGCATTGATGGGCATTGGTGAGGCTGCATTGATGGGCACTGGTGAGGCTGCATTGATGGGCACTGGTGAGGCTGCATTGATGGGCACTGGTGAGGCTGCATTGATGGGCACTGGTGAGGCTGCATTGATGGGCACTGATCAGCCTGCGTTGATGGGCACTGATCAGCCTGCGTTGATGGGCACTGATCAGTCTGCGTTGATGGGCACTGATCAGTCTGCACCGATGGGCACTGTCTGCACTGGTGAGGCTGCATTGATGGGCTCTGATAAGGCTGCACTGATCAGGCTGCACTGATGGGCACTGATCAGGCTGCACTGATGGGCACTGTCTGCACTGGTGAGGCTGCACTGATGGGCACTGTCTGCACTGGTGAGGCTGCACTGATGGGCACTGTCTGCACTGATCAGGCTGCACTGATGGGCACTGTCTGCACTGGTGAGGCTACGTTAATGGGCACTGATCAGGCTGCATTGATGGTTCAATGGGCCACTTGACTGGACTTGCCCCCCAGGCCTAAGGCTGCCAGCCCTCCCCTGGAGCCTGCTTCCATCTTCTCCCCGAGCGCGAGCGGGTCGGTACGTCACGTGAGGTGAGGTCGCCGTCGCTGAGGAGGATCCCTTAATTGATTGCCGAGCTCCAGCACGTGTACATCTCCTGAGCCATGGGCCTCTGCTACAGCCTCCGACCATGGCTGTTCGGTGATTCTAGCGGCTCCATCTCCAACGCCCCCACCAACTCGGACACCGAGCAGCCCCCTGGAGCTGTTAGTGCCTATGAGAGCCAGGGACCTGAGGATCACAGCAGCAGCTCAGGGGGGGGGGGGGGGCTCTGTAAACCGACTAGAGAGGGGAAGGTTCCAGACGGGCTGCTTCTACTACTGCAGAACTGGGGAGATAGCACCAGCGGCACTGGGGACATCAATAAGCAGCAGCACAAGCCCAGCAAGGGCCAGCAGGTGCACCATCAACAGCAACATTCTCTGCAGAAGGGATGGGACAAACTCTGACTGGAGGAGAAGGAGGCCAAGAAAGTCAGCAAGAGCATAGATCGGGTACTGAAGGATCAGAAGAGGGAGTACAAGCAGACCCATAGACTGTTCCTCCTAGGTAAGTGCCTCTCCTTCCATTTCTACACTAACATGGGGGATAGGTGGCCGGCCATGCCTGCTGACACTGCCTGTCTGCTTTATGTTGTCCTTGATATTTTATGGTTGGCCTGCATCCTGGGCATGCCTCTGGACTCTACATGCTCTATATATATATATATATATATATATATATATATATATATATATATATATATATATAGCTTCACTCCTGCCCAGCACACTAGCTGCATGGAGTTTGCATGTTCTCCCTGTGGGGTTCCCCTCCCACTCCAAACACATGCAGGTAGGTGAATTGTACCCTGTGTACAGACTGGCAGTGTACATGGCTGATCACATTCTACACTGACCCTACAATCCTAGAGGACCCTACACATATCTATGTATACTTCCATTCAGTCCTGTCCCGCTCTTGGCAGATTTTGGGCCAGAGATCATCTTAAATCATTTTTCGGACATGGGGGTGGCATGCAGAATGTGATTGGCCATATACATTGCCACTTCATACAGACAGGTGACCATCACCTACCAAAATGGCTTTGGAATGTGCCAGGAAACTGGAGTACCTGGAGGATGCCCACACAAAGAGAACATGAAAACTCCATGCAGATAGCTTCCTGGCCCAGATTCAAACCAAGTGAGGCAAGTGCCAACCACTAACCTACTGTTCTTCCTATATAACTGTATATACTGACAGCATTATCTGAAAGTAGGGTTTCAAATGTTTTAAAAGGGGCGCATTTTCAGTGCTTGCCATAGGCGCCATTTTCGCTAGATACGCCTCTGCCTCTCTGTCCCTACAAACAAGGATTAGCACAGAATAGCACACTGTCACTGACACTCTCCCTACCTATCCTTATCTGTCCCTAAACACAAGGAATCCAGGATTATGTAAAGGAAAAATAATGACACTGTCCCTGCCTATGCTTCTCTTTCCCTACTCCGGAACACACTACACAAGGCCGCCGCGCTGGCGGCCTTTTATAGTGTGGGGCGTGTACTAAACCCCCTCAGCAATAATTGGCCACAGGCATCCTGCCTGTGGCCAATCATTGCTCTCCTCGCTGCCGGCGCTGTGATTGGCCAAGCATGCGGGGTCACAGTGCATGCTTGGCCAATCACAGCGCCTGGATGACACTGCGATGGCGTAGTGCATTGTGGGCCGTTCGCGTCACTCGAATTTTGCGCGAACGGCCCAAATCGTTCGATCTTCGTCGAACGATCGAACAGCCGATGTTCGAGTCGAACGTATGTTCGACTCGAACACGAAGCTCATCCCTAGTGCCAGTATACTGTAGTGCCTGCTTGCTCAATATGGATTAAATAAATTGTAATTATGCATAGCCATAGTTATCATAAATAAAGTGATTTGTGCAAGTAGTACCTGCTGTTGCACAAATCACTGTATTTATGAAATCTATGGCTATGCATAATTACAATTTATTTAATCCATATTGAGCAAGCACTATATTTGATTGGCTGCTTGCTTCTGTTTGGGCCTGTGCCTGGCACATGATGACTTAGGCTATTTTCACACTGGGGCGTTGCGCCGTCGGCGGTAAAGCACTGTCGCTAGCGGGACGCCTCAAAGATGCGGCTGCCAGGACTTTTTTGAGCGTCCTGCCAGCGCACCGCTAGCGGCCCAAAAAGGGTTAAAACCGTCCGCAAAGCGCCACTGCAGCGGCGCTTTGCTGGCGATTCGACGGCGCTGCCCATTGATTTTAATGGGCAGGGGCGCTTTAGAAGCAGTGTGTACACAGTTCCTATAGTGCCTCAAAGATGCGGCTAGCAGGACTTTTTTGAGCATCCTGCCAGCGCACCGCTCCAGTGTGAAAGCCCTTATGCCCCATACACACAATCGTTTTTCTTGTCATTTTTTTTCATGCCGTTTTTCACGTCGTTTTTTTTCATGTTTCCTCTCAAGCCTGTCTTGCGTACACACGATCATTTTAAAAAACGATCAAGCAAAGAGCAGTGACGTATACCACGTACGACGGCACTATAAAGGGGAAGTTCCGCTCGAATGGCGCCACCCTTCATGTTAGTAAAGTTTGTTGATCAATGATTCGCGCTTTGCAGCCTCGTGCTTTTCAGTCCGTTACTGCGTGACGAATGTGCTATCTCCATTACGAACGCTAGTTTTACCAGAACGAGCGCTCCCGTCTCATACTTGATTCTGAGCATGCACGTGAAAAAAGAGAGCATGTTCGAAATTTTTATTGCCCGTTTTTCACGTCGTTAAAAATGCTCTGGAGCATACACACGATCATTTTTAATGGCCATTTTTAAAAATGGCATTTTTAACGGCATGAAAAACGATCGTGTGTATGGGGCATTAGGCTTTCACATTGGAGTGAAAAAAGAGTCTCTTTCAGGGCGCTTTGCAGGCGCAATTTTGTAGCGCTGTAGCACCTGCAAAGCACCTCAGTGTGAAAGTAGCCTAAGACCCCTTTCTCACTGAGGCGCTTTGCAGTCGCTATAACGCTAAAAATAGCGCCTGCAAAGCACCCTGAAAGAGCCCCTTTATTCACTCCAGTGTGAAAGCTCTGAGGGCTTTCACACTGGAGCGGTGCGCTAGCAGGTTGGTAAAAAATGTCCTGCAAGCAGCATCTTTGAGGCACTGTAGGAGCGGCTCCTAAAGCACCCCTCCCCATTGAAATCAAAGCGGCGCTTTGTAGGCGTTTTTTTTTTTACCTTTTCTCAGCCGCTAGCGGGGGTTAAAAGAGCCCCGCTAGCGGCTGAATAGCGCAGCAAAAACTATGGTAAACAACGCCCCCCACCGCCCCAGTGTGAAAGAGGCCTTAAAGTCAACAACATTTGCGATTGTGCGTGTGTGCTAAGCAGACAGGGCCGCTGGTGATCCTACTCCCTCTCTCCCTCTGTACAGTGTCAGAGGAGCTGGCGCAGCAGTGGCGGAGGACTGTATCCATTATGAGGAAACATCCCCTGCACCGCTGCATGTCCCTGATCATCACAGTGCCACTGCCAGTGAGTGTGACCTGTCTGTGTACCACTGCGCGCAGTCACTGTCTCTGATGTTCCGTTCCACTCTGCCTTTCTGCCCAGTGCTGTGCCCGTACATCTCATGATCCGCTACATGGATGCCGCTCTCTGTCTCTCTCCCTCCTGCTAGGTGCCCATACATCGCACGATTCCTCCGCATTTATGGGTGCTGATGTTACTGCATTTATGGGTGCTAGTAAGGCTGCATTTATGGGTGCTGGTAAGGCCCTAATTATGGGTGCTGGTAAGGCCGCATTTATGGGTGCTGGTAAGGCCGCATTTATGGGCGCTGGTAAGGCCGCATTTATGGGTTCTGGTAAGGCCGCATTTATGGGTGCTGGTAAAGCCGCATTTATAGGTGCTGGTAAGACCGCATTTATGGGTGCTGGTAAGGCCGCATTTATGGGTGCTGTTACCACATTTATGGGTGCTGATGTTACTGCATTTATGGGTGCTGATATTACTGCATTTCTGGGTGCTTGTAAGGCCGCATTTATGGGTGCTGATGTTATTGCATTTATGGGTGCTTATATTACTGCATTTATGGGTGCTGGTAAGGCCACATTTATGGGTACTGATATTACTGCATTTATGGGTGCTGATATTACTGCATTTCTTGGTGCTGGTAAGGCCGCATTTATGGGTGCTGATGTTATTGCATTTATGAGTGTTTATATTAATGCATTTATGGGTGCTGGTAAGGCCGAATTTATGGGTGCTGGTAAGGCCGCATTTATGGGTGTTGGTAGGGCCACATTTATAGGTGCTGGTAAGGCCGCATTTATGGGTGTTGGTAGGGCCGCATTTATAGGTGCTGGTAAGGCCGCATTTATGGGTGCTGTTACCACATTTATGCGTGCTGATGTTACTGCATTTCTGGGTGCTGATATTACTGCATTTCTGGGTGCTGGTAAGGCCGCATTTATGGGTTCTGGTAAGGCCGCATTTATGGGTGTTGGTAGAGCCGCATTTATAGGTGCTGGTAAGGCCGCATTTATGGGTGCTGGTAAGGCCGCATTTATGGGTGCTGTTACCACATTTATGGGTGCTGATATTACTGCATTTCTGGGTGCTGGTAAGGCCGCATTTATGGGTACTGATGTTATTGCATTTATGGGTGCTTATATTACTGCATTTATGGGTGCTGGTAAGGCCACATTTATGGGTGCTGATGTTACTGCATTTATGGGTGCTGATATTACTGTATTTATGGGTACTGATATTACTGCATTATGGGTGCTGGTAAGGCCGCATTTATGGGTGCTGGTAAGGCCTCTTTTATGGGTGCTGATGTTACTGCAATTATGAGTGCTGGTTACTGCATTTATGGGTTCTGGTAAGGCTGCATTTATGGGTGGAGTAAGGGGTGGAGACAGGGGGGTCAGCAAAATGAGGTTTCGCCTAGGACGTCAACAATCCCCTCTGTCCTCATCACACTGCGTCCCTCTCTGTCTGTCCCCAGTGTCCCTCCCTGTCCCTGGCATCCCTCTCTGTCCTCATCACACTGCATCCCTCTCTGTCTGTCCCCAGTGTCCCTAGGGCCCTGTCCCTTGAATGTGTGTTAGTGCGTGTCATTGTTTTTGTATGAGTTACTGTGTGCACCAATGTATTTTAATGAGTGTGAGTTGGCATCATCAGTGATTTTTGGATCAGTGTGTTCCCGCGGGCCATTGTGTGTGTGCGCCAGTCAGCATGTGTATCTGAGAGCATGTGTATGGGTCATTGTCAGTGAAAGTGTATGTCTTTGAGCATATATATATATATATATATATATATATATATATATATATATTGTGACAGCAGGAAGGTAAAGTCACCTGGTTGCATCCAGGGGGGTAGATATATTTCGCCCAGATTCAGGCTTTACGCCGACTTATACAACTAGGTGGAGAGTTGTATAAGCCCAGCTGAGGATAGTGGGCTCATGGATGACTCATACCTCTAGGGAGAGTGTGGGGCGTCGTGCAGACAGGGAGTTGATGAGACCAGCTGAAGCTTGTCAGCTCATTTAGGCCTCTATAAGAACTCCCAGCTTCATTAGGGGTTAGCTCATGCCTGGAAGCAGACCTGTGTGGACTTCCTGGAGAGAGTGAACCCTTGTGCGGTGAGACAAAGCCTGTGTGGCTATTTGCTTGGACATTTAAAACCAGGGACTTAGGGACTAGGACAGCACTAGGCTGATCCCAGTTGTTAGTTAGGAAACCTGTATGTTTAGTCAGAGGTCAACTTGACCAGGATTTATTTTGTTTATGTTTCTTTTGCTTTGCTGTGTTTTTGTCACTGTAAATAGAAAATAAACCGCACCTTTTTGATTTTGAAAACCACAAGCTCCGTCTGCTGGGCCTGTTTTTGTGTGGGGAGCCCATCCCGGGGGTCACACACACCCGCTGCCGAGCTAACCCCCTCACAGTTGGTGGAGAACCAGTGGCAGTTTTTTTTAAGCCAGCATGGAGGAGATACTGAAACAGCTGGCTCTAGCAAATGCCAATCAACAGCAGACAAATGCAGGTTTGCAAAGGAGCCTTGCAGCCCAGCAGCAAGCTCATCAACAGAGCCTTGCAGCCCAGCAGCAAGCTCACCAACAGAGTCTGGAAGCTCAGCAACAAGCCCAGCAGCAATCTGAGGCCCGCTTCATAGACCTGTTACAGAAGCAAGAGCAGAGACTACAACAAATGGAAGCAGTAGTGCAGCAACGTCCGCAGACCAGTGAGGAAAGCCGTCCCACTAATACCGCGTCCTTTGGGGTGAGTCGTTTACTGACAAAAATGACTGGAGAGGATGATCCAGAGGTATTTTTGACCACATTTGAAAGGACTGCTGAAAGAGAAAAGTGGCCTGAGGAGCAGTGGGCTGGACTGGTGGCTCCTCTGTTAACTGGTGAATCGCAGAAAGCTTACTATGACCTAGAGCCTAACCAAGCAAAAGACTATGTGATGCTAAAAGCTGAAATATTGGCAAGGCTGGGTGTCACCCTGGCTGTCCGGGCTCAGCGTGTGCATAACTGGACTTTCCAGCTTGGAAAACCCCCCAGGTCTCAAATGTATGATCTCATTCACCTGAGCAGGAAGTGGCTACAGCCAGAGACTTTGTCCGCACCAGAGATTGTGGAACGTGTTGTAATGGATCGGTTTTTGAGAGCTCTTCCTACTGCCACCCAAAAGTGGGTAAGCCATGGAGACCCAGAGACGGCCGGTGGTCTTGTGGATCGTGTAGAGAAATACTTGGCTACAGAGAACCTGACGGCCTCTTCCAGAGACACTCGGACTTTCCACCCTAAGACCAGACCATCCCCAGGGGCGGATAAGATGATTCCAAGGGGTAAGGGTGGAGAGAGTGAGAGGGTGGGAGCTCTACCCCAAGTTTGGCGAGAACAGCCTGGGAAATCAGCGTCTCAAGAGGCGGCAAGAAGGATTGTTTGCTACCGCTGCCGGCAAGCGGGACATATTGCAGCCAATTGCCCGGTTGTGGAGGAACCCATGCAGTGTGACTTTCTGACGGGCAGACGTCAGTCGCTGTGTGCGACAGTCGCATGCACTGCCATTCGAGGAACTGAGAAACATTTATGCAAAATGTGTGTTAATGGTAGAAATGTTGTGGTATTGCTGGATTCAGGTAGCCTTGTGACCCTGATAAAGGCTGAGTTAGTTAAAACAGAGGTCTCTGGGAATAGCAAGGTAGCTGTTATTTGTGTGCATGGGGACACCCGAGAGTATCCAGTGACTACAGTGTGTTTCGAGACCCCCAAAGGTACCCTCTCTCATCCAGTGGGCTTAGTATCTCAGTTACCGCATGACGCCATTGTGGGAAGGGATTTTCCGAAGTTCTGGGAACTGTGGGATGATCCTGAGCCCCCCACTGGTGCCCCTATGTACCAGGAATGTGATAGCCAGAACTCCCCTGAGAGTGGTGAGGACTCTCCGGAATTTCCCTTGTCAGTATTGGCAGGGGAGACTCAAGAAACTGAAGAGGAGCCCACCTCCTCAGACGAAAGCCTACCGTCTGTGGAGTTTTCTGATCTTGAGGTTCACAGGGAAAACTTTGCCACAGAACAGTTGAAAGACCCCGCCCTAATAAAGGCACGGGAAAACGTAGTGAAAATAGATGGCGAGTTAGTGAACCCAGATAATACCTGCACTTACCCATACTTCAGCGTAGAGAAGGACCTACTGTATCGGGTGGCAAAAAGGGCAGAAGAAACCGTTGAGCAGCTTGTGGTGCCCAAACCTTACAGGAAGTTGGTGTTGGAGTTGGCCCATGGGCACATTCTTGGAGGTCATCTGGGGACAGAGAAAACCCGAGAGAGGGTATTACAGAGATTCTATTGGCCGGGGGTGATGAAGGACATAGAAAATTATTGTTCCTCCTGCCCTGTGTGTCAGAGGTCGGCCCCGATGCCACATTTCCGTAGCCCGCTGGTCCCTCTACCCATCATTGAGGTCCGTTTGAGAGGATCGCCATTGATTTGGTAGGTCCTATAATCAAGTCCGCTAGGGGGCACCAGTACATATTAGTTATAATGGACTATGCCACCCGTTATCCAGAAGCGATCCCTCTCCGAAATACCTCGGCCAAAACCATAGCCAAAGAGCTATCTCTTGTGTTTAGCCGGGTGGGTATTTGTAAAGAACTGCTTACGGACCAAGGTACACCCTTTATGTCCCGGGTTATGAAGGAGCTATGTAAATTGTTCAAAGTGACGCAATTACGTACATCGGTGTATCACCCCCAAACCGATGGGCTGGTTGAAAGATTCAACAAAACCCTAAAACAAATGTTGAAGAAAGTGGTGGATAGAGATGGAAAGGATTGGGACTGTCTACTTCCTTATCTGATGTTTGCTATTAGGGAGGTGCCCCAATCCTCTACGGGATTCTCCCCCTTTGAGTTACTGTATGGGAGACACCCAAGAGGGCTGTTGGATATTGCCAAGGAAACTTGGGAAAGTGAGAGTTCTCCCCACAGGAGTGTGATTGAGCATGTCGCCCTGATGCAAGACCGAATTGCACAGGTAATGCCCATCGTGAAGGAACATTTGGCCCAGGCGCAGTTAGCACAGCAGAGAGTGTACAACCGTGGAGCCAAGACCCGTACCTTTTCCCCGGGGGATAGGATACTGGTACTTGTCCCTACGGTTGAAAGTAAATTCCTTGCCAAATGGCAAGGCCCCTACGAGATAATGGAAAAAGTGAGCGAAGTGAATTACAAGGTCAGACAACCAGGAAGGCGAAAGCCCGAACAGATCTATCACGTTAATCTGTTGAAAGCCTGGAGGGATAGAGAGTCCCTAGTCGCAGACACTTGGTCACCAGCTCAAACTGGTTGCGTGATTCCTGAGGTTGGAATCGCAGCCACCTTGTCACAACCCCAACAACAGGAGGTTAAGGAGTTTGTGCTTCGCAACAAGGAGGTATTCTCTGAGCTGCCGGGACAAACATCTGGGGTAGAGCATGACATTATTACCCCGCCCGGTGAAAGGGTGAAGTTAAAACCCTATCGGATCCCAGAGGCCCGACGGGAGGCAATACGGGAGGAAGTACAGAAAATGCTGAACTTAGGGGTGATAGAGGAGTCCCAAAGTGATTGGTCTAGTCCCATTGTGTTGGTGCCTAAACCGGATGGGAGCTGGCGATTTTGTAACGATTTTCGTCAGTTGAACAAAGTTACAAAATTTGACACCTACCCCATGCCACGTATAGATGAGTTGATCGACCGGCTGGGAACAGCCCGATACATGACGACTCTTGACCTCACAAAAGGGTATTGGCAAATCCCCCTGGCCAAGTCGGCCAAAGAGAAAACCGCATTTGTAACCCCAGACGGGGCGTTCCAATATAAAAGAATGCCGTTCGGGTTACAGAATGCGCCGGCCACATTCCAGCGGAAAATGGACCAGATGCTGAGGCCCCATCGGAAGTATGCTGCGGCTTACCTGGATGACGTAATTGTCCATAGCACAGATTGGGCCTCACATCTGCCAAAAGTGCAAGCAGTCCTGGACTCTGTTCGGGAAGCGGGGTTTACGGCTAACCCCAAGAAGTGTACCATTGGGCAGGAGGAGGCCAAATATCTTGGGTACACCATTGGGAGGGGAGTAATAAAACCCCAACTCAACAAAGTCGAGGCCATTCAGAGTTGGCCACGTCCCAACAGCAAGAAGCAGGTACGAGCCTTTCTGGGAATCGCTGGGTATTATCGGCGATTCATTCCCCACTTTGCTTCTAAGGCTGTGCCCCTAACCAACCTGACGAAGGGGAAAGGGTCGGTCATGATTAAATGGACCCCCGAGGCTGAGGCAGCATTCCAATTCTTGAAACAAGCCTTATGTAGCCAGCCAGTGTTGTACTCACCCGACTTCTCTAAAGACTTTGTCGTACAAAGTGATGCGTCAGATGTGGGGTTAGGAGCAGTATTGTCCCAGGTCTGGAACGGGGAAGAGCACCCAGTCATTTACCTCAGCAGGAAGTTGAAGTCCCATGAGGTAAATTACGCCACCGTTGAAAAGGAGTGTTTAGCGGTGAAGTGGGCTCTAGATTCCCTTCGGTACTATCTGCTAGGTAGGCACTTTGACATGGTTACGGATCACGCTCCGTTAAAGTGGATGGCTCAAAACAAGGAGACAAATAGAAGAGTGAATAGGTGGTTCCTTGCCCTACAGGAATTCAACTTCACAGTAAAGCATCGCCCTGGCGTTCAAATGGGGAATGTGGATGCTTTGTCTCGAGTACATGAATGCCTGATTGCTGGTGTTCCAACCCCGAGGTTAAAACAAGAGGGGGGGGTATGTGACAGCAGGAAGGTAAAGTCACCTGGTTGCATCCAGGGGGGTAGATATATTTCGCCCAGATTCAGGCTTTACGCCGACTTATACAACTAGGTGGAGAGTTGTATAAGCCCAGCTGAGGATAGTGGGCTCATGGATGACTCATACCTCTAGGGAGAGTGTGGGGCGTCGTGCAGACAGGGAGTTGATGAGACCAGCTGAAGCTTGTCAGCTCATTTAGGCCTCTATAAGAACTCCCAGCTTCATTAGGGGTTAGCTCATGCCTGGAAGCAGACCTGTGTGGACTTCCTGGAGAGAGTGAACCCTTGTGCGGTGAGACAAAGCCTGTGTGGCTATTTGCTTGGACATTTAAAACCAGGGACTTAGGGACTAGGACAGCACTAGGCTGATCCCAGTTGTTAGTTAGGAAACCTGTATGTTTAGTCAGAGGTCAACTTGACCAGGATTTATTTTGTTTATGTTTCTTTTGCTTTGCTGTGTTTTTGTCACTGTAAATAGAAAATAAACCGCACCTTTTTGATTTTGAAAACCACAAGCTCCGTCTGCTGGGCCTGTTTTTGTGTGGGGAGCCCATCCCGGGGGTCACACACACCCGCTGCCGAGCTAACCCCCTCACAGTATATATATATATATATATATATATATTGTGAGGGGGTTAGCTCAGCAGCGGGTGTGTGTGACCCCCGGGATGGGCTCCCCACACAAAAACAGGCCCAGCAAACGGAGGTTGTGGTTTTCAAAATCAAAAAGGTGCGGTTTATTTTCTATTTACAGTGACAAAACACAGCAAAGCAAAAGAAACATAACCAAAATAAATCCTGGTCAACTTGACCTCTGACTAAACATACAGGTTTCCTAACTAACAACTGGGATCAGCCTAGTGCTGTCCTAGTCCCTAAGTCCCTGGTTTTAAATGTCCAAGCAAATAGCCACACAGGCTTTGTCTCACCGCACAGGGGTTCACTCTCCCTAGACAGTCCACACAGGTCTGGGTCCAGGCATGAGCTAACATCTAATGAATCTGGGAGTTCTTATAGAGGCCTAAATGAGCTGACAAGCTTCAGCTGGTCTCATCAACTCCCTGTCTGCACGACGCCCCACACTCTCCCTAGAGGTATGAGTCATCCATGAGCCCACTATCCTCAGCTGGGCTTATACAACTCTCCACCTAGTTGTATAAGTCGGCGTAAAGCCTGAATCTGGGCGAAATATATCTACCCCCCTGGATGCAACCAGGTGACTTTACCTTCCTGCTGTCACATACCCCCCCCTCTTGTTTTAACCTCGGGGTTGGAACACCAGCAATCAGGCATTCATGTACTCGAGACAAAGCATCCACATTCCCCATTTGAACGCCAGGGCGATGCTTTACTGTGAAGTTGAATTCCTGGAGGGCCAGGAACCACCTATTCACTCTTCTATTTGTTTCCTTGTTTTGAGCCATCCACTTTAACGGAGCGTGATCCGTAACCATGTCAAAGTGCCTACCTAGCAGGTAGTACCGAAGGGAATCTAGAGCCCACTTCACCGCTAAACACTCCTTTTCAACGGTGGCGTAATTTACCTCATGGGACTTCAACTTCCTGCTGAGGTAAATGACTGGGTGCTCTTCCCCGTTCCAGACCTGGGACAATACTGCTCCTAACCCCACATCTGACGCATCACTTTGTACGACAAAGTCTTTAGAGAAGTCGGGTGAGTACAACACTGGCTGGCTACATAAGGCTTGTTTCAAGAATTGGAATGCTGCCTCAGCCTCGGGGGTCCATTTAATCATGACCGACCCTTTCCCCTTCGTCAGGTTGGTTAGGGGCACAGCCTTAGAAGCAAAGTGGGGAATGAATCGCCGATAATACCCAGCGATTCCCAGAAAGGCTCGTACCTGCTTCTTGCTGTTGGGACGTGGCCAACTCTGGATGGCCTCGACTTTGTTGAGTTGGGGTTTTATTACTCCCCTCCCAATGGTGTACCCAAGATATTTGGCCTCCTCCTGCCCAATGGTACACTTCTTGGGGTTAGCCGTAAACCCCGCTTCCCGAACAGAGTCCAGGACTGCTTGCACTTTTGGCAGATGTGAGGCCCAATCTGTGCTATGGACAATTACGTCATCCAGGTAAGCCGCAGCATACTTCCGATGGGGCCTCAGCATCTGGTCCATTTTCCGCTGAAATGTGGCCGGCGCATTCTGTAACCCGAACGGCATTCTTTTATATTGGAACGCCCCGTCTGGGGTTACAAATGCGGTTTTCTCTTTGGCCGACTTGGCCAGGGGGATTTGCCAATACCCTTTTGTGAGGTCAAGAGTCGTCATGTATCGGGCTGTTCCCAGCCGGTCGATCAACTCATCTATACGTGGCATGGGGTAGGTGTCAAATTTTGTAACTTTGTTCAACTGACGAAAATCGTTACAAAATCGCCAGCTCCCATCCGGTTTAGGCACCAACACAATGGGACTAGACCAATCACTTTGGGACTCCTCTATCACCCCTAAGTTCAGCATTTTCTGTACTTCCTCCCGTATTGCCTCCCGTCGGGCCTCTGGGATCCGATAGGGTTTTAACTTCACCCTTTCACCGGGCGGGGTAATGATGTCATGCTCTACCCCAGATGTTTGTCCCGGCAGCTCAGAGAATACCTCCTTGTTGCGAAGCACAAACTCCTTAACCTCCTGTTGTTGGGGTTGTGACAAGGTGGCTGCTATTCCAACCTCAGGAATCACGCAACCAGTTTGAGCTGGTGACCAAGTGTCTGCGACTAGGGACTCTCTATCCCTCCAGGCTTTCAACAGATTAACGTGATAGATCTGTTCGGGCTTTCGCCTTCCTGGTTGTCTGACCTTGTAATTCACTTCGCTCACTTTTTCCATTATCTCGTAGGGGCCTTGCCATTTGGCAAGGAATTTACTTTCAACCGTAGGGACAAGTACCAGTATCCTATCCCCCGGGGAAAAGGTACGGGTCTTGGCTCCACGGTTGTACACTCTCTGCTGTGCTAATTGCGCTTGGGCCAAATGTTCCTTCACGATGGGCATTACCTGTGCAATTCGGTCTTGCATCAGGGCGACATGCTCAATCACACTCCTGTGGGGAGAACTCTCACTTTCCCAAGTTTCCTTGGCAATATCCAACAGCCCTCTTGGGTGTCTCCCATACAGTAACTCAAAGGGGGAGAATCCCGTAGAGGATTGGGGCACCTCCCTAATAGCAAACATCAGATAAGGAAGTAGACAGTCCCAATCCTTTCCATCTCTATCCACCACTTTCTTCAACATTTGTTTTAGGGTTTTGTTGAATCTTTCAACCAGCCCATCGGTTTGGGGGTGATACACAGATGTACGTAATTGCGTCACTTTGAACAATTTACACAGCTCCTTCATAACCCGGGACATAAAGGGTGTACCTTGGTCCGTAAGCAGTTCTTTACAAATACCCACCCGGCTAAACACAAGAGATAGCTCTTTGGCTATGGTTTTGGCCGAGGTATTTCGGAGAGGGATCGCTTCTGGATAACGGGTGGCATAGTCCATTATAACTAATATGTACTGGTGCCCCCTAGCGGACTTGATTATAGGACCTACCAAATCCATGGCGATCCTCTCAAACGGGACCTCAATGATGGGTAGAGGGACCAGCGGGCTACGGAAATGTGGCATCGGGGCCGACCTCTGACACACAGGGCAGGAGGAACAATAATTTTCTATGTCCTTCATCACCCCCGGCCAATAGAATCTCTGTAATACCCTCTCTCGGGTTTTCTCTGTCCCCAGATGACCTCCAAGAATGTGCCCATGGGCCAACTCCAACACCAACTTCCTGTAAGGTTTGGGCACCACAAGCTGCTCAACGGTTTCTTCTGCCCTTTTTGCCACCCGATACAGTAGGTCCTTCTCTACGCTGAAGTATGGGTAAGTGCAGGTATTATCTGGGTTCACTAACTCGCCATCTATTTTCACTACGTTTTCCCGTGCCTTTATTAGGGCGGGGTCTTTCAACTGTTCTGTGGCAAAGTTTTCCCTGTGAACCTCAAGATCAGAAAACTCCACAGACGGTAGGTTTTCGTCTGAGGAGGTGGGCTCCTCTCCAGTTTCTTGAGTCTCCCCTGCCAATACTGATAAGGGAAATTCCGGGGAGTCCTCACCACTCTCAGGGGAGTTCTGGCTATCACATTCCTGGTACCTAGGGGCACCAGTGGGGGGCTCAGGATCATCCCACAGTTCCCAGAACTTCGGAAAATCCCTTCCCACAATGGCGTCATGCGGTAACTGAGATACTAAGCCCACTGGATGAGAGAGGGTACCTTTGGGGGTCTCGAAACACACTGTAGTCACTGGATACTCTCGGGTGTCCCCATGCACACAAATAACAGCTACCTTGCTATTCCCAGAGACCTCTGTTTTAACTAACTCAGCCTTTATCAGGGTCACAAGGCTACCTGAATCCAGCAATACCACAACATTTCTACCATTAACACACATTTTGCATAAATGTTTCTCAGTTCCTCGAATGGCAGTGCATGCGACTGTCGCACACAGCGACTGACGTCTGCCCGTCAGAAAGTCACACTGCATGGGTTCCTCCACAACCGGGCAATTGGCTGCAATATGTCCCGCTTGCCGGCAGCGGTAGCAAACGATCCTTCTTGCCGCCTCTTGAGCCGCTGATTTCCCAGGCTGTTCTCGCCAAACTTGGGGTAGAGCTCCCACCCTCTCACTCTCTCCACCCTCACCCCTTGGAATCCTCTTATCCGCCCCTGGGGATGGTCTGGTCTTAGGGTGGAAAGTCCGAGTGTCTCTGGAAGAGGCTGTCAGGTTCTCTGTAGCCAAGTATTTCTCCACACGATCCACAAGACCATCGGCCGTCTCTGGGTCTCCATGGCTTACCCACTTTTGGATGGCAGTAGGAAGAGCTCTCAAAAACCGATCCATTACAACACGTTCCACAATCTTTGGTGCGGACAAAGTCTCTGGCTGTAGCCACTTTCTGCTCAGGTGAATGAGATCATACATTTGAGACCTGGGGGGTTTTCCAAGCTGGAAAGTCCAGTTATGCACACGCTGAGCCCGGACAGCCAGGGTGACACCCAGCCTTGCCAATATTTCAGCTTTTAGCATCACATAGTCTTTTGCTTGGTTAGGCTCTAGGTCATAGTAAGCTTTCTGCGATTCACCAGTTAACAGAGGAGCCACCAGTCCAGCCCACTGCTCCTCAGGCCACTTTTCTCTTTCAGCGGTCCTTTCAAATGTGGTCAAAAATACCTCTGGATCATCCTCTCCAGTCATTTTTGTCAATAAACGACTCACCCCAAAGGACGCGGTATTAGTGGGACGGCTTTCCTCACTGGTCTGCGGACGTTGCTGCATTACTGCTTCCATCTGTTGTTGTAGTCTCTGCTCTTGCTTCTGCAACAGGTCTATGAAGCGGGCCTCAGATTGCTGCTGGGCTTGTTGCTGAGCCTCCAGACTCTGTTGCAAAGTTGCGTTTGTCTGCTGCTGGGCTGCAAGGCTCTGTTGATGAGCTTGCTGCTGGGCTGCAAGGCTCTGTTGATGAGCTTGCTGCTGGGCTGCGAAGTTCTGTTGTTGAGCTGCAAGGCTCTGTTGATGAGCTGCAAGGCTCTTTTGCAAACCTGCATTTGTCTGCTGTTGATTGGCATTTGCTAGAGCCAGCTGTTTCAGTATCTCCTCCATGCTGGCTTAAAAAAAAACTGCCACTGGTTCTCCACCAACTGTGAGGGGGTTAGCTCAGCAGCGGGTGTGTGTGACCCCCGGGATGGGCTCCCCACACAAAAACAGGCCCAGCAAACGGAGGTTGTGGTTTTCAAAATCAAAAAGGTGCGGTTTATTTTCTATTTACAGTGACAAAACACAGCAAAGCAAAAGAAACATAAACAAAATAAATCCTGGTCAACTTGACCTCTGACTAAACATACAGGTTTCCTAACTAACAACTGGGATCAGCCTAGTGCTGTCCTAGTCCCTAAGTCCCTGGTTTTAAATGTCCAAGCAAATAGCCACACAGGCTTTGTCTCACCGCACAGGGGTTCACTCTCCCTAGACAGTCCACACAGGTCTGGGTCCAGGCATGAGCTAACATCTAATGAATCTGGGAGTTCTTATAGAGGCCTAAATGAGCTGACAAGCTTCAGCTGGTCTCATCAACTCCCTGTCTGCACGACGCCCCACACTCTCCCTAGAGGTATGAGTCATCCATGAGCCCACTATCCTCAGCTGGGCTTATACAACTCTCCACCTAGTTGTATAAGTCGGCGTAAAGCCTGAATCTGGGCGAAATATATCTACCCCCCTGGATGCAACCAGGTGACTTTACCTTCCTGCTGTCACAATATATATATATTGTGAGGGGGTTAACTCGGTAGCGGGTGTGTGTGACCCCCTGGTTGGGCTCCCCACACAAAAACAGGGCCAGCAGACGGAGGTTGTGGTTTTCAAAATCAAAAGGTGCGGTTTATTTCTCTATGTACAGTGACAAAAACACAGCAAAGCCAAAAAGAAACAAACAAAATAAATCCTGGTCAGTTTGACCTCTGACTAAACATGCAGGTTTCCTAAACTAACAACTGGGATCAGCCTAGTGCTGTCCTAGTCCCTAAGTCCCTGGTTTAGTAAAAGTCCAAACAAATAGCCACACAGGCTTTGCCTCACCGCACAGGGGTTCACTCTCCCTAGACAGTCCACACAGGTCTGGTTCCAGGCATGAGCTAACATCTAATGAAGCTGGGAGTTTTTATAGAGGCCTTAAACGAACTGACAGGCTTCAGCTGGTCTCATCAACTCCCTGCCTCACGACGCCCAGCACTCTCCCTAGAGGTATGAGTCATTCATGAGCCCACTAGCCTCAGCTGGGCTTCATCAACTCCCTAGTTGTATAAGTCGGCATAAAGCCTGAATCTGGGAGAAATATATCTACCCCCCTGGATGCAACCAGGTGACTTTACCTTCCTGCTGTCACATACCCCCCCCTCTTGTTTTAACCTTGGGGTTGGAACACCAGCAATCAGGCATTCATGTACTCGAGACAAAGCATCCACATTCCCCATTTGAACGCCAGGGCGATGCTTTACTGTGAAGTTGAATTCCTGTAGGGCCAGGAACCACCTATTCACTCTTCTATTTGTCTCCTTGTTTTGAGCCATCCACTTTAACGGAGCGTGATCCGTAACCATGTCAAAGTGCCTACCTAGCAGATAGTACCGAAGGGAATCTAGAGCCCACTTCACCGCTAAACACTCCTTTTCAACCGTGGCGTAATTTACCTCATGGGACTTCAACTTCCTGCTGAGGTAAATGACTGGGTGCTCTTCCCCGTTCCAGACCTGGGACAATACTGCTCCTAACCCCACATCTGACGCATCACTTTGTACGACAAAGTCTTTAGAGAAGTCGGGTGAGTACAACACTGGCTGGCTACATAAGGCTTGTTTCAAGAATTGGAATGCTGCCTCAGCCTCGGGGGTCCATTTAATCATGACCGACCCTTTCCCTTTCGTCAGGTTGGTTAGGGGCACAGCCTTAGAAGCAAAGTGGGGAATGAAGCGCCGATAATAACCCGCGATTCCCAGAAAGGCTCGTACCTGCTTCTTGCTGTTGGGACGTGGCCAACTCTGGATGGCCTCGACTTTGTTGAGTTGGGGTTTTATTACTCCCCTGCCAATGGTGTACCCAAGATATTTGGCCTCCTCCTGCCCAATGGTACACTTCTTGGGGTTAGCCGTAAACCCCGCTTCCCGAACAGAGTCCAGGACTGCTTGCACTTTTGGCAGATGTGAGGCCCAATCTGTGCTATGGACAATTACGTCATCCAGGTAAGCCGCAGCATACTTCCGATGGGGCCTCAGCATCTGGTCCATTTTCCGCTGGAATGTGGCCGGCGCATTCTGTAACCCGAACGGCATTCTCTTATATTGGAACGCCCCGTCTGGGGTTACAAATGCGGTTTTCTCTTTGGCCGACTTGGCCAGGGGAATTTGCCAATACCCTTTTGTGAGGTCAAGAGTCGTCATGTATCGGGCTGTTCCCAGCCGGTCGATCAACTCATCTATACGTGGCATGGGGTAGGTGTCAAATTTTGTAACTTTGTTCAACTGACGAAAATCGTTACAAAATCGCCAGCTCCCATCCGGTTTAGGCACCAACACAATGGGACTAGACCAATCACTTTGGGACTCCTCTATCACCCCTAAGTTCAGCATTTTCTGTACTTCCTCCCGTATTGCCTCCCGTCGGGCCTCTGGGATCCGATAGGGTTTTAACTTCACCCTTTCACCGGGCGGGGTAATAATATCATGCTCTACCCCAGATGTTTGTCCCGGCAGCTCAGAGAACACCTCCTTGTTGCGAAGCACAAACTCCTTAACCTCCTGTTGTTGGGGTTGTGACAAGGTGGCTGCTATTCCAACCTCCGGAATCACGCAACCAGTTTGAGCTGGTGACCAAGTTTCTGCGACTAGGGACTCTCTATCCCTCCAGGCTTTCAACAGATTAACGTGATATATCTGTTCGGGCTTTCGCCTTCCTGGTTGTCTGACCTTGTAATTCACTTCGCTCACTTTTTCCATTATCTCGTAGGGGCCTTGCCATTTGGCAAGGAATTTACTTTCAACCGTAGGGACAAGTACCAATATCCTATCCCCCGGGGAAAAGGTACGGGTCTTTGCTCCACGGTTGTACACTCTCTGCTGTGCCAACTGCGCTTGGGCCAAATGTTCCTTCACGATGGGCATTACCTGTGCAATTCGATCTTGCATCAGGGCGACATGCTCAATCACACTCCTGTGGGGAGAACTCTCACTTTCCCAAGTTTCCTTGGCAATATCCAACAGCCCTCTTGGGTGTCTCCCATACAGTAACTCAAAGGGGGAGAATCCCGTAGAGGATTGGGGCACCTCCCTAATAGCAAACATCAAATAAGGAAGTAGACAGTCCCAATCCTTTCCATCTCTATCCACCACTTTCTTCAACATTTGTTTTAGGGTTTTGTTGAATCTTTCAACCAGCCCATCGGTTTGGGGGTGATACACAGATGTACGCAATTGCGTCACTTTGAACAATTTACACAGCTCTTTCATAACCCGGGACATAAAGGGTGTACCTTGGTCCGTAAGCAGTTCTTTACAAATACCCACCCGGCTAAAAACAAGAGATAGCTCTTTGGCTATGGTTTTGGCCGAGGTATTTCTGAGAGGGATCGCTTCTGGATAACGGGTGGCATAGTCCATTATAACCAATATGTACTGGTGCCCCCTAGCGGACTTGATTATAGGACCTACCAAATCCATTGCGATTCTCTCAAACGGGACCTCAATGATGGGTAGAGGGACCAGCGGGCTACGGAAATGTGGCATCGGGGCCGACCTCTGACACACAGGGCAGGAGGAACAATAATTTTCTATGTCCTTCATCACCCCAGGCCAATAGAATCTCTGTAATACCCTCTCTCGGGTTTTCTCTGTCCCCAGATGACCTCCAAGAATGTGCCCATGGGCCAACTCCAACACCAACTTCCTGTAAGGTTTGGGCACCACCAGCTGCTCAACGGTTTCTTCTGCCCTTTTTGCCACCCGATACAGTAGGTCCTTCTCTACGCTGAAGTATGGGTAAGTGCAGGTATTATCTGGGTTCACTAACTCGCCATCTATTTCCACTACGTTTTCCCGTGCCTTTATTAGGGCGGGGTCTTTTAACTGTTCTGTGGCAAAATTTTCCCTGTGAACCTCCAGATCAGAAAACTCCACAGACAGTAGGTTTTCGTCTGAGGAGGTGGGCTCCTCTCCAGTTTCTTGAGTCTCCCCTGCCAATACTGACAAGGGAAATTCTGGAGAGTCCTCACCACTCTCAGAGGAGTTCTGGCTATCACATTCCTGGTACATAGGGGCACCAGTGGGGGGCTCAGGATCATCCCACAGTTCCCAGAACTTCGGAAAATCCCTTCCCACAATGGCGTCATGCGGTAACTGAGATACTAAGCCCACTGGATGAGAGAGGGTACCTTTGGGGGTCTCGAAACACACTGTAGTCACTGGATACTCTCGGGTGTCCCCATGCACACAAATAACAGCTACCTTGCTATTCCCAGAGACCTCTGTTTTAACTAACTCAGCCTTTATCAGGGTCACAAGGCTACCTGAATCCAACAATACCACAACATTTCTACCATTAACACACATTTTGCATAAATGTTTCTCAGTTCCTCGAATGGCAGTGCATGCGACTGTCGCACACAGCGACTGACGTCTGCCCGTCAGAAAGTCACACTGCATGGGTTCCTCCACAACCGGGCAATTGGCTGCAATATGTCCCGCTTGCCGGCAGCGGTAGCAAACGATCCTTCTTGCGGCCTCTTGAGCCGCTGATTTCCCAGGCTGTTCTCGCCAAACTTGGGGTAGAGCTCCCACCCTCTCACTCTCTCCACCCTCACCCCTTGGAATCCTCTTATCCGCCCCTGGGGATGGTCTGGTCTTAGGGTGGAAAGTCCGAGAGTCTCTGGAAGAGGCCGTCAGGTTCTCTGTAGCCAAGTATCTCTCTACACGATCCACAAGTTTACCGGCCGTTTCTGGGTCTCCGTGGCTTACCCACTTTTGAATGGCGGTAGGAAGAGCTCTCAAGAAACGATCCATCACAACACGTTCCACAATCTCCGGTGCGGACAAAGTCTCTGGCTGTAGCCACTTCCTGCTCAGGTGAATGAGATCATACATTTGAGACCTGGGGGGTTTTCCAAGCTGGAAAGTCCAGTTATGCACACGCTGAGCCCGGACAGCCAGGGTGACACCCAGCCTTGCCAATATTTCAGCTTTTAGCATCACATAGTCTTTTGCTTGGTCAGGCTCTAGGTCATAGTAAGCCTTCTGCGATTCACCAGTTAACAGAGGAGCCACCAGTCCAGCCCACTGCTCCTCAGGCCACTTTTCTCTTTCAGCAGTCCTTTCAAATGTGGTCAAAAATACCTCTGGATCATCCTCTCCAGTCATTTTTGTCAATAAACGACTCACCCCAAAGGACGCGGTATTAGTGGGACGGCTTTCCTCACTGGTCTGCGGACGTTGCTGCATTACTGCTTCCATTTGTTGTAGTCTCTGCTCTTGCTTCTGTAACAGGTCTATGAAGCGGGCCTCAGATTGCTGCTGGGCTTGTTGATGAGCTTGCTGCTGGGCTGCAAGGCTCCTTTGCAAACCTGCATTTGTCTGCTGTTGATTGGCATTTGCTAGAGCCAGCTGTTTCAGTATCTCCTCCATGCTGGCTTAAAAAAAACTGCCACTGGTTCTCCACCAACTGTGAGGGGGTTAACTCGGTAGCGGGTGTGTGTGACCCCCTGGTTGGGCTCCCCACACAAAAACAGGGCCAGCAGACGGAGGTTGTGGTTTTCAAAATCAAAAGGTGCGGTTTATTTCTCTATGTACAGTGACAAAAACACAGCAAAGCCAAAAAGAAACAAACAAAATAAATCCTGGTCAGTTTGACCTCTGACTAAACATGCAGGTTTCCTAAACTAACAACTGGGATCAGCCTAGTGCTGTCCTAGTCCCTAAGTCCCTGGTTTAGTAAAAGTCCAAACAAATAGCCACACAGGCTTTGCCTCACCGCACAGGGGTTCACTCTCCCTAGACAGTCCACACAGGTCTGGTTCCAGGCATGAGCTAACATCTAATGAAGCTGGGAGTTTTTATAGAGGCCTTAAACGAACTGACAGGCTTCAGCTGGTCTCATCAACTCCCTGCCTCACGACGCCCAGCACTCTCCCTAGAGGTATGAGTCATTCATGAGCCCACTAGCCTCAGCTGGGCTTCATCAACTCCCTAGTTGTATAAGTCGGCATAAAGCCTGAATCTGGGAGAAATATATCTACCCCCCTGGATGCAACCAGGTGACTTTACCTTCCTGCTGTCACAATATATATATATATATATACTGTATTTATTGGCGTATAACACTCACTTTTTTACCCTGAAGATAGAGGGTAAACTGTGCCTGCGTGTTATACGCAGGGGGCTATGGAAAGTTTTTTTCCTGAAACTTCCCTCTTAAAGTAAGGGTGCGTGTTATACGCCTGTGCGTGTTATACGCCGATAAATACGGTATATATATATATATATATATATGTATATATGTGTTCTTCTTCAAAATGACTAAAGAAAAAATTGGAGAGCCCAGTGACAGAATTGAAGAGCACCAGCCCTGACAGAACACTTCTATCAATCTTCAGGTGTATCGCAAAACCATGAAACCCTTCTTGACGAAGAAGAAGGAAAGTGGAGCTGAAGGACGGAAGAGACAAAAGTTGGAGGCGGAGGAAGCCAAGAAGTCAAGAAAGTTCTTCATGACCTTCTTTGAAAAGCCTGGAACAAGTTGTTCGACACCTTCTATGGAGTCCCCTGCACCTTCTACAAGTTTGTTAGAATCTGAAGGTGGATCAAGTAAAAATGCATCACACGCCGTGGAGGAAGTCAAGTCAGATAAATCCGAATATGATGAGATTAGAACGGAGGAGGCCAGAGAGAACATGAACATGACAGGAGGGGAAGACGATGGTGGTGGTGATGCTGTGTTTATTGATGAGATTGAACCTGGCGATACTGAACCTGGTGAATTGTATGGTGTTGAAGAGCCTCAAACTGTCTTACCAGAAGTTATTGAACACCATGACATTGGACTTCTGAAGTTCGACAAGGAATCTGGAAAAGCAATTCTTCCTGATGCATTAAGAACAGAAATAATAAAGCTGGGTTCAAAGTATTTCCAGAACAGTAAGGGGCCTTTCCTACCAACAAATAACCGCTCAATGAGCAAAACTTGGTTCAAGAGGAAATTGGGAAATGGTCGTGGTGAGGAAGTGACTCGCTCTTGGCTGGTCTATTCCCCTTTTAAAAAGTCTGCATTTTGTATCTGTTGTCTTCTCTATTCCCGGTCAGACCATCAGTCCTCATTGGAGCAGGAAAGTGGATTCATCCAATGGAAAGCACCTGAAAGGATCAGTGTTCATGAAAATGCTAAGAATCATCGGGAGTGCTTTACACAGTGGAAAGAAATGGAAAGAAATTTAGCTGAAAACAGAGCAGTTATTGACGTGGAACTTCAGTCACAGCTTGAGAAGGAAGAGCAGAAGTGGCGTGATATCTTGAGGAGAATCCTTCATTGCATAAAATTCCTTGCGACTCAGAACCTGGCTTTGCGAGGACATAGGGAGTCACTTGAGCTGGATGACGACTCCAACGTGGGAAATTTCCTTGGCCTAATGAAACTACTGGCCATCTTTGACCCTGTTATGAAAGGACACCTCAGTCATGTGGTAAGTCATCCTGGATCCACGTCTTATCTTTCACCAGGTGTTCAGAATGAATTCATTCACATGATGGCATCTACTGTTCGCCAGAGTTTACTGAGCAGCATTCGTAAGGCCAAGTACTATGGTCTCATGTTTGACTCGACTCCTGATCAGGCACACCGTGAGCAGATGTCAGAAGTAGTGAGGTACGTGGAAGTTAATTTTGAGAGGAAATCTGTCCGTGTTAGAGAGTCCTTCCTTGGATTTATACAGATAAGCCAGAAGGATGCTGAGAGCTTGGTTGAAGACATCTTGAAACGGCTAGAGAAGGATGGAATGGAGCTACAGGATTGTCGGTCACAGTGCTATGACAATGCTGCTGTGATGGCTGGACACAAAAGTGGTGTTCATCAAAGAATAAGTGAGAAAAACAACCTGGCAGTGTTTGTGAGTTGCAACAATCACTCACTCAACTTGGTGGGTGTACATGCAGCCAAGCAGGATACAATGATGGTCACGTTTTTGGTACCATCGAAGCTCTCTGTGTTCTTCTCTCGTTCAACACAGCGCTGGGAAAAACTCAAAAACGCTGTGCCTATGGTTGTTAAGTCAGAGTCCGAAACAAGGTGGAGTGCAAGGACAGAAGCAGTGAAGCCCGTCAACAACTACTTTGAGAAGATAGTTAAAGTTTTGCAGGACATGACAGACAATGAAAATGAGACCAGTGAAACAAGAAGTGATGCAAGACAGCTGTATAACCGCATGTTGAGTTACGATTTTCTGACTTTGCTAGGATTTTGGAACAAAGTACTCATTCGCATTGACCGTATTCAAAAGAGGCTGCAGGATCCTAGCATGAACTTCCACGATGCTGCCCTGGATTTGAAAGCCCTCCGAGATCATTTTGATGATGACAGAGAAGTTTTAGTCAGTGAGTCACTCGAAGGAGGACTCAGTCTCTGTCAAGACTGGAATATTGAAGTTGAAAGACGTCAGAGACGAAAGAAACGAATGCCTGGTGAGAACTTAAGAGATGCTGGGTTATCCGCCAAGGAGGAGATGGAAAGAGTCATGAAGGGAACACTCGACCCCCTTCACAGAGAAATGGATGAAAGGTTCACCCGTTTGCATGACACTGACGCCAAGTTTGGGTTCCTTCTCGATGTCCGGGGACTGTGTTCCGGCGCCTACAATAACAACCTAAAAAAGAAGTGTGAAAATTTGGGCGAAATCTACAGCTCTGATGTTGATGGACAGCAGCTATATGAAGAAATTTTGGATTGCAGAATGTTGATATTAAGTCATGCCAACATGAAAATATCAAGACCTAAAGAGCTTCTCGAATTTATTGTTCAATATGGAGATGAGAGTGTCTTCCCCAATCTTCGCATTGCTATTCAGATAATGCTAACTATTGCAGTTTCTATTGCCAGCTGTGAGAGATCATTTAGCAAGTTAAAACTAATACTTTCGTATTTGAGAGCCTCCATGGGACAAGACAGACTCTGTGATCTTGCTCTGCTGAGTGTAGAAAGAGAAGAAACAGAAAAAAAACTGACTTTGAGCAGATCATAGACCAGTTTGCATCAGTGAAAGCAAGGAAGGTGCAGTTGTAATTTTTATGTAGTGCCAATCCATAATTTGTTAATTGGAAGATTAAAGAGTTTGACTTGTAGTTTTGTCAGCTGTTTTTTTTTGTTAAGGTTATCTGAAAGATGGGTTTTAAATGTTTTGACAGGGGCGCAGTTTCAGTTCCGTTTTCACTAGATACGCCTCTGCATCTGGTTCAACACATATCAGTGGATTATTTACATAAGTACAGTTTTTTTGGATATAGTTTGCCCTGTTAGTCTATGCTGTCATTTCCAGCTCTCATTAAGTTGGACATATAATGATGTACTTTTTATGTGTGCGGGCCCCTGTCGGTATGTTAGATGTTATTTTTACCATTATGGACTGATGCAGTTATATGCTGTGCTTACTCTATTTTTTTATATTTTTTAATTATTTTACCATCATGAGCTGATACAGTGATATGCTGCGTTTACTCTATTTTTTTAATGTCTTTGAATAATAATTTTTTATTGTCCTGCCCATTTTCTATCAGCAGGGGGCGCGAGCCTCCAGTCACAGGCTGCCCGCTTTGTGCGATTTCATTGCGCCAGCGGAGGGCGTGGGCGTCGCCTACAGCATTTTGTTTCTTGGTTGTGGGCTGCCCGCTCCATTTGCCCTTGCTGACAGGTGCATTCACGCCACTCGGCGAGCTGATATATTATCAACCGCCGAGCAGGTGATGTGCATGCCCAGACACACGCCGACACGCCGCCTGACATGACAGCACGAGTGGCTGATGTCATCAGCCGATGAACACCAGTGCGCATGCGCGGGCGTCTTTTTAAGCCCGCAAATGGCGCATTTGGCAGTACAGACGCTGCTTTTGCAGCTATCTGCTAGTCAGAGTTTTATTTATTAACATCTTTATTATTAAATCTGTCCAGCATTTTTATAATAATTTTTTATATTCCGTGCAATGTATAATGGTCAATACACATTCTCTTGAGACATATGTCATGTCTGCCAATCTCCTTCAGAGATATATGCCCAAAAATACACCTTTCTTTGCGGGCTAGCACCGCAAACTTTTCCTTTTCCTTTCCCCTTTTTCCTTTCTCCTTTTTTCTTTCTTGGATGAATATTTTTGTTAAAATGCTTAAATATTTGCGACATTGCATAATCTATATTCAGTATCAAGTAGTCTACACTGTGCAGCTCATGGGTGTCAAATACAATTTTCTTATTTGTTTTTTTCCACACTAGGATATCTGATTGCATCCTGAGGCCCCTTGGTGATTGGATGCTGGGAGTATTTCCACGAGGACCTTTGTGTGGGCCGTTCCGAGCTGGGATGGGGATTATTGTCCTCCTATGAATGGCAATGGCAGCTCTGCTCTATTTTTAGGACCCTGTGTCCTCTATTTTTAAAATAGTATGAAACATCTTGATATATAAATCCACAAATCCAGTGCTTGGTATGTATAACGGATGTGTTTGTGGCCTCAATGATGCTGTCTTTTGGAATTATTTTCTGAGTTTTTTATTTTTTGCTTTATTCTAGATTATATTTGTACTTTCTCCTACCAAGAGCCTCCGAAGAAAGGATTGGTATTCCAGAAACATGTTAGGCTTAAGGAGAAAAACTGTTTCTCACAGGAAATTGGTATAAATGTTCTCAATTTATGTTTGTACTAATCATCAAATGTATACTGTGCAAATTATTAATATGCTTGACATACTTTTATATTTGCATACAGACAACATTTTTTTTTACATTAAGATTATTTTCTGATAAATAATATTTTTACAAAAAAAATGTGTTTTTTGTTTGCCCGTAAAATCCCGCTGTACTGGGGGGGGTACTTATGCCCTTTCAGTTTTCTTTTTTTTTCTCTTCTTTGTGGTTCATTACTTATACTTACGAGGTTGAAAAAACAGACATGGAGAGCTTTCCAGTTGATGGTCCACTGGGTTACTGGGTCATGAGAATAGACCACTGGCCAGAACTTGCCCAGTATGCAATTGAGCTGTCGGGCTGCCCTGCATCTAGCGTGCTTTCCAAACAGGCATTCATTGATGCCGGAGGTTTTGTGACAGATAAGAGAGCGTGTCTGTCAACAGACTCTGTGGATCGGCTGACATTTATCAAAATTAATCAGTCCTGGAAATAATAGCAGCTATCAAGGCCCTGATGCCAATGTCGCTGATTAAGTGCTTTCTGGATCTGGAATCTCTGAAAGACTGTCTAGGCTGCCTAGCTTTGTGGGTGTTGATTTCACCTGGAAGAATGTTTTTGGTGTAGGTTTCATGGGCACAAAAAACACCCAAGGACCAATTTTTCTGCACCTGTTTGACAGTTGCATGTCATTGCAATTTTTGACAGCAAGGCCAATTCTTGCTTTCATCAAGAGTACCTCTATAAGGTCACAGTGTGAAGGCACCACTGACACCCAAAGACCAATTTTTCCTCACCTGTTTGACAGGTGCATATCATTTCAAGCTTTGACAGCAAGGCCAATTCTTGCTTTCATCAAGAGTACCTCTACAGGGTCACGGTGTGAAGGCGCCACCAACACCTAAAGCCCGATTTTTCCACACCTGTTACTTCTATCCAAAATCTGTGAAAAAATACACCAGAATTTATCAAAAAAATCTCTAATCTTGTGCCGAGTGCACTAAATTGTGGCCTTATCATACAGACTGGCTTCCCAAGCCTTTGTTTACAAAATGAAGAAAGCTTTTTCAGGCAGACCTGATCGGATCCTACGTTCACCCCTATGAAGCTGTGGATGTCAGCAGTGACATGTCTGCTGACTTCCGCCGCTATCCGATCCGATCCTGTCTGCCAAATCCAGATGGATGGAGGTCCTGAAAATGGACAGGCTGTCCGTATTCACCCGGTTTCCCCATAAGGGAGAGCAGGACTAGGTCCATCTGTTCTCCCTCACATTTTTGTAAATATTTTATTATATCTTTTCATGTGACAACACTGAAGAAATTACACTTTGCTACAATGTAAAGTACAGAGTGCACAGCTTGTATAACAGTGTAAATTTGCTGTCCCCCTCAAGATAACTCAACACACAGTCATTAATGTCTAAACCGCTGGCAACAAAAGTAAGTACACCCCTAAGTGAAAATGTCCAAATTGGGCCCAATTAGCCATGTTCCCTCCCTGGTGTAAGGTGACTCATTAGTGTTACAAGGTCTCAGATGTGAATGGGGAGCAGGTGTGTTAAATTTGGTGTTATCGTTCTCACGCTCTCATACTGGTCACTGGAAGTTCAACATGGCACTTCATGAAAAAGAACTCTCTGAGGATCTAAACAAAAAAAATTTGTTCTACATGAACATGGCTTAGCCTATAAAAAGATTGCCCAGACCCTGAAACAAACTGCAGCATGGTGGCCAAGACCATACAGCGGTTTAACAGGACAGGTTCCACTCAGAACATGGTCGACCAAAGAAGCTGAGTGCATGTGCTCAGCGTCATATAAAGGGGTTGTCTTTGGGAAAAAGACGTATGAGTGCTGCCAGCATCTTCTTTTTCTCCTCCTCCGCGCCGGACTGAATCTAACCTTTCCCCATTGTGGCAGCCAGTCTGGGACTGGTGCAGCGGCGCCTGCTCTATCCCACAGGCACATGTGAGTGATGAAATGACATCGCCGGGCTCTTCCTAAGCAAGTAAACTGTGGTATGTGACACGATCACAGTACAGTACAGTCACACAGTGTACACTACACAGAGCATCATCAGCTCCCCCACTAATCTCCAATGTCTCCCCAATGTCCCTCCTGTCTCCCCACTCTCCCTTCTGTCCCCCCAATTATCCCCAATGTTCCTCCTGTCCCCCCAATTATCCCCAATGTCTCTCCTGTCTCCCCAATGTCCCTCATGTCCCCCCAATGTTCCTCCTGTCCCCCCCAATTATCCCCAATGTCCCTCCTGTCTCCCCAATGTCTCTCCTGTCCCCCCAATGTCCCTCCTGTCTCCTCACTGTCCCTCCTGTCCCCCAATTATCCCCAATGTCCCTCCTGTCCCCCAATTATCCCCAATGTCCCTCCTGTCCCCCCAATTATCCCCAATGTCTCTCCTGTCCCCCCAATGTTCCTCCTGTCCCCCCAATTATTCCCAATGTCCCTCCTGTCTCCCCACTGTCCCTTCTGTCCCCTCAATTATCCCCAATGTTTCTCCTGCCCCCCCACTGTCCCTCCTCACCCCCCAATTATCCCCAATGTTCCTCCTGCCCCCCCCCCCCAATTATCCCTAATGTTCCTCCTGTCCCCCAATTATCCCCAATGTCCCTCCTGTCTCCGCAATGTCCCTCCTGTCTCCGTACTGTCTCTCCTGTCCCCCCAATTATCCCCAATGTCCCTCCCGTCTCCTCACTGTCCCTCCTGTCCCCCCAATTATCCCCGATGTACCTCCTCTATCCCCAATGTCCCTCCTGTCCCCCAATTATCCCCAATGTCCCTCCTGTCTCCTCACTATCCCTCCTGTCTCCTGTCCCCCAATTATCCCCAATGTCCCTCCTGTCCCCCCAATTATCCCCAATGTCCCACCTGTCTCCCCACTGTCTCTCCTGTCCCGCCAATTATCCCCAATGTCCCTCCTGTCTCCTCACTGTCCCTCCTGTCTCCTCACTGTCCCTCCTGTCCCCCCAATTATCCCCAATGTTCCTCCTGTCTCCGCAATGTCCCTCCTGTCCCCCAATTATCCCCAATGTCCCTCCTGTCTCCTCACTGTCCCTCTTGTCCCCCAATTATCCCCAATGTCCCTCCTGTGCCCCCAATTATCCCCAATGTCCCTCCTGTCTCCTCACTGTCCTCCTGTCCCCCCAATAATCCCCAGTGATCCCCCTGTCCCCCCCAATGTTCCTCCTGTCTCCCCAATAATCCCCAGTGATCCCCCTGTCCCCCCCAATGTTCCTCCTGTCCCCCCAATTATCCCCAATGTCCCCCCTGTCTCCTCACTGTCCCTCCTGTCCCCCAATTATATCCAATGTCCCTCCTGTCCCCCCACTTATCCCCAGTGTCCCTCCTGGGCCCCCAATTTTTCTCCTGTCCTCCGCTTATCCCCAATGTCCCTCCTGGCCCCCCAATATTCCTCCTGTACCCCAGTGTTCCTCCTGTCCCCCCACTTATCCCCAATGTCTCTCCCATTCTCCCAATGTTCCTCCTGTCCTCCCACTTATCCCCATTATCCCACTCATCCTAAATGTCCCCCCTCTCCCCCCACTTATCCCAAATGTCCCCCCTCCCCTCCCACTTATGCCCAATCCCCCTCCTCTACTCTCACTTATCCCAAATGTTCCTCCTCCTCCCCCCACTTATCCCCAATGTCCCGCCACTTAGCCCAAATGTCCCTCCCTCTACTACCACTTATCCCAACTGTTTCTCCTATCCTCCCATGTATCCCTAATATCCCCCACTTATCCCAAGGTGTCCCCCTCTCCCCCCACTTATCCCAAACATCCCCCCACTCAGAACCAATGCCCCCCTCCCCCCACTTAACACCAATGTTCCAACTCTCCCCCAAGTTAGAAATTAGCACATTGCCTACCCCCCCCATTTGCACTAATGCCCCCTCTCCCCACCTAACATTGCACTCCTACTGTAAGTTGTAGCTGCTCTTCTGTAGCAGCCCCTCTCTCTGATACTTTGTAGGTGGGGAAGAGAGGATTTGGGGGTGAAAGGAGAGCTCTTACTGGAAGGGGGGTTGTAAACTGTCCTGTGAAACATGCATTCCTGAGCCCTGCAATATGTACGTAGCACACTCATGAACCCTGCAGTGCACTCTCTACGCAGTGCACTTCTGAACTCTGCTTACTCTGCGTAGCGCACTCCTGAACTCTGTGCACTCTTGAGCTCCTCACTCTGTATAAAGTGCACTGCTGAACCCTGCACTCTGCACCTAGCGCTCTCCTGAACGTTGCACTCTGTATGTATTCTACATAGTAGAATCTTAATCTTTTCTCTTTGTATATAGCACACTCCTAATCTTTGCACTCTGTACGTAGCACACTTCTGACGTCTGCACGGTGTACGCTGTGCACTCCTGAACTCTGTTTGCAGTACACTCTGAACTCTGTACCTAGCACTCTCCTAAACTTTACACTCTGTATGTAGGGTACTCCTGATTTTTGCACGCGGTACGTAGCATAATCTTCATCTTTGCACTTTATATATAGCACACGCCTGATATTTGCACTCTGTATGCAGTACACTCATGAACTCTGTACATACTGCACTCCTGAATGCTGCACTCTGTGCAGAATGCACCACTAGTATTTAAACAATGCCCCATTAAGACTCTCCGACTGTTAGGCGGTGGTGGTGTGGTTAAGGTCCTGCACTTATTCTCTGAGAAAAAAACGCCCTGTCTATAGTATGTCTGCAGTCTCTGACCATCTCCTGTACTATGTCTGCAGTCTCAGACCATCTCTTGTACTATGTCTGCAGTCTCTCACCATCTCCTGTACTATGTCTGCAGTCTCTCACCATCTCCTGTACTATGTCTGCAGTCTCTGACCATCTCCTGTACTATGTCTGCAGTCTCGGACCATCTCCTGTACTATGTCTGCAGTCTCTGACCATCTCCTGTACTATGTCTGCAGTCTCTGACCATCTCCTGTACTATGTCTGCAGTCTCTGACCATCTCCTGTACTATGTCCTCAGTCTCTGACCATCTCCTGTACTATGTCTGCAGTGTCGGACCATCTCCTGTACTATGTCTGCAGTCTCGGACCATCTCCTGTACTATGTCTGCAGTCTCGGACCATCTCCTGTACTATGTCTGCAGTCTCTGACCATCTCCTGTACTATGTCCTCAGTCTCTGACCATCTCCTGTACTATGTCTGCAGTCTCTGACCATCTCCTGTAGTATGTCTAGCACTAAATAATATGCGAAACCCTTATGCCTGGATTATTAATGGTTGCCTGCTTTGCTGTATATAGGTGTTCCTTGTTATTTGCAACCTAAGCCTCTGATTAGCTGCCCGCAGCCATTTATTATTGGTTGATACTGAGAGGATATCTCTTTGACTACTGTAATCAAATAGATATATCAGCTCTAACCAATAATAAAAGGCTGCAGGCAGCCAATCGGAGGCTCAAGCTGTGAGTGGAGTAACCTGGGCCCCCATTCTTGGGTGCTAAAAGTCCACAGGTTACGGGGGCGCAAATTACTTGCCTTGCCCCGGGTGCTGACAACCCACGCTACGCCACTGCCTACAGTCATGCATGGTGGTGGGAGTGTCATGGTCTGGGGCTGCATGAGTGCTGCTGGCACTGGGGAGCTACAGTTCATCGAGGGAACCATGAATGCCAACATGTACTGTGACATACTGAAGCAGAGCATGATCCCCTCCCTTCAGAGACTGGGCCGCAGGGCAGTATTCCAACATGATAACAACCCCAAACACACCTCCATGAAAGCCACTGCCTTGCTAAAGAAGCTGAGAAAAAAAGCTGATGGACTGGCCAAGCATGTCTCCAGACCTAAACCTTATTGAGCATCTGTGGGGCATCCTCAAATGGAAGGTGGAGGAACGCAAGGTCTCTAACATCCACCAGCTCCATGATGTCTTTATGGAGGAGTAGAAGAGGACTCCAGTGGCAACCTGTGAAGTTCTGGTGAACTCCATGCCAAAGAGGGTTAAGACAGTGCTGGAAAATAATGGAGGCCACACAAAATATTGACACTTTTGGCCCAATTTGGACATTTTCACTTAGGGGTGTACTCACTTTTGTTGCCAGCGGTTTAGACATTAATGGCTGCTTGTTGAGTTATTTTGAGGGGACAGCAAATTTACACTGTTATACAAGCTGTACATTCACTACTTTACATTGTAGCAAAGTGTCATTTTTTCAGCGCTGTCACATAAAAAGATCTAATAAAATATTTATAAAAATGTGAGGGGTGTACTCACTTTTGTGAGATACTGTATGTGATTATATGAACACTTGAGAAGAGAACTTTTCTTTACACATGGACTTATTTGCATTTAAACTTTTATTCATCGGATGATATTATGTCATTGCATACTGTATACATTATATATATAACTTTATATATTTGAATTTACTGTATGTAGCGCAACTTTTTATCCTAAAATTTAGGTTGCTGCTTTTAGCATTAAGAACAAATGTAAGACAAAGGATAATGAGTTACGCCATGAAATTACATTTCTTACAGAATGTTTGAGTGATACCCAGGCTGCTATAAGGGTGATATGTTTAAATTGTGCAGAAGCTAATCATTCTCAATGCTTAACAGAGATATTGTCTTTAAAACAATGGTTAGAGAATCATTGTTTTGTGATGGCTGCATGTAAAGTCTATGATGAGTATATAGACAAAGGATTTGTAGCAGCTGTTGAGACTGACTCATGCCGCGTACACACGACCGTTTTTAATGTCATTGAAAAAAAAAAAAAAGTTTTTCTCAACGTGATTCTTCTCAAGCCTGCCTTCGATCATGAAAAAAAATACTCGAGCAAAAGCACGGTGACGTACGAAATGTACGACGGCACTATAAAGGGGAAGTTCCATTCGGATGGCGCCACCCTTTGGGCTGCTTTTGCTGATCCTTGTGTTAGTAAAGTTTGGTGAGAGACGATTCGCGCTTTTCAGCCTCGTGCTCTTCAGTCCGTTACAGCGTGACGAATGTGCTATCTCCATTACGAACGCTAGTTTTACCAGAATGAGCGCTCCCATCTCATCACTTGCTTCTAAGCATGCGCGTTTTTTTTTTCAGGTCGTTAAAGCCTACACATGGCCATTTTTCATGACGAGAAAAACGACGACGTGAAAGACGACAAGAAAAATTAGAGCATGTTCCAAATTTTTAATGCCCATTTTTCACATCGTGAAAAAGGCTCTGGAGCCTACACACGATCGTTTTTAATGACCAAATTAAAAAATGGCATTTTTCTCGTCATGAAAAACGGTCGTGTGTATGCGGCATCAGGTGTGGAAGCAGAGAATTTTTCTGACCATTTTGTGAAAAACTGTGATACTGTGGCCGTTGGACACGTCGGATGAGTATGTTGGTGGTGAATGTTTCTCAGACAGTGAGAGTGTGAGGTCCCGAGATTCTGGTCATTGTAATGTGTCTCAGTCATCATTCATGTGCTCACAGAAGGCCTTTTCGGAGAAGCCTGCTCTGAGATGTTTTGCTTGCAAAAGGTTGGGGCACATGAACTGAAATCCCCCACCCTGCAAAGCCAGGCACACCAAATCCTCTCAGTCACCTCAGAGTCAGGAAACAGTCCTGTACTTAGTTTTTGTTTGTTTTATTGAGGGTAATAAATTGGATAGTGATAAGGGGTATTATGGGATGCCCACTTGACTTCAGACAATCTTTAGGAACAACTTTTCCTATATACAGTCTATATACACTCTACTGCTTCCTTCAACACTCACTTGCTTGCAGAACTCCAGCTGTGTCACCTAATTACAATTTTAGTAGCAAAGGCCCATTACAGGCAGGGACTCACTCCTATACTTGAAGATATGGTGACACAGCTAACACTTCTCCAGCACTTCCTCTCTGTGGTCACTGACCCCATTAACACTAGGCTTGTGCAATTCGTTTCGTAACTAATCAAAATTCGTCCGAATTTAGCAACTTTTGGACATTCGGAAGCATTCGAATTTCCGAACAGAGCAATTACGAATAAAACCGAATCCGAAATAAATTATACCGCAAAATAGCGAATGCCCGAAGGTCTTCGGCATAATTCGTTATGAAAAAAGTTACGAATGTACGAATCCATTCGAAGCACAATAACACTCACTCTGCTCTCTGCTTCTCCCTCACCATGCTGAACTCCCTCTCAAAATGGTGTACAGGGGCGGAGGCTATAGCCGCATGAAAAAACGAAAGTAAAATACGAGATTTCAAATCCATTCGAAGCACAATAACACTCACTCTGCTCTGCTCTCTGCTTCTCCCTCACCGTGCTGAACCCTCTCAAAATGGTGTACAGGGGCGGAGCCTATAGCCGCATGTAAAAAACGAAAGTAAAATACGAGATTTCGAATCGTTACAAATAACCGCTATGTATTTAGAAAAGTACAAATCCATTCGAAGCACATTAGGCATAATAGGCAGCGTCGTTGTGAGAGAGACACGGAAAATTACGAATCAACAAACCCAAAAAAAGTTACGAAAGTAGGAGTTGTGTCCAGAATCAACGAAAAACAACGTACTCTACCGAAAGTACGAATTATAAAGCAACAAAAAATTCAACGAAAAATGTCGCTTGCAAAAATACGAATGAGTCCGAACACGAAAAATCCCGTCTAGCAAAATTACGAATGATTACGAATCAACAGGACCGGAAAGAAACGAACCGAAACGGAACGAATTTTTCCGTTGTGCACAAGTCTAATTAACACCTCTTCAGGCACTACCAACCTGCCTGGCTGCAGCTGCCCTTTCCACTAGCCCTCCTGGCTTATTTCTTCACAGTCCTCCCAAACTGACACTTTCTCCACAGTCCTCCCAGACTGAACACTTCCTCCACAGTCCTCCCAGACTGAACACTCGCCAGCCCATCCGGCTGACTTCTCAGGAGATCTGCTGGGTGTCCTGAACTGCTCCTGCTGTCCTCTCACTTGCTCCTGTGCCTCTAGGAAAGGATTCCTCTGTGTGTTGTAGAGAGTCCCTTCAGCACCCGAGCCCAATGCCCGAGGTCACTCCCCCAGACTAGGGGGCACCCTCAAGGGCTAACTTCTCCACAGTCCTCCCAGACTGACACTTTCTCCACAGTCCTCCCAGACTGAACACTTTCTCCACACTCCTTCCAAACTGAACACTCACCAGCCCACCCAGATTTCTCAGGAGATCTCCCAGACATGCTGACCTGCCACTGCTGTCCTCTCACTTGCTCCCGTGCCTCCAGGAAAAGATTTCTCAGTGTGTTTTAGAGGGTCCCTCCTGCACCCGATCCCCAGGCCCCAGTTCACCCTCCCTAGACTAAGGGGCATCCCTCAAGGGCCACCAACAGCCTCCTCAGCACTCAATCTCCATCTTTCATCTGACTGCCCTTGCAGACATGACTCATGCCTATTTATAAGGTGCCTACCCCCTTCCAGTCCCTTTTACTTGGGATTGGTCGAGGACCTCATAAATATGCCAAGCAGCTCCTTCTAGTCTCCACCCACTACATATGGAAGCTTCTCCACCAGAGAAACTGCTTGCTGAGTCATCCAGCCTCCCCGAGTCACTCAACCCTGACCCAGATTCAACCCAGGCCTGGCTCTCATCCAGACCAATTTTCATCTAGCATGCTAGCTAGTGGGACCAACAAATATTATTTATTAATGTCTGTATTATGATTAATTTAATCAGCCATTTTCTTGCAAACTTACATATGAAATTGATGATCATTAACACCTGCTTGGTATAAATGGGTAATTATACACCTAACTCTAATCCTACAAAATCCCTGACTCTGTGCAAGTGTACGAATTGATGCTGGTTTGAAGCCAAATGGTAGTCACACCAAATATTGATCTGCTTTAGATTTTTATTCTGTTTTCTTTCTTTCATTTTGTAAACTGATAAAAAATAAAGCAATTAAAATATATATTTTTGAAAGCATTCTAACTTTACAGCATTTCTTCACACATGCCTAAAACTTTTGCACAGTACTGTATATGTAACCACCCTGCCCTAAACAAGCAAGTGTGAAGCTGCAATAATCAGCATTATGAATATTTATGTATCACAGCAAACCAATGGGAGGTTTATTGCCAGTGGTGCAGCTTGGAAGAGGGTATAAATGATCAGCAGTGACCTTGGGAAATCAGTCTCTACCTCGGCCTCCTGCCTGGCAGAGGGACGCAGTTTATGTCTGGTTCTCTTATGCTCCTCCTCTTTAGTTAGTGGGCCTATATTTAAACTGAGGCAAAGGCATAGCTCCCAACTGTCCCTGATTTGGAGAAATGTCCCTCTGTCCCTCTTTGCTCCTCATTTGTCCCTTATTTTGGTCTGATCCATATAGTTGTATTTAAAATGCACTTTTTCTCTTTCAAAAAGTGTTTCCCAGTGCTAAACCTTTCATACAAATTCTAAATTTGCAGCATTTGTACATTTTAAAAGCCAATAGTAGTGGTAAAAAAAAGCCCTTGTGGATTTAATTAACCTTTTTTGGGGATTAATTCTCCTTTATGGGGGTGTGCCAGGGGGCGTGTCCTATGCCTACATATGTTTGTTAGTAGGTGTCCCTCATTCCCATTTTAAAATGTTGTAAGGTATGGCAAAGGTTCCAGGCCTAGAATGCTGCTGAATAAGGGGATTGTATCAGCATGAAGGGTCTTAGGATACCAGAGAAGTTGGGTAGAAGCTTGGTCCATGACTGGAGTGCAGTAATCTCTTCCCCAGGAATTGGTAGCTGCACCATCCAGTATCTTGCAGCCATGAGCTGATTTGACAGAAAGCTGTCTTGGCTTAAAGGTCCTCTGTTAAAGCTGTACATATTTTTTATTCCTATTCAGGAGTCTATCATATCAATGGGTGTGCTGTGCCCTAACCATCTCTCCCAGACGTTTATGAAGGGCTAACAAACTCCTTGATCTGAAAAGCTGCTGACGACCTTCTGTACACATTACTCCTCTACTGACAAGGATAAGAAGGAGGGTGCTACATTTAACCACTTCAATACAGGGCACTTTCACCCTCTTCCTGCCCAGGCCAATTTTCAGTGCTGTCGCACTTTGAATGACAATTGCGCAGTCATGCAATGTTGTGCCCAAAATAATTTTTTATCATTTTTTTTGAGACAGATAGAGCTTTCTGTTGGTAGTATTTAATCACCAGTGAGCTTTTTATTTTTTGTTAAACAAATAAAAAAAGACTGAAAAAAAAATGTCTTCTTAGATTCTGTTACAAAATTATGTAAATAAGTAATTTTTCTCCTTCGCTTATGTGCGCTGATGAGGCTGCACTGATTGCCACTGATAGGCTGCACTAATGAGGTGACCCTGATGAGGTCACAGCAGTCACATGATACATAAGCCACACTGCTTTCAAGGCATTAAAGGAGAAGTACAGCCAAAGCTAATTTTGCTCTACTTCTTCTATGGATCACTGGAGTGCAGTCCGTTCTGCACTCCTGTGACCCATTTTCAGCAGACAGCAGGCTGAAGCCCACTGTCGGCTGATGTCACAGAGCTGGTCTAGGCTGGGGAAAGATTGCAACCATATGGTCGGGATCCACCCAGAACCCTGGACCGGCACCCTGGCTCAGCCTCTTAGAGAGCTGCTGAGTGGAAGAGCCACCTGCTCTACAGCCCAGCGCTCCAGTGAGTACGGGGGGCCAAAGCAGAGAGCCAGTGACTCATAGTCACCGGCTCTCTGCTCACGGAGCACTGAGATCTGAGCGATCAGCGGTGTTTGGTCGCTCGGTTCTAATCCTTAGAGCGGGCTGGGGACAGATGCAGCATCAGACAATGCTGCATACACCTTTCTCTCAAAAACAAACAAAAAACCTCAACTTCTTTTTTAAAGCCCACATAAATAGCCACTGGGAGGCAGTGCTAAGGGTTTAAAAGATGCAGGCAATGTCTAAAACATAAGCTGTTAACAGGAGAAAACAATCTATGGATTGCTACCTATTTACAATGGTGAGCAATGCAATATTACAGACATACACTGAGAAAAGAATGGGCCAACGAAGGCAATGCAGTTACATCATCACCACTTTTCCTTTACTAATCATTAGCTTCAGTTTGTTACAGAGATAGCAGAACACTTGCGGAGGTTCACATGATGACTGAATTGCTTTTGCAAGATTAATCTATTCTGTGTGACAGTTTTTTTTAGATAAACACTTGTGGTTTAGGCACTGTGTCTTTTAAACCTTTTGCTACTATTTTGTGTTTGTTAGCTATGAATACTACCCTGTACTGCTTTTACAATACTCATATCACCAAATGTAAATTAATGTACATGATGTTCCTAAAAAGTAATTACTTGCCAGTAAAAGCCTTTGTCTGGGCACTTAAAGTGGTTCTAAAGGCTCAAGGTCCATTAAGGTAAAAAACCTTGATCGGGCCACCCATTGTCCTCTTTGGGTAGTCGAATGTCAGCGGACATATGTCTGCTGACATCAGCCTGGCTTGAAGAAAAAGTGGCAACCCTACATGAAGGAGAGCGGGCACTGTCCTTGTCCGCTCTGCATAGCGGACAGGACCTGTCATCCGCCTGCTCAGCAGGAATCAGCAGAGAGATTCCCCGCTGAGCAGGTGGATTTCACTCGGACGGATCTGCCCCGTGTGAAAGGAACCTTATACTTTACCTATCCCTGGAAGAACCTTGTAAAAAAGGCTGCTTTAGACAAACCTGCAGGTTCTACATGATTGAAGAAATATCAGAAATAAGTGAGATGCTTCAATAAAAGATCTGGAATCTCTTCAAAATGTCACTACATCTGCTATTTTCCTGTTGTACAGACACTGCTGTGTATAACCGTTTTCTTCTATGTGAACAGTGTAGTTGTGGTTATATTTTGCTTAAAACTCTACCCCTTTATCAACCATAGTGACAGGAAATGGTTTTACCCATTAAGTTTCAACACTATGTGAACATTCAACAGAGACAAATGACACACAACTTTGGATTCTTCTAACTGTTGTTATAACAGTTTAAACTAGAAGTAATTTATATTAAACCCAAGTTTCACCTAGGATTATGAAATAATTAAAACTGTAGACGATATATAAACATGTGTAGCTAATGTGCTATGTAATGTGGACTTCACTTGTAGATGTAAATGCGAAACTCTACCCCACTGCTCCCAGTACAGTGCAAGGCAAATAAAGGACTTTTTATAGCTTACGTTTTCCACAAGGAGGGCAATAACAAGCCATGGCTATTCAATCTTTCTTGGACATCAGTAATTAACAGGTTAAGGCTGGTCAAAAACCACCCTTACTTTTAGGTAAACTAAGGCATGATTACAGAAAATCTCCAAAAGGTTTTTTTTCTTTTTATCAGTTTTTTCCCCTAAACAAAATCTTTGTTCATGTGGAGATATATAGTTTTGGGGTCTATGGGTTCCTGCGAAGAAGACAAAATGAAATATAAAAACATACAGTTTTCTGTGTGCCGTAATCTCCTTAGCACTACATTACAGACACATCTGAGTCATATAAAAATGGAGAAAAGCCGGTAATATTACTCAGTCAGCCTGCAGTCTGGGTACTAGTAAGGTAGCCAGAGGTAAACAAAGCAGTCATGTGGTTCTGAATTGTCCCCTATTCTGGCCTCCTGAGCAGTCACCTTGGGGGAGCCTGTGTCTGATTGAACGCACATATTCGCCAGCACACCACAGATCGTCAATTACGTCCAAATCTTTGCTGAAGAATGATCACATCACAGAAGACAACATTTCAGAGCCGCGCAGAACCCCACCGTTAGGCATGTAACGAAAAGGATATAAACAAATGGTGCAGCGCTATAAATTGTGAAAATTAGTGCTGAAAGCAACTAAAACAAACATATGACTAATATTTAAAATGTGATGAATCCTGGTGGAATAATGGGTATGAAAAGTTCATAAGAACATCCACTCCAGTGGGCAGCTTCGCATATGAACTGTCCTCCGTAGGAGTCACGGAAGTGTAACACACACGGGTTACACAAAACTAGAGTGAAAACACAATATGGAAAGTCCAAACAATATGTGTGCAATTTGAATGGATGTCTTCCATGGACTACACCACCGCAGCGCAGACTAACGGGGGGACCACAATGTTGATGGTGGGATAACAATACAGGACACTGAAGATGCAGTTGGGTACTCTTACCACAGATGGTGGACCCACCTGTCGTACGACAGTGGGTCAATCGGGCTTAGTGGTCACCGTGACCAAAGGAAGATGGAACTGGATGTCCTGGGTGCCTCAGACCATCTCAAACAGGGTGGTTGGAAGAACAAATTGCACACATATTGTTTGGACTTTCCATATTGTGTTTTCACTCTAGTTTTGTGTAACCCGTGTGTGTTACACTTCTGTGACTCCTACGGAGGACAGTTCATATGCGAAGCTGCCCACTGGAGTGGACGTTCTTATAAACTTTTCATATCCATTAATCCACCAGGATTCATCACATTTTAAATATTAGTCATATGTTTGTTTTAGTTGCTTTCAGCACTAATTTTCACAATTTAGGCCTCATGCCCACTGGCGTTTTTACAGCTGCGTTTTTTGCAGCTTAAAAACGCCTGTCCATGTTATTGTAAATATTTTTTTTTTTATTTAAAAAAAACAAAAAAAAAAAACAAAAAAAAACGTCGGAGCTAAAAACGCGACCGCGCGTTAGTGCGCGTTTTTTGCGCGTTAGTGCGCGTTTTTGCGCGTTTTTTGACGCTCGCGTTTTTTTCTGCCTAATTCTGACGCTGAGGAACGCACTGGCCCTGGGTTTTTTTTACAGCTTACAAACGACTATGCTCTTTACAGCTCAAAAACGCCTAGGTGGGCATGAAGCTATAGACTAACATGGACAGGCGTTTTTAAGCTGTAAAAAACGCTCAAAAACGCGGCTGAAAAAACGCCCGTGGGCATGAGGCCTTAAAGTGCTGCACTATTTGTTTATATCCGTTCTATCACTTTGTTTGTTTGAGTGTCAGCAGCTTATCATTGTCGGTTTAGCCCAGTTTTTTCACTTTATATGTAACGAAAAGGTCCTGTGCGGCTACGAAACGTTGCGCTATGTCTTCTGTGATATGATCTTTTTTTTTAGTAGATTTTATTTTCATTTTATTTTTTTATTTTTTTTGTGATTGTGATAAATCTTCAATAAAGATTTGGACGTAATTGATGATCCGTGGTGTGCTGGCGAATATGAGCTTTTGATCTCTGAGGTCTCCTGTTCCAGCAGCACCCGCTACTCCTAAAGCCTTATCCAGGAATGTGTGCAATGGGAATATCGATACTACCCTGTGTCTGATTGGACAGAGTGCTTTCCCAAGATCTAGGTGGCTATATTGGACTCAAATGGGCTACAGTTGTGCTCAAAAGTTTGCATACCCTGGCAGAAATCGTGTAATTTCGGCATCGATAATGAAAATATGACTGATCATGCCAAAAAACTATTTTATTTAAGGATAGTCATCATGTGAAGCCATTTATTATCACATAGATGTTTGGCTCGTTTTTAAATCATAATAGTAACAGAATCACCCAAATGGCCCTGATCAAATGTTTACATATCCTGAAATGTTTGGCCTTGGTACAGACACACAAAGTGACACACACAGGTTAAAATGGCAATTAAGGCTCCATGCACACTGGACGCTAAAATAATGTTATAAAAACGCCAGTAGCTTTGCACTAAGTCTTTCAACGTTTAACGTCTTTTGCAATAGCGTTTTTTATCTTTTTTTTTTTTTTTTCAATGGATCAAAAACGTTAAAAATGCTGGTGCGCCGCGTTTTTGAGCGTTTATCGACGTTTATCAGCGTTTATGAGCGTTTGGCTTTTTTGTGGTCAGAAAAACTACTGAACGTGATGTTAGGGCATTCAGAAAACAGCCCATAAACTCCACTGCTGATAAACATCCAAACTCCAATAGAGTGGAGTTTATGGGCTTTTAAAAAAAAAACGCCCAAACTCAAAAAAAATGTTTATGAGCTCCAGTGTGCATGGAGCCTAAAGGTTATTTTCTCAAATCTGTGGCTTTTTAGATTGCAATTACTGTCTGTGCATAAATAGTCAATGAGTTTGTTAGCTCTCACGTGGATGCACTGAGCAGGCTAGATACTGAGCTATGGTAAGCAGAAAAGAAAGGTCAAAAGACCTACGTAGCAAGGTAATGGAACTTAAACGATTGAAAAAGATTTAAAAAGATATCCAAAGCTTTGAATATGTAAGTCGGTACTGTTAAATCACTTATTAAGTAAAAAATTCTGGGGTCTCTTGATACCAAACCAAGATCAGGTAGACCAAGAAAGATTGCAGCCTGAGCTGCAAGAAAAATAAAAAGAAAATACAAAAGAAATACAAAAAAAATAAATAATAATACTTGAACATAAATGAGTTGCATGGTCGAATTGCCAGAAAGAAGCCTTTACTGAGTCCATGCCACAAAAAAGCCCAGTTACAATATGCCCCACAACACCTTGACATGCCTCACAGCTTCTGGCACACTGTAATCTGGAGTGAGAAGACCAAAACAGACCTTTACGGCCACAACCATAAGCGCATATGTTTGGAGAGGGGTCAACAATCACAAGAATACCATCCCCACTGTGAAGCATGGTGGTGGCTCACCATTTCCAATTACCAATTCTCCAAGGGTATACAAACTTTTGAGCAGAACTGTATATAATGTATAACCCCTTCTGGGGCATTTTGGCATGCCTGTAGTGTGTGGGATACATAGACAGACACTCGCTGGTCTGGAAAAGTATAGGCTTATTAGCCTAGGGACATGTTCCAAAGGAGAAGGAATATCTTAGGGTAGGCCCTGCCTACCCCAAGAACTATTCCAAGAGGGTGTATATACTGCTCCCGTGAGCATCTGATTACAGTTCAGAGTGGGGGCCTGCCCTGGCTCGCTACTACGAAAACATCCAGAATAAAGGGAAAATTGGCCACACACCACCACAGGACTGATGCAAATAAAATTGTTTATTGTCCTCACAGTCAGAGAAGCAAACAGGACAGCTGATGTTGAGCGTTTTACACTAGCTAGCTAGTTATCATTAAGCACATGATCTTAGTGTGAAACACGTCGCTTCTCTGATTGTAAGGACAATAAACAATTTTATTTGCATCAGTCCTGTGGTGGTGTGAGGCCGAATTTCTCTTTACACCCCAGAACTACCTTGTGTTTGGAGAAAGTCTTTTTAAGTAAAAACCTCTTATTCGGATTGGCGCATTTCTGTGCACCATTCTACCAACACAGCACCCCTTCTGGAAGGTCACATTTAGAAGCTTCAAGGGTACATGTTTAAAGCAATTCGCTGATCGCTTACTCAATTCTCAGGCACCCTGCTGTATGCAAGTCCTGCACAATTGTACTGTATGATGGCGGACAAATAAGTGCCTTGAGCTTCAGGGCTCAACTCCGGAAAACAGGAACATTGTTGTAGCTGCTGATTATGTGTTTGCAGCAAGTAAAAAACCTGCAGCCCCAGTAAAAAAAATACCATGTATTAGAAATGCTGAAAAAAATGGGACTTTGAAAATTACATTCCTTTTTTCTCCAAACACAGCAGCTATGATTCATATAGTATCAACTATTTTTTTTCAGTGGTCAGCAGAATTCATTTGCACACTGAGCAGATCTCAGTAGGTACCAAGAAAATGTTTACCGTAATTATACAAAATATTTGCATATATTTATATATGCAAACATATAGTGCATTTGGAGCTTAATCTGTAGTTATTATTTAAAGTAATTGTATAGGTGTAGGGATGTGGTATTTTTACAAAGGTTCTGTTTTATATTTTGTAGCCAAGCACGCACGTTGGGGGGGGGGGTCTACTGCTCCAAGCTGGGAGAGTCATTAAATATCCTGGGCTTCTCCCTACAGAGGATGCAACTTTAACAATTAATATTCCCCCAGGTTTCACGACACGTAGTTTGGATGTCCTCTTCTGGGAGCACACCTTGAAGATGCTGGCTGCCGGGGACGTTCTATATGGGGCTAGAAGAAGTGATGAGCGATTGACTGAGTGGAAAGTCAGCCTAGGAACCTTTGTGTGCTGTTCTGCCTTTAATATTAATACTAAGATGCCACTAGAACATTGTAGCGGGTATTTAGATTTAGGGGAAGCATCTGGGTGGTAGTGTAACCCAGATGCACTGATTGCTAGGGGATCTGAGGCCTTTTATGGTTCTCAGGGGACTCTGGTGGTGTGGGGTTCCCTGGGCCTGTAGGTGGTGTTGTTGCCGGGGCCGGAGGTGGGCTCACGCCGCGGGACTGTGCCTTTTTGTCCTCCCCTGGAGCTGGTACAGCGGGGCGGGGAACCCGCTGTGACGCGAAGGGAGAGGAGATAAAAGGGGCAGACGCCCTTACCACGGGGTTCAGAGTTGGAGTCGGAGGAAGTGGCCGCACCCAGGCACCTTCAGCTTGGGTGCTGGCATTCCGGCGTTCCGGGCCCAGGTGCCTTTGACCTGGCCGGAGCAGAGATGGAGTCCATCTCAGGCACCTTTAGCCTGGGGTGAGGTACTATGGCGAATGCCTGGGGCTCAGTACCTTCGACTGAGTTCCGCGAGGATGGAGGAATCCAAGGGGGCCCTAACTCCTTGGGTGCCCGTGTCTGAGTTTGTGAGGTCTGGTGTGCAGAACTTCTCTGGAGAGTCCGGCGCAGCATCGCTGGTGACAGAGAGGCCTCCGGTATCTCCCTTGGACGGATATCCTTCCCCTGACAGGGGCCGTGCTAGCAAAGGTAATTCACGTTCTATTTCACATAGTCAGTGGCAGTGACTATTCGCCACTGGTGATACCACAGTGGTTGGCAAGAGAAGGGAAAGGATTGTGCCTCGACCTATTCCCGTTTAAGACTAAGTTGTTGCAAAAGAATCCAACTTAACTGTGCTGTGTGTTTATTTGCTGAGAAGAATAAAACTGTGTTGGACCTATTCACTGTGTGGAACTCTGGCTACTAGGAGCAAAGGAGTCAGGGACGAAGTACAGGACTTGACTCTAGGACACCTACACAAAGCACGATCTTTCTGGCCTTCACCTCGTCACTATGGAGGACATGGGCCGTGGTGTATCTCATCCCTCCCCCCCAGCACTAACACCCCTAGACAAAGAAAGACAAGCCGAGAATGAGAAGGGGTGAGAGGGGTGAGGTCGCTACAACATCAATTGTCAAGGAACCACATTTTAAGTTTAAGTGTTAGGTCAACATAGCCCTGTGAGGGAGGGACCTAGAAAGTTCAAAAGATGGGCAGAAGATCAGAAACTTTGTTCTACGTAGAAACCTTCAGATTTATTGTGATCCCTCCACCCTCCTTCCAATTTTTCGTGCCTTACTGCAAAAATAAAATAATTACCATAAACCCCAACTAAAGTGACTGGTGTCCATCATTCTGTACATCCAGAGACAAGAATCACTCTCTGACTTCCTGAGATGAATGTGCCTGGGACCTTATCACCAAGTAAGTGGACTTAGGACAGCCCTCAAAATTTCCAATCGCCTGCCCGCATTTGATGAGTGGAAATTAGCTGAGGGTGAGGCCTCATGGGAGCGGGGAGGGTGGACGTCACCAGCAGGAGGGGTTGAAAGGAAGCCGATCCTCCTCCCAGTGATCGGCCAGGAAACTGTGAGGAGGGAGAGTATAGGAAGAGGAGAGCCAGCCGGATCACACAGAGAGGGGAACTCCTCTGACACAGCCACTGTCAAACAAAGTCCCACCTCCGGGACTGGCTCCTATGATAGAAAACACATTTGTCCAATTCCGGGAAGTTGAAGTAGTGTCCCATCTATCATAGGAGCTGGTCCAGGAGGTGGGACTTTGTTTGACAGCGGCGTTTCAGATCCAAGCTGTGTCACAGAGGGAGATCCTCTGTGATCCGGCCGGCTCTCCTACCTGTGATCCCCGTGCAGAGATCGCTGAATTGATGGGCACTGAAAGGCTGCTGTGATGGGCACTGATAGGCTGCGCTGATGGGCACTGATAGGCTGTGCTGATAGGCACTGATGAGGCTGCATTGATGGGCACGGATAAGGCTACACTGGTGGGCACTGGTGAGGTTGCACTGATGAGTCTGCACTGATAGGCTCTGATGAACTACATTGATGGGCACTGATGAGGCTACATTAATGGGCACTGATGAGGCTGCATTGATGGTCACTGATGAGGCTACATTGATGGGAACTGATAAGGCTGCACTGATGGGTACTGATGAGGCTGCACTGATAGGCTGCACTGATATACTGCACTGATGGGCACTGATGAGGCTGCATTGATGGTCACTGATGAGGCTACATTGATGGGAACTGATAAGGCTGCACTGATGGGTACTGATGAGGCTGCACTGATAGGCTGCACTGATATACTGCACTGATGGGCACTGATAGGCTGCATTGATGGACACTGATAGGCTGCATTAATGGGCACGGATGAGGCTGCACTGATGGGCACTGATAAAGTTGTTGTTGTTAATATTTATTTTTGTAACCTAATTGGATAAAACATTTACCAATGTCATTATGAGATTTTTTAGGAGGGCCGGCAAGGTAGGGGTTGGGTGGGGAAACTGTTGGCAAGTAACTCTTAAAGCCTGGCTAGTAGCTCAGGACATTAAATTTTGAGCCCTAGCCTAGGAGATTTGCAGTGTAGCTGTTGGTCAGCCGGAAATCAATATTGATTTCCATCTATTTCAGATCAGTATCAGTAATTTTACAAATGTAACAAAGAGAATATTAGCGGCCTGATCTGATGACCAATAAAGTGATTACTGATTAATCACAAAGAGAAACAAACAATCTCCAAACAGAATGTACAAATGATCAATCTTGTGCTCCAACCACCCCCTTCATCAGAGTGCATATGACCCTATGACATTGGATCCTACAGGTAGTTTGCTCCTTTTACTTTAAGACTGTCATCTTTGGTCACTTTCTGGTTTTTATTTTGCTATACACACATTTTCGTACAGTTTTGTAGGCGCTTCCATTGAAGTATATTGGAGCCAAAAACACTTTGTAGTGCAAAAGAAGCTTGTGTACTTTTAAACTGCAAGCTTTAAAGTGTTACTAAACCCACAACTGTAAAATCAGTCTGTATATGCAGTAAAGCATGCTTGTTATACTCACTGTGGAATCTAAGGGGTTAATCCTCTGCATTTTGTAAAAAGGCTGTTTTGATCCGGTCTTCTCTGATCCTCCCCTTCTTTTACTGTCCACAAACCATCTACTGATAGCACAGAGCCTTAGGAGGCACTCTGCATGCGCTCAGTTTGGTGTGTATTACTAGAGAGTTTTTTGTTTGGTTTTGGGAGGGTGCATGTGATCAGCACAGGGCCAAACAGCTCTGTCCAGAGGGTCAGGGGTCATGCAGCCTCATAGGACAGTCAGAGTAGAATAAAAAATCCTCCCACAAGCTTTAACCAGTGCTCTGCCAAACACTGATAGAAGTCACAAAACTGCTATATACTGCTGATAAAAAAAGGTATTTATCAGTTTATATTTACTACAATAATTGCATTTCCATGTTCTGTGTACTGTGGGAGACCAGATATAGTGAATGCAGGGTCCTGGGTTTAGTAACACTTTAAGTGGCACAGTAGGATTTTGGATGCCAAGTGTTTTGGAGCTTCAAGCTTCAAACTTTGAAGTCTCGTACACACGGGCAGGAATCTCATCGGGAAAAAAAACATTGGTTTTCCCGACGAGATTCCGGGCAAGCTTGCCTTGCTCACAGAGTGTATACACGGCTATTCAAAAGAACCGCTGTTCTTTTGTATGGCAAGAACGCGGTGATGTCATCGACTACGACGAGCATGCGCTCGTCACATTCGATGCCGTCGGCGCCATCATGCTTCACCCTACACTACCCTTGTAAGCTACCGCGCATGCGTCAAAGTCTCATCGAGCATGCGCGGGCTTACCTGGGGACAGGTAAGCATACAAGCCTCGTACACACGCACGGTTTTCTCTGCAGGAAACACTGCCGAGAATCCCGACGAGGAAAATAGAGAGCAGGTTCTCTATTTTTCTCGTTGAGATTCCCGGAAGTTTTCCAGACGAGAAACCATACACACAAACGGTTTTCTCGGCAACAAGCTCTCCCAGCAGCCGAGAAAACCGGCCGTGTGTACGAGGCTTTAAATGTGAATGGGATCTGATGCCGCGTACACACGATCGTGATTCACGGCGGTGAAAACACCGCCGTGAATCACAACATGAAAAAAAATGAAAAACGAGGGAACGGCATGTTCCCCCACACACGACCGTTTTTCCTGTCATTTTTTTCTTTGTCGAGAAAAACGACCGTCTGTGGGCTCCGCGGCAGTGTCTCCCTATGGGAAAACTGCCGCGGAAAAAAATGATGGAAAAAACGATGAGAAAATTTAGAACATGTTCTAATTTTTCTCGTCGTTTTTCCTGCCGTTTTTCTCAACGAGAAAAACGGCATAAAGCCCACAGACGATCGTTTTTCTCGGCGAAAAAAAAAAATGTCATTTTTCCCGACGGGAAAAATGATCGTGTGTACGCGGCATTAGAGGTGAGCAGAGTATTGCTGTCCTCAGTGACATGTCAAGTAACCTTTTCCCTTTTTAGACACTAGAGGGAGACATTTCCCAGGTATTTAAGGAACAGTTTAAACTACTATACTGAATACTCTGTTTTGTGACAGGTGTTGAAGTAAAAGTTTATTTTAAATTTTACACATTTTTTTTTTTTATCTCTTTTTAAACAATTATAAGAAGGCACAAGTTTAAATGGTTTAAATATGTTTAAAGCCCAACTCTGGGAAACAATTAAATTATCCCTTGCAGTGGGGCTGCGCCTGCACTGCAATGGTTAACTGCCTGTTTTGCTTATGGGAGAGGAGAAGAGACATAACTTACCTTATCCTCTGCTCATCCAGCAGATCCTGCTCTCCCATGCTCAAGTTGGGGGATTGTTTCTTGATATTAGGCTTTGGACCCTGCATTGGTATTGATGACATCAGGACCTTAAACAGCTGGAGCGTGGGAGAGAAGATGCTTCAGGGACACGTCTAATAGCGGAGAGGAGCGGAGGATTGGGTAAGTAAATCTGCTTTTTTTTATCCCTTGCAATGAACACAGCCCCACTGCAACGGATAATTTTAATAATAATTAATAATTTTATATAATTTTAATAATTTTATATAATTAGATAATTTTAATGGTTCTTTGAGTTGGGCTTTCATTTTGTATACCGACGGTCATCTTTATCATTTTGTATCATGCTGAATAAACAATGAAAATAAAGCTAAAAGTGAATGCAAGGAAGCCAAAAAACATATTTTTTGTTCACTTTTTGATTTTAAAAAAAGTGCGTAGGCGAATGACGTTGTGGTGGCAAAATTGGTTGTATGCAGTGCACACAGACATTTCGCCTTGTGCTAAGTAAGCACACTTCGTCTTAATGCAATAATGCTTCTTAAGCTAAAACTCACTCACCTTCCATTCGATTCCCATTCATTCAAATCAAGAGAGATCATCACCAGACTGTTCTTATCTCGGCATCCCAGCAAACACCCCCCAGGAGCCGCCTCTCTCGGTCTTTTATTAAACTCCCAGCCGGAAGTGATGTCACAACATGTGACCTCCTCCATAGGAAGTGAGCTCACAGGGTGTGAGCTCCACTCAGCAGGTGACCATATAAGGATATGTTAAATACAGCTAATACAATACAATACATGAATACAACAAAAGAACCAATCACAGACATGTATATATTCAAATAGACTAGCAGTGACGTTCACTGCTTCCAATGACGGGAACCATACGAAAACTATGGCTCAATGGGCCACAATTGTCGTATAGTTATGCTATAGTTCTCGTGGACGCAGATCTGTCCACTCTGAGTCATTTAATGCCAACGCCAAGAAGTGGCCAGTCCCTTGGTGAGGCATAAAACAAACATCCCTAAAAGATCAAACATCGCTGTGTCCACAGGAAGATTTTCACGCCACCGGTCTTCCACCAACGTCTGTATGTGCGAATACTTTCACACGAGCGCATTACAGCAAAACCGACACTGGGGGACATCCGACAACATACATTAATAACATTTTCCACGACGACGTGCACTGTCCTCCCTTTGCCTTCTGGGATATACAAAAGAGGGGGGGGGGGTTGGGACTTTGAATGAGGCATGTGTGGCATGGCTGAAAAATTAGCCAATGTTAAAAAACATGTTGGTTATTCTTTTAAACAATGACTAACATAGCATAATAAAATTAGTACATACATGAGTTTATAAACATATCAAGAACACGTTGCAAACCATACACACAGTATCTCAGAAAAGTCAGTACACCCCTCTCATTTTTGTAAATATTTTATTATATCATTTCATGTAACAACACTGAAGAAATTACACTTTGCTACAATGTAAAGTAGTGAGTGTACAGCTTGTATAACAGTGTAAATTTGCTGTCACCTCAAAATAACTTAACACACAGCCATTAATGAAAAAAATGGGGGAATTGAGGGGGGAGGGGGAAACTTGGGACTTTAAATGAGGCAGTGACCGGGTAAGGTCGGTTGCCTCCATCCCTATCTAATTTGAAGAGCGACAAAGGTTGGGACTTTAAATGAAGCAGGCAGGTGTAGGTAATTAAATTTATTGGAAATCAATGAAACGTTGCATGAAGGTAATCATGAGAACAAGGAAACCAATAATTCAATGGATATACATACAGCAATAACAATTGGCCACACACTGATAAAATTTCACAAATCACATGGTACAGGTGATCTTAAGGTAAAACATGTAGTGAGCATAAAAACATGGCATATAGTAGCTCTATGCATTTCGTGGATTCATCCACTCTTCAGGAGCATGCGCATGGAAAACTGAAAGCTGTTGTATAATGGTAATAGAGATATCTGTAAGGTCTGACCCTGTCACGGAAAAATTTAAATAAAATTGGATAATTAGAGATAATATTGCCTAGGATAGACCCCCCAAAAAATTCATTTAAAGTCCCAACCTTTGTCGCTCTTCAAATTAGATAGGGATGGAGGCAACCGACCTTACCCGGTCACTGCCTCATTTAAAGTCCCAAGTTTCCCCCTCCCCCCTCAATTCCCCCATTTTTTTCATAATACAGGGATGGAAGCACGCTTGTTGATATCATTTTAGGTCTGATTAATACCTCTTTTATTTTTGCCATAATTTACTTTACATAATATAGGAATTCCCCCTCCTTCCACCGGGTTATCCCCATGGGATCGGGTAATTTTTCCTCCCCATCCTTATACCAGGTAGTCTTATACCCCGGGCAGCTGCATGGTTCATGTGCTTTAGATAGGAGCATTGGCTCCATCGCTTTGGGGAGCTGCGATGCGTACTGCGAGTGCTCCTCACCCTCCCCTTATTTATAGGGTGGATGGACCGCTCCCACTACGCATCGACGTCACGCATATGCGATGGAATAGTTGTGCCATGTTTTTGGCGCCGTTACCTCCCATCGTTTTACATCTAGCAGGCAGGTGGAGGGACCTTTTGGCACTTATTGTCTGGGGGCGTTTTTCCCCAGCTGCAGTTGTCTACCCTCCATAAGTGCACGCCTACGTGATGTTGGTGGGTGTGGCTGACCAGCCCTTATAAGCCATTCTGGGGCGGTTGACTCACATGGTGGTTCCAGCTTCTTACCTGCACATCCTGTTGATCCTTCACAATTGACGTGTTTATTAGGTAATTTCATATTACTTTTCATCACTTATTCACATTGAAGACTTATCTGATCTAATTTACTTTCATAGGTAACTCGGTTTTTCAACCTTTTATGCTTTTCACCTTTATATCTGTCTACCTCTCACTCTCACTAAGTTAACCATACCTATACACTCATTAGCATCTCATTACCCTATCCCTTATCAGGTTTAGGGTATATACAAGTGGTTATTAGGTAACTTTATTTACCTTTTTTACATGAAATTTTCATCTGATCTATTTTATTCTGTTGGAAACTGGGTTTTTCCATTTTTCTATGCTTTTCACCTTCTATTAATTTATACTTCACTCTCACTAAGTTAACTATACCTATACACTCATTAACATCTTTACACCCTATCCTTTACCAAGGTTAGGGCTGATGACTCACTATACCACATAGTATGAGCCTTCTAGCCTATTTTCTTATCTCACCTTGTTTCTAGCACTTGTGGTCATTTTTGACCCTACCTTTGGAACCTGTCTTTGGAAACCATCCTTGTTTTTGAGTCCTGTCTGCCATCACCACCTCAGCTCCCACCAGCGACACCCCTAGGGGGGGGTTTCTCATCCACATGGAACCATGCTACTGCTTAGACACAGACAATGTAAGTACTGTTGAGAGTGGTTTTGGGGGGTCTATCCTAGGCAATATTATCTCTAATTACCCAATTTTATTTAAATTTTTCCGTGACAGGGTCAGACATTACAGATATCTCTATTACCATATTACCATTATACAACAGCTTTCAGTTTTCCATGCGCATGCTCCTGAAGAGTGGATGAATCCACGAAATGCATAGAGCTACTATATGCCATGTTTTTATGCTCACTACATGTTTTACCTTAAGATCACCTGTACCATGTGATTTGTGAAATTTTATCAGTGTGTGGCCAATTGTTATTGCTGTATGTATATCCATTGAATTATTGGTTTCCTTGTTCTCATGATTACCTTCATGCAACGTTTCATTGATTTCCAATAAATTTAATTACCTACACCTGCCTGCTTCATTTAAAGTCCCAACCTTTGTCGCTCTTCAAACACAGCCATTAATATCTAAACCGCTGGCAACAAAAGTGAGTACACCCCTAAGTGAAAATGTCCAAATTGGGCCCAATTAGCCATTTTCCCTCCCGGTGTCATGTGACTCATTAGTGTTACAAAGTCTCAGGTGTGAATGGGGAGTAGGTGTATTAAATGTGGTGTTATCGCTCTCACTCTCTCATACTGGTCACTGGAAGTTCAATATGGCACTTCATTGAAAGAACTCTCTGAGGCTCTGAAAAAAAGATGGCCTAGGCTGCAAGAAGATTGCCAAGACCCTGAAACTGAGCTGCAGCACAGTGGCCAAGACCATTCAGCGGTTTAACAGGACAGGTTCCACTCAGAATAGACCTCGTCATGGTCGACCAAAGAAGTTGGGTGCACGTGCTAAACATCATATCCAGAGGTGGTCTTTGGGAAACAGACGTATGAGTGTTGCCAGCATTGCTGCAGAGGTTGAAGGGGTGGGGGGGTCAGCCTGCCAGTGCTCAGACCATACTCCGCACACTGCATAAAACTGGTCTGCATGGCTGTCTTGCCAGAAGGAAGCCTCTTCTAACGATGATGCACAAGAAAGCCTGCAAACAGTTTGCTGAAGACAAACAGACTAAGGACATGGATTACTGGAACCATGTCCTGTGGTCGGATGAGACCAAGATAAACTTATTTGGTTCAGATGGTGTAAAGCGTGTGTGGCGGTAACCAGGTGAGGAGTACAAAGAAGAGGGGGGCTTGCCTACGGTCAAGCATGGTGGTGGGAGTGTCATGGTCTGGGGTTGCATGAGTGCTGCCGGCACTGGGGAGCTACAGATTATTGAGGGAACCATGAATGCCAATATGTACTGTGACATACTGAAGCAGAGCATGATCCCCTCCCTTCGGAGACTGGGCCACAGGGCAGTATTCCAACATTATAACGACCCCAAACAGACCTCCAAGACGACCACTGCTTTGCTAAAGAAGCTGAGGGTAAAGGTGATGGACTGGACAAACATGTATCCAGACCTAAACCCTATTGAGCATCTGTGGGGCATCCTCAAACGGAAGGTGGAGGATCGCAAGGTCTCTAACATCCACCAGCTCCATGATATCATCATGGAGGAGTGGAAGAGGACTCCAGTGGCAACCTGTGAAGCTCTGGTGAACTCCATGCCCAAGTGAGTTAAGGCAGTGCTGGAAAATAATGGTGGCCACACAAAATATTGATGCTTTGGGCCCAATTTGGACATTTTTTACTTAGGGGTGTACTCACTTTTGTTGCCAGCGGTTTAGACATTAATGGCTGTTTGTTAAGTTATTTTGAGGGGACAGCAAATTTACACTGCTATACAAGCTGTACACTCACTACTTTACATTGTAGCAAAGTGTTATCACATGAAAAGATATAATAAAATATTTTCAAAAATGTGAGGGGTGTACTAACTTTTGTGAGATATTGTACATAGAAATGATGACAACATCATAGCACATTGCATTGTGTGGTGTTAGACACTGTCCTCCATGTCCATGTTGGGCTGGCTGGCTGTCACCCAGGAGTTGCAATGCACTTTGGGCATCCCTCCCACCCACTCATACTGGATGCTTGGGAAGGGGTGGGCGTGTCCCTCTGCGCCACGCCTTCGCTTCGTGCAAGTGACGTCCTATTGGATGTTTCGGCATTGGGGTGCTTTTTTTTGCCATCTTGGCTTACTTGTGGGGAGCTGTGTTCGTCCTCTTTTGTCATGTCAGCGTTAACACCCTCAATCGGTGTCTCCTTGGCAGCACATCCTATGCACTCTGCACGCTTGATTTTGGACCATGGCTTTTTGCAAAACTATTAGGTAACCACTTGGGAGTCCTTAACTCCTTGGGCTCTTCAGCACTAGCCTTGACTTCTCCTTTCCTCTGGTGTTTTATACAGTTGGTTCCCTACTTTTCAGTACACACTTGTCCCCTGCTCTTTTTATTACTATTATTTTCCCCATATCTATGCCACTTTCCCCCCAGAGACCTCACCCCTCTCACCCCTTCTCATTCTCGGCTTGTGGTCTTGTCTAGGGGGTTAGTACTGGGGGGGAGGGATGCGATACACCACGGCCCATGTCCTCCAGAGAGACCGGAGGTGAAAGCCAGAACTATCTGGTTTTGTGTGCATATCCCAGAGTCAAATCCTTTCTCCGAAATGACTCCCTTTGCTCCCAGTAACCAGAGTTACACACACTGAAAAGGTCCAACTTGTATTTATTCTCTTCCAGCAATAAATAGTCATTCAGCACAGACAGGTTGAGACCCATAGAACACTTCAGTATTTGTGGGGAGTAGGTCAAGGCACAATCCTTTTAGTAGAGCTAACCACTGTGGTGTCACCAATGGTTATGATGTATAGTCACTGCCACCGACTATATAGAACTAGAGCATGAATTACCTTCGCTATCACAGCCCCTGTCAGAGGGAAGACATCCATCCAAGAGAGTTACCGGAGGCCTCTCCGTCACCGGCAAATGCTGCGCCGGACTTTCCGGAGAAGTTCCGCTCACCAGCCTCCTCGTCTTAGACACGGGCACCCAAGGCGTTAGGGCCCCCTCGGATTCCTCCACCCTCGCGGAACCCAGTCGAAGGTACTGAGTCCCAGGCTTCCGCATTAGTACCTCACCCCAGGCTAAAGGTGCCTGGGATGGACTCCATCTCCCACTCCGGCCAGGTCAAGGGCACCTGGGCCCGGAACTCCGGAACATCAGCACCCAGGCTGAAGGTGCCTGGGCGCGGCTGCGTCCTCCGACTCTGAACCCCAAGGTCAGGGCGTCCGCCCCTTTTATCTCCTCTCCCTTTGCGTCACAGCAGGTTCCCCGCCCTGCCGTACAAGCGCCAGGAAAGGACAAAAAGAGATGCAGTCTTGTGGTGAGGGTTCAACTCCGGCCCAGGGCAACAGCGCCTCCTGCAGGCCGCAGGGAACCTCACACCACCAGAGTCCTCCAAGAACCATAAAAGGGTCTCATATTCCCTAACAATCAGTGCATCTGGGTTACACTACCACCCAGATGCCTCCCCTAAATTCAAATACCCGCTACATATGTGTGCCATCTCACACTCAGCTGATCATGGGGGTAAATCCGTAAATGCCAGCCCAGGACACTGTTCTCCTCCAAAGTCTCCAAAGCAAAGAACAAGGAAAAATTGAGTATCTCTGTACCCTGGACAAATTCCACATTAAGTAAAAATTGAAAATTTTATTGATGCAAAATTTGAATTAAAGAGGAAGTAAACCCTGATGGGTTTACTTCCTCTCTGTTTCCCTGCAAAGGTAAAGCATAATGGGCTACTATGCATCGCATAGTAGCCCATTATGTGACACTTACCTGCAGTAGAAGCCTGCGATGTCGCCGTCTTCCTCCATGGCAGCGAGCGTCCATCTTCACCCCTCTTCTTCCGGGGGGCCGTGAACTCCGGCTCTGTGACTGGCCGGAGTAGCTTGACGTCACTCCCGCGCATGCGCGGGGGTGCCTCCATTCGCGGCTTCATTCACGGCTTTCTGACAGACGGTCAGTGCGGTGACTTTCATTTGCAAATATCTCCTAAACCGTGTAGGTTTAGGAGATATTTGTTGCACCCAGGGCCGCCATCAGGAATTTTGGGGCCCCTTACACAGCTTCAGGCATGGGCCCCCTGGAGCAGAAGAGAATCGGGGGGGGGGGGCTGCCGCAAATTGAGAAGTGGGGGGTGCCACGAATTGACCTCTGGGCCCCTTACAAAAAAAAAAGGAGGTTTCCATCCGGGGCCCTGGGGACCTCCGGGCCTCTGGGGACCTCTGGGCCCCTCACAAAAAAATTATAATTAAAAAATTAAATAAAAAAATAAAAATAAAAAAATAAAAAAAAATAATAAAAAAAAATTATAATTTTTTTTAAAAAGGGGGGTTGACATTTGGGGCCCTAGGGAACTCCGGGCCCCTTACAAAAAAATGGGGGGCCATCTGGGCCCCTGGGGACCTCCGGGCATATTACAGGTGTACTGCCTGTACCCCCCTGATGGCGGCCCTGGTTGCACCTACAGGTAAGCCTTAATCTAGGCTTACCTGTAGGTTAAAGTGGTATGTAAGGTTTACAACCACTTTAAAAACAAGGTATCCAGATACAGATTACAACAGGGCTTTACAAAAAAATAGAAAAAAAACCATATAATATGACAATACATGTTACACTGGTGCTACAACCCCTTGCAAAAAGTATGGAATCACCACTCTTGGAAAATGTTCATTCATTCAATTGTGTAGAAAAAAAACTAATCACAGATATGACTCAAAACTATTTTCATTTAACATCCCATTCCCAACCTTCTGGCTTTAAGAAACACTTAACAAAAGAAAGAAAACTGTAGTCAGTTGCAACTGTTTTAGTAGATCAAGCAGAGGAAAAATTTGGAATCACTTAATTCTGAGGAAAATATTATGGAATCCCCATGTAATTTGCAGTTCCAAAACAACCATCTGCATCAGATTACATCCTGAAAAATTATGTCATCATCACCAAACATCCTTTCAATTGTTGAAATACGAAAAGTGTCCAAAATCTCAATATAAACTTGTGCATTTATTGAAGATTTATTGAAGATATAATGACTGTTTTCTTCAGGCAGTCATCTTTATACATTTCATTGGAACGGCACCAAACAAAAGTTCCAGCATCATCACCTTACCCAATGCAGATTCATGATTCATCACTGAGTATCACTTTCATCCAGTCATCCACAGTCCATGCTTGCTTTTCTTTAGCCCACTGTAACCTTGTTTTTTTCTGTTTAGGGAAGCGTACTGGTACACCAAGGAACACATCAAAGCGTCAAGTTAGAAAACTTAAAGCAATTTTTCTTGAAAACAGAAAATGTACAACAAAACAAATGAGAAAAGAATGGTCAGAAGCTGGAGTCAATGTCTGTGACTGAACTGTAAGACATCGGCTAGAGGAAATGGGATTTACATACAGAAAAGCCAAAGGAAAGCCATCATTAACACCTAATCAGAAAAAAACAAGGTTACAGTTGGCTAAAGAAAAGCAATCATGGACTGCGGATGACTTGATGAAAGTGATATTCAGTGATGAATCACCAATCTGCATTGGGCAGGGTGATGATGCTGGAACTTGTGTTTGGTGCCGTTTTAATGAAATGTATGAAGGCGACTGCCTAAAGAAAACATGCAAATTTCACTGGTCTGAGCAGCACCCTTCAAAAAACGTACGCTTTGATTCTTCTAAAAAAAATAGTAGTGCTCCTCCTCATATGTGATGGTGCCTAAAGCCTTTAAAGTTTTTATTACTGTCTGGTTTTTAGTACAGAATGTGTCCCTATAAGGGAGATTCACTCGATTTGTTCTCTTTAGTTATCAAAACCAAGCATGATCCACTGCCGACCCATGCAAAATCCACCACTAAGTTATCGGAATCAATAAGATACAGAGCCAAGGTTCACTTGTTCATTATTTGTGGTAACCTTTTAGGCAGGTGCAGTCTACTGTCTCCACTACAGGTGGCACTTGTCCGCTGCGGCATTGCAGTTGGAGGGGGAGTTAAGAGGAACATGGTTCCTCTATTGTTTCCTGTGTCACAGGGGAAGCTATCCGATTGGTTGCTGCCACCCAATGTGACCCTGGCAGTCATATTGGGTCGGGCAGAGCTTGTTTAGGGCCCAGGCTCCAAGGCTTAGCGCACATTTTGTGTGTGGGTATTGTAGGGACAGGTCTCCCGTCTGAGAGGGACGGTGATTAGAGGCAGGTAGAGGTTCCAGATGAGTAGGGAAAGGATAGGGACACGCCATCCTTCCTGGACACCTCGCCATTTGGGTATGGACCGGCAAGGCCGCATTCTGCCCCTCAAGACCAAAGCTGTCGGCATGCCGAGATCTGCTCCACTACATATTCCTGTTGTATTCTGTGAGTGTTCCTGGTTTGGCGTCTTCCCGTCTGGCTTGTTGTAAATTGCTGAACTTTACTGCCACCACACCACGTGGCATCTCCCCACAACCTAGCCTTGATATTTATACACTTCATGTTATAGCTGCTCTCTACCCAATAGACCCAGATCTTGCTTATGTTGATTGTATTTCTGTGTGTTCCCTAGGTCAAGCAGCAAGTATGCTACGAAAGAAGAATCTCAGGCACATCTTATCTGCTGAACTTATCATCAACATAGTGTTTATAATGTAGAAAGCCTCATATTGTAACATTTCCTGTATTTATAGTGAAACTTGCTGTCTGGGCGGATAGGCTGTTTTATATAGCTGCCAAAATAGGGAAACTTTGAGAGTATCCTTCTTGCTTCAGTTATTGCCTGCACAAAAGATCTTCAGTGACAAGGTCACTGAATAACCTGAGGACTAACTATACTGTATGTACAGTATACGTTGCACCCCAAGGTGTCTGCCTGTGGTTTTTAAGTACCCCAGGAAACAGGGCTCGTCTAATAAGGTACAAGTGACCACTTTTTGTTGTCACAAGCTCTAGCTAGCCCAGTCCTGTGTATCTGTGTAACACGATTGGTTAGTGAAGATACCCATCAAAGTGACTGATCACTAGGAAGACAGGGGAGAGTTAAAGTAGTTGTAAACCTCAGACATGAAATATGAACAAAGCATATCCCTTTATAGCGTGTCTCAAAAGTGTAATTTCTGTCTGCTGCTTTGATCCTCTGCTATCAGCATGAATCACTTCTGACAAGTTTTCCTGATACCAAGAGAAAAATGGTGACAGGGGAGGGACCTCCAGCAGATTGACAGACTCAGCTCTATTTCCTCTCAGAGCTCTCCTTAACTTCAGCTCTCCGCCCCCTTTTTTTTCTGAACTCTCGGACAAGTTTATAAATTCAGCATTTTAAACAGACGTGGAGAACTTATGTAGGAGGATTTGTTTCATCTCCATGTATCACCTGAGAATAGTCCCTTCAGTGGGTATATGTAAGGGTTTACAACCACTTTAAGGGCAGACCCCTTACCCCCCAAAACATATCATGTATAAGAAGAGGTAAATACTGACATAGAAGTTGCCAAAATACCAGGCTACTGAGGCAAGCAAAGCTGTGTCAGTTCCTGCTTGTGTCAAAGCTTGCCAGACCATTTCTTCTAAACTTTTCTATTGGGCAGTCAAGTGACCCTTCATCATAGGTGCTTAACCTGTGGCTCTCCAGCTGTTACGGAACTCCAAGTCCCATGAAGCATTTCAAGGCTGACAGTTACAAGAATGACTCCCAAAGGCAGAGGCATGATAGGACTTGTAGTTCTGCAACAGCTGGAATGCCACAGGTTGAGCACCCATGTCCTTCATGGTGGGCTAAAAGAATTGTGTAGAAGAAGGAAACTGGAAAGCTTCAACACTACCAGGAAGGGTCAGAGATTTGAAAGAACTGCTCAGAATTCATGTGAAACAGTAGGGACACGAAGGCTGCTACAAACATATGCAGGCTTTTTTAGGTGCCGCCCAAGAGCAACTTTAAAAACAAAACCACCCACAATAGTAATTTCAATATGCAAATACCGGCAATGAGCAGCTGACAACGGTGTGAAGTATAAAAACAATAAGGTTGCGCTAATCAAATAAGTGTGAATGAACCACAAAATATAACATATGAACCACAATGTGTAAATAAATATAAACATATATATGACACATAAAAAATGTGAAGAAATGTTGCTAAAAAGAAAGTCTCGGAAAAATTAAAGGTGAAGTAGGTTCTACACTGAAAGAGTTCCAGCAAGATGGAAATTTTTCCGGGACTTGCACCACCACCAGGGGAAAAGAAGTGAAGATGAAGATCTCAATGTGGTAATCACTTAGAGAAGTGGGGACTCTTATCGGACAGCATGGACCCCCTGTGGCAGCGAGGTCACGCACACATGCAGATATAGCCCTCTGCGGGGTCTACAGTGGATTCTGGCTCCGGGATACACTAGCAGTCTGAGGGAGTCCTCCTCCCTTCCTCCAGATCCCAATCCTCAGAGGTCACACTGAGCATGAAAGGAATAAAGGCTCCAATAGTGCGTTATCTTTAAAACTGGTTTATTACTAAAAAAACTCTGGTTTGATGTACAGTATCTCACAAAAATGAGTACACCCCTCACATTTTTGTAAATATTTTATTCTGTCTTTTCATGTGACAACACTGAAGAAATTACACTTTGCTACAATGTAAAGTAGTGAGTGTACAGCTTGTATAACAGTGTAAATTTGCTGTCCCCTCAAAATAACTCAACACACAACCATTAATGTCTAAAACGCTTGCAAAAAAAGGGAGTACACCCCTAAGTGAAAATGTCAAAATTGGGCCCAAAGTGTCAATATTTTGTGTGGCCACCATTATTTCCCAGCACTGCCTTAACCCTCTTGGGCATGGAGTTCACCAGAGCTTCACAGGTTGCCACTGGAGTCCTCTTCCACTCCTCCGTGACGACGTCACAGAGCTGGTGGATGTTAGAGACCTTGCGCTCCTCCACCTTCTGTTTGAGGATGTCCCACATATGCTCAATAGGGTTTAGGTCTGGAGACATGCTTGGTCAGTCCATCACCTTTACCCTCAGCTTCTTTAGCAAGGCAGTGGTCATCTTGGAGGTGTGTTTGGGGTCGTTATGTTGGAATACTGCTCTGCGGCCCAGTCTCTGAAGGGAGGGGATCATGCTCTGCTTCACTATGACACAGTACATGTTGGCATTCATAGTTCTCTCAATAAACTGTAGCTCCCCAGTGCCAGCAGTACTCATGCAGTCCCAGACCATGACACTCCCACCACCATGCTTTACTGTAGGCAAGACACACTTGTCTTTGTACTCCTCACCTGGTTCCCACCACACATGCTTGACACCATCTGACCCAAATAAGTTTATCTTGGTCTCATCAGATTACAGAACATGGTTCCAGTAATCCATGTCCTTAGTCTGCTTGTCTTCAGCAAACTGTTTGCAGGCTTTCTTGTGCATCATCTTTAGAAGAGGCTTCCTCCTGGGTAGACAGCCATGCAGACCAATTTGATGCAGTCTGCGGCGTATGGTCTGAGCACTTACAGGCTGACCCCCACTCCTTCAACCTCTGCAGCAATGCTAGCAGCACTCATACATCTATTTCCCAAAGACAACCTCTGGATATGACGCTGAGCGCGTGCACTCAGCTCATTTGGTTGACCATGGTGAGGCCTGTTCTGAGTGGAACCTGTCCTGTTAAACTGCTGTATGGTCTTGGCCACCGTGCTGCAGCTCTGTTTCAGGGTCTTGGCAATCTTCTTATAGCCTAGGCCACCTTTATGTAAAGTAACAATTATTTTTTTCAGATCCTCAGAGAGTTCTTTGCCACGAGGTGCCATGTTGAACTTCCAGTGACCAGTATGAGAGAGTAAGCGCGATACCACATGACACCGGGAAGGAAGAAATGGCTAATTGCGCCCAATTTGGACATTTTCACTTAGGGGTGTACTCACTTTTGTTGCCAGCGGTTTAGACAATTAATGGCTGTGTGTTGAGTTATTTTGAGGTGACAGAAAATTTACACTATTATACAAGCTGTACACTCACTACTTTACATTGTAGCAAAGTGTCATTTCTTCAGTGCTGTCACATGAAAAGATATAAAATATTTACAAAGATTTAAGGGGTGTACTCACTTTTGTGAGATACTGTATATACATCATAAAAGCACTTGCCGGCGATAAAATTCAAACACCCGCACATCTGGGGTCACGTGGGGCGTGATGATGTCAGCACAAAACTCCGCCCTTGGTGCAAAGTGGCTGTCCTCTGCTGGTGAAATTACACCACAAGCCACTTTGAAGGTCCAAAATCTCACAACGCTTTGCTCTGCTTGCTTGATACATGGGGTGCATTGTGTGTCTGATCTGCAAGTAAACATTCCAAAAGCACAGGTGAAGGATTTTGCAAAGTTGTGGCTTTACTGGCAGTGGTACCCTGCCCTCAGCCATGCACTGTTTTAAGAAACGTGGCAGCATTGATACAAATATGGTCAATAGAATCAAGTACAAAGCTACGAAGTGTGGGCAGACGTAGCACACAGAATAAAAGGTGGACAATTTTAGGGAACCTTTAATGACGGGTTTTCTACCCCGTTTGTTCGCACCCTCTTCCCCTCCACTGCCACAAATTTCACTTTTTGGAGGGAGGGGGGAGCCGATATCTGGCTTTGACAGGTACACGCTCCCACTTCTGTCAAGATCGACAATCTACGATATTTCCGGCTCCTCCCCCCCCCCCTCTGCTGCCTTCTGGGACACACATAGGTGCTTGAAGAATGCAGGACCATTCAGAAAGCACAGTGCCACTCGCACATGCTCAGTAGGAAACCGCCGGTGAAGCCTGAAGGCTTCACCGTCGGTTAACCTTAATTACAATGCCAACGCCTGCACCCGAAGCCAATTGACGAATCAGCTTGGGGTGCCGGCATCGCAGGATCCCAGGACAGGTAAGTGTCCTTATATTAAAAGTCAACAGCTACAGTATTTGTAGCTGCTGATTTAAAAAAAAATTACGGCCTGGAGCTTCTCTTGGAGTAGAAAAGTAATGCTAAAGAAAACACATTTTTTACTTTACAAAAAGGAAGTTTTGTTTTGTTTTGAGGTCAACTTTTTTAACATTTACAAGCATAAAGCAGAACTAAAGCCAACTTTTTTTTAGTTTTGAGTGGTTTTAATAGCTATCTGTGCCTCCATTAGGGAAATTCACCATCCGTATTTGTCGTGTTTACCATTATCAGTGAAAGTGGGAGAAAATCCCACATTTAGGGTTGCTCCCAGAACAGTAATAGAGCAGAAATTTTCCAATGGGGTTCAAGTTCTGAGGACCTTGGTGACAACCAGGAATCCTTTTACTTTGGAGGGATTTCCTCACTTTAGCTATGGGACAGGAAGCGAAGGGAAATCTCCCCAACAGGACACAGATTTGAAAAAAAAAACTGACATGGGTTATACCCTTATACACACGATCGGAAATTCCAACAAGAAAACTGTTTGTTTTTTTTTTTACAGAATGTTGGCTCAAACTTGTTTTGCAGACATGCGGTCACAGAAATGTTGTCTGAAATTCAGACCGTCAAGAACACGGTGATGTACAAGACGTACGACGAGCCGAGATCAATGAAGTTCAATAGGCAGTTCTGCTCTTCTGCTTGATTCTGAGCATGCGTGTTTTTTTGCATGTCGGAATTGCATACAAACGGGTGGAATTTCCGACAAGAACTTTTTCCATCGGAAAAATAGAGAACCTGCTCTCAATCTTTTGCTGGCGGAAATTCTGACAGAAAATGTTGGATGGAGCATACACACGGTCGGAATATCCGACCAAAAGCTCACATCCAACTTTTTCTGATGGAAAATCCTATCATGTGTATGGGGAATTACTCTATCCTAAATTAAAAAAGAAATGGTTCCCTTTAGTTCCGCTTTAAACAATGAAGTTTTGCATACATTTTTTTATTTTTATTTTTATAAATCTTTACAAAGAGAGCGTGTGTTCCTGCTGTGTGAGTTTTTCTGCAGTGTATGTAATGTGATCTCCCTGCTCAGCACCAGTACAACACCTGCTTTATGAGTCTCAAGTAAGTTGCGTGGCATCAGCTAGCTACAAGTCTTACATTTTCACAGCAATTATGCTAGTTAAATAGTCCGTGGAAGAACAGCGTTTCTTAAAACTCTCCAAATTGAAGAATACACCCCAGTGTTTGTTAACCATTTGAAATTAATACCCAAGGTGCACATACTTGATTTCCATCATTATACAACTTTGGTCCATATATACAGCCCCAATTCTTTTACTTTTTATATGTAGATCTAAAAGTTGCATTTGATAGCTATCAGGAGTAGTGATGAGCCGAACACCCCCGGGTTCGGTTCGCACCAGAACCCGCGAACGGACCGAAAGTTCGAACGAACATTAGAACCCTATTAAATACAATGGATGCGAACGTTCAAATTCTAAAGTGCTAATTATAACAACTATTATGCATGTTATTGTCCTAAAAAGGGTTTGGGAACCCGGGTTCTGCACCAGGGGACATGTATCAATGCAAAAAGAAGTTTTAAAAACGGTCGTTTTTCGGGAGCAGTCATTTTAATGATGCATAAAGTGAAAAAAAAAAAGTCAAATATTCCTTTAAATATCGTACCTGGGGGGTGTCTAAAGTATGCCTGTGAAGTGCCACGTGTTTCCCGTGTTTAGAACTGTCCCTGCACAAAATGACACTTCTAAAGGAAAAAAAAGCCATTTAAAACTGCTTGCGGCTTTAATGTAATGTCTGGTCCCGGTAATATGGATGAAATTCTTTAAGAAAAATGGCATAGCTACCCCATGACCCCCCCCCTACCCCAGCCCATTACCAGCCCCTTTGGGTCTTGTATGGATATTAAGGGGAACCCCGCACATAAAATAAAAAAGGCCCTATATACTCTGAACAGCCCTATACAGGCGGTGCATACAAGACAGGGACTGTAGGTTTGTTCTTATGTAGAGTCTGTTTGTAATTTTGAACAGGTACATTGTTGAAGTGTAGCTCCAGACCAAAAATCTATTTTTAAACTTTTTGGAAAACATAGGTAAGGGTTATCACCCCTGTAACATTTGTTTTGCTGTCTGTGCCCCTGTTCAGAACATTTCACCTCACTTTCCGTCCCAATGACAACTCTTTTTGAAATGTGGTCTTTTTCTTGAAACAAGGATTGCTGATAAAGCATCAGTACAGAGGAGACACCTTTCTCCCATATTTATTCTTACAGGAGAGAATTTTCCTTCCTAGTGGTAGATTTCCTCTCACTTCCTGTTGTCTTCTTGCGTTTGCAAGTAGGAGTCGTTTGTAAGTTGGATGTTTGAAAGTAGGGACCTGCCGTATATACTCTGCAGAAATAGGCCCCTTAGTTGTTGGTGTTGGCACAACACTGTAAGCACTCACAGTTACTCTTGGTTGGTGCTGGAACGCCCTGCTGTCAACTATTATATCAGGAATTTTAATTACATATAATTGTTGAACAGTGGTAGTAAAAATTGGGCCTTTGATGGTGGTGCTGGTGCCACAACACTGTAAGCCCTGACAGTTACTCTTGGTGGGTGCAGCAATGGGCCCTGCTGTGAATTATTAGATCAAGAATTGTAATTACATGCCCCTGTTGAACAGGGGCTGAAAAATTGGGCCTTAGGCACTGGTGGCACAACACTGCAACCCCTCACAGATACTGTACTTGGAGCACAGCAATGAGCCCTGTTGCAAAGTATTGCTTCAAAAATTGTAATGACACGCCCCTGTTAAACAGGGGCTGAAAAATTGGGCCTTAGGCACTGGTGGCACAACACTGCAACTCCTCACAGATACTGTACTTGGAGCACAGCAATGAGCCCTGTTGCAAAGTATTGCTTCAAAAATTGTAATGACACGCCCCTGTTAAACAGGGGCTGAAAAATTGGGCCTTAGGCACTGGTGGCACAACACTGCAACTCCTCACAGATACTGTACTTGGAGCACAGCAATGAGCCCTGTTGCAAAGTATTGCTTCAAAAATTGTAATTACACGCCCCTGTTAAACAGGGGCTGAAAAATTGGGCGTTAGGCACTGGTGGCGGCACCCATAAACAAAAATGATCTTACAAGCTATCATCATCAATCGTATCATTGAGGACTCGGAGGAGGAGGATAGCCAGTCAACATAACAGCACAGGCACTCAGCATCAGCATCAGTCTTGAAGGGATGTGACATGTTAAAATCAATTAGTCTGTTATATCAGCATCAGGTGTGTGGTAGCTGGTGGTGATCCAAGACTGGTTCATCTTGATGAAAGTCAGTCGATCAACCGAGTCGGTGGACAGGCGCACCCTGTGATCCGTGACAAATCCTCCAGCAGCACTGAATGTGCGTTCCGAAAGAACGCTGGATGCAGGACAGGCCAGTAGCTCAATTGCATACTGTGCAAGCTCTGGCCAGTGATCCATCCTCAAGACCCAGTAAGCCAGAGGATTTTCGGTGGGGAAGGTGTCCAAGTCTGACCTTGCCCCTAGATATTCCTGCACCATGTTTATCAGACGCTGGCGATGGTTGCTGGAACCGATCATACTTTGGGGCTGCGGACTAAAGAATTGTCTGAACGCATCGGTCAGACGGCCACCTTCCCCACCGCTCCTTCTTTGACTGGCCGAAGCCTCAGCAACTCGTTGTCCAGGACCAGGAGTTTGCAACCTCCCAGTCTCTGGGAACGCGTTGCACAGACCTTTCTGCAAGGCCTCCCGGAGTTGTCTCATCCTCTGCTCCCTCTGCGACGGTAACATAAGGTCCGCAACCTTACCCTTGTACCGTGGATCAAGGAGAGTGGCCAGCCAGTAATGGTCCCTCTCCTTGATCCGAAGAATACGAGGATCCTTCCGCAGACTTTGCAGGATCAGGGAGGCCATGCAGCGTAGGTTTGCTGAGGCATTCGCTCCGGAGTCCTCTGGGTCACTAAGGACGACATGATCCGCAGCCACCTCCTCCCAGCCACGTACAAGTCCACTGGTTTCTTGGGACTGTAAATCATCCCTAAAAGACTGCTGCTGATGATGCTGAGTGCCAGCCTCCACCTCCATGCTGACACAATCCTCCTCCTCCTCCTCCTCCTCCTCTTCCTGTGCGATGGGTGGGACAGAAGGAACACTGTCTGGGTAAAGGGGGCCTTGAGAGGCAAGGAAGTCCTCCTCTTCCTGCCTCTGTTCTGCCTCAAGTGCCCTGTCCATTATTCCACGCAGCGTGTGCTCCAACAGGTGGACAAGAGGTACAGTGTCACTGATGCATGCACTGTCACTGCTCACCATCCTCGTGGCCTCCTCAAATGGTGCCAGGACAGTGCATGCATCCCTGATCATGCCCCACTGGCGTGGAGAAAAAAAACCAAGCTCCCCTGACCCTGTCCTGGTGCCGTAGTCGCACAGGTACTCATTGATGGCCCTCTGCTGCGTGTGCAGCCGCTGCAGCATGGCCAACGTTGAGTTCCACCTGGTGGGCATGTCACATATAAGGCGGTTCTTGGGCAGGTTCAACTCCTTTTGCAGCTCAGCCAGGCGAGCACTGGCATTATAAGATCTGCGGAAATGCACACAGACTTTCCTGGCTTGCCTCAGGACATCCTGTAAGCCCGGGTACCTGCCCAAGAAGCGCTGCACCACCAGGTTAAGGACGTGAGCCACACAGGGCACATGGGTCAGTTGTCCCTGTCGGAGGGCGGAGAGGAGGTTGGTGCCATTGTCGCAAACCACCATTCCTGGCTTAAGCTGGCGTGGCGTCAACCACCTCTCGGCCTGGCCCTGCAGAGCAGACAGGACCTCTGCCCCAGTGTGGCTTCTGTCCCCCAAACACACCAGCGCAAGCACGGCATGGCATCTTTTTGCCTGCGTACTTGCGTAGCCCCGTGAACGGCTACGGAGCACCGCTGGTTCATAGGACAAACCACAGGAAGAGGCCATGGAGGAAGAAGAAGAGGAGGGGGTGGAGGAGAGAGGTGTGTCACAACCAGTAGTAGCATTTTGGAGGCGTGGCGGTGGGACAACCTCCAACACTACTGCACCTTGTCCTGAATCCTTCCCAGCTGCCAAAAGAGTGACCCAATGGGCCGTGAAAGAAAGGTAACGTCCCTGTCCATGCCTGCTGGACCATGAGTCAGCGGTAATATGCACCTTACCGCTGACCGCCCTGTCCAGCGAGGCCAAGACATTGCCTTCCACATGCCGGTAGAGAGCCGGAATAGCCTTCCGTGAGAAAAAGTGGCGTTTGGGAACCTGCCACTGAGGAACCGCACATTGCACAAACTCACGGAAGGGGGCCGAGTCTACCAACTGAAAAGGCAGCAGTTGAAGCGCTAGCAATTTAGCCAAGCTAGCATTCAACCGCTGGGCATGTGGATGGCTGGGAGTGAACTTCTTTCGACGGTCCAGCAGCTGGGGCAGGGAAATTTGCCTGCTAGAATCGGACGTCGGTGTACTGCTAGCAGAGTGGGCGCAAGTACTTGGCTGTGACACACCTAATTCTACACCTTCATTCCTCTCAGTGCATGTTTCAGAGAGGACTGAAGTTATAGTGGGGTTGGAGATCCCAGCTGATGCGGTGCAAGGAGAGGTCCGCTTTGTTCTTTGGTGTGGGTCTTTGAGGTAGGCTTGCCAACGAGCTGCATGGCAGGTCAACATATGTCTGGTCAGGCATGTGGTACCCAAGCGGCTGATGTTTTGGCCACGCGATATACGCTTGAGACATATGTTGCAAACAGCAGCTGTGCGATCTGATGCACTAGCCTCAAAAAAGGCCCACACCAAAGAACTTTTTGAATGACGGGCAGAGGCAGCGCCCTGCACAGGCGGAGCTCTGCGGTGTGATTCCGTCGGTGTACTGCCCTTACGCTGGCCACCAAAGGGCATCCTGCCTCGTTGGAGATGTGCCTCCTCCTCATCCTCCTCCTCCTCCTCTCTCCTATTAGGCACCCACGTGGAGTCAGTGACCTCATCATCCCCTCCCTCCTCATCACTGGAGCCAATCTGGCAGTATGCTGCAGCTGCTGGAACATGACTGCCAGATTGGTGTCCTTCTTGAGCATCCCCTCTGTCTGCTCTCACGCTACTGCCTTCCTCTAGCTGGGTTTCATCATCAGACCCTTCGAAACGCTGGGCATCCTCCTGGAGCATGTACCCAACACTGTGCTGAAAAAGTTCGGGGGACTCCTCAGGAGGAGGACATGGTGGGTCTAGGGAAGGAGTGACTGATGATTTGTCTGACATTGATACCAGGGAAGACGACGCTTTGGCAGCTGCTTTTCCAGTACCCTGAGCCTGGGTGAGAGAGGATGAGGAGGAGGAGGAGGGCTTGGTCATCCACTCTACCAAGTCTTCGGCATGATGTGGCTCAACATGTCCAGCTGCCGAAAAGAAGGACAAGCGTGTCCCATGGCCATGTGCTGATGACAATGCACCGCGTCCACGACCAGCACTGTTGCCCCCAGACACAGAGCCTGCTTGCCCTCTTTTATTGCCTCCTGACTGTCTGCCTCTCCTTGTTTGCCTTCCAGACATTCTAATAGATGGCCTGCAGGGAGATGGGAAAAAAGCAATAAGGGCTACCTTCAGGTGTCCTTCTCTGTCCCTTGAAACAAGGACTTTCACAGTGAAAGAAACTGACACTCTCCCTACCTACAGTTTTCTGTCCCTAGAAAAAATGTTTTTTTTAATCACAATATAGCACAAGGACAATTCACTCACTGTCCTTACAGGTCCCTGGAAACAAGGACTTGCAGAGTGAAAGAAAAAAAACACTCTCCCTACCTACAGTTTTCTGTCCCTAGAAAAAATGTTTTTTTTAATCACAATATAGCACAAGGACAATTCACTCACTGTCCTTACAGGTCCCTGGAAACAAGGACTTGCAGAGTGAAATAAACTGACACTCTCCCTACCTACAGTTTTCTGTCCCTAGAATAAATGTTTTTTTTAAGCACAATATAGCACAAGGACAATTCACTCACTGTCCTTACAGGTCCCTGGAAACAAGGACTTGCAGAGTGAAAGAAAAAAAACACTCTCCCTACCTACAGTTTTCTGTCCCTAGAAAAAATGTTTTTTTTAATCACAATATAGCACAAGGACAATTCACTCACTGTCCTTACAGGTCCCTGGAAACAAGGACTTGCAGAGTGAAATAAACTGACACTCTCCCTACCTACAGTTTTCTGTCCCTAGAATAAATGTTTTTTTTAAGCACACTATAGCACAAGGACAATTCACTCACTGTCCTTACAGGTCCCTGGAAACAAGGACTTGCAGAGTGAAAGAAAAAAAACACTCTCCCTACCTACAGTTTTCTGTCCCTAGAAAAAATGTTTTTTTTAATCACAATATAGCACAAGGACAATTCACTCACTGTCCTTACAGGTCCCTGGAAACAAGGACTTGCAGAGTGAAATAAACTGACACTCTCCCTACCTACAGTTTTCTGTCCCTAGAATAAATGTTTTTTTTAAGCACAATATAGCACAAGGACAATTCACTCACTGTCCTTACAGGTCCCTGGAAACAAGGACTTGCAGAGTGAAATAAACTGACACTCTCCCTACCTACAGTTTTCTGTCCCTAGAATAAATGTTTTTTTTAAGCACACTATAGCACAAGGACAATTCACTCACTGTCCTTACAGGTCCCTGGAAACAAGGACTTGCAGAGTGAAAGAAAAAAAACACTCTCCCTACCTACAGTTTTCTGTCCCTAGAAAAAATGTTTTTTTTAATCACAATATAGCACAAGGACAATTCACTCACTGTCCTTACAGGTCCCTGGAAACAAGGACTTGCAGAGTGAAATAAACTGACACTCTCCCTACCTACAGTTTTCTGTCCCTAGAATAAATGTTTTTTTTAAGCACAATATAGCACAAGGACAATTCACTCACTGTCCTTACAGGTCCCTGGAAACAAGGACTTGCAGAGTGAAAGAAAAAAAACACTCTCCCTACCTACAGTTTTCTGTCCCTAGAAAAAATGTTTTTTTTAATCACAATATAGCACAAGGACAATTCACTCACTGTCCTTACAGGTCCCTGGAAACAAGGACTTGCAGAGTGAAAGAAAAAAAACACTCTCCCTACCTACAGTTTTCTGTCCCTAGAAAAAATGTTTTTTTTAATCACAATATAGCACAAGGACAATTCACTCACTGTCCTTACAGGTCCCTGGAAACAAGGACTTGCAGAGTGAAATAAACTGACACTCTCCCTACCTACAGTTTTCTGTCCCTAGAATAAATGTTTTTTTTAAGCACAATATAGCACAAGGACAATTCACTCACTGTCCTTACAGGTCCCTGGAAACAAGGACTTGCAGAGTGAAAGAAAAAAAACACTCTCCCTACCTACAGTTTTCTGTCCCTAGAAAAAATGTTTTTTTTAATCACAATATAGCACAAGGACAATTCACTCACTGTCCTTACAGGTCCCTGGAAACAAGGACTTGCAGAGTGAAATAAACTGACACTCTCCCTACCTACAGTTTTCTGTCCCTAGAATAAATGTTTTTTTTAAGCACAATATAGCACCAGGACAATTCACTCACTGTCCTTACAGGTCCCTGGAAACAAGGACTTGCAGAGTGAAAGAAAAAAAACACTCTCCCTACCTACAGTTTTCTGTCCCTAGAAAAAATGTTTTTTTTAATCACAATATAGCACAAGGACAATTCACTCACTGTCCTTACAGGTCCCTGGAAACAAGGACTTGCAGAGTGAAATAAACTGACACTCTCCCTACCTACAGTTTTCTGTCCCTAGAATAAATGTTTTTTTTAAGCACAATATAGCACAAGGAGAATTCACTCACTGTCCTTCCAGGTCCCTGGAAACAAGGACTTGCAGAGTGAAAGAAAAAAAACACTCTCCCTACCTACAGTTTTCTGTCCCTAGAAAAAATGTTTTTTTTTATCACAATATAGCACAAGGACAATTCACTCACTGTCCTTCCAGGTCCCTGGAAACAAGGACTTGCAGAGTGAAATAAACTGACACTCTCCCTACCTACAGTTTTCTGTCCCTAGAATAAATGTTTTTTTTAAGCACAATATAGCACAAGGACAATTCACTCACTGTCCTTACAGGTCCCTGGAAACAAGGACTTGCAGAGTGAAAGAAAAAAAACACTCTCCCTACCTACAGTTTTCTGTCCCTAGAAAAAATGTTTTTTTTAATCACAATATAGCACAAGGACAATTCACTCACTGTCCTTCCAGGTCCCTGGAAACAAGGACTTGCAGAGTGAAATAAACTGACACTCTCCCTACCTACAGTTTTCTGTCCCTAGAATAAATGTTTTTTTTAAGCACAATATAGCACAAGGACAATTCACTCACTGTCCTTAGAGGTCCCTGGAAACAAGGACTTGCAGAGTGAAAGAAAATAAACACTCTCCCTACCTACAGTTTTCTGTCCCTAGAAAAAATGTTTTTTTTTAAGCACAATATAGCACAAGGACAATTCACTCACTGTCCTTCCAGGTCCCTGGAAACAAGGACTTGCAGAGTGAAAGAAAAAAAACACTCTCCCTACCTACAGTTTTCTGTCCCTAGAAAAAATGTTTTTTTTAATCACAATATAGCACAAGGACAATTCACTCACTGTCCTTACAGGTCCCTGGAAACAAGGACTTGCAGAGTGAAAGAAAAAAAACACTCTCCCTACCTACAGTTTTCTGTCCCTAGAAAAAATGTTTTTTTTAATCACAATATAGCACAAGGACAATTCACTCACTGTCCTTACAGGTCCCTGGAAACAAGGACTTGCAGAGTGAAATAAACTGACACTCTCCCTACCTACAGTTTTCTGTCCCTAGAATAAATGTTTTTTTTAAGCACAATATAGCACAAGGACAATTCACTCACTGTCCTTACAGGTCCCTGGAAACAAGGACTTGCAGAGTGAAAGAAAAAAAACACTCTCCCTACCTACAGTTTTCTGTCCCTAGAAAAAATGTTTTTTTTAATCACAATATAGCACAAGGACAATTCACTCACTGTCCTTACAGGTCCCTGGAAACAAGGACTTGCAGAGTGAAATAAACTGACACTCTCCCTACCTACAGTTTTCTGTCCCTAGAATAAATGTTTTTTTTAAGCACAATATAGCACAAGGACAATTCACTCACTGTCCTTACAGGTCCCTGGAAACAAGGACTTGCAGAGTGAAAGAAAAAAAACACTCTCCCTACCTACAGTTTTCTGTCCCTAGAAAAAATGTTTTTTTTAATCACAATACAGCACAAGGACAATTCACTCACTGTCCTTACAGGTCCCTGGAAACAAGGACTTGCAGAGTGAAATAAACTGACACTCTCCCTACCTACAGTTTTCTGTCCCTAGAATAAATGTTTTTTTTAAGCACAATATAGCACAAGGAGAATTCACTCACTGTCCTTCCAGGTCCCTGGAAACAAGGACTTGCAGAGTGAAAGAAAAAAAACACTCTCCCTACCTACAGTTTTCTGTCCCTAGAAAAAATGTTTTTTTTAATCACAATATAGCACAAGGACAATTCACTCACTGTCCTTCCAGGTCCCTGGAAACAAGGACTTGCAGAGTGAAATAAACTGACACTCTCCCTACCTACAGTTTTCTGTCCCTAGAATAAATGTTTTTTTTAAGCACAATATAGCACAAGGACAATTCACTCACTGTCCTTACAGGTCCCTGGAAACAAGGACTTGCAGAGTGAAAGAAAATAAACACTCTCCCTACCTACAGTTTTCTGTCCCTAGAAAAAATGTTTTTTTTTTAAGCACAATATAGCACAAGGACAATTCACTCACTGTCCTTCCAGGTCCCTGGAAACAAGGACTTGCAGAGTGAAAGAAAAAAAACACTCTCCCTACCTACAGTTTTCTGTCCCTAGAAAAAATGTTTTTTTTAATCACAATATAGCACAAGGACAATTCACTCACTGTCCTTACAGGTCCCTGGAAACAAGGACTTGCAGAGTGAAAGAAACTGACACTCTCCCTACCTACAGTTTTCTGTCCCTAGAATAAATGTTTTTTTAAGCACAATATAGCACAAGGACAATTCACTCACTGTCCTTCCAGGTCCCTGGAAACAAGGACTTGCAGAGTGAAAGAAACTGACACTGTCCCTACCTACAGTTTTCTGTCCCTAGAATAAATGTTTTTTTTAAGCACACTATAGCACAAGCACAAAACACACTGACACTCTCCCTACCTATCCTTCTCTTTCCCTGAACTAAAGGAATCCAGGTTAAGCAAGAAAGAAATAACAGTCACTGTCCCTGCCTATGCTGCTCTATCCCTGCTCCGGAACACACTACACTAGGCCGCCGTGCTGGCGGCCTTTTATAGTGTGGGGCGTGTACTAAACACCCTCAGCAATAATTGGCCACAGGCATCCTGCCTGTGGCCAATCATTGCTCTCCTCGCTGCCGGCGCTGTGATTGGCCAAGCATGCGGGGTCACAGTGCATGCTTGGCCAATCACAGCGCCTGGATGACACTGCGATGGCGTAGTGCATTGTGGGCCGTTCGCGTCACTCGAATTTGGCGCGAACGGCCCAAATCGTTCGATCTTCGTCGAACGATCGAACAGCCGATGTTCGAGTCGAACGTATGTTCGACTCGAACACGAAGCTCATCCCTAATCAGGAGCAACATTGCCACCAGGACAGAAAATGAGATAAACTCTACCTTATGAGTACACGGGATACAAATAAAACTGCATAACTTAGACAAATGCTTGTTAATTTTGGATGGAGTAGGAAAGAGTTAATGTCAGAAACCCTGCTGGAGACATTTACCTTATCTATTTATCACAGTGGCCTAAGCCTAAGGTGAGGGAACAATCTAAAGTTTGGAGAACAGGAACAGAGGGGAATTTTCCAATGTTCTGGTGACAACTACGGAGGTCTTTTCATACTTGGGAGAGATCTCCTATCAACAACATTTAAGGCAAATGGTGTATTGGTAGAGTCCTTGCAATGATTAATAAAAAGTCCATAAGAATAGATGAGAACGGAATGGACAGGGTTTACCCAAGAGACTTCTCAACTGGCTGCGGCTGCAGCAACTCTGACGAGGACCTTGGATGAATTCTGCTGACAATCATATAACAAAGAAGAGAGAGAGAGAGCACTACAATTCAGTGTAGTAGTTTATTATTAAAATGAGATAAAAAGCAATTTATGCAATCACTTGTATAAAAATATAGATGGCATTACTGTCAGCCATTAATCCATCAGCTTCTTCCAGCCTGGTGTACAGTGAGTGGCCTGTGCAAGCCGGTATGTGATAGCAGAGACTCACAGTAGGACAGAGTGCAAGCCAGGACTCTCAGGGATGACATCACTTGTGGCCGGGATGTGAAGGAGTCTGGCAACGAGTTTCAGGGCAGTCCCGTCTCTTTATCTAACCTGCCCACATTCGGGAGGAAAGGGCTCTCACAGTGCTCCAGGCTGGGTGAAGTTGATGGACTAAAGGCTGACAGTTATGCCACCTATCTTGTTTATACTAGTGAGTGCATACATTTCTTTTTATCGGATTTTAATAATAGACTACTACACTAGAATGGCGTTACCCTTTTCTCTCTCATCTGTGAGATCTCCTATCACTTCTTGTTGTGTCTTGAGACAGGAAGTAAAGGAAAATCTCCTGAATGGTACAACAGCACAAGAAAAAAGAAACATGACAGCTTCTGCTGTTTCTTTTTAGATAACCTATAATGCTCTGTGGCACCAATGTCCTGGTTACTTCCCATATTAAATGTTTTAGGCCCCATTCACACTTGTGCAATTTGTCATGCAACTTTGGACATCAAAATCGCATGACAAGTCGTTCCCCATGTTTTCCAATGATAACCATTCATGTATGCGTGACTTAAAGCTGCAACAAATTCAAAGTAGTTCATGCACTACTTTGGTCCAACTTTCATGCAACTTGAGGGCCATAGACTTCAATGTTAACCCTCAGAAGTTGCATGAAAGTCGTACCTGAATGTTATACAATGCAACTTGTGTGCAACAGCTGTCCATTATCACTGGACAAAGTCATATCTAAGTTGCACCCATCCAAAGTTGCGTCAAAGATGCAACTTTGGAGTTGTATAAGTGTGAATGGAGCCTAAAAGATTTTATGGAAACAGTAAAACTCTGAGTCATTCTATATGTGTAGTAGCAAATTGTGTCAACAATCCATTTTGATTTCTTGCGTTGTGTTCTAAATTTAAAAATCAAAATCTGTATTTGACAATACTCTGTCTTCTTCCGGGACGTGCATACCTCAAACAAACATGTCCGTGATTTTTATTATTGTCCTTAGCTAATATGAACTTGTTTCTGTGCATGCTTATAATTCTGGAAAAATGATTGGTTCCCTTAGATGTCTGGTAGATGGAGTAGAAAAAATGGTGGTAAACCAACAGTTTTTTTTTACCTCAGGTGCAATAACTGGTAGTGCTGCAGTATCTCTTGCAAACTTTAAAAATGTTGAATAATTGAGTGAGCAGTTACCACTTTAGTCTACCTGCATGTTTTCAGAAACACTGAAGAAGCATGTTAGGTATTACAAATATTCAGTATGAGCATATTTTAGTTTACATTTTCAAATATTTTATGTTTGAATATTGTGTCATTGAAATAAAATGCTGAGAAGACAAAGAAGAAACCCATATCAACATTTAGCCGAGACCTTTAGGAGCCAGACTGTCATGACTGAGGCTGGTATGTTGTACCACAATAAGGTTAGAGGAAAGCATCAACTGCTTGTCAAGCAATGGGGAAAAGAAAGGCATATATGTCAGGAAACAAAGTACAGGGCTGTTCAAAATAATGGCAAAATGTAAACATCCCAGGATTGTCTTCCTGACTTAAAAAAATAAGACAAATGGCCTTATTCCAGACCAGAACTCTTGTTCCTCAAGGCCTTCAAGTTGTGACAATCAACAACTTCCTGTCTCATCTCATGTTCCAGTACATCATTTTATCCCATGCTAGGAGTGCCTACTTTTCAACCCACTACCTAGCTGCTCTCCTCTGCCAAGCCCTGCTCTGGAGACAATGCCTTTCTGCTCCCATTGGTCTTCAACTTGTGATGTTCAAATAGAGCACCAGAGACCCACAGCCAATAAAGTCAAAGGAGGTAAAACAGGCAGCGCCAAGCTGCTACCTAACAACAGGAACATTGTTCATAGGGAGTGCTGCCGCCGACCAGTGGGTGCAGATGGGGTGTCCAGAGGAGGGCCTGACAGAAGACTCTGGGCTTGTAATAATCCTGTCTGTGGATTACTTTTTCTTTCTGCTGCCTGTTTTGACCACCACCTGCCTTTAGACTTATGGGATACTTACCTGCTGACCTACAGTCCAGGTCTGATACCCCTGAAGACCACAGGTACTCATTTACTTATCTTAGTTTTGTCCCCCTGGGACAGTACCGATTGGCCAGCTCCCCCTAAAGACATAGATTACCTTTCCAAAAAAAAACTGTCTATGCAGACAAGGACGTCTGTAGATAAAAACAAGCTGTGTAGCTTTTACCAACATTGGATAATGCCCTTGCTATAGGTGTAGGCCACTTACGTACCTCACGAAAGCAGACTGGAAAACTCCTAGGATGTTGTTAAGAGGCACCTAGCTGTTACTGTTCACCTTCACCATCACAGGAGCGAGCTCTTTCTCTTATTTAAACCCCCTCACATGCATTCTCTCTTTCCTGATGCAGTATCTCTGAGCTCAGTCTGACAAGTATCCAGTGATAACAGTAACACCTGAATCATGCTGAAATCAGCATATTTATATTTTTGTTATTATGAGATTTAGTGAATAAATAGAAATGTCTGTTTTTCCAATCTGTTAAATTGGTTTGATCAGGATTATCATGGAAGGAATAATTGCACCAGTGCTAGGTGTTTTTTGTCATATTTGTTAAGCAGATATATATGTGTAGCGGGGTGTTCAATTTAGGGGAGTGTCTGAGTGGTAGTTAGGCTCAGACACATTATTGTTAGGGTTAATGGACCATTTCTGTGCCATGGGAGCTAGTATTGGTGTATAGTTCCCTGGGGCCTACAGGTGGCGCTGTCGCCATGGGTCCGGGTTGAACCACAGTACAAGGTTGTGCCTTTTCTTGTCCCCTCTCGGCAGCAGTACGGCGGGGTGTGGAACCTGCTGTGCCTGTTGGGAGAGGGTATAAAAAGGGGTGGCCATCTTCCATGAGGGGTTCGTCCGCGCCCAGGCACCTTTGGCCTGGGTGTGTGTGTCATCTCCGGGTGCCCTAGGCCCAGAGGCCTGGTTCCTGTTCCATCCCAGACACCTTTAGCCTGGGGTTAGGTACTAATTTGGAGGCCCGGAGCCCAGCACCTTCGGCTGGGTTCCACCGGGGATTGAGGACTCCCAGGGTGCCGCCTTGCGAGGGGACCCGGATCTGGGACGAGGAGGCCAGGGAGGTTACCTGTACCGAAGACCCAGCGCAGAGTCGTGGTGACGGTGAGGACCTCTGGTAACTCTCCGGAGGGATGTCTTCTCCTTTACACGGACCAAGTACTCTCTAGAAGGAAGTTCGCTTACAGGTCAGTGGCAGTGGCCTAATAGGGCCCTATTCACCCAGTCAGTGGCAGTGACTCTATTCACCTGGTCAGTGGCAGTGACCTGTTCTCCAAGTCAGTGGCAGTGACTTCTTATTCACCCGGTCTGTGGCAGAGACCAACCTCACGGTCTGTGGCAGAGATCATGCGCCAAAACTGTTTGTGAAGCCTAAACAGTCAAAGAACCTGATTCAAGTTTGTGCCTCCTCCCAGCTAAGCTGTCCTGTGTCTTGTTCCAACCTGTCTGCTGTCAAAGAGGCATATTTATTATCCGTGTGAAATAAATATAGAAGTTGGACTTTCAGTTGGTGTGGACAATTACATTACTGGGGGAAACATAAGGACTTGCCTCTACCTACGGTAGAGGTGAGAATCCTCCTCGGGAGGATTGAACTCCAGCTGCAGGCAGGCCCGAAAACTAACACTGCTCAACCTCCCTTCTCAGGAGGGTACGGGCTTGTGGTGCTGAGTGCCTCTGCCCTCCCTGCGAGGAGCCGAAAACACACAAAAAGGCAGGTAGGGGGAGAGGTGAGGGCGCTATATATATATATAGTCATGGCCGAAATTGTTGGCACCCCAGAAATTTTTCCAGAAAATCAAGTATTTCTCACAGAAAAGTATTGCAGTAACACATGTTTTGCTATACACATGTTTTTTCCCTTTGAGTGTATTGGAACAAAACAAAAAAAGGGAGGAGAAAAAGCAAATTGGACATAATGTCACACAAAACTCCAAAAATGGGCTAGTCAAAATTCTTGGCACCCCTAACTTAATTTTTGGTTGCACACCCTTTGGAAAAAATAACTGAAATCAGTCGCTTCCTATAACCATCAATAAGCTTCTTACACCTCTCACCCGGAATTTTAGACCACTCTTCCCTTGCAAACTGCTCTTGGTCTCTCTCTTATTGGAAAAGCGCCTTTTCCCAACAGCAATTTTAACATCTCTCCACAGGTGTTCAATGGGATTTAGATCTGGACTCATTGCTGGCCACTTTAGAACTCTCCAGCGCTTTGTTGCCATCCATTTCTGGGTGCTTTTTGACGTATGTTTGGGGTCATTGTCCTGCTGGAAGACCTAAGATCTCGGACGCAAACCCAGCTTTCTGACACTGGGCTCTACAGTGTGACCCAAAATCCTTTGGTAATCCTCAGATTTCATGATGCCTTGCACACATTCAAGGCACCCAGTGCCAGAGGTAGCAAAACAACCCCAAAACATCATTGAACCTCCACCATATTTCATTGTAGGTACTGTGTTCTTTTCTTTGTAGGCCTCATTCCGTTTTTGGTAAACAGTAGAATGATGCGCTTTACCAAAAAGCTCTATCTTGGTCTCATCTGTCCACAAGATGTTTTCCCAGAAGGATTTTGTCTTACTCAAGTACATTTTGGCAAACTGTAGTCTTGCTTTTTTATGTCTCTATGTCAGCAGTGGGGTCCTCCTGGGTCTCCTGCCATAGCATTTCATTTCATTTAAATGTTGACGGATAGTTCGCGCTGACACTGATGTTCCCTGAGCCTGCAGGACAGCTTGAATTTCTTTGGAACTTGTTTGGGGCTGCTTATCCACCATCCGGACTATCCTGCGTTGCAACCTTTCATCAATTTTTCTCTTCCTTCCACGCCCAGAGAGATTAGCTACAGTGCCATGGGTTGCAAACTTCTTGATAATGTTGAGCACAGTGGACAAAGGCAAATCTAGATCTCTGGAGATGGACTTATAACCTTGAGATTGTTGATATTTTTCCACAATTTTGGTTCTCAAGTCCTCAGACAGTTCTCTTCTCCACTTTCTGTTGTCCATGCTTAGTGTGGCACACACAGACACACAATGCAAAGACTAAGTAAACTTCTCTCCTTTTTATCTGCTTTCAGGTGTGATTTCTATATTGCTCACACCTGTTACTTGCCCCAGGTGAGTTTAAAGGAGCATCACATGCTTGAAACAATCTTATTTATCCACAATTTTAAAAGGGTGCCAAGAATTTTGACCAGCCCATTTTTGGAGTTGTGTGTGACATTATGTCCAATTTGCTTTTTTTTTTTCTCCCTTTTTTTGTTTTGTTTCAATACACACAAAGGGTATAAACATGTGTATAGCAAAACGTGTTACTGCAATACTTTTCTGTGAGAAATACTTGATTTTCTGGAAAAATTTCTGGGGTACCAACAATTTCGGCCATGACTATATATATATATATATATATATATATATATATATACACACACGCTTTAATGTGTTAAAGCTTCAAAAGTCGTTTTCCCTGTTTTCAAATCTGCAGATTTTATTGAAGATCTGGTGATCCTAACTTGAAGGTCACAATTCAGAAACTTCCTGTTATAGGGTGACACCACATTTTCCAATTGTGTCCTTTTTTACCCCTATCCCTTTAAATGGTACTTTACCCCAGAGGCCTGTAGGCAGGCTCCAGATTATGTGATCACTGTGATTGGCCTTCATAGTGGTCACATGATTGGGAGCCCATCCAGCACAGAATGATGGCACTAGCTGTCCACATATGTGTAGCAGCACATAGAACTTTGCTATTATTAACATAAAGAAACAAAACAAATGGGTCTAGCTGTCCACATATGTTGTAGCAGCATGGCTTTAAAACCCACCCTGCTGCCACAAATACAAGATTGGCAGCAACAGGATAAACAGTAATAGCTGTCTGCAGACTCAGAAAGGGAATTTTTACAAACACTACATTAAGAACTTTAAATATACCGTATATGTTATATTATATTTTGGAGTTATCTTTTAAATCAAGAACTTTGCTAATATTAACATAAAAAAAAAAAAAAAAAATGGGACTTTCCAAGCAAAATTTGTATTGTGAAATTGATCTGCTAAATACCAGAAACAACAATTCCCTGTAAATCAGGAACAGTCGGCGACTATACCTACAATCTTATCTTATTCTTGTCAGTTTTTGGGGGGGGTAGAGAGAAATTTTCAAATCATAATTTTTTTTTAGCCAGTTATGCACAATTCATCAAAGGTCAGCTCAAAGAGACACTGGAATCACCCTAACATCATTGCAACTGTAAGCCATACACATTTCCAGGCTATTGCAACTTCTGAGAAGTACATGCTGGGTAGACTTTTTAAAATGTTTAGCCTGTCCAGAAATCATGCAGGCTGGGTTCAGATCTAAGTGGGATGTGGCTTTGTCACGGATGCCTAACACGGCATCCAGCACAGGGTACGCAGATCAGTGGGCTGCACTAAAGGAACTAGGCACAAGGTAAGTAAATATATATATGAGTTTATTGAAAGGATAATTCCTAAAACAATAAAGGCAACCAGCAAACAACCACAGTGACACACAAAACAACTCCCTACACCAACGTGAATACAGTTTAGAGATTAAAGCGTAAATGTAATCAAGCCAGGGTCATACACGAGAGATCAGTCCGATTGAACAGGGAGCCGGAAGGGACAACAGGAGGAAGGGATGAGTCTGCAAGACAGGGGTCCAGGGATGGATGCAGGGTTCAGGAACACAGGATACAAGGTAACAGATAACAGGTCACAAGGTTCAGGTTCAGGCATACAGGCATACAGGTCTGGGTTCCAAGACAATACCAGAGCAAATGCTTTAGTGTCTGCTGGGTATTTATACACACCTCCTGCAATCAGTCTCAGGTGACGCCTGATTGCAGGAGATGATTTCGGCTCCAGACAAATGGGAGACACCCGCTGGTGGCCACCAGAACTGCACCCTTTGGTGCTGAAAGCAATAGCATCACCAGCAGGTGACCCAGGCAATGACACTGATCATGACAGTTCCCCCTCCCAAGGAGTGGCCTCCGGACGCTCCATTCTGCCCTTGATCTGGCAGTGCTGGTAGGTGCGGAAAGGTCCCAAAAAGTCTCCCCTGTGTCTGCGGACTACTTGTGCTCCTCCGGCCAGAGTCCTTAAACTTACTGGGAGGCGTGGCACCTGAGTCCGGCAATGGAACACGCACCCCACCACCAGGGTCTGGAAGTTGGGATCTGGAAATGAAAACAGGCAGGGCAATGTGCATGAACCTAACGGAGGCGAACAACACAAGGGCATCACAGTCAGGCTGGGAATCAAGCAGGGCAAAATCAGCGGCAAGCCGGGCATCGAGAACTGGTTTAGCAGGCACCATGTCAGCGGGCTGGGCAAATGGCGCTGGGTCTTCAAGCTGGCCACCGGGCAGAGGCACTTCAAACTGGCCACCGGGCAGAGGTTCAGCAAGCCAGATGGCAGGCACTGGTTCAGCGGGCTGAAAGACGGGCACCAAAACGTCAGGCTGGGTGACGGGCACCGAAAATCCAGGCTGGAACAGGTTGGCTGGTGTGGAAACAGGCTGGAACAGGTTGGCTGGTGTGGAAACAGGCTGGAACAGGTTGGCTGGTGTGGAAACAGGCTGGAACAGGTTGGCTGGTGTGGAAACAGGCTGGAACAGGTTGGCTGGTGTGGAAACAGGCTGGAACAGGTTGGCTGGTGTGGAAACAGGCTGGAACAGGTTGGTTGGTGTGGAAACAGGCTGGAACAGGTTGGCTGGTGTGGAAACAGGCTGGAGCGAATCGGCTGGTGTGGAAGCAGGCTGGAGCGGATCGGCTGGTGTGGAAGCAGGCTGGAGCGGATCGGCTGGTGTAGAAGCAGGCTGGAGCGGATCGGCTGGTGTAGAAGCAGGCTGGAGCGGATCGGCTGGTGTGAAAACAGGCTGGAGCGGATCGGCTGGTGTGGAAACAGGCTGGAGCGGATCGGCTGGTGTGGAAACAGGCTGTAACAGGTCGCTTGGTTTGGAAACAGGCTGCAACAGGTCGGCTGGTGCGGAGACAGGCTGCAACAGGTCGGCTGGTGCGGAGACAGGCTGCAACAGGTCGGCTGGTGCGGAGACAGGCTGCAACAGGTCGGCTGGTGCGGAGACAGGCTGCAACAGGTCGGCTGGTGCGGAGACAGGCTGCAACAGGTCGGCTGGTGCGGAGACAGGCTGCAACAGGTCGGCTGGTGCGGAGACAGGCTGCAACAGGTCGGCTGGTGCGGAGACAGGCTGCAACAGGTCGGCTGGTGCGGAGACAGGCTGCAACAGGTCGGCTGGTGCGGAGACAGGCTGCAACAGGTCGGCTGGTGCGAAGACAGGCTGCAACAGGTCGGCTGGTGCGGAGACAGACTGCAACGGGTCGGCTGGTGCGGAGACAGACTGCAACAGGTCGGCTGGTGCGGAGACAGGCTGCAACAGGTCGGCTGGTGCGGAGACAGGCTGCAACAGGTCGGCTGGTGCGGAGACAGGCTGCAACAGGTCGGCTAGTGCGGAGACAGGCTGCAACAGGTCGGCTGGTGCGGAGACAGGCTGCAACAGGTCGGCTGGTGTGGAAACAGGCTGGGTTACTGGCAGGATCGTGTGAGTTGGAAAGAACTTCCGTTTTTTCTTTGGTTTAGCCACCGAAGATTTGTATATGTATACAGGGCTGTAGGTGGTGGATGCAGCTGGTAGAGGCGAAGAGCGGAAGGATGGTGAAGCAGAGGGTGCGGATTTTGAAGGGGGTCTTAGGGGAACTGATGGAGGCAGCCGAGACGAAGCAGGAGGGTTAAAGGCAGGGTAAGTGCAGCAGGGGGAAACAGGGTACTGGTACTTCATTGGTAGGAGGGTGTATTGGTTGGCCACTGTGGTAGTTGGGAGTAAAGGAGACGCAGACATCCCAGCAGGCTGGTGTCTAGACACAGGAATGGGTGGCAGGGAACCGACAGGGGCTGAGTACAATAAACTTGACCAGGCCTGTAGTAATGATTGCACAAAGTTAGGTTTGCATACTGCTTGTCTGACCAGAGACTGCACTGACTCAATACATGCTGCAAGCACCTGTGTAGGACAAGTTGAGTACTGCTCAAGGAAAAAGACTGAGTCATCTTCCAACAGCCACACCAAGGACTCTACCTGAGCTGCACTAAAAGGGGGTGTATAGTCATCGTCTCCACTGGAGGCATCAGACAGGGCCAACTCTGTACAGATACAGATCAGATCTTGCACATCCTCAAACACAAAACTGCCCAGATCCACAAAAACATGGGCTATGCGGATGCATTCCAACAACTGCTCTCTAGTGTGTTCACTTAAATGTTTGAGAACAAAACTCCCTGTCCTCTGTTGCTAGTAGCAAAAAATACAGAATATCGTCAAGCTGCATTTTTAAAGATATAGCAGTGCCCAGACCCAATTCCTAAGTGCAGCCGATCTGCTTGAATGGCTCTGGTATTCTGTCACGGATGCCTAACACGGCATCCAGCACAGGGTACGCAGATCAGTGGGCTGCACTAAAGGAACTAGGCACAAGGTAAGTAAATATATATATGAGTTTATTGAAAGGATAATTCCTAAAACAATAAAGGCAACCAGCAAACAACCACAGTGACACACAAAACAACTCCCTACACCAACGTGAATACAGTTTAGAGATTAAAGCGTAAATGTAATCAAGCCAGGGTCATACACGAGAGATCAGTCCGATTGAACAGGGAGCCGGAAGGGACAACAGGAGGAAGGGATGAGTCTGCAAGACAGGGGTCCAGGGATGGATGCAGGGTTCAGGAACACAGGATACAAGGTAACAGATAACAGGTCACAAGGTTCAGGTTCAGGTTCAGGTTCAGGTTCACGTTCAGGTTCAGGTTCAGGTTCAGGTTCAGGTTCAGGTTCAGGTTCAGGTTCAGGTTCAGGCATACAGGTCTGGGTTCCAAGACAATACCAGAGCAAATGCTTTAGTGTCTGCTGGGTATTTATACACACCTCCTGCAATCAGTCTCAGGTGACGCCTGATTGCAGGAGATGATTTCGGCTCCAGACAAATGGGAGACACCCGCTGGTGGCCACCAGAACTGCACCCTTTGGTGCTGAAAGCAATAGCACCACCAGCAGGTGACCCAGGCAATGACACTGATCATGACAGGCTTGCAGCAGGGGTTCGATGCATCCCTGTTCTCCGTGATGAATCAGGGCTAAATTGTTGCCTGTTTCTGGCCGTGAAACGAAAGCCAAAGACGCACAGGACTCCTGTGCAAGCCGCTCCGGAGCCGCCACGGTGATATATGAACCGGCTCCATAGAAAGCTGGTCACAATCTCCTGTCATGTGAATTGGATACGGGGAAACTCACATCCAATTCGCACTAGTGTGAACTCAGCCTAAAATGAAAGAAAATCATATAATGAAATCCTGTGAAAACAAATATCACATGTGTACGTATTACATAAAAGAGTCATCTGAATTTTTCTTGGAATGTTGGCCACTGTAGAAACATTGGGGTTATTTCTATAAACAGCAAATCTCTGAATTGAGACTTTCTAAAAGGCAACTAACATAACTATATATATATATATATATATATATATATATATATATATATATATTATACACACACACACACACACACACACACACACACATATACATATATATATATATATATATATATATATATATATATATATCACACACACACAGTGGGTACGGAAAGTATTCAGATCCCCTTAAATTTTTCACTCTTTGTTATATTGCAGTCATTTGCTAAAATCATTTAAGTTCATTTTTTTCCTCATTAATGTACACACAGCACCCCATATTGACAGAAAAACACAGAATTGTTGACATTTTTGCAGATTTATTAAAAAAGAAAAACTGAAATATCACATGGTCCTAAGTATTCAGACCATTTGCTGTGACACTCATATATTTAACTCAGGTGCTGTCCATTTCTTCTGATCATCCTTGAGATGGTTCTACACCTTCATTTGAGTCCAGCTGTGTTTGATTATACTGATTGGACTTGATTAGGAAAGCCACGCACCTGTCTATATAAGACCTTACAGCTCACAGTGCATGTCAGAGCAAATGAGAATCATGAGGTCAAAGGAACTGCCTGAAGAGCTCAGAGACAGAATTGTGGCAAGGCACAGATCTGGCAAAGGTTACAAAAAATTTCTGCTGCACTTAAGGTTCCTAAGAGCACAGTGGCCTCCATAATCCTTAAATGGAAGACGTTTGGGGCGACCAGAACCCTTCCTAGAGCTGGCCATCCAGCCAAACTGAGCTATCGGGGGAGAAGAGCCTTGGTGAGAGAGGTAAAGAAGAACCCAAAGATCACTGTGGCTGAGCTCCAGAGATGCAGTTGGGAGATGGGAGAAAGTTGTAGAAAGTCAACCATCACTGCAGGCCTCCACCAGTCGGGGCTTTATGGCAGAGTTGCCCCGACGGAAGCCTCTCCTCAGTGCAAAACACATGAAAGCCCGCATTGAGTTTGCTAAAAAACACCTGAAGGACTCCAAGATGGTGAGAAATAAGATTCTCTGGTCTGATGAGACCAAGATAGAACTTTTTGGCCTTAATTCTAAGTGGTATGTGTGAAGAAAACCAGGCACTGCTCATCACCTGTCCAATACAGTCCCAACAGTGAAGTATGGTGGTGGCAGCATCATGCTGTGGGGGTGTTTTTCAGCTGCAGGTACAGGATGACTGGTTGCAATCGAGGGAAAGATGAATGTGGCCAAGTACAGGGATATCCTGGCCAAAAACCTTCTCCAGAGTGCTCAGGACCTCAGACTGGGCCGAAGGTTTACCTTCCAACAAAACAAGACAATGACCCTAAGCACTATAAGCAATATAACAAAGAGTGAAAAATTTAAGGGGGTCAGAATACTTTCAGTACCCATTGTATATATATATATATATATATATATATATATATATAAAATTTAGTTTATTGAAATACTCATAAAACTCCCACATGGGATATTTTAAAAAACAGTATTGTACATACAAAATTGTTGCATAAAAAACATATGTAAGGTGGTGATATCCAAACTAATAAAGCTGATTGATCGTACTACAGCAATGACATAGAATGGACACCGTATCCAACGACGTTTCGATTATCTTCTTCAGGGATATACATCACTACTCTGAAATCAGAAAGTTCTACCATAATATAATATTGTATATTGACATACATTACATTGCATCCATATGTAATGTAATATATGTCAATATACAAAAAGAATATTATATTATGGTAGATCCCGGGCCTCGACCCTATGTGAATGAGTATGGTGTACATTGTACCCCTACCCATTTATCCCCCAAAAAAGTGTCAAAAATAAAACGCAGTACACAGGTTTTTTTAAGTAATTTATTAGGACAGCTCCGGTGTCTCCTCTGTTTTCTTCTCCCCTGTCTGGCTCTTCTGCCTCTTCCGCTGACGTCTTATGCCTCTCCCTGTTCTTCTCCCCTTCCTGGTTCTTCTCCGCTCTCCACTGACGTCTTCTAGCCCTCTCCGGTTCTTTTTGATCTGTCCGCTGTCTTATGCCTCTGCCGGGTCTTCTCTGCAGTCTTCTCGCTCTGTTGCCAGGTCTTCTCCGCTGTCTTCTCTCTCTGTTCATCTTCCGATGTTGACTCAACGCTTTCTCCCGCGCTAATGCTGGGTGCGTGGTTTGCCACTACTTATATTGGCATGGGGCGGTGTCACATAGGGTGGGGGGACGGGATCTGGGGGCCCCCTTGTTAAAAGGGGGCTTCCAGATTCCGATAAGCCCCCATCCGCAGACCCCAACAACCAACGGCCAGGGTTGTCGGGAAGAGGCCCTTGTCCTCATCAACATGTTGAGGGCATGCAGCCTGGTACAGTTCAGGAGGGGGGGCGCTTGCTCGTCCCCACCCTCTTTCCTGACCTGCCGGGCTGTGTGCTCGGATAAGGGTCTGGTATGGATTTTGGGGGGACCCCCACGCCATTTTTTCCACGTGGGTTTCCCCTTAAATTCCATGCCAGACTGAAGGGCCTGGTATGCTCTTGGAGTGGGAACCCATGCTGTTTTTTTTTTTTATTTGGCGTGGAGTTCCCCTTCAGGATCATCAGACCAAAGTCAGATCAGTTAAGATGGAGATCCGACTTTGACCTGACTTCAGGGATATTCAAATGAAGTAGGACCAAAGTCAGACCAAAGTATTGCAGAGAGCATTTTCAAAGTGAGACCGACTTGTGTCGGACCAGTTAAGATGGCTTTTGTAGGGAAACATTGATTTTCACACATCGACATGCGACATGAACTACCAATGTCTGAGTGTTTGTCGCACCAGTGTGAACCCCGCCTTATTGACAAAGCTTAATTGAATAAGCTGGAGTTAGAAGCGGATTGACTATTATGCACAGCTGCACCAGATTCTGAGTGCATCAGTTTTAGTAGATCTACCCCTTAGCCTAGGTTCACACTGATGCAGGTTTGAAATCATGCGAGTTCAGTTGAACTCGCATGATTTCAAACTGGCAATGCAGTCCGACTTCGGGGGTGATTTGACAGACATCTGTCCGGGTGCCATTGCCGGAAATAGCCGCCAATTTGGTATGTGATTTGACATGTCAAGTCGCATGCCAAATTGCCCAAATGTTAACGTGGGCTTAGTGTCTGATCTTATTGAATCTAGTGAAAAAACTGTCAAACTGATCCAAATCTGATCCCAAATAACAATAATTGAATGTGCAAATGCAGAGTACATTTATTGTGTCATAGGAATCATTTGGAAATCATCTCCAGCTCTGAATACAGTAAAGTAAAATCTGTTGATGAAATATACACTTGGCATGTGCTCATTGCTTTGCACTGCCATAATGAATAATGCCTGCAATTGTTAACCCCAACAAGCATATTAGTCATGTATCAGACTGCCTGTGACACTGTTAGAAAGAATACCACTCAGGCAGGAAATTCAGTTGCTTTCATTGATGATTCGCCATTTCCTTGCCCCAGTTTTGCAGACCTTACTAACTTCATCACAGTGTTTCAGGTAGTTTCTCTTCTAAAGCAGTACAGCTGTGTTATCCAATAATGAAATATGGTATGGCGCTCTCTTGTTTCAATGAAGTAATGAATTCTTGGCAAGTTTTTTATTATTGCATCTGTAGCGGGGGTTTAAATTTAGGGGGATACACCTGGGTGGTAGTATGACCCAGGTGTGTATAAATCATGAAGGGATTGGACCATTGTTAATTCGTGGAGGATTTGGTGGTGTACTGTTCTCCTTGGCCTGTGGGTGGCGGGGTTCCCACAGGCCTAAGGTAGATTCACTGCCGTAGTGCTGGCCTTTTTGTCCCTTTCCGGCGATGGTGCTGCAGGGGCGGGGAACCTGCCGTGACATCGCGGGAGGAGATAAAGGGGAGAGACGCCCTTGCCACAAGGTCTTTTTCCTGCATCGCACGCCCAGGCACCTTCGGCCTGGGTGCGGGCGGTTCGGAGTTCCGGTCCAGGTGCCCTAGGCCTGGCCGGAGCGGAGTTGGGGTCCATCCCAGGCACCTTCAGCCTGGGGTGAGGTACTAAACTGGAGGCCTGGGGCCCAGTGACTTCGAGGGTCCGTGAGGTGGATGGGGCCCAAGTCTGAGGTGAGGAGGCCGGGGAGGTCATCCGTCCGGAGAGTCCGGAGCAGCATCAACCCGGTGACGGATGGGCCTCCGGTAACTCCCTTGGAGGGACATCTCCCCCTGACAGGGGCCACAACGCAGCGAAGGTACTCCTATCTACATTCTATTGAGTCGCTGGTAGAGACTCTCAAGTTCTAAGTTCTCTCTAGCCAAGGCTATAGTAACCGCTGGTGAAACCACAGTGGTTTAGCGTACAATCAGGATAGTGCCTCGACCTGCTCACCCCACCGTATTGAACTGTTATTGGGTCTCAACCAGTTGGCTGGTAAAGAACTGTTTGATTGTGAGTGTGACAATAAAACAAGAGTTGGACCCGAATCGGTGTGTGGTACTCTGGTTAATGGGAGCAAAGGGGAGTGTCAGCACAGCAAGACTTGGTCCTTAACTGAAACGCACAGGCCTGAGGAAAATATCTGGTACTGGCCTTCACCTCACCCACTGCCATGGGGAGGACATGGGCCGTAGCGTATCTCACCCTCACATACGAAATACCCCTAGACAAAGAAGCTGAGGTGAGCTGTAGTGCACACATCTAATTCATTATGCAAGTATAAGTATTTCATATCCTGTTCTTTCTGAGATTAAAGGATGCAGAAAAAGGAACAGATTTCTGTAAAGACCAGATTGAGTCTATCATGTGTTCCACTCTACTATGGGTACCACAGACAGCAAACTTACCACTCCCTGGCAGGGGACAGGCTTTTCTACTCAGGCTGTGGCTTTTTTAGGAAAAAAACTAACTATGAGATATTGAACACCCATTGTTTTGATGAAATTAATTTAACTGATTTAAACTAGGGGTTAAATTGAATTGGGCTTGAAAAATATTTACTTTTTTCCCCATTCCAAATGTAGGCTTGCACTCAGGGAGATTAATGAAGAAAGCCTATTGATTTTTTTTTTTTTGCCACTTACGCTGCTGATGTGTACACTTATATTATGTATTGCTTCTAAATGTGCTAAAGTTCTCTCCTTGTCCTGAAGCCACCGATACCCCCAGTGTAGGGCTGGCTCCTTGGCTTGCAAAGTCCTATGGAGCCCCCTGTTTATGCATGACCACTTTCAAACTACAGCCTGACATAAGGACAACCCCTGCACTGACAGTCTGAGCTCTTTTGACTCTAAAGAGGAACTGCAGTCTGCTCACATAATTTGTAATAAAAATTTTCCATTCTGAAGCTTCCCTCCAACCACTTTGCATATTATTTTATATATACTGTGATTCTGTACTTGCCAAATATGCTGCAGAAATCTCCCTCCACTGAGTCTGGCTGCATTCATTTTAACTGTGGGCAGCTGAAGCTGCTGCCTGTTCACTTCCTGGATTTACACAGACACACAGAGGCACACCTCCAGCTCTGCAGCCATGCAGCTATCATTGGTCCTCTTATGACTCACCCCCCCCCTCTCTTCCTGGCAAACTCTCACGGGAGTGAGAGAGAGAGCTGTGCATGATGTCATTAGCCTAGGCTTTTTACCAGACAAGAAACAGGAAGTGAGCTGTATAATATATTTACTGGCAGAAAAAATGTTTTACTATCCAAAGTTAAAACAACAAGGGCAAAAGATTTAATACATGGAAAGTTGAAAAAATGACTAAAGGTCTTCTTTAAGACACGCCTCCCAAATGTTATTGATTTACTGCAGCTTGTAAGCACCACGCATGTGCAATGGCGCTATAAATTATGAGACATGTAGTCTCAAGGAGGGGAATTAAGTGGCTGTAATCAGTGTGCACTGTCAGAGCTGATGTTTGGGGAAGCTGCACACAAGATCCTGAGGCTGCCGGTTTTAGTACTAAATACTGTGTCTTTTAGGTACAGATAATTTAAGGTGGTCCTATGCATCAACAAGATCTCTTATGTGCAGAAATGTTAAGGAAGACAGATGCGTTATTCAAGTTCTTCTGCAGAAGTACAAAGAAACATGGTGGAAACCCACGCAGGCACAGGGAGAACATGCAAACTCCAGGCAGGTAGTGTTGTAGTTGGGATTTGAACCGGCGACCTAGTGCTGCTAGGTGGAATTGTTAACCACTACACCACTGTGCTGCACCATCATCTTAGACATAGGAGAAACCAATGTGCCTCTGGTTCACCCATCTACACCCTGGTTCGGTCTACAGTATTGGCAGAGCAGTCTTCATGGAAGTATTGCTGAAAAAAAAATAGCTGTACCTCTAAAGAGGAAACAATACCAAGCAACTTGCCTATGCATGAAAATGCAAGAACTGATATGCAGCAAAGGGGCAGCAGATGCTCTGGACCAATATTTTGAAATCTAAAATATGTGAGACTGTAACTTAGGGAAGTTTGTTCACAAAAAACCCAGAGTAGTGCAAGGATGCGTCTCTGCAGGAAGCAGCAAGCATAGTAAAAGGTTACTTGCAAGTTGGGGCTGCATTTCTGCACATGGTGTTGACCAGGATTAATGGTCTCCTCCAAGCTGAAAAGTACAACCAGATACTTTTCCATCGTGGACGTATCAGGGAGGCAAATTAAAAGTGTTACTAAACCCAGGACCCTAAATTCACTATATCTGATCTCCCACAGTACACAGAACATGGAAATGCAATTAGTGTAGTAAATATAAACTGCTAAATACCTTTTCTTATCAGCAGTATATAGCAGCCTTGTGACTTGTACCAGTTCCTAGTAAAGCTTGTAGGAGGAGTTTTCATTCTCCCCTGATCCTCTGTCTGGACAGTGCTTATTGGCCCTGTGCTCATCACATGCACTCTCCCAAGAAAAAAAAAAAAACCCTCAATCAAAATACACACCAAACTGAGCATGTGCAGCCTGTTCTCCAGGCTCTGTAAATATCAGGTAATATTTTGGAGACAGTGAAAGAAAAGGATCGAAGAGACCGGATCAAACAGCCTTTATACACAATGCAAAGGATTAACCCCTTAGGTCCCACAGTGAGTAGAACAAGCATGTTTTACTGCATATACAGACTGGTTTTACTGTTGGGGGTTTAGTAACACTAAAGCCCCGTACACACGGTCAGACTTTTGCCCAACAAACTTTGTTTTAAGCAAGTTAGACCAACAATCCGACCGTGTGTACGCTCCATCGGACAAACTTTTTTTTGTTTGGTTTTGTTTTCATCGGACAAAAGTTGGGTCTGCAAACGGACAAACTTTTGCCCAACAAAAGTCCGATGGAGCAAAGTCCTACCGTGTGTACAGAAAACCCTAGGACTTTTGTCCGATGGACAAAACAACTAATGTTAAAATCAACCAACAATAGCAGAAGTTGACCAAAGAGTGGCGGTAAAGAGCAGAAAAGAGCAGAAAAACCATGTGATGTTGCAAAAAGTTTTGGGAAAGTTTGCAGAAAAGTCCTGTGGTGTGTATGCTATGGGTGTGCCCGACCAACTCCGTTCAGACAAAAATCCACGAAAAAGTCCGATGGAAGTCCGACCGTGTGTACGAGGCTTAACTTTAATGCAGGAACCTCCAACTGAAGTAAATCTAGAAAGGCTTTTGTTAGGCTGCTAATTATTTAGAATGAAACAGAGCTTACTTTCTTTATCACAATAGGAGGCTAGGAGCAGATGCAAGGGAGATATCCATTTGCTGAGCTGAAAGCTTTACAAAAATCCATACAGGATATACAAAAAAAAAAAGCCAAATACTAAAGAGAGGTTTCCCAATCGTCTATGGGACATTTGAACACTGGGACCTCTGCAGAGTATGTATATATCCAATTTTTAAAAACTGGAAATGTTAAAAGTGTGTATGCCGAGACATCTGACTCTAAAACAGACAAGTGTTTCCAAAAAATAGCATGCAAGCACTGATGCTCTTTTAAAGGAAAATAGCTTTTGACACAAGTATACAAGGGAGTTTATGTTGCATTTTTTACTGGTTTATATAAAGGATTAAAATCAGTTTAAAAAAAAAAAAAAAGAAGAACAGGACACACTGCATTCATAAAAACACCACACAATGTGATGTTTAGCAAGCACATCAGTAAAACATAAATGAACACATTCAAAAGTTCAAACAATGCATTCCATACCCTTCAAAACATGTCAAAAATGCATGTCAGTAGGAAAACCAAAACAATTGTGTACACAAATTGCTACAATTTGAATAGAAATGTTTCTAGGTTCTCTTAAAGCCTTGACTCTTTGAGGACACAGATATGAGACTGTTCCACCATATTAAAAACAATAGGAAGAAATTTAAGTGCTGTGAAAGTCAGCAGGAGAAAGGAGTAAGCACTGTGCGGGACACAGTTGATTGACACTCGAAAAAGTGTTAATTTCCCGGCAGAATTAAGGGAATGTTTCCTCTACAACAGACCAGCGTTCAACAGCACATGTACGTGGGGCGCAGCACGATGCAGCGGAATAACATAATCAGTCTCAGTGCAGTGATCGAACTTGTATTGAAATAATGCAGAGGCAGTTCACAAATAACCCATTGGGAAGCCAGCCCAACTCTCATAGTTCCAACAGCTTAAGCAGAAAACGTAATGTAGCTGTCAGAGTCTGTAGAGAAGGGAAGAATGTGGCCTGGCTGTCTTGTGCCCAACAGGCAGGTGTCCAGAGAAGTTGCCATCCCTATGCTTTCCCTTCTCATCAGGAACCTTTTAGTGACGCTAGTGCTGTCCCAAACAGATGGGGTACCTGTCCCTACTCTACCAACACGCAAATGCACACCAAACTTGGGAGCCAGGGCCTTAAATATGCTCTACCTGACCCAAGATGGCTGCCAGAGTCACATGGGGCAGCAACATCCAATTCGATGCATCCCCAGTGACCCAAGAAACCATAGAGGAATTTTGTTGCTCTTGACTTCCTCTCCAACTGCAGTGATGCTGCGGAGAGCGCCACCTGCAATGGAGAAAGTAGACTGCACTTGCCTACACACAGGCAACAGGAGAGGTAAGTTTTCGGTTTCTTCTTTACGTGTATTTGTTTGTTAAGACTTTCCTTGCATTAACGCAACACAGCAAAGTAAACAGGCCATAAATGACCACAGCCCAAATCAGAAGAATATTTTTGGAGGGATTTTTTTCTGATGGTGGTAGGGATATTACATTGTGAGCTTCAGTGAGGAAAATATACAGTAATCATTTTACTTGTTTCCATTGATGTCTATTATATTATTTTTTATCTAGATTACATTTTGGTACATTATATACAGCAGGGATATGCAATTAGCGGACCTCCAGCTGTTGCAAAACTACAAGTCCCATCATGCCTCTGCCTCTGGGTGTCATGCTTGCTGCTGTCAGAGTCTCGCTATGCCTCATGGGACTTGTAGTTTGGCAACAGCTGGAGGTCCACTAATTGCAAATCCCTGATATACAGTATATACACTCACCGGCCACTTTATTAGGTACACCTGTTCAATTGCTTGGAAGCACAAACTGCTAATCAGCCAATCACAATGCATTTAGGCATCTAGACATGGTGAAGACGATTTGCTGAGGTTTAAACCGAGCATCAGAATGAAGAAGAAAGGGGATTTGAGTGACGTGGAACGTGACATGGTTGTTGAGTTTTTCGAAAATTGCTGATCTACTGGGATTTTCACACACAACCATCTCTAGGGTTTATAGAGAATTATCCAAAAAAGAGAAACTATCCAGTGAGCAGCATTTTTGTGCACGGAAATGCATTGTCAGATGTCAGAGGAGAATGGGCACACTGGTTTGAGATGATAGAAGGGCACCCGTAACTCAAATGACCACTCGTTACAACCAAGGTAGGCAGAATACCATCTCTGAACACACAACCCATTGAACTTTGAAGCTGATGGGTTACAGCAGCAGACAACCACACCGGGTGCCCCTCCTGTCAGCTAAGAACAGGAAACTGAGGTTACAATTCGCACAGGCTCACCAAAATTGGACAATAGAAGATTGGAAAAACATTGCCTGGTCAGTTGAGTCTCGTTTTTAGCTGCGACATTCAGATGCTTGGGTCAGAATTTGGCATAAACACCATGAAAGCATGGATCCATCCTGCCTTGTATCAACGGTTCAGGTTGGTGGTGGTGATGTAATGGTGTGGGGGATATTTTCTTGGAACACTCCCCTTAGTACCAATTGAGTATCATTTAAACGCCACAGTCTACCTGAGATTTGCTACTCACCATGTCCATACCTTTATGAATACAGTGTACCCATCTTCTGATGGCTACTTCCAGCAGGATAATGCACCATGTCACAAAGCTCAAATCATCTCACCACTGGTTTCTTGAACATATAAAAAAATATCAAAAAACTCCCTAAGGTGCTTCTGATCCTAGCGCTCAATGGTACAAAAGAGTGGTAACCTGCAGTGTAAGCATCTATTATAAAACAATCCAAATTACTATAAAACAATATGCTTCATGATAAACTATAAAAAAGCATTAACAGCGCTTATAGTGGAATCTATAATTCCAAAAATTATATGTATCCATATCCTGCAGTATAGAAAAGTCTCAAAAACCCCCTCTGTTAAGAAAAGTGGGGCTTTCAAACTGTTTCTTAAATGTCCAATATTCAACTGTGTCCCCGCAGTGAGCAATTAAACACAGCTTCCCATTCCGTTCTCACTAGCAGTGAAGCTCACACAGACAATTCATGTGATTAGAAGGCAGATGTGGCTGCTCACAACAGATGATATTGGATGAATGGTGACTCTAAGTTCTGTCACCGTTACAGCTTATGCACTCCCCTATGGTAGTCTACTCACCAGACGCCCATTCAAAAGTTGCCTGATAGATCCTCTCTGGATGTGGCTAAGACCCCTCTCGGGATGTGTGATGGTCCTGGACATTGGATGGATGAGTGCAGCAGTGCGGACATGTAAGGATACAAGGGGATGCTCCACATAGTGTAAAAACGTTTATTAATAAAAAGTAAAACCCCTCGCATACAAGATATGCTTACAAGATTAGTGCTTGATTGATAGCGTGTCACATTAAGCTGTGCATCTGCTCACTTCCGTCAGTAGTTCCTTACGAACAAGCTACTGTAGTGAGTCCCGGCAAGATGCTCGGAAGGCCTCAGGTCTCAGGTGTGAATGGGGAGCAGGTGTGTTAAATTTGGTGTTATCGCTTTCACTCTCTCATACTGGTCACGGAAAGTTCAACATAACAAAATATTACAGCGCACACATGCAATATGGAGACTGGAGCACCTCACTCCCTCATCATTGCCTTTTATTAGTGTCTACCTGTGTTATAGGAGGAGTCCTTTAGTTCTCCCATATAGAGGAGTGTATTTCTCCCATGGTTCAGAGAAGCAGGATCTTCCATTCTATGGATAGCGTAGGACCCACTGATAATGGGGTACTTTGACGCAGTAAGTGGGCTCAAGCACCATATAGCCATATGGTGTGACCGAATCCCCATATTTTTTGAAAATGTTCAGGTGTTTTAAATAGCCTTGTAGGAGTTAAATGTAATTTTTTGCATGTGTGCGCTATAATATTTTGTTCTGTTTTTTAGTCTAATGGCTGCACCATCTTTAATGCATCTTTTAGGGTGTGCCCCCCAAATCTTTGTTTGAAAGTTCAACATGGCATCTCATGGCAAAGAACTCTGAGGAACTGATTTTTTTTTTTATTTCTCTACATAAAGATGGCCTAGGCTATAAGAAGATTGTCAAGACCCTGAAACTGAGCTACAGCACAGTGGCCAAGACCATACAGCGGTTTAACAGGACAGGTTCCATTCAGAACAGGCCTCGCATTGTTAGACCAAAGAAGTTGAGTGCACATGTTCAGCGTCATATCCAGAGGTTGTCTTTGGGAAATAGACATATGAGTGCCAGCATTGCTGCAGAAGTTGAGTGGGTGGGGGGTCAGCCTGTCAGTGCTCAGACAATACGCCGTACACTGCATCAAATTGGTCTGCATGGCTTTCATCCCAGAAGGAAGCCTCTTCTAAAGATGATGCACAAGAAAGCCCGCAAAAAGTTTTCTGAAGACAAGCAGACTAAGGACATGGATTACTGGAACCATGTCCTGTGGTCTGATGAAACCAAGATAAACTTATTTGGTTCAGATGGTGTCAAGCATGTGTGGCAGCAACAAGGTGAGGAGTACAAAGACAAGTGTGTCTTGCCTACAGTCAAGCATAGTGGTGGAAGTGTCATGGTCTGCGGCTGCATGAGTGCTGTCGGCACTGGGGAGCTACAGTTCATTGAGGGAACCATGAATGCCAACATGTACTGTGACATACTGAAGCAGAGCATGATCCCCTCCCTTTAGAGACTGGGCCGCAGGGCAGTATTCCAACATGATAACGACCCCAAACACACCTCCAAGATGACCACTGCCTTGCTAAAGAAGCTGAGGGTAAAGTTGATAGACTGGCCAAGCATGTCTCCAGACCTAAACCCTATTGAGCATCTGTGGGACATCCTCAAACGGAAGGTGGAGGAGCGCAAGGTCTCTAACATCCACCAGCTCTGTGATGTCGTTATGGAGGAGTGGAAGAGCTCTCCAGTGGCAACCTGTGAAGCTCTGGTGAACTCCATGCCCAAGAGGTTTAAGGCAGTGCTGGAAAATAATGGTGGCCACACAAAATATTGACACTTTGGACCCAATTTGGACATTTTCACTTAGGGTTGTACTCCCTTTTGTTGCCTATGGTTTAGACGTGGCTGTGTTTAGTTATTTTGAGGGGACAGCAAATTTACACTGTTATAAAAGCTGTAAACTCACTACTTTACAAAAATGTGAGGGGTGTACTCACTTTTGTGAGATACTGTGTATATATATATATATACACACATACATACATACATACACATACACACACACACACATACACACACACACATACCGTTCTCTATTCATGAAAAGTAAATGAGGGGTATCAGCCTTTGTTCAGACTCCATGCCTGCTACAGTACTCTGAATATGAACAGTGTGGTCATAACTCATCAAAATTGTGACAAGGATGGTCTAGCCAACCAACCAAGCAAATAAGAACGGTCAAAACATGAAGCCAAGACAAATGATCAACTACCCTTTACCAAAGTATGAATGCTAACCATAAGGCAAGAATATGAGCTGTAGGCAAGTCAGATAACGTTCCCTTAGTCAGGCAACAGAAATACAGAAGGCATGCTAGCAGAAGAAACACACTCTAGAACCAAACTGTATTTTACAATGGGCTAATAGACTCTGCAGTCTAGAACCCTTGAAAGGGCTAACTGTCCAATAATTGGTGTGCTGAGGTCTGGGAATGCACAGACAGCAACTAGATTTTAACATCCCAACCGCCTACTGACCAGCTGATGAGGGCCAAACCAAAGATGAGTGACCACACGACAACCCACCTGATATTCATCAGGTGAGTTCTTCACAGAAACACAATAAAAGCACAATAAAAGCTTATTGGATCAGGTAATGCTAAGTGCAATTATGCACAAAGTGAGAGTCTACAGCAACCAATTACATTTCATATTACTGCTATATGATCTGATTCTGATATATGAACTCTGATCGGTTGTATTACTGCACTATATACACACGCATTATGTAAGCCACAAAGTTAAATTACTTTATGCAAGAATGGGTTTTCTTCCTGATAAAATACAACACCCACATCATACATACAAGTATAAAATGTTTTTTTTTTCTTTACCTCTACGGGCAAGGTCGGATTTCAAGGAAAAATCCCATTTTCCTGGAAGTTTCAGAGACATAGCGATGAAGCCAGGCGTTTGAGAATTCAATTGTCAGGCCCAATGCAAATCCACCATGTTAACATTACAGCTGCATGTTAATTCACCAGCAGTCTTCCTCTTTCCGCTGCTTAGCTCAGCAGGTAAAGTCCGGTACAATTCAATTACTGAACCTTACACATTGCTTCGAAAAGGTTTCATATTCTTGGGTACTTCCATCAAGACGGCCGAAGTATCCAACCTCACACCAAGAACAACTCAGGATCTTGTTAATCTGAAAATGCTAAAAAAAAAAAGAAAAACTCGACTCTCCAGTCAGTCAGCTACATTGTACGCATTTGAGGAAGTTGTGGGCATTTCATAAACACATTTGAAAAAAAAAAAAATGTATTCAGAGGAGCAGAGGCTGTGTAATTTCTGCCTGACAGCTTGTAAATGAATGTACAGGACACAATATCTACAAGCAATGAAAAACCCCCTTCAGATACCATGCAGGATGTACCATATACTATTTATGCACATTCATTAAAATAAAATATAAATCTGAGTGTATTTATAGTAGCCTAATTGATCATACTTACAGGCAGATATAAGAAAAAAACATATAACTCAGTTATGTGTTCATTTAAATAAATCCTAAAAAGAGGAACACAAAGCCCTCAACACCACTGTGATGCAGTAACACAATAACAATGTATCTATATAGGTCATAGTCATCCCAAATCCCAAAATGAGGTGCTTATTCATCAATTTAGAATCATACAATCCTTTCTTTTATGTTTCTGATTAAAATTAACCCAAAAGACAATGCCTAGCCGCTGAATGGCTTCATTTGGAATCTACTTCTGCTTCTGATTGTCCATCTTGCTAAATCTCTATTACTGGCAGCGTTAAAATCATTTTAAAGTGAAAATGCACAACCCTTCCCATACCACCCTTTCTTTGCCCCCTGTAGCCTCAGTAACACTCATTGGAGCATGGAGTGGTAGTGTGCACAGAATCATGTTGTAAGTAATTGTATTCCCACCCTGAAACCCTATGCGATGCATTCTAAATCTGGCTGCATTGGATTTTTTTGAAACTTTAAAAGGGGTTGTAAAGGTTCGTTTTTTTTTTTCTAAATAGGTTCCTTTAAGATAGTGCATTGTTGGTTCACTTACCTTTTCCTTCGATTCCCCTTCTGGCTGGGGGTTAGTCAGCATGCTCGCCCCCTCCCTTGGGACTACAACACAGCGTCTCCCCGCAGGGATGTAGTCCCAAGGGAGGGGGCGAGCACGCTGACTAACCCCTAGCCAAAACGGCACGGATGATGGGGGCAAGCTTGCTGAGGAGGAACAGGAAGTAAGAAATTCAGACAAAGGAAAGAAAACATTTAGAAGGGAAATCAAAGGAAAAGGTAAGTGAACCAACAATGCACTAGCTTAAAGGAACCTATTTAGAAAATAAAAAACAAACCTTTACAACCCCTTTAAGGGTTCATTTGCACTTGCTGTCCAGGATTGGGGGGGGGGAGCAGTTGTTGTGCAACATTTATAGGGTTAAAACAGCCAATGAGGAGGCAACATATAGCCTCCCCACCTCCTATCAAGCTCAGCAATGGCTGCCACTAGGGTAAAACTTGCCTAATAAAAATGAATAAGGTGAACATTTTAAGTCCACCAAAATAAACAAATTTACAATAATGATAAAGTGCAGACATTTCATGATACCTGTGTAGCGGCCTCCACTCTCTCCTCTCTACTCTTCTTGCTCTGGCTCTCGTCTAGGGGTACTCTGAAGGAGAGAGTGCGGGGTCACCACGCCAAGTCCCCCTGCAGAGTATGTGCAGTGAGAGACAATCCTCTTTTACCTTCGGGTCGGTGTTCTGCATCCGGAGACCTCCTCCTGGTTTTCTCGAACAGTGTCTGCCAGTAAATGAGCCCCACACCACTAAAGTCCAACACTCCTTTATTTTTCCAATAACAGAGCAGTGCACAGACAGTTGGACTCCCTCAACGAACAGAACAGACAAGGGGTGTGTGGATGCGAGTAGGCCCAGGCACAATGAACTCTCCACTTTCCTTCCTGAAAGTGGGTTGCGGTCTCCGAGCGAAGGGGGATTTCCTTCCAGGCGGTCTCCGATGGAAGGCTCACCTGTCACCGGCAATATGCTGCACCAGGTCTTCAAGCAAGTATCTCCCACCGGTCCATTACGCCCTCCGGATTCGGGTACCCACTCCCAGGGTCCCCTAGGATCTCCTTCCCTCGCGGAACTCAGTGTTGGGCACTGAGCTCCAGACCTCCATCCGAGTACCTCACCCCAGGCTAAAGGTGCCTGGGATGGAACACGACCTCCGAACGTCCTCTAGGCTTAGGCTGCCTAGAGGAGCGACACGAACCACCGCCCACAGGCTGAAGGTGCCCGGGACTCCACCCCGTGACAAAGATGGCCGGCCCTTTATACCCTCTCCCAGCAAGCACGGCGGGTTCCCCGTCCCACCATACCGCTGCCGAGGGAGGACGGCACACAGCAATGGTTCAACCCCAGCCCAAGGCGACAGCGCCACCCGCTGGGCTGCAGGGAACTGCACATCACTGGTGTCTCTGCCAGTTTTAAATACACAAAAAAGTGTATACCCGCTACACCTGCAAATACCCAAATTTGTTTTTAAAGGGGACTGTGCACCCACTCTGACCCGGAAAGAGTTTGCGGATCATTTCCGGTTTACCAGCTTGGATAGCGTGGATGAGGCGTCTCTGGCGAATTCCCCAACGTTCCAGTGAGGACCACTACTCTGTTCAGCCTGTTTTGACCCCCCTGAGAAGGGCGGTCGCAGGCTGTTTGGTAAGCCATTACTTCTCCTCCTGGTGGCGGGTCTTTCCATGCATTTGATGCCACTCATATGTTTGTCACTGGATATCCACACAGTTTGATTGAACTTTCACCACATCTCCGGATAGAAGACCTTTTACACAGATTCATATGAACTATGTGAAATTTTATGTGATTTATTTCAGCACTTATTACCATTTTTTTTGTGTGCTTTTTTTGCTGCACATTTTTTGAACTATATGGTCACATATAGCTTAGTTATCCAGCGCTACACTTTTATTTGTATTTTTTGTTGTACCTTATATCAGGGTTGTGGTGTTTAGCAGCAGGATTTCCATTCAGGATTTATTCATTTATTATTGTCACATTCACTTTTGCACCTAGCGCAAATTTTTCTTTTTTTATACCTATCCTCAATTATTGTAGTAAAGCCCCAGAATGTGGTCTTTGTCTCTAGTAAACATAGGTCTAGTATTGTCATTTTACATTGCTCTGCCGCTGGCCAATTTCACACTGCTGTATCATCTGTGGTCTCCTAATTCATGTAGTAAAACACCTGCCTATACTTTTTTTCTCTAGTACATTTCAGCTAATTCTCCCTCATTAACATTATTTTGCTGCTGTCTAATTTTAAGCTGCTACATCATTTGCATTCTCTTGTTATTTTTATTTTTTTGGATAGATCAAGGTTTATAACCCCTGTCGTTTTTTTTTTCTTTTCGCCATCTTTGTCCCATTGGGGAGAGTTCTTTCACTTCCTGTCCCACAGCCAAACAGGAAGTGAGAGGAAATTCCTGCAAAGGGAATTAATTGGAGACCCCCAGGTTACCAGAACTAGTGTCCCCATTGGAAGATTTCCCCTCTGTTATTTTGTGGGGACGACCAAATACTTTCTCTATACCCCTACCGTGGCTCCCGACCCATCCCTTCCTCTACTCTCTTAAATTCTACATATCTCCTGGACTGTTTAAAAACTCTCTCCAGATCTTCCATTTATTTTCAAACTGTTCTATTCCTTCCTCTCCGCAGGACCTGAGGTATTCCACGTTATGAATCTCATCAACTTTTCTACACCAGCTTCCCATCATGGGCCTTTCCTTCTCTTGCCAATTTCGGAGTATTAAACTTTTAGCTGCGTTTATTAAATGGGGAACCAGTGTTCCTAGGACTGTCGAGTTGGCATTCCTCCCCCATGAAACAAACACCCCCATGGATCTTCAGGAATCTCTATATTAATAATCTCTTGAATTATTTGCAGCACCTGTCTCTAGTAGTTCTTGATTTTTGGGCATGTCCACCATACTGTATATGGGCCATTGTTCCTACCTCTCCACACTCCTGCCAGCATGATCACGAAAATTCCTTTTGATGTTTGTTTGCCTTGTCCGGTGTTATATACCAGCGTGCAAGGCATTTATATTTCATTTTGATCATGTTACTATCTGTTGTCGTTGAGTGTGTCTTAAGAATTTTCCCTCAATCCTGGTCTTTCTCTCCCTTCCCCGGTTCTTCTTCCCACTTTGTTATGAATGGCGTTATTTCCAGCCCTTCCAAACTCACCAGGACTTTATAGATCCTCGAGATCCCCCTCCTTGTTGTTTCAGACATACACAGCCCGCTCAAACGGTCGTAAGTCCTCCTCGGGTCTTACTGGCTGGGCGAGTGCTGCAACAAAGTGTTTGAGCTGGGTGTACCGCCATTCATCTATATCCATTAACTCTTTTTTTTTTTTACCTTTCCTCATTATATCTCTTAATTGTGCATCCTCTTTTTTAATCCATTGCCCGAACAATCTTCCTTTCCTCGGTGGAAAAAAATTGGTGTCTTTTAGTGGCATCAAAAGCGAGTTAAACTCTCACTTTTCCCTTTTGTGTATCCAATCCCAAATAAGTAATCTTTTCTTTGTGATAACGTGTGTATTCTCACAAATTTCTCTGTACTCGTGCAGTATCCATATTCTAACACCCGTGATAGTAATATTGCACTATAGGCTTCTTTTTCTGCCATATAAACCTGAGTAATAACATTTTTAGTGTGTTAAAATATGCTTGTGGTAGAGGAATTGGCAGCATCTGCATTTTATATGTGATCTTAGGCAAGATTGCCATTTTAAAATTGTTAAAATGTTAATCCTGCCTAGCCATGAGTGGTGTCCTGTTGCAATTTTATTTATTTAAAATGTTATTTTGTTCAGGAGCGGGATAAAATTTGTTTGGCAGATAGTCTCTTCAGATGGTGTTATTTTTACTTTAAGTATTTCAATTCCTTTTCTCGCCATATAAATGGGAAGTCTTGTTGGAAAGGCTGCGCCTCATATTTCTTTACATTAATATTGAGGATTTAAGATTTCGAGGGGTTCATTTTAAAATTTGATAATTCCCCGTAAGTTTTTAATAATTTCATTAGGTTGGGAAGAGTTACTCTGGGATTGGTGATGAAAAACAACACATCGTCGGCATATGCCGCTAGTTTATGTTCCTCATCTCCAATCCAAATTCCCCCTGCTCTGCCTGACCGCCGCCAAAAACGGTTCCAGCACGGGGGGGACAGGGGACCACCCTGTCTAGTTCCGTTTTGCATCTCAAAGGGCATTGACACTGTCCCATTAACTTTTACCCTGGTTGTTGGGTGATTGTATAGTGCGTCAATCACAGTTAGTCATCTTTGGACCTACTCCCATTACCTCCAGTATCTTCATCATGATATCCCAGTCTACCCTATCAAACGCTTTTTCTGCGTCAATTGAGAGTAGTTGTACTGGGGACCCCTGTCTTTTTATTTCCTGTATAAGTAGCAGTGTTCTAACCCCGTTATCCCTCCCTTCCCTACCAGGGATGAATCCGACCTGGTCCGCATTGACCAAGTCGTTAATTACCGTTTTCATCCTGGTCGCTAGAACCTTAGCGAATAGTTTCGTATCTGCATTTAATAATGAGATTTGCCTATAACTTGAACACAGGGTGGTGTCTTTTCCTTCCTTTGGTATAATAGTGACTAGTGCAGCTAAGGCATCCCTTCTCATCTTCCAGCTTGATCCTATCCCATTCATATACCTACATAGTCTGGGGATTAATATTTCTTTAAACTTCTTATAGTACAGTATTGTCAACCCATCTGGGCCCAGACCTATTTCTTCTTCCATAATTGGTTCTTCCAGAATATTTATTTTATCTTCTGTGACTTTATTTAAACTTACTTCCCTAAGTAACATTCTCATTTTCTCCCTCCTCACTTTTTCCTGCTCTGTGGTCTCTTTCTGTTTTACTGAGTATAAATCTTCGTAATACTTCCAAAATACGCCGGCGATCCCCTTTGTTTTATATATTATTTCCCCTGTACTACTCTGGATTTTCTCTATATAGTTTTGAGTTTTTCTCTTTTTCAATATTCGGGCCAGGTACTTCCCCATTTTATTCCCACCTAGATACCTATCTTTCTTAATTCTATTGTAAGTACAACGGGTTTCTTGTTCTATTAATTCTTTTAATTTGTCCCTTTTTATTGTGAGCTCATTATACACTTCTTTCTCAGCTTTTTTTTATGTTGCTGTTCTAATTCATATGTTTCTTTAATTAATACTTCCCTTTTCCTTTTTTCCCGCACCCATTGCTATCAGAATTTCTCTAACATAGGCCTTATGGGCCTCCCACAGTGTCGCTGTTATTTCTTCGGTATCGTTGGTTTTAAAATAATGTTTTAATTCTTTCCTGATCCTACCCGCTTCTTTTCCCTGTATTAGCTCTTCGTTTAACCTCCATAGGTTTACCCTCTCTTGGACCCCACCTATCCTCATTTTCATTGTCACTGGGGCATGATCCAAGAACAATGTAACATCAATATTTGTGGCCAGAAGAAATTGAAAATAATACCTGTCACCTGTATCTCATAGGCACCACATCCCTTCTGGGACTTTTAAGGTGCAACAACTACACAATATTCAATATAAAAAATATAATTTTATTACAAAAAAATATATATGAAAATTCATATGTACAAATATACATGAACCATCAAAATAAACATAATAGAGTTTCCAAAGTGCATACAGACAAAATTCTCTACATGTTTTGCCATTTTGTAGGCTTCCTCAGGAGTTTGTCATGCAAATACTGGAAACAAAAAAAGAAAAATAATAAATACATAATATTATTTACTCAAATTTCAAACTCAAAATTACAAAACAGAATATTATTAAGAAAAAAAGGATAACTGAAAACCATAACCAGCCCAATGGTTGCTCAAAAGTTCATCTCAAAATTAGATCTATTTATTCAAGGTATATGACCTTGTTAGTATCAATTGTAAGTACATTACCTGTAAATTTTGATGGTACAATCTAAAATGAAGAATGACCAGATAGCCAATGAGCTATCCCACACGGGGGCGCCCGTAAGGAGGGGATCATATGGTGTATCATAGAGGGGGAGAAATACTGGCACAAATAACCACCCGGATATTACTAGCACAGGAACAGAGGGCCATCTGGGGGAAATTACAAAGAAAATTCGAATGAAGTCAAATAACAATCTATGTATAAGAGTAAAGGCGTCTAATCTAGTTATACGGCACATACCCCATCAGTATTTACCTGTTTATGGCTGTTGATAGTAAAAAATATAAATTAGAATAGGCAAAAAAGGGGGCAGTATCTCCAAAGTACCCCAATCAGTGTCCACTCTAAAGGAAACAGAAATAGTGGAAATTACTATAAATATATATAATAATCCCCTCTAGTTGGTAATCAGAATTTAAATTTTTAGCCATATACTTGCTAGCTGATATATACCTGGTTAATCCAATTGGATAAAGTGTGTCCACATTAGGGCATCTCTGCCGAAAAACTTGTTTTACAAAACCGATCAATCAGTTTACTGAAAAAATATAAAATATAAAAACCATTTGGGATTAAAGACCAAAGTAAACCAGACAACAGGATAAAAACCAATGTTGCCCATAAAGAGATCTAGTGCCTAAGTAATTTACCTTTGACTGATATCTAAGAATGTCTTCTCCCCAGAGTGTTGGTCATGCTACTGATTTACAAGGCTGCGATCCGGACTATATACCCCCCCTCCCCCTTCCCATTGGACGCACAATGGCGCCAAATCAATGGGCGGAGCGGGCACGTCAGTTCCGACATCCGCCCATCGTCAGATCCGACCCGGAAGTGACAATTCCACCACTGAAAAACCGGAGACGTCCGCCGGAAGCACCACCCCGCTCATCAGGAGAAAACATCCTGACGAGCTGGACGCACCATAAGACGGATCCGGAAGGGGAAAAAACATGCCTAAAGTATAGAAAAGGGCAGACTTCCTTTTAAAATCACGGCAGAAAGGGCACATTGGATGTTAAGAAATGGGGCCAGGATATCCGGTGGGCTTAGTCAGATGGCGCTCAGATTGTCTCCCAAAGGAGAACAAAGAGAAACGCCCTGGGCGCCCATATGATCACCAAATCCCCCCCAAAAAAGAAAAGGGAAACGCCACCCTAAAAAATGTGGTAACCTCAATTGAAATCAATTACATATAATGTAGATTTATCAATGATTAAAGAGAGCCCCTATGGAATATAGAAATGGTACATTCAGTCACCTGTACATAAAGACAAATTTAATAAACAAAAATAAAAATAACAAAACAAAATTTAATTTGTTTTAAACAGAGTCTATATATACAGCATAACAATTTTTTTCCTACAAAAAGGGTTTGAAACTGATGGACTCATTTAACCCGGGATACATAGTAGCTCTCAAGGTATGTATCCATCTGGTTTCTCGTTGTAGGAGATTTTTGTCCACATCCCCACCTCTTTCATTAAGAGGTATGTATTCTAAAGCAAAGAATTTAATCTTTGACAGATCGAAGGAGTGGAAAAGACCACTATGTCTACTAATAGGAGTCTCCATTTTTTTCTTTTGAATGAGAGATACATGGTCTCTCATTCTGTGAAAGAAAGGCCTCTTCGTTTTACCAACATAGAAGGCCTTACAATCACAGATCATCAAATAAATTACGCCAATTGACTGGCAATTGCTAAAGAAATTTGGTCTATACGTAACTCCATTAGGGAGAACTATTTCAGTAGAATCATATATAAACCTGCAAAATTCACAATGACCACATGGGGCCGAACCCTTTCTACTCTCAACCCTCTTGATTTGGAGATGGCTATGAACTAGTTGATCTTTTAAAGACCTAGATTTTCTATAGGTAATTTGGGGAAATGGCTTAATATATTTGGAGATAATCTCATCTGTTGCTAGCAAAGGCCAGAATTTTTCAATAATTTTTCTTACTTTCTGATGTTCACCAGAGAACCTGGTAATTAATCGTACCGTTTGGTCAGTAGTTTGAGGTTTCTTGGGATGTATTAGATCTTTCCTGTTTTTATTTTTTGCTCGTTTATAAGCTTTTTTGAGGGTTGAACGACAATACCCTCTAGCAATTAGTCGAGATTGGAGGGCAGAGGCCTCCGTCTCGAAATCTACTTCCTTACTACAATTTCTTCGAATTCGTAAATACTGACTGTATGGGATACTTTGTACCAGAGTCCTGGGATGAGAACTTGTGGCATGCAGGATGGTATTGCCTGAAGAGGGCTTTCTATATAATGAAGAGCCCAAGGTGCCATCAGAGTTTAAGTAAATAGAAATATCCAGAAAATTTATCACATTCTGGTCACAAATCATCGTAAATTTGAGATTAAAGGAATTTACAGCTAATGAAGACATAAAAGATGTCAATTCCTCTAAGGAGCCAGTCCACACAACAAAAATGTCATCGATAAAGCGTCGCCATATCAAGACTTTATCAAAAAACATTTCAAATGATTCTAAAGAAAAAATCTCCCGTTCCCACCCCCCCAGGTACAGGTTGGCGTACGACGGGGCACACTTGGTCCCCATCGCAACACCCTGCACCTGGAGGTAGTGGGAACGGTCGAAAACAGCAACAATTCCAAAATGAAATTGTTGTAGGGCCTGGCTCCAGGTCCTCTCTCAGAGAGGAAGCCGTCTATAACTTTAATACCCCTAGTGTGGGGGATAGAGTTATAGAGGGCTTCAACGTCTATAGCTACTAGCCATGACCCCGGTGGTACACATAGACCATCCAAAGATCTCAGTAGATCGGCGGTGTCTTGAATGTAGGAACTTAAAGAACCTACACGGGGCCTCAAATAGTCATCTACCAGCTTACTAGCTGGTTCTGTAAGGCAACCAATCCCTGACACAATCGGACGGCCAGGGGGATTTTCCAAATTTTTGTGCACCTTTGGCAGAGCATAAAACGTGGGAAGTCTCGGCTTATCAATAACCAAGAATTCACACGTCTTTTTGTCTATAAGGTTATCACAAAATGCCCGATTAATGAGAATACGGTATTTTGTCTCCGCATATTTTACCTGTGCAAAAGGAATAGAGCGATACCAACTTTTATTTGAAAGGAGGTTCATGACCATCTGCTTATATTTGTTTAAATCCATTACCACTATGTTACCTCCTTTATCCGAGGGTTTTATCACTAATTGTTCGTTCTGTTTTAAAGATAACACGGCTTTTTGTTGGGATGGCTTAAGGTTGGTATTTCTTCTAAACCTTTTCCAATTGGTACTCTGTAGTTCCTTTGTAACTTGTTGGGTGAATGCCCAAATGTTGGGGTTTCCTTGGAGAGTAGGAAAGGTCCTGGATTTCGGTTTATATAGATTAGGTGGAGGAAAAATTCTCTCCGTGGAAATCTCATCTACGAGGCCAGACTGGGGTTCCTCAAGGGGGTCATCTAGTGGATTACCTTCTTCCCATAATTCCATTAATTCATTTATTGCCTGAATCTCCTTAATTGTTTTATTTTGCCAAAGATCTTCCCCATGGAATCCATGGGAGAACGTTGATAATCCCTGTCAAACATAATCTTAAAAGTAAGTTTTCTCGCAAAGAGGTTGACGTCCTTTATAATTTCAAAGGCATCTACCTCCTGATCAGGACAAAAAGTCAGGCCAAGGCCCAAAACCTCCGTCTGATCCGGTGTAAATAAATGTGAAGACAAATTAATTACTTGGAAATTACTTTGGAAGTTGCTTTGAGTGCCTGTGAAGGAATGGGTGTCTTTTTGTTGTCCACAATTGGGGGTGGTGAAAAGATTGGCGCAGTGCGAAGATCCCCTATATTGGGGATTTGAAAGTCCCCCGAAGGGGTAACTATTGATTGATTTAACTTCGGTGCATTAAGAATATTAGAAAAACTGGGTGTGGATAAATTAAGGTGACCATCACCTGTGGGATGAGTGGGAGGGGGTACATTTTTGGACTGTGAACGTAAACTCTGACGATTCATGTCCTGTTGAGTATGTTTAGAAAGCGCTGACATCGAAGGTGCTCGATCAGTCTTTCTTTTATTAGAACTAACTGACATGTTTGAGGCATTACCTGGTAGGGACGAGGAAGATAAAGATGATTCATCAGAATCAGTGGCTTCCTGGCCAGAATTTAAACAAGATTTGCCACCCACAGACTTCAGTTGGATTTGTCTGTACATCACCACATCTCTGGCCACTATTTTATTCAATAAAATCGCATTAGCTCTATTAAATCACCTGAAGTAATTAAAGAGCTGAAAAAGGAGAAAAGAAGCTAATGTTTTTGTAAAAGTAACACTAAAGCCTTGTACACATGGTCGGACTTCAAACAAACTTTTCTGTGGATTTTTGTCCGAAGGGAGTTGGCTGGGCACACCCATAGCATACACACGGCAGGACTTTTCTGCAGACTTTCCCAAAACTTTTCCAACATCACGTGGTTTTTCTGCTCTTTACCGCCACCCTTTGGTCAACTTCTGCTATTGTTGGTTGATTTTAACATTGGTTCTGGGCATGCTTATTTGTCCTTCGGACAAAAGTCTGATGGATTTCTGTACACACGGTCGGACTTTGCACCATCGGACTTTTGTTGCCGAAAAGTTTGTCCGTTTGTAGACCGAACATTTGTCTGATGAAAACCCAAAAAGTTTGTCCGATGGAGCGTACACACACGGTCGGATTTTTTGACAAACTTGCTCATTTTGAAGTTTGTTGGCAAAAAGTCAGACTGTGTGTACGAGGCTTAAAAGAGAGAAAAACATATACATGACCATTTGCCTTCATTCACAATATAATAAGAACAATCATGTATAATAATATTACAGTTTGGCTGGTAATGACTTTTTCTTTTTTTTTTACTCTAAAAAAGTCAAAAACCTGTGGGTTGTATTATGTTCTATCTAAAACTGGAAATGCACTAATTAAATGAAACTGTATGGCAGTCAGATTATACTTTGCCTCCCACTTCCAACCAAAAGATTTTTTTACAAGCCATAATTAACAGAATGAATCACCCATCCATAATTCTAGAGGCACAGACAAGATTTAGATCTAGCTATGAGATATTCTATAGTAAGAATGTAACATATGGTACAGCATATGGAGCGTTACAAGTTAATAAAATAAGGGGAAGTGAAGCAACAATGTACATCTTGCTAATGTAGTAATAACACTAGGACTATTTTGGAACTCATACTGTATTACTGGAGGGTATCCAATTTTGTATTCTATCTAGTTGGAGATGTGCTTTAATACAGTGGCGACTGGTGCTTAACTCCCCCCATCGCTCGCTCGATCGATCAGCCATCGCCCGCCAGGCCCCACGCCTGCCCCTGCACTTACCCCATCCAGGTGGCGGCTTCCCCCCTGCGCCTTCTCCAGATACCCGGTGGTCGCTTCTCCTCCTGGCCAATCAGGAGTTAGGACTCGCGGCCAATCGGGTCTTAGGACTCCCAGATAGTCGGGACTCAAGTTCTGCTTCCTGATTGGCCGGGAGAAGAAACAGGAAGACATTAGCGAATATTAACTCGCTAACGTCACACAACTGGGTGAGCTCGGGGCGTAGTGTTCTGTGCCCCAAGCCCACACTTTTTGAAGCCAATTAGAGCCTCCGGCCCCTAATCTACATGCAGGGTGTCAGACGCATGGATTACTACAGCTTCCTATGGCTCTAATCATGTGCTTCTAGAAAAAAAAAATACCCTTTGGAATCCATGCGTCCGGCACCCAGCATGCAGATTAGGGGCCGGACGCCTGGATTAGGGGGGCGGCGCCCCTGCACCCCTAATGGACGGACCACAACTGCTTTAATATAATAGTTGACTAAGACTGCTTTGACTTCTACCTCTAATTTCTTTTATTTGTTCCCCTGGAATAGATGCATTTCAGTGCTCCTGTTGCACAGCTTCGGCATATTGTATGGGTGAAAACACTATCATTTGAGGCTCCTTGCACTGACAATTATTACAATTGATAATGGCTTTGAAAATTTACAAAAAGCACTGGCTCAGGAATGTAATGATGTCCAATCTGTCAAAGCTGGCCTTCAGGGATCCATAACCACCACTAAAGACCTGACCCTTGATGTCACCACAAGATACCACAATCATCTAACATGCTTTGGTTCTTTGGAATTTTTTTCTTGGAGATTACCAAGCACCTTACATTACATCCACGCGGAGGGGCTTGCTCACCATTGACCACCTAGAAAGTTGCCACCAGCTGGAGACCTATTGATATGCTTTTTAATGTCTTTTAAACGTTAGTGCATATTTATTGTTTTTTATTTTACCAATATGTTTTAATAAATGCTACATGTAGGTAATGGCGCTTTTCTCTCCTTTTTTCTGTCTATACATGATTTGCTGGTGGAAGCCTCTCCAGATCCTCTTTGCAAGAGAAACTGCTGAACTTCATGCTGCAGTGACTTTTATGTACTTTCTTAAGAAATAAAAAGACCCCCTTCATTCATTCATAACTCCTTACTCATTTTTTTTTTATTGTTTTGTCAGTTGCACCAGTGCCCCCCTCTTTTTGTGCCTGGGTACATTTAGGGTGTTAATGCCCTTTTCAAATCTCTTTCTAGTTACCATAAGGCAAGAAGGCCTACTGGAACTTAGTTGCCCCCAGGTCTTATACACAATGCTATAGTGCCTAGCAACGATGCCGTGCAGGAGTGAACTGAGCAAAGCAATCAGGTACTTGTGGGTGGCAGACAGGCAGAGTGGTTCAATGACAGTCCAGGTAGAAGGCAGGCAAGGTTCAGAGTAGTCAGGGTCCAATCCATAATCAAAAGGCAGACAGAGTTTAGAGTATAGTCAATATCCAATCTGAGGTCAGAAACAGGAAAATCCAATCAGCAGAGCAGACAAACAGGGAGCATGGCGCACATGTTACAAACGCAATATCACAAGCATGAAACTGCAGACTTGGTTGATTTAAAGAGTAACTCCACTTTTGTTCAGAAAAAAAAACATTCCCCTGTGGGTGATCTATGGACATTGCAAGGATTTTAAAAAAACTTTGTTACAGATTCCTACCTTTTGTTATTCTGAAGGAATAGCTGATTGTTTTAGCTGTGTGTCCATGTGAATCACTATGGGACTGGTTTCATAATTATGAATCAGCTGCTGCACCTGCAGGGTTCTAGTGAGGAAATTAGCAGGGTCTGCATCTTGATTTTGCTTTGGGAATATCTCACAAAAAATTGTTGTTGCAGGGGATGCCAAAAATATGACTTGTATCTTAGTGCAGAATTCTGGGAAAATAGGTAAGCCAATCATACAAGCAGGAAATGACATTTTCAGGGTGTGCGTTCTGTACATCATCTGTGTACAAAATATCTCCAGGTAGCCATTTTCAGAAAATTACAGTGTGTTTACAGTGTGTTTAAAGAGAAAAAACAAACGTAAAACGAAAAATGCATGAAAACTGCATGCAAAAAAAACGCATAAAAAAAAGAGGTTTAAAAATGCAAAACGCACAGCAAAACGTGCCTGAAAAACGCATCAAGTGCAGCCGCATAGATGAGAACCTTGAGTAAAAGGCTACTATATGCAACCAATAACCATTATTAAATTACAATTTTCTTTTCCTTTTACTGAATTTCTTGGAGGGTGTTGATGAAATTTAAGCTGTAAGCTTTTTATGAAGATCATTGTGCTATACAGAAGAGTGCGATTTTTCTCACAAGCATTCAATGACATTCTTAGATTTCCTTCCTCCCTGTGTAGAAAACGCACTTATGTTTTTTTTTTTCTGTAATTTTTTTTTCCTTATGAACAGTTTCCATGGAAATAGACATCTATATTTAATTTTACAAACTCATAGGATTCATACAGTTCTTTGTGTCACAGACTTTGCAGCTTGTTGCAAACAGGTGCCAAAAATGCCAGGTTCTTGGGCCTGCATGTGCTTTTTTTTTTTTTTTATTCACTGATCTGAATGCAACACTTCGCTTTCAGTAGTCCACACAGGCATGTAAATAAAAAGTAAACTAGTGCTATGTTTAGATAAGTAAAACAAAATCTGCGTTAGGCCTCATGCAAACATTGGGGGTTATTTCCGAAAGGCAAATCCACTTTATTATGAAAGTGCATTTTAAATTGCGCTGAAAGTGCACTTGGAAGTGCAGTCGCTGTAAATCTGAGGGGTAGATCTGAAATGAGGGGAAGCTCTGCTGATTTTATCATCCAATCAAGTGCAAGTTAAAATGATGTTTATTTTCTTTGCATGTCCCCCTCGGATCTACAGCGACTGCACTTCCAAGTGCACTTTGCAAATGTAAATAACCCCCAATGTGTCATTTAGATGTGTTTTAGAGTAGCATTTATGGGCATTTTTACAAAAGAAAGAAAAAAAACAACCCCGAAGCACATATGCGCACAAATGCACTCAAGTAGCTAGAATAAATGAATATTTTAGTCAATAGAATTAGCTTACACGCATACGCTTCTAAATGCCATTCATTATCGTCTTTAGGAAATTGTTGAAGCTATAGAGCTGCTGCTATAGCTGTATTCATTGCTTCGCTATACAGCTATATCATTGTAATCAACACTGGTGTGCCATGACCACTAGTTGCTAAATTGGATAACATGATTAACTACTTAAAGTAGTTGTAAACCCAATATATATATATTTTTTCCTAACAACCTGTAAGAGAAAGGCATAATGAGCTAATATGACTAGCATAATAGCTCATTATGCATCACTTACCTTAGATCGGGGCCCCCGAAGCCGTCCTCGTCTCCCTCTTCAGCCGCAGCCATCGCTGCGGCGATAGCCGGAAGGTTACTTCCGGGTATCGCCGCTCCAGCCAATCACAGCGCCGCTCCGGTGCTGTGATTGGCCGGAGTGGCAAAGACGTCACTCCGCGCATGCGCGCGGGAGCCGTCAAATTCGGCAAGGGCCAGTGATTGCTGGGAACTAGCCGAATTTGTGAATGGGATTAACCCCATAATTGCGCCGTTGTGTACGGCGCGCATGCACCGTAGACAGCGGCGCCTGTCATTTTAGTAAATATCTCCTTAACCGTGTAGGTTTAGGAGATATTTCTTGCACCTACAGGTAAGCCTTAATCTAGGCTTACCTGTAGGTGCAAGTTGCAAAAGTGGTTGTAAACCCTAAAATAAAAAATAAATACCTGCAAGACAAAGGCATAATGAGCTAGTATGACTAGCATACTAGCTCATTATGAATTACTTACCTTAGATCGAAGCCCCCGCAGCGGTGCTCGGACACCTCCGGCCGCCATCTTGCCTCGATGTCCCTTCCATGTATCGCCGCTCCGGCGCTGTGATTGGCCCTGGAGCGGCGATGACGTCACACGCATGTGCGCTCGGGTCGGCTAAATCCATTCAGAAATCTGGCTACTATGCCGGCCCGCTAGTGCGCATGCGCGTGACATCAGCGGCGCCGGTTTTAAAAGCAAATATCTCCTTAACCGTGTAGGTTAGGGAGATATTTCATGCACCTACAGGTAAGCCTTAACCACTTGCTGCCCGCCCTATAGCGGATTGACGGCGGCAAAGTGGTTTCAAAATCCTGACTGGACGTCATATGACGTCCTCAGGATTTGGGGGCGCGCATCGCGGCGATCGTTGTTGCAGGGTGTCAGTCTGACACCCCGCAACACCGTTCTAGGTAAAGAGTCCCCGACTGAGACTCTTTACCACGTGATCAGCCGTGTCCAATCACGGCTGATCACAATGTAAACAGGAAAAGCCTGTCATCGGCTTTTCCTCACCCGCGTCTGTCAGACGCGAGTAGAGGAGAGCCGATCGGCTGCTCCTCTGATGGGGGGGTTTGTGCTGATCGATTATCAGCGCAGCCCCCCCCCCTGAGGATGCCTACACTGGACCACCAGGGATGCCCACCACCAGGTATGCCTCCCTAGACCACCAGGGATGCCATTCTGTGCCCCTAATGGATGCCAATCAGTGCCCACAAGGGATGCCAATCAGTGCCCACAATGGACATCACTGATTGGTAGGCATTATTGTTTGGCACTGATTGGCATCCATTAGTACCACATATCAGTGCCCATCCATGCCACCTATCAGTGCCCATCCATGCCACCTATCAGTGCCCATCTGTGCCGCCTATCAGTGCCCATCCGTGCCACCTACCGGTGCCCATCCATGCCGCCTACCGGTGCCCATCCGTGCTGCCTACCGGTGCCCATCCGTGCCGTCTATTGGTGCCCATCCGTGCCGCCTCATCGGTGCCCATCCATGCCGCCTTATCAGTGCCCGTCAGTGCAGCCCCATCAGTGAAGGAGAAAACTTACTTATTTACAACGTTTTGTAACTGAAAAAAAAAATACTTTTTTTTTTTAAAAGAAATTCGGTCTTTTTTAAATTTGTTTAGCAGAAAAAAAAAAGAAAGCTCTATTTGTGGGAACAAAATGATAAAAATTGAGTTTGGGTACAGTGTAGCACAACCGCGCAATTGTCATTCAAAGTGCAACAGCGCAGAAAGCTGAAAATTGGTCTGGGCAGGAAGCTGTATAAGTGCCCAGTATGGAAGTGGTTAATCTAGGCTTACCTGTAGGTGCAAGTTGTGTAAGTGGGTTTACAACCACTTTAAGAAGGTGCTTCTGTTGCGAAGCTCTGCATTAAAGCTAAAGTTTTATCTGCTTCTATTTTACTTTGTTGGTCCCTCCTCCCCCATCAAAATGATAATAAAATTTTGGAATACAATTCCATTTTCATGAATTACCTGTTTTTAGACCTGACGGCATCCTCTCTGTGCTTCTCTATGCATTGCAGACAGATTATGACCGATAGGTGGGGCCAGCAAGTTTCAGTACATAGCTTCCTGAAAACATCACAAGAGCCCTCAGACCCTATGCAAGCAGTGGGCCGGATCTTGCAGGAGTTATGGAAATATCAAAATGCTTGGATGGAAGAATGGACAACTATGCAGGACTGAAGGGAAGGCTGGAGTTCAGCTTTAACTGGTAATGTTTTTTTTTTTTCTAGTAGCAAAGAAAAAAATGCAAAAAAGGCTAACAGCAATTCTGCAGCTTGTGATGTGGCCCAAAAAGAGCAATAATAATGTGAAATGTGTAACAAGCAATCAACATTCAGAAGTCTGTGAGGAGGACCCAGTGGATCCACATGGCTGTCGTGCACAGCTGGGCTTTGCCTTTACCCTTCAGGGTCTTAAAGCGGAAGTAAACCCATCGATTTAACAGTTTCAAAAAGCAGTTACATTCCCGGCATGCTGGAAATGCCAACTGTCACATTGGTTGTGCTCTCAACCAAACTGTCAAACCATCCAATGGCTGGTGTCATAACTGATCACATGTGCAGCATCATGGCAGTTGAAGATTAAACAGAGGCCAAGATGGCAGCTTCCTTGCCTGAAAATGATAGGAGGGTTTACTTCCACTTTAAGCTTGTGTTCAGCCCAAATCCACATACATGTGCATGGATGCCGGTCCTCGACCTCTTTGCCTCATCCTCCTGGTCACTGCACACATTAACCCCTTCACCCCTGGAGTACTCTCACATTGGCCTATGTTTTATCTGTGGGGCAAACAAACACCAGGAGGAGGAGTACAACCAACCACCCAGAGCCCATGAAACACAGGGCCCAGGCCACCTGAAGGAGGGTACATAAAGGGGGTTGTCTTACTGCCAAGCAGGGCACTTCTTTTCCTCTATCACCACCCAGTGGTGTATTTAGGTTTTGTGCTGCCCTAGGTCGGACTAAACTCGTGCACCCCTTAATTTAAATATGACCCACCCCTTCCTGCTGAGGCCACACCCCTTTCTGTTTAAGACCCGCCCTATCATCTGTAAACCAAACCCCTTCCTCTAGGCTCCAACTTTTTCTCTCTGTACAGTCAAGTCCTGAGCCACTAGACCTTAAAGGGGTTATAAACCCTCCCGTTTTTTCACCTTAATGCATCCTATTTGCAAAGGCTATTTAGTAATTAGGTAACTTCTGAAGGCAATTGGTTACACTAGATTTTAGTTAGGGGTATCAGAGTAAAGGGGGCTGAATACAAATGCACGCCACACTTCTCAAATATTTGTAAAAAATAAATTGAAAACCATTTATCTTTTTTCTTACACTTCACAATTATGTGCCAATTTGTGTTGGTCTATCACAGATTCTTGGCACCCCAGATGTTTTGGAACTACATTTTCCATGATGCTCATGCACTCTGCAGTGAAGTGGAGCATCATGGGAAATGTCCCAAAACATCTGGGGTGCCAAGGTTGGCCATCACTGGTCTATCACATAAAATACATTTACGTTTTTGGTTGTAACATGACAAAATGTGGAAAATTTCAAGGGGTATGAATCCGTTTCAAGGCACTATACCAGATGCACATTCTGCAGGGTTGGTATTAAAGCGGAGGCCCACCCTGAAAAAATTTTTACACTAAAATTAATAAAAAAAAAAAAAAAATTATAAAAAAAAATAAAATAAATTATACTCACCTGAAATGCCCGTTGCTATGTGGAAGTCCCCTAATCTGCCTCTAATCTGCCTCTTCCTTATCCTTGGATTGAGAACTTTCATTTCCACTTCTTGTGAATGGGGCGCGCTGCCTTCTGGGAACTGTGTGTATCCCAGGAGGCAAGCCACCCATTCACAAAGCGCCGTGCGAGTGGCGCATGCGCAGTAGGAAACGGGGAGTGAGGCCGTAAGGCTTCATTGCCCGTTTCCCTTAGTCAGGGTGGAGGAGCCGGGACCTGCCAGCAGCGATCGATCGCCGTCAGGGGACCAACGTCGCGGGCGAGTAGGACAGGTAAGTGTCCTTATTAAAAGTCAGCAGCTACACTGTTAGTAGCTGCTGACTTTAAAAAAAAATAAAAATCTGGGCGGACCTCCACTTTAAGTAGAATGTCTCAGTATAGGACTAACTCCAGGCAGGTGTCTTTAAGAAAAAAGAGCACAATGAGACATTTGTCTCCCTACATTCATCAGGGTGTGAAAGCTGAATCCTTCATTCTGTAGAGGAAACAATTAGCATCCAGTTCCATAAAGATTGTCCTCCATGTTAGAAAATCTGTATGTATGTGGCAATACATATCTTTGAACAATCAAACTTTTATTATGGTGCTTATTTTACCAACTTCAGCCCCGGAAGGTTTTATCCCATTATAGACCAGGCCATTTTTTTGCGATAAGGCACTGCATTACTTTAACTGACAATTGCACGGTCGTGCAACGTTGTACCCAAATAAAATTGATGTCCCTTTCTTCCCCACAAATAGAGCTTTCTTTTGGTGGTATTTGATCACCTCTGGGTTTGTTTTTTTTTTTTTCCGCTATAAACACAAAAAGAGCAACAATTTTGAAAAAAAAAAACAATATTTTTTACTTTCTGCTATAAAACATATCCAATTAAAAAAAAAAAATTTAAAAAAAAAAAATTTCTTCATCAATTTAGGCCAATATGTATTCAGCTACACATTTTTGTAAAACAAAAATCCCAATAAGCGTATATTGATTGTAGACACGATAACTTTTGCGCAAACCAAACTATGTGAATTTTTTTTTTTTTTACTAGTAATGGCGGTGATCAGCGATTTTTAGCAGGACTGCAACATTGCAGTGGACAAATCGGACACCTGACACTTTTTTTGGGGACCAGTGACATTATTACAATGATCAGTGAAAAAAATATGCACTGTTAATGTACTGACACTGGCAGAAAAGGGGTTAATATCAGGGGCGATCAAAGGGTTAAGTGTGCTCCTAGCCAATGCTTGATGTGTGGGGGATGCATGGGCGTCCACAAGGGGGGGGCAAGTGCCCCCCTGGAATCAGGGATTGGCAAGGTGTCCGCACGTGACCTGTCCTTGCAGCGGCCGCCGCTGACTTTTTTCTGAATCTGCTGCTCTCTGACTCACTGAGACCATCCCTCCCTCCCCACTGATGCAATGGCTCGGCTCCAGTCCCTCCTGTGTACTGTGTAGAGAGAGATGTAGACCTGGCAAGTGCCGCCCACTTAAGTGGAGTGGTGGTGGAGTCCTGCCTGCCTGCAGAGTGATCTGTGGGACTGTCTGGGGGAGGGACTGTGCTGTGCAGCGGCCGTCCAGTGCAGGAGAGATAACAGGCAGGCAGTCTGAGCTGAGAAGGAAGAGGAGAAAGCAAGAACTTGTGGAGTGGAGAAAAAAAAAAAAAAAAAATATATATATATATATATATATATATATATATATATATATATATATATATATTGTGAGGGGGTTAGCTCGGCAGCGGGTATGTGTGACCCCCGGGATGGGCTCCCCACCCAAAAACAGGCCCAGCAGACGGAGGTTGTGGTTTTCAAAATCAAAAGGGTGCGGTTTATTTTCTATTTACAGTGACAAAAACACAGCAAGGCAAAAAAAACATAAACAAAATAAATCCTGGTCAACTTGACCTCTGACTAAACTTACAGGTTTCCTAACTAACGACTGGGATCAGCCTAGTGCTGTCCTAGTCCCTGGTTTTAAATGTCCAAGCAAAATATAGCCACACAGGCTTTCTCTCACCGCCACAGGGGTTCACTCTCCCTAGACAGTCCACACAGGTCTGCTTCCAGGCATGAGCTAACATCTAATGAAGCTGGGATTTCTTATAGAGGCCTAAATGAGCTGACAAGGTTCAGCTGGCCTCATCAACTCCCTGTCTGCACGACGCCCAGCCCTCTCCCTAGAGGTATGAGTCATCCATGGGCCCACTAGCCTTATACAACTCTCCACCTAGTTGTATAAATCGGCGTAAAGCCTGAATCTGGGCGAAATATATCTACCCCCCTGGATGCAACCAGGTGACTTTACCTTCCTGCTGTCACATACCCCCCCCTCTTGTTTTAACCTCGGGGTTGGAACACCAGCAATCAGGCATTCATGTACTCGAGACAAAGCATCCACATTCCCCATTTGAACGCCAGGGCGATGCTTTACTGTGAAGTTGAATTCCTGGAGGGCCAGGAACCACCTATTCACTCTTCTATTTGTTTCCTTGTTTTGAGCCATCCACTTTAACGGAGCGTGATCCGTAACCATGTCAAAGTGCCTACCTAGCAGGTAGTACCGAAGGGAATCTAGAGCCCACTTCACCGCTAAACACTCCTTTTCAACGGTGGCGTAATTTACCTCATGGGACTTCAACTTCCTGCTGAGGTAAATGACTGGGTGCTCTTCCCCGTTCCAGACCTGGGACAATACTGCTCCTAACCCCACATCTGACGCATCACTTTGTACGACAAAGTCTCTAGAGAAGTCGGGTGAGTACAACACTGGCTGGCTACATAAGGCTTGTTTCAAGAACTGGAATGCTGCCTCAGCCTCGGGGATCCATTTAATCATGACCGACCCTTTCCCCTTCGTCAGGTTGGTTAGGGGCACAGCCTTAGAAGCAAAGTGGGGAATGAATCGCCGATAATACCCAGCGATTCCCAGAAAGGCTCGTACCTGCTTCTTGCTGTTGGGACGTGGCCAACTCTGGATGGCCTCGACTTTGTTGAGTTGGGGTTTTATTACTCCCCTCCCAATGGTGTACCCAAGATATTTGGCCTCCTCCTGCCCAATGGTACACTTCTTGGGGTTAGCCGTAAACCCTGCTTCCCGAACAGAGTCCAGGACTGCTTGCACTTTTGGCAGATGTGAGGCCCAATCTGTGCTATGGACAATTATGTCATCCAGGTAAGCCGCAGCATACTTCCGATGGGGCCTCAGCATCTGGTCCATTTTCCGCTGGAATGTGGCCGGCGCATTCTGTAACCCGAACGGCATTCTTTTATATTGGAACGCCCCGTCTGGGGTTACAAATGCGGTTTTCTCTTTGGCCGACTTGGCCAGGGGGATTTGCCAATACCCTTTTGTGAGGTCAAGAGTCGTCATGTATCGGGCTGTTCCCAGCCGGTCGATCAACTCATCTATACGTGGCATGGGGTAGGTGTCAAATTTTGTAACTTTGTTCAACTGACGAAAATCGTTACAAAATCGCCAGCTCCCATCCGGTTTAGGCACCAACACAATGGGACTAGACCAATCACTTTGGGACTCCTCTATCACCCCTAAGTTCAGCATTTTCTGTACTTCCTCCCGTATTGCCTCCCGTCGGGCCTCTGGGATCCGATAGGGTTTTAACTTCACCCTTTCACCGGGCGGGGTAATAATGTCATGCTCTACCCCAGATGTTTGTCCTGGCAGCTCAGAGAATACCTCCTTGTTGCGAAGCACAAACTCCTTAACCTCCTGTTGTTGGGGTTGTGACAAGGTGGCTGCGATTTCAACCTCAGGAATCACGCAACCAGTTTGAGCTGGTGACCAAGTGTCTGCGACTAGGGACTCTCTATCCCTCCAGGCTTTCAACAGATTAACGTGATAGATCTGTTCGGGCTTTCGCCTTCCTGGTTGTCTGACCTTGTAATTCACTTCGCTCACTTTTTCCATTATCTCGTAGGGGCCTTGCCATTTGGCAAGGAATTTACTTTCAACCGTAGGGACAAGTACCAATATCCTATCCCCCGGGGAAAAGGTACGGGTCTTGGCTCCACGGTTGTACACTCTCTGCTGTGCCAACTGCGCTTGGGCCAAATGTTCCTTCACGATGGGCATTACCTGTGCAATTCGATCTTGCATCAGGGCGACATGCTCAATCACACTCCTGTGGGGAGAACTCTCACTTTCCCAAGTTTCCTTGGCAATATCCAACAGCCCTCTTGGGTGTCTCCCATACAGTAACTCAAAGGGGGAGAATCCCGTAGAGGATTGGGGCACCTCCCTAATAGCAAACATCAAATAAGGAAGTAGACAGTCCCAATCCCTTCCATCTCTATCCACCACTTTCTTCAACATTTGTTTTAGGGTTTTGTTGAATCTTTCAACCAGCCCATCGGTTTGGGGGTGATACACAGATGTACGCAATTGCGTCACTTTGAACAATTTACACAGCTCTTTCATAACCCGGGACATAAAGGGTGTACCTTGGTCCGTAAGCAGTTCTTTACAAATACCCACCCGGCTAAAAACAAGAGATAGCTCTTTGGCTATGGTTTTGGCCGAGGTATTTCTGAGAGGGATCGCTTCTGGATAACGGGTGGCATAGTCCATTATAACCAATATGTACTGGTGCCCCCTAGCGGACTTGATTATAGGACCTACCAAATCCATTGCGATTCTCTCAAACGGGACCTCAATGATGGGTAGAGGGACCAGCGGGCTACGGAAATGTGGCATCGGGGCCGACCTCTGACACACAGGGCAGGAGGAACAATAATTTTCTATGTCCTTCATCACCCCAGGCCAATAGAATCTCTGTAATACCCTCTCTCGGGTTTTCTCTGTCCCCAGATGACCTCCAAGAATGTGCCCATGGGCCAACTCCAACACCAACTTCCTGTAAGGTTTGGGCACCACAAGCTGCTCAACGGTTTCTTCTGCCCTTTTTGCCACCCGATACAGTAGGTCCTTCTCTACGCTGAAGTATGGGTAAGTGCCGGTATTATCTGGGTTCACTAACTCGCCATCTATTTTCACTACGTTTTCCCGTGCCTTTATTAGGGCGGGGTCTTTCAACTGTTCTGTGGCAAAGTTTTCCCTGTGAACCTCAAGATCAGAAAACTCCACAGACGGTAGGTTTTCGTCTGAGGAGGTGGGCTCCTCTCCAGTTTCTTGAGTCTCCCCTGCCAATACTGACAAGGGAAATTCCGGAGAGTCCTCACCACTCTCAGGGGAGTTCTGGCTATCACATTCCTGGTACATAGGGGCACCAGTGGGGGGCTCAGGATCATCCCACAGTTCCCAGAACTTCGGAAAATCCCTTCCCACAATGGCGTCATGCGGTAACTGAGATACTAAGCCCACTGGATGAGAGAGGGTACCTTTGGGGGTCTCGAAACACACTGTAGTCACTGGATACTCTCGGGTGTCCCCATGCACACAAATAACGGCTACCTTGCTATTCCCAGAGACCTCTGTTTTAACTAACTCAGCCTTTATCAGGGTCACAAGGCTACCTGAATCCAGCAATACCACAACATTTCTACCATTAATACACATTTTGCATAAATGTTTCTCAGTTCCCCGAATGGCAGTGCATGCGACTGTCGCACACAGCGACTGACGTCTGCCCGTCAGAAAGTCACACTGCATGGGTTCCTCCAAAACCGGGCAATTTGCTGCAATATGTCCCGCTTGCCGGCAGCGGTAGCAAACGATCCTTCTTGCGGCCTCTTGAGCCGCTGATTTCCCAGGCTGTTCTCGCCAAACTTGGGGTAGAGCTCCCACCCTCTCACTCTCTCCACCCTCACCCCTTGGAATCCTCTTATCCGCCCCTGGGGATGGTCTGGTCTTGGGGTGGAAAGTCCGAGTGTCTCTGGAAGAGGCCGTCAGGTTCTCTGTAGCCAAGTATTTCTCCACACGATCCACAAGACCATCGGCCGTCTCTGGGTCTCCATGGCTTACCCACTTTTGGATGGCAGTAGGAAGAGCTCTCAAAAACCGATCCATTACAACACGTTCCACAATCTTTGGTGCGGACAAAGTCTCTGGCTGTAGCCACTTTCTGCTCAGGTGAATGAGATCATACATTTGAGACCTGGGGGGTTTTCCAAGCTGGAAAGTCCAGTTATGCACACGCTGAGCCCGGACAGCCAGGGTGACACCCAGCCTTGCCAATATTTCAGCTTTTAGCATCACATAGTCTTTTGCTTGGTTAGGCTCTAGGTCATAGTAAGCTTTCTGCGATTCACCAGTTAACAGAGGAGCCACTAGTCCAGCCCACTGCTCCTCAGGCCACTTTTCTCTTTCAGCGGTCCTTTCAAATGTGGTCAAAAATACCTCTGGATCATCCTCTCCAGTCATTTTTGTCAATAAACGACTCACCCCAAAGGACGCGGTATTAGTGGGACGGCTTTCCTCACTGGTCTGCGGACGTTGCTGCATTACTGCTTCCATCTGTTGTTGTAGTCTCTGCTCTTGCTTCTGTAACAGGTCTATGAAGCGGGCCTCAGATTGCTGCTGGGCTCGTTGCTGAGCCTCCAGACTCTGTTGTAAAGTTGCAAGGCTCTGTTGATGAGCTTGCTGCTGGGCTGCAAGGCTCCTTTGCAAACCTGCATTTGTCTGCTGTTGATTGGCATTTGCTAGAGCCAGCTGTTTCAGTATCTCCTCCATGCTGGCTTAAAAAAAAAACTGCCACTGGTTCTCCACCAACTGTGAGGGGGTTAGCTCGGCAGCGGGTATGTGTGACCCCCGGGATGGGCTCCCCACCCAAAAACAGGCCCAGCAGACGGAGGTTGTGGTTTTCAAAATCAAAAGGGTGCGGTTTATTTTCTATTTACAGTGACAAAAACACAGCAAGGCAAAAAAAACATAAACAAAATAAATCCTGGTCAACTTGACCTCTACTAAACTTACAGGTTTCCTAACTAACGACTGGGATCAGCCTAGTGCTGTCCTAGTCCCTGGTTTTAAATGTCCAAGCAAAATATAGCCACACAGGCTTTCTCTCACCGCACAGGGGTTCACTCTCCCTAGACAGTCCACACAGGTCTGCTTCCAGGCATGAGCTAACATCTAATGAAGCTGGGATTTCTTATAGAGGCCTAAATGAGCTGACAAGGTTCAGCTGGCCTCATCAACTCCCTGTCTGCACGACGCCCAGCCCTCTCCCTAGAGGTATGAGTCATCCATGGGCCCACTAGCCTTATACAACTCTCCACCTAGTTGTATAAATCGGCGTAAAGCCTGAATCTGGGCGAAATATATCTACCCCCCTGGATGCAACCAGGTGACTTTACCTTCCTGCTGTCACAATATATATATATATACACACACACACACACACATATATATATATACATATACACACACACACACACACACACACACACACACACACACACACATATATATATATACATATACACACACACACACACACACACACACACACACACACACACACACACACACACACACACACACACACACACATATATATATATATATATATATATATATATATATATATATATATATATAAATGAAGGGTGGTAAAACCATAAACAGGTAAAACTGTAAATAAGTTATACACAAAAGAGCGCTAAAATAAAAATAACATAAAGGACCCGTGGATCATGCCACTGAAAAAGTCCAGCACGTATGAAGAAATGACCAGTTCAGAGTATTATGGTGAGTAATATCACAAAAAAAGTCCAAGTGTGCACTTTCCACCACCAAAGACAATTATTTGGAATCCACCGTGTGATGATGAAAAAAACCCCTTAGGGGTTCACACTTACCAGAGGTAAGATATAAATGAGCCTTAAATAGAAGGTAACATCAGCTACTCTGCATAAGCAAATCTTCTCCAATCAGGGTACACCAATAAGGATGGGCTCCAAAGCAGACCATAAAATAATAGGAAGATAACAGCACAATAGTGTAATCCTGTTTATTTCAAATCTGTTAACCCACCAGTGGGAAACCCCTTTAACCAAACTACGTACATCAAACAGCAGTAAAATAAGCAATGAATGGCCCAAGAGGGCGCTATCACCATTTCCAGCGTCCTAGGGAGAGTGTGTGTGTCCTCACAGATCCTGCAGACACTTCCGAATGGTAGCTGTGAGCGGTGGAACGCACGCTTGGAACGCAGACGTCACTTCCGGGTCGCGGGTAGTCGTGGTTACGCCCTGACGCGTTTCGTCACCTGACTTCAACAGAGGGCGTAACGTCACGACGCACCCGCGATGTTTATATCACCATGTCTGTTGAACATCTGCCAATCAGCGTACTCAGCAACAGATGACGAGTGCGTACCTCTGATGTCTGATTGGACGCTGACTATGCATTGCACAAATAGAGAACATGGGGTCTATCTAAGCATAGACTTAATTGATGCGGAAAACAGCCACAAACAATATAAATATAGCATCATATATAACATGTAAATACTTGGTAAAATAAACATCGACATTAAATGATAAAAAGCGACATTAAATAAGAACAATATATTAAAAGAGGCTGCATAAACAGAGGAAAATATAGTTTTAAAATTATGTGCAGCGATAATAAATATAGATTATGCTGGTCACCATCCTCAGCCACTTAAGCAGAAACAGAGCTATGAGTTCATATCTCTATATAGTGATAGTAAAAAATACATACATAAAAATTATTATTATATTTGAAGTAACAAACCAAAGAGTCACTACTGATATATTATGAGACTAATGATGAACCTGAGAAACCATATAACCATTTATGCTGCATGTACATATATACTATTATTGCATCACCTAATAAGACATGATGTCAATACTATAATATCTAGTATGTAATAAAGATATTAAAATAATAATAAAGACTGATGTGTATACTATGTATAAAAAAATTGATAAAAATATATATATACTATATTGCAGCAAATAAATAATCACCCACAGAAGTGATTTGATAAGGATGAAGAACATACATATAAAAACTATGGGAAAATGATCTATGTGTGTATGTCAACATAGTAATGTGGCCCCTTGTAAATAATAGATAAAATACTCAATAATATATGGTTAAAACTTGTGTGTAAAAGACATATAAATAGAAGTAAAAAACATATAAAATATATAAAATACCTCCATATGTCTTTGAAATGACATCACGTTATAACCAATAATAAGCAGAACATCGAACATAGAGGAAGACATAAGTACAAATAATAAATGTGGTCACTATTAATCAATAATCACTGATGAAGCAATTTATGTTTGGGCGATAAAGTGTCAACCAAGAAGATCCACTGGGTTTCCCGTTTGGAGAGTTCTCTAACGAGATTGGAACCTCTCCAAAACGGTTTGAGATGGTCTATACCCCAAAATTTAAGCCCAATAGGATCCTGGTTGTGATACAACTTAAAATGTAAGGACACATTGTGATCCTTGAATCCGATCTTAATGTTAGCTATGTGTTCTGCAATACGGATTCTTAATAATCTTTTTGTGCGACCTATGTAGATTAGCCCACATGGGCACTGGAGAGCATATACTACATAGGATGTGTTGCATGTAATGAATTCTTTTATTCTAAATTCTTTATGGTTCGAAGTAGATGTGAATCTGTCAAGGGCTCTGATAGGCAATCTAACTTCTTTGCATGCTCAACATTTTCTACAGGCGTAGAAGCCGTCTTGATCCCATAGGGAGGGAGGTCTGGTTGGAGGATCAATAACTTTTTTGACTATTTTGTCAGCAAAATTAGGTGATCTTCTATAAATAAATCCTGGTCTATTTGGTAACGCACACTTGAGTACTCTGTCCATCTGTAGGATGTGCCAGTGGGTGGTAAAGATTTCTTCTACCTCCTTATATTGTGAATGAAATCCTGAGATAAAACTCCATTCTTGATTGTTTGCAATTACTCCGTGGGACATATTGATCAGGAGATCTTCTCTGGGAATTAAGGATATCTCATTGATAGTGTGATCCAAAACATCTACACGGTAACCTTTTTCCACAAACTTTTTCTTAATAATCATAGCTTGTGTTTTGTAATCTTCAGGATCCGTGCAGTTTCTCCTTATCCTAGTTAGCTGACCTTTAGGGACATTTCTAAGCCATAGAGGGTGGTGGCCACTCTGCATAGGTAAGTAACTGTTTGAGTCTGTTGGCTTAAAATAAACCGAAGTACCGAGTTTATCTCCGTGTCTGAATATATTGACATCCAGGAAATGGATCTTAGAATCACTAATTTCATAGGTAAGTTTGATATTATTCGTGTTGTTATTCAATTCTTCCAAAAATGTATTCAAAGCTGATAGTGGACCTGACCAAATAAAAAAGAGGTCATCTATATACCTTCGGTATAATAATAATGAGTCCCTCTTGACCGCGAAGATGGTTTTATCTTCCCATTCCCCCATGAATAGGTTTGCAATGCTAGGTGCAAATTTGGCACCCATCGCAACCCCACGTTTCTGTAGATAAAAATTGCCATTATACCAAAAGTAATTATGCCCTAGACAGAAGTCTAGGGCATTCCTCAGAAACACTTTATGGTTATGGGTAATGTCATTTCTCTGACATAAAGCCCAGTTTAAGGCTAGGAGAGCATCGTCACGCTGTATGATAGTGTACAGCGAGGAAACATCAGCAGTAATTAAAAATACATCTGATCTCCCTGCCAAATCAATTGTTTGGAGGAGTTGTAATAAATTCTTAGTGTCCCGTAAGTAAGCTTTAGTCATAGTGACACTCTTCTGTAGGAATGTGTCAAGATATTGTCCTACTCTTGCTGAAATAGAACCTATGCCATTCACTATAGGTCTCCCAGGTGGGCATTTTGCATCCTTATGTATCTTCGGCAGAGTGTAGATTGTTGGTATCCTGCTGCTACTTGGGATTAAGAATATCTTTTCTTTTTCAGTCAGAACCCATTTAGAATATCCAGATTCCACTAAAATTCTCAAATCAGCCTCATATTGTACAGTGGGATCTTTTTCTAGCTTCTTATATGTATCATCCTCTGTCAACATACCATGTAATTGTTGGTGGTAGAATTCTTTAGTCATTAACACGATTCCTCCTCCTTTGTCCGCTGGTCGTATTACCAAATCCTTACGTTTTTCCAGTAATTCAATTCCTTGTTGTATATGACGCGGGTTCACATCTTTTTTGGGGATCAGGCCCTCTAAATCACGTAGAACTAAACCTTTAAAAACATCAACGTGTTGGTTTGCAGTGTTTAGGGGATTAAAAAGTGATTTATTCCGTAACCCACTTTCAGTAGATACAGATGCTAGGTTAGTAGTGGGTTGTGAATTTTTGTTCAGAAAGTATTTTTTTTATATTTAGTTTCCTCATATATTTGTGTGCATCGATGAAAATATCAAACTTATTGACGGGTCTTTTCAAACCACATTTCAAGCCAAGGTGTAAAATGTTCGTTTCTTTAGGAGTCAGTTGTGTTTCAGTAAGATTGAAGATGCCTCCTATTCCTGCTCTCTCCTTTTTCTGGAGACTTCGCCCTGCTCTGCATCCTCTGGATCTTCTCTCCTTTGACTGTAATAGGGTGTGTGTTCTTTCTCCCACCATGGAGGCTCTCTCCATTGGGGGCCTCTCTGGTCCTGTGTTGGTTGAGAGTGCATCGGTGATCTTCCCCTGCGAGGGGGATGTCCTCGACCTCTCCTCTGCCACCCTCTCCCCCTCCCTAAAAAAGGACGTGGGGATTGGTATCTCTCTCCATCTTCATATTGTTGTAATGTGTCGTATCTATTATGTGTTGGCACTTGATATTGATTATGGTGTGCAGAATTGTAATATTGATATGGTGGACCTCCTTTAGGAGCACCTCCTCTCCCATGATAAACCCCATTTCTTGTGGGGGTAGATTGCCCTATTGGGGCATGTGGAGGTGCCAGAGACCTTTGTTGATCCCTTAATAGTGTATTTTGCGTATTGGGTTGTTGTGGTCTATCTGTGGGGATAATGACTTGTGTTCCTTCCAAGTTTATATCGCTTACCACTGGCCCTTTCGTTTGTTGCCATAGGTATATGGTATTTGACCGAAAATCTCCCAAATCCCTATGGAACTTCTTGGTTTTTTTCTTTTGAGTATCTTTATCTACTTTCTCCAATTTCTTTTTTATACGTATATTAAAATCTGTTACTTGTTGTGAGTCCTTAATGGGTTCAAGTTGTGCCTCAAGCTCATTGATTCTTATTTCTAAGCGTGACATTTTTATGCGTTTTCTCTTTAAAATCAATTCTTGGAGCTTGAAACCCATCCCATTAAAGAACTCAAGCCATTCATGCATAGATTCAGGGTCATCTAACCCATCTTGTGGGATGACCTCCCATCTTAAACTTCTAATAATAATTTTTTCTTTTATATATTGTTCTAGAGTACATATGTCCCACCAGGTTCGGACCCGTTTCTCTAAGACATTACCAAGAGCAGTAATAGCTCCATTGTAATTTGTTTGTGCTGTAGTGTGCTCATTTACTGCAAAGACACTATTAATATCAATGTTCCTGCTGCTTAGAAATTGCAAGGCATCCATGGCAGCCAAGAAAAATAATCAACAATATGAATAAAGGTGTGTTATATGAAGGCCTGACAGAACACACACTAACAACCCAATACGCAAAATACACTATTAAGGGATCAACAAAGGTCTCTGGCACCTCCACATGCCCCAATAGGGCAATCTACCCCCACAAGAAATGGGGTTTATCATGGGAGAGGAGGTGCTCCTAAAGGAGGTCCACCATATCAATATTACAATTCTGCACACCATAATCAATATCAAGTGCCAACACATAATAGATACGACACATTACAACAATATGAAGATGGAGAGAGATACCAATCCCCACGTCCTTTTTTAGGGAGGGGGAGAGGGTGGCAGAGGAGAGGTCGAGGACATCCCCCTCGCAGGGGAAGATCACCGATGCACTCTCAACCAACACAGGACCAGAGAGGCCCCCAATGGAGAGAGCCTCCATGGTGGGAGAAAGAACACACACCCTATTACAATCAAAGGAGAGAAGATCCAGAGGATGCAGAGCAGGGCGAAGTCTCCAGAAAAAGGAGAGAGCAGGAATAGGAGGCATCTTCAATCTTACTGAAACACAACTGACTCCTAAAGAAACGAACATTTTACACCTTGGCTTGAAATGTGGTTTGAAAAGACCCGTCAATAAGTTTGATATTTTCATCGATGCACACAAATATATGAGGAAACTAAATATAAAAAAAATACTTTCTGAACAAAAATTCACAACCCACTACTAACCTAGCATCTGTATCTACTGAAAGTGGGTTACGGAATAAATCACTTTTTAATCCCCTAAACACTGCAAACCAACACGTTGATGTTTTTAAAGGTTTAGTTCTACGTGATTTAGAGGGCCTGATCCCCAAAAAAGATGTGAACCCGCGTCATATACAACAAGGAATTGAATTACTGGAAAAACGTAAGGATTTGGTAATACGACCAGCGGACAAAGGAGGAGGAATCGTGTTAATGACTAAAGAATTCTACCACCAACAATTACATGGTATGTTGACAGAGGATGATACATATAAGAAGCTAGAAAAAGATCCCACTGTACAATATGAGGCTGATTTGAGAATTTTAGTGGAATCTGGATATTCTAAATGGGTTCTGACTGAAAAAGAAAAGATATTCTTAATCCCAAGTAGCAGCAGGATACCAACAATCTACACTCTGCCGAAGATACATAAGGATGCAAAATGCCCACCTGGGAGACCTATAGTGAATGGCATAGGTTCTATTTCAGCAAGAGTAGGACAATATCTTGACACACTCCTACAGAAGAGTGTCACTATGACTAAAGCTTACTTACGGGACACTAAGAATTTATTACAACTCCTCCAAACAATTGATTTGGCAGGGAGATCAGATGTATTTTTAATTACTGCTGATGTTTCCTCGCTGTACACTATCATACAGCATGACGATGCTCTCCTAGCCTTAAACTGGGCTTTATGTCAGAGAAATGACATTACCCATAACCATAAAGTGTTTCTGAGGAATGCCCTAGACTTCTGTCTAGGGCATAATTACTTTTGGTATAATGGCAATTTTTATCTACAGAAACGTGGGGTTGCGATGGGTGCCAAATTTGCACCTAGCATTGCAAACCTATTCATGGGGGAATGGGAAGATAAAACCATCTTCGCGGTCAAGAGGGACTCATTATTATTATACCGAAGGTATATAGATGACCTCTTTTTTATTTGGTCAGGTCCACTATCAGCTTTGAATACATTTTTGGAAGAATTGAATAACAACACGAATAATATCAAACTTACCTATGAAATTAGTGATTCTAAGATCCATTTCCTGGATGTCAATATATTCAGACACGGAGATAAACTCGGTACTTCGGTTTATTTTAAGCCAACAGACTCAAACAGTTACTTACCTATGCAGAGTGGCCACCACCCTCTATGGCTTAGAAATGTCCCTAAAGGTCAGCTAACTAGGATAAGGAGAAACTGCACGGATCCTGAAGATTACAAAACACAAGCTATGATTATTAAGAAAAAGTTTGTGGAAAAAGGTTACCGTGTAGATGTTTTGGATCACACTATCAATGAGATATCCTTAATTCCCAGAGAAGATCTCCTGATCAATATGTCCCACGGAGTAATTGCAAACAATCAAGAATGGAGTTTTATCTCAGGATTTCATTCACAATATAAGGAGGTAGAAGAAATCTTTACCACCCACTGGCACATCCTACAGATGGACAGAGTACTCAAGTGTGCGTTACCAAATAGACCAGGATTTATTTATAGAAGATCACCTAATTTTGCTGACAAAATAGTCAAAAAAGTTATTGATCCTCCAACCAGACCTCCCTCCCTATGGGATCAAGACGGCTTCTACGCCTGTAGAAAATGTCGAGCATGCAAAGAAGTTAGATTGCCTATCAGAGCCCTTGACAGATTCACATCTACTTCGAACCATAAAGAATTTAGAATAAAAGAATTCATTACATGCAACACATCCTATGTAGTATATGCTCTCCAGTGCCCATGTGGGCTAATCTACATAGGTCGCACAAAAAGATTATTAAGAATCCGTATTGCAGAACACATAGCTAACATTAAGATCGGATTCAAGGATCACAATGTGTCCTTACATTTTAAGTTGTATCACAACCAGGATCCTATTGGGCTTAAATTTTGGGGTATAGACCATCTCAAACCGTTTTGGAGAGGTTCCAATCTCGTTAGAGAACTCTCCAAACGGGAAACCCAGTGGATCTTCTTGGTTGACACTTTATCGCCCAAAGGGTTAAACGTGGATTTAGACATAAATTGCTTCATCAGTGATTATTGATTAATAGTGGCCACATTTATTATTTGTACTTATGTCTTCCTCTATGTTCGATGTTCTGCTTATTATTGGTTATAACGTGATGTCATTTCAAAGACATATGGAGGTATTTTATATATTTTATATGTTTTTTACTTCTATTTATATGTCTTTTACACACAAGTTTTAACCATATATTATTGAGTATTTTATCTATTATTTACAAGGGGCCACATTACTATGTTGACATACACACATAGATAATTTTCCCATAGTTTTTATATGTATGTTCTTCATCCTTATCAAATCACTTCTGTGGGTGATTATTTATTTGCTGCAATATAGTATATATATATTTTTATCAATTTTTTATACATAGTATACACATCAGTCTTTATTATTATTTTAATATCTTTATTACATACTAGATATTATAGTATTGACATCATGTCTTATTAGGTGATGCAATAATAGTATATATGTACATGCAGCATAAATGGTTATATGGTTTCTCAGGTTCATCATTAGTCTCATAATATATCAGTAGTGACTCTTTGGTTTGTTACTTCAAATATAATAATAATTTTTATGTATGTATTTTTTACTATCACTATATAGAGATATGAACTCATAGCTCTGTTTCTGCTTAAGTGGCTGAGGATGGTGACCATTATAATCTATATTTATTATCGCTGCACATAATTTTAAAACAATATTTTCCTCTGTTTATGCAGCCTCTTTTAATATATTGTTCTTATTTAATGTCGCTTTTTATCATTTAATGTCGATGTTTATTTTACCAAGTATTTACATGTTATATATGATGCTATATTTATATTGTTTGTGGCTGTTTTCCGCATCAATTAAGTCTATGCTTAGATAGACCCCATGTTCTCTATTTGTGCAATGCATAGTCAGCGTCCAATCAGACATCAGAGGTACGCACTCGTCATCTGTTGCCGAGTACGCGGATTGGCAGATGTTCAACAGACATGGTGATATAAACATCGCGGGTGCGTCGTGACGTTACGCCCTCTGTTGAAGTCAGGTGACGAAACGCGTCAGGGCGTAACCACGACTACCCGCGACACGGAAGTGACGTCTGCGTTCCAAGCATGCGTTCCACCGCTCACAGCTACCATTCGGAAGTGTCTGCAGGATCCGTGAGGACACACACACTCTCCCTAGGACGCTGGAAATGGTGATAGCGCCCTCTTGGGCCATTCATTGCTTATTTTACTGCTGTTTGATGTACGTAGTTTGGTTAAAGGGGTTTCCCACTGGTGGGTTAACAGATTTGAAATAAACAGGATTACACTATTGTGCTGTTATCTTCCTATTATTTTATGGTCTGCTTTGGAGCCCATCCTTATTGGTGTACCCTGATTGGAGAAGATTTGCTTATGCAGAGTAGCTGATGTTACCTTCTATTTAAGGCTCATTTATATCTTACCTCTGGTAAGTGTGAACCCCTAAGGGGTTTTTTTCATCATCACACGGTGGATTCCAAATAATTGTCTTTGGTGGTGGAAAGTGCACACTTGGACTTTTTTTGTGATATTACTCACCATAATACTCTGAACTGGTCATTTCTTCATACGTGCTGGACTTTTTCAGTGGCATGATCCACGGGTCCTTTATGTTATTTTTATTTTAGCGCTCTTTTGTGTATAACTTATTTACAGTTTTACCTGTTTATCGTTTTACCACCCTTCATTTATTTATTTACTAATTTTAAACAGCTGCTTCACCATTTAATGTGTTTTGTATAAAAATACCTTAAATTTTACTGTTCAGGCTGCCTTGTATTTTGCAAGTTTGAACTGGCGCTAAGTGTGTGTTCTGTCAGGCCTTCATATAACACACCTTTATTTATATATATATATATATATATATATATATATACATACATACATACATACATACATACATATACACACACACACATATACACACACACACATACATACATATATACACACACACACACAGTGGAGCCTCGGATTGCGAGTAACGCGGTTAATGAGCGTTTCACAAAACGAGCACTGTATTTTTAAAAATCCTAACTCGGTTTGCGAGTGTTGTCTTGCAAAACGAGCAGGATTCAGACCAAAGCAGTGCCACGTTTGGCCTGAGGTGGGGGGGGCACCGGAGCCGAACGAGAATGCTCGGAAAGACATGGAAATACTCCATTCCCGAGGTCAGCCGACCTGTCCTCGGGCCTTTTCTGAGGCTCTCTGGCGCCCCCCGCCTCTGGCCGCATGCGGTATTGCTTGCCATTGAAGTCAATGCGGAACTAATTATTTTCGTTTCCATTGACTTCAATGGGGAAACTCGCTTTGACGTGCGAGTACTTTGGATTACGAGCATTCTCCTGGAACGGATTATGCTCGTAATCCGAGGTTCCATTTTTATATATATATATATATATATATATATATATATATATAAAATATATTGTTTGCAGGGGGGAGAGGCTCGAGTGTGGTGCTGCAGGAAAACCTGGGGATTCTATTCTATATACAGGTGAAACAAAAAAAAAAAAGGTGAGAGCAAGAAGACTAAGAAAAGAGGGATCTATACTCTGGGGGGCCTGCCCTGCTTTAAAGGGGGGCCTATATGGTATATGATAATGACTAAGCCCCTCCCCTTTATGACATTGTTGCAAGGGGGTGGAGCATGGGTGGCCTTAAAATGATTCCCCACCCTGCAAAAAGTTCTGCGAACGCTCATGGGGGGGGGGGGGGGTGTGGTCTGACTGGATGAAGAAAGATCAGTGTTGCTACTTAGAAGGAACACAAGATCTCCATCTTCATCCCTGTCACAACGGCAATCTGCCTTTGTTTACATAGGCAGATCGCCGTTCTGCCTCTCTGGGGAATGATCGTGGGTGGCCGGCAGACATTGGGTCCGCCGGACCCGCTAATTGGTATCCTGTGTCCAATAAGCGTGCGATCGCACCTCCGGCAACGTGCGCACCACCCAGTGGCCTGCCGCAGTAAATATGCGGTCAGCAAGTGGTTAACTTAAAGCGGTTGTATACCGCTGGACGTTTTTTTCCCCTGCAAGGTAAAGTCATAATGTGCTAGTATGCATCACATACTAGCACACTGTGTGAAACTTACCTTGAAACTAAACTGTTCCAGCGCCGCGATGTCAGCGCTGCAGCCGCTTTCATCTAAACCCGTCTTGCTTCTGGGTTCGCAGGCTCCGGCTCTGACTGGCCAGAGTCGTGCACATGCACCCAGGACCCGCTGTTCACGGCACATAACTCAGAAGTAACGGCACGTGTGGCCGTTCCTTCAGAACGCATGCACCAGTGATGTCACTGGCTGCATGTAATGTAAATATCTCCTAAACAGTGCAGTTTAGGAGATATTTACACTACCTATGGGTAAAAGTCAGTAGAGAAACTTTACTTCCTCTTTAAGTACCCCTAAATGATTAAAGTGATGAGTCAGTGCCATCTTTTGCCATGATCAGACCCTGTATGGTCACCCTATATCAAGTTGTTTTAAATTCCCTCTAGACTCTGTTGACATCAGTGTTTGCAACAACAACAAAAAAGCAGTGGGTGGAGGACAAGACAACCAGCCAAGATTAGAAACCTAAAACAGAAGTGGTGGTAAGGTGTCTGGGTTGAAACATTCTGGTGTGTGTGTGCACGTTTGTGTATATATATATACACACACACACACACACACACACACAGTATCTCAGAAAAGTGAGTACATCCCTCACATTTTTGTAAATATTTTATTATATCTTTTCATGTGACAACACTGAAGAAATTACACTTGGGGGTACAGCTTGTATAACAGTGTAAATTTGTTGTCCCTTCAAAATAACTCAACACACAGCCATTAAATGTCTAATACGCTGGCAACAAAAGTGAGTACACCCCTAAGCGAAAATGTCCATATTGGGCCCAAAGTGACAATATTTTGTGTGGCCCCCATTATTTTCCAGCACTGCCTTAACCCTCTTGGGCTTGGAGTTCATCAGAGCTTCAAATGTTGCCACTGGAGTCCTGATCCACTCCTCTATGATGACATCACAGAGCTGGTGGATGTTAGAGACCTTGCGCTCCTCCATCTTCTGTTTGAGGATGCCCCACAGATGCTCAATAGGGTTTAGGCCTGGAGACATGCTTGGCCAGTCCATTATCTTGACCCTCATCTTCTTTAGCGAGGCAGTGGTTGTATTGGAGGTGTGTTTGGGGTCGTTATGTTGGAATACTGCCCTGCGGCCCAGTCTCCGAAGAGAGAGGATCATGCTCTGCTTCAGTATGTCACAGTACATGTTGGCATTCATGGTTCCCTCAATGAACTGTAGCTCCCCAGTGCTGGCAGCACTCATGCAGCCCCGGACCATGACACTCCCACCACCATGCATGACTGTAGGCAAGACAACTTGTCTTTGTACTCCTCACCTGGTTGCCGCCACACACCATCTGAACCAAATAAGTTTATCTTGGTATCAGCAGACCACAGGACATGGTTCCAGTAATCCACGTCCTTAGTCTGCTTGTCTTCAGCAAACTGTTTGCAGGCTTTCTTGTGCATCATCTTAAGAAGAAGCTTCCTTCTGGGACAACAGCCATGCAGACCAATTTGATGCACATGCACTTAACTTCTTTGGTCGACCATGGCAAGGCCTGTTCATAGTGGAACCTTTCCTGTTGAACCGCTGTATGGTCTTGACCAAGGATGAGCTCCGGCATGTTCGCACAGCCCACGTGCAGAGCCCGCCAGGAAGTTGGCACTGTGCTGCGCTAATCACAGGCAGTGAGACATTTCCCGATCTCTGCAGCCGTGCATCAGGACAATGTCTCGCTGCCTGTGATTAGCGCAGCGCCAACTTCCTGGCGGGCTCTGCACGTGGGCTGTGCAAACATGCCGGAGCTCATCCTTAGTCTTGACCACCGTGCTGCAGCTCGGTTTCAGGGTCTTGGCTATCTTCTTATAGCCTAGGCCAGTGATGGCGAACCTTGGCACCCCAGATGTTTTGGAACTACATTTCCCATGATGCTCATGGACTCTGCAGTGTAGTTGAGCATCATGGGAAATGTAGTTCCAAAACATCTGGAGTGCCGAGGTTCGCCATCACTGGCGTAGGCCATCTTTTTGTAGAACAATTATTATTTTTTTAGATCTTTAGAGAGTTCTTTGCCATGAGGTGCCATGTTGAACTTCCAGTGACCAGTATGAGTGAGTGAAAGTGATAACATCAAAATTAACACACCCGCTCCCCATTCACACCTAAGACAAACACTAACGAGTCACATGACACAATGGAGGGAAAATGGCTAATTGGGCCCAATTTAGACATTTTCACTTAGGGGTGTACTAACTTTTGTTGCCAGGGGTTTAGACATTAATGGCTGTGTGTTGCGTTAGACCCCTTTCACACTGGGGCATTTTTCAGGCGCTTTTGGGCAAAAAATAGCACCTGAAAAACGGCTCAAGGGCTTTCACAATGAGGCAATGCGCTGGCAGGATGTTAAAAAAAAACTCCTGCATGCAGCATCTTTGGAGCAGTGTATACACCGCTCCTGCCCATTGAAATGAATGGGCAGCGCGGCCGAACTACCAGCAAAGCGCCACTACAGCGGAGCTTTGCAGGTGGTTTTAACCCTTTTTCGGCCACTAGCAGGGGTTAAAGGCGCCCCGCTAGCGACCAAATACCTCTGCAAAAACGACGACAAAGCGCAGCTAAAAATAGCGGCGCTTTACCGCCGATGCCGCCCGCGCCCCAGTGTGAAAGCAGCCTTATTTTGAGGGGACAGCAAATTTATACTGTTATACAAGCTATACACTCACTACTTTACATTGTAGCAAAGTGTCATTTCTTCAGTGTTACATGAAAAGTTATAATAAAATATTTACGAAAATGTGAGGGATGTACTCACTTTTGTGAGCTACTGTGTCTGTGTGTGTGTGTGTGTGTGTGGGATATACACTGCTCAAAAAAAATTAAAAGAACACTTTGAAAACACATCAGATCTCAACGGGGAAAAATCTCATGCTGGATATCTATACTGATATAGACTGGGTAATGTGTTAGGAATGAAAGGATGACACATCATTTGATGGAAATTAAAATTATCCACCTACAGAGGGCTGAATTCAAAGACACCCCAAAAATCAAAGTGAAAAAATTACACAGCAAGCTAGTCCATTTTGCTGAAATTTCATTGCAACAACTCAAAATGGTCCTCAGTAGTTTGTATGGCCCCCAAGTGCTTGTATGCATGCCCGACAAAATCAGGGCATGCTCCTAATGAGACGACGGATGGTGTCCTGGGGTATTTCCTCCCAGGTCTGAACCAGAGCATCACTGAGCTTCTGAACAGACTGAGGTGCAACCTGGCGGCACCGGATGGACCGAAACATAATGTCCCAGAGATATTCTTTTGGATTTAGGTCAGGTGAGCGTGGGGGCCATTCAATGGTATCAATTTCTTCATCCTCCAGGAACTGGCTGCATGCTCTCGCCACATGAGGCCGGGCATTGTTGTGCACCAGGAGGAACCCAGGACCCACTGCACCAGCGTAGGGTCTGACAATGGGTCCAAGGATTTCATCCCGATACCTAATGGCAGTCAGGGTGCCATTGTAGAGCCTGTAGAGGTCTGTGCGTCCCTCCATGGATATGCCTCCCCAGACCATCACTGACCCACCACCAAACCGGTCATGCTGAACGATGTTACAGGCAGCATAAAGTTCTCTGCGGCTTTTCCAGACCCTTTCACGTCTGTCACATATGCTCAGGGCGAACTTGCTCTCATCTGGGAAAAGCATGGGACACCAGTGGCGGACCTGCCAATTCTGGTGTTCAATGGAAAATGCCAATCGAGCTCCACAGTGAGCACAGAGCCCACTAGAGGACGTCGGGCCCTCAGGCTACCCCATGAAGTCTGTTTCTGATTGTTTGGTCAGAGATATTCACACCAGTGGCCTACTGGAGGTCATTTTGTAGGGCTCTGGCAGTGCTCATCCTGTTCCTCCTTGCACAAAAGAGCAGATACCAGTCCTGCTGATGGGTTAAGGACCTTCTACAGCTCTGTCCAGCTCTCCTAAAGTAACTGCCTGTCTCCTAGAATCTCCTCCATGCTCTTGAGACTGGGAGACACAGCAAACCTTCTGGCAATGACACGTATTGATGTGCCATCCTGGAGGAGTTGGACTGCCTGTGCAACTTTTATAGGGTCCAAGTATCACCTCGTGCTACCAGTAGTGACAATGACCCTAGCCAAATGCAAAACTAGTGAAAAACAGTCAGAAAAGATGGAGTAAAGAAAAAAAATGTCAGACACCCCCGCCTGAAAAATCATTCCTGTTTTGGAGGTCGTCTCATTGTTGCCCATCTAGTGCACCTGTTAATTTCAATAAACAGCAAAGCAGCTGAAACTGATTAACAACCCCTCTGTATACACCCCTCCCCCTCTGCTACTTACTGACCAGATCAATATCCCAGGAGTTCCGATTAAAAAGTGTTCCTTAAATTTTTTTTTGAGCAGTGTATTACTTTTTAACAAGTTCTGCTTTTCGGTGCTAGAATCTGCAAGACTGGGCGTATTTATTCTATATGGTTTAGCTCCATGTTTCTACAAATCATTGACAACAAATGGGAAAATAAATAACAAGGAATTAGTTGATGGAATCTAGAATCAAGAAGGTCAATTCAAACATCCCAAATATTACATACAGGTGGTGCTGCGTGAACACTTAACATCTGGAAATTTAGGGCCCATTTATACTAGATTGGACTGGGCAGGTTTTGGAACCCCCTGCAGTCACACAGTCTATAACACTTCTAGAGCAGGTTGTAAGGGCGGGGCAACCTTCAAGAAGGTCCATCTGTTTTTCTTGGTTTTTGTTATACCCAAGTGGTGTTGGGCACTTCATTAATTCCCTGAGACATGCAGAATGCCTCTCTTTTTATTTGTGGACACCACTTAGACAGGAAGTAGAGGTCATGTTCGGACACCAGTTGCATATTATGAACCATAAAAAAAATAGGATTTTTGTACTCACCGTAAAATCCGTTTCTCTGGCATCCATGGACTGACACAGCGTGTCTTATACACCTTTACACGTGGGTTATGTCCCTGCTTGCAGGAGAAGACCTAGGCAGAATGTGAGATGTTATACATACATTCTAAACAGCCAGAGCTGAACAGCCCCGCCCAGGGGGGCGGTCCCTCCGGCATAACCCTCCCACTGCAGTCAGCAGACCTCAGTTCGTAACAAAGCAGTACAAACTCGAAAAGAAGGGTGGGTGCTGTGTCAGTCCATGGATGCCAGAGAAACTGATTTTACGGTGAGTACAAAAATCCTATTTTCTCTTGTCATCCATGGACTGACACAGCGTGTCTTATACACCTTTACACGTGGGATGTCCCAAAGTAGTGTCAAGAGGGATGGGAGCAGTATAAATGGAAAACCAAAAAAACTTCACTCCAAACAAGGCAGAGCTCCTCAACGGAGGAGTTGCAACATCAAACAGCGGCCTGCAACACCTTGCGGCCGAAGGAAGCATCCGAATATGCAGCCACATCAACCTTATAAAACTTAGAAAAGGTATGAACAGACGACCAGGTCGCCGCCTTGCACACTTGTGCAACCGACGCTTGATGTCGGAAAGCCCAGGAAGCACCAATTGCCCTGGTGGAATGTGCCGTAACCGGAAAGGGAGGCGCCCGCCCCTTGAGAGCATAAGCTTGAATGACGGTTTGTCTGATCCCCCTAGAAATGGTGGCAGACGAAACCGCTTGGCCCTGTTTTGGACCAGAGACGGCCACAAATAGTGAGTCAGACTTCCGAATAGAGGCAGTAGCAGACAGGTACACCCGCAAGGCTCGTACCACATCCAAAAGTGTGAAGCGCAAACTCTCTGGGATGCGATGGGTGAGGACACATGGACGGGAGGACAATGTCCTCATTTAAGTGGAAGGCCGAGACCACCTTTGGCAGAAAAGAAGGTCGCGGACGTAACACCGCCTTATCCTTATGGATGACCAAAAAGGGCGACTTGCAGGACAAGGCCGCCAACTCAGACACTCGTCTAATGAAAGTAATGGCCACCAAGAAGGCCACCTTCTGAGACAAAGTCAAGAGGGGAATATCTCTAATATTTTCAAAGGGAGGTTCCTGGAGAACCGAGAGCACCAAATTCAGATCCCACGGGGGGAGAGGAGGCTTGACAGGGGGGAGCACATGGCGAACCCCCTGCACAAAGGTGCTAACCAAGGGATGACCCGCCAGCGGTCGCTGAAAGAAGATGGCCAAGGCCGAAATCTGACCCTTAATGGTACTCAAAGCGAGCTTTTGGGTCACGCCACGCTGCAGAAAATGCAGGATTCTGGGAACGGAATACGTTCGTGGGCGCCAGTCCAGCTCTTCGCACATGGCGATGTAAGCTCTCCAAGTACGGTGATAGATCTTTCTGGAGGAAGACTTCCGTGCCCTTAACATGGTCGAAATGACCGAATCCGAGAGACCTCGGTCTCTCAGCACCTGGCTTTCAATAACCATGCCGTTAAAGCCAGAGACTGTAAAGCAGGATGAAATATAGGACCTTGAGACAGAAGGTCCCCCCGTATTGGTAACCGCCAGGGAACGTCTGCGACGAGACGTACCAGATCGGCGTACCAGTGACGCCGAGGCCAATCCGGAGCAACGAGGATCACCGGAATTCCCTCGGTCGCTACCCTGCGGAGCAGGTGAGGCAGCAACTGCAGTGGAGGATAAACGTATATCAGGTGATACTGACCCCATGGGGCCACCAACGCATCCGAGGCATCCGCCCAGGGATCCCTGGATCTGGCCACAAACCTCGACACCTTGCGATTGAGTCGAGAAGCCATCAGGTCCACATCCGGCGTGCCCCACCATCTGCAAAGGAGTTGAAAGACCTCCGGGTGCAAGGACCACTCTCCCTGGTCCAGCATCTGGCGACTTAGATAGTCCGCCTGCCAATTGTCTACGCCCGGAATGTAGACGGCCGACAGAGCCGGCACGCTTCTTTCGGCCCACCTCAGGATGCGGGCGACCTCGGAAGCCGCAGCTGAGCTCCAAGTCCCCCCTTGATGGTTGACATACGCCACTGCTGTGGCGTTGTCCAATTGGATCCTGATGGAGTGACCCTGTAGTTTCTCCGACCATGAGGAGAGGCAGTCTGATTGCCCGTATCTCCAGCACATTGATCGGTAAGAGGGCTTCGTCCGGAGTCCAAAGCCCTTGGGCCGACAGGACTCCCCAGACTCCCCCCCAGCCCGTCAGGCTGGCGTCCGTCGTGATCACCGTCCATTGGATGGGGAGGAACGACTTCCCGGACCGAAGAGCCGGGGACCTCAACCACCACGTCAGGGACGCCCTGACCAGGTGACTCACCTGGATCTGAAGATCCAAGGACAACGGGGATTTGTCCCAAGTGGACAAGATCTCTTTCTGTAAAGCCCTGGTGTGCGCTTGGGCATAAGGAACGGCCTCGAAGGAGGCCACCATGAGTCCCAGGACTCTCATGCAAAAGCGGATTGACGACCATTTTCGGGACGTCAGCACCCGTACTGCAGACTGAAGTGTCAGTAGTTTGTCCGGAGGTAGGAAGACTCTTGCCTCCAAGGAGTCCAGAATCAGACCTAGATACTCCAGACGCTGAGTCAGGACTAGAACCGACTTCTGAACGTTCAGGAGCCACCCAAACTCCCTGAGGGTCTGACTGACGATAGTCACACTTTCTTCCAATTCTGAGCCACTGTCTACTCTTAGAAGAAAATCGTCCAGATAGCCTACGATAGCAATGCCTCGCTGTCTCAGCAAAGCTAGGGCCGGAGCAAGCACCTAGGTGAACACCCTCGGTGCCGAGGCTAGGCCGAAGGGAAGAGCCACAAACTGATAGTGGACTTCGCCGACCGCAAAGCGCAGAAACTTCTGGTGGCTTGCGCAGATCGGAACATGCAAGTAGGCGTCCTTGATGTCCAAGGATGCCAGAAAATCCCCTTGATGGAGTGTAGCGATCACGGTGCAAATGGATTCCATGCGGAATTTTTGCACCTTCACGAAGGCATTCAGGGCCTTGAGGTCCAGGATTGGCCGAACCCCGTCCTTTTTTGGAACAACAAACAGATTCGAGTAGAACCCCTGAAACCTCTCCTGGGACGGAACCGGCACAATTACTCCGGACCCGATCAAATCCTGTACAGCCCCCAAGAGGGCTGCCCGACGGGCAGGAAGGAGAGGGAGATTTGAGGGAAAGAATCTGTCTGGGGGCCAGGAGCGGAACTCTATTCTGTATCCTGAGGTGACCACCTCGCACACCCACCGGTCGGAGATCCGGGGAGGTCCACCGATCCGTGAACCTGCGAAGTCGTCCCCCCACCCCAGAGACGGGCGGGGGCAAGACGTCACGCGGAGGCGGGCTTGGGAGCCGGCTTGTTCGGCTTACGCACCCAGGGGCGCTTGTGCCCGCCAGCCGCACTGTTGTCAGTCTGGGATGGCTTACCCGTGGACTCTGACGGACGAAAAAACCCCTTTTTTGCTGGAAAGGAAGGACCCGGTTTACGTCGGGCCTCCTTACCCTTGATAGTTTGAGGAAGGAGAGTGCTTTTACCTCCCGTGACATCCTTGATGATGTCATCCAGAGCAGCACCAAAAAGTCTACCACCCTTAAAAGGTAGATCCGTCAGGAGCTTCTTAGAGGCTAGGTCAGCAGACCAGCATTTCAACCAGATGAGACGACGCAATACCACCGCCGAGACAGAGGCCCTGGATATTAAAGGGGCCGCATCCAACGTGGCATCGCACACATATATCAGACCCTGCACCATCTGGTGGGCCAGAGCAATAGTGTCTGGAGGAAGGTTATACTCCTGCACAGTTTGGTGCAAAATTTTTGCCCATTCCGTGAGTGTCTGAGACACAAGGGTCGCCGCTACTACTGGCCGTAGGGCGGATCCCAACAAGGCGAACATGGCTCTACTCACCACTTCTGACCTCCTGTCAGTGGGGTCCTTAAACGCAGGAGTCCCCTCCATCGGGAGAGTGGTGGCCTTGTTTAAACGGGCGACTGGAGGGTCGACCACCGGGGGAGAAGCCCACTTTTTAAGCAGGGCGTCTTCAAAGGGGTATCTAATATACAAACGCCGCAGGACCATGAAAGTCTTCTGCGGCTTTTCCCAGACCTGGTCAAAGAAAGGTACATATGGAAAAACCTTTTTAGAAGGCTTGGTCTTAAAAGAACCAAAGGAGACTGTATCCGCCTGAGGTTCTGCAGTCGCAGCATTTAGCTTGAGAGTGTCCCTCACAGCATCAATGAGTTCACTAACAAGCGCCCTGTCATTTACTGACTCAGAACTGGAGTCTTCCTCACAAGGAATGTCCTGTTCAAAACCATCCAAATATTCAGAGCTAGGGTCCTGAGCAGCAATAGCTAGGCCCATATCTGAATCAGAGCACTCCCCTTGTGGAGATAAAGTGGGGAGAGGGCGCTTTTTTGCTCCCTTGTGCTCACACACAGCTTCCATCCTGGTCAGAAATGATTCCGGGACTGCCGACAACTGGTCCATAAGGACCGCAGGTGCTGGAGCACTGGCTGCTGCCTCTGGCATGTTAGGGGAAGCTGGTGACTCTGACTCCATAATGTCCCCCTCTGAGACCACCCACAGGCTGTGCTGACTGAAGTAGGGGAATGCCCAGGGGACCCACCAACTTGACCAGGACCGCTCGGTTCCGCTGCCCTGTCTCTCCGCGCCGCGCTGCTCAGCGTGAGTGAGCTGAGAGGAGAGAGACTGAGGAGATTCGCGCCGTTCCTGAGCGGCGCTAGAGGCCAAACTAGAGCTAGAAGAAGGTGCGGCTACAAGAAAATGGGTGCGGCTACAAGAAAATGGCCGCCGCAATGTGCTCTGGCGGACCACGGCAAGATGGCCGCCAATGTAAAAAACAGCACAGTCACCAAACATGGCGCCGAACGGCGCCCAGGCCCCTCACTCTCAAATAAACAGCCCCAGCGAAATGCAGAGCAGCATGGGCCCCCCCCCCAGGACAGTATGGCCCCCAGGCACCCCACACAGTACAGCGCCAGCGAAGTGCACAGAGAGTGACATTAAAAAACACAGGGGGAGACAGGGAAATCCCCCACACAAGAAACACACAGCATGTACTCACCTGCAGCCAGGAGAGACTACTTACCCGTCCCCTGAGGGACCCACTGGTGTGTTTCTGACAGAACTATCACAGTGCGGTACCGAGTAGCTGTCGGCCCGGTCCACCGCGAAAGATACAGCCGGACTGTTCTATCTTGAGAGGACCGCGGAGCTGGAAGCCCACCGGCCACCCCTGGAGTCGTGGGGCATGTCGTGAACTGAGTCTCACGCACACAAGGCGAGGATCAGCACGCTCGATGGTCGGACAGGGAAGACTACGAGGATATCTTGTACCCAACCTGTTGCCCAGCCGACAGTTGATAGAAGATCTCAAAAGAAAAAAATAGGAAAAAATTCCAAAAGGAATAAAAAATAGGTCAGGAGACTGGCTCCTGAGAGAGCCACGTCTTCTCCTTCTGCTAGGCAGAAAAAAACTGAGGTCTGCTGACTGCAGTGGGAGGGTTATGCCGGAGGGACCGCCCCCCTGGGTGGGGCTGTTCAGCTCTGGCTGTTTAGAATGTATGTATAACATCTCACATTCTGCCTAGGTCTTCTCCTGCAAGCAGGGACATAACCCACGTGTAAAGGTGTATAAGACACGCTGTGTCAGTCCATGGATGACAAGAGAAAAGTTCATAGTATTCGTTAGCTGCATCAGTCTATCTTTACCCAGCAATAAGGGTTTGAACTCGGGTTGGGGTTGAATAAGTGAGGAAGATCTAAAACTGTTCTCACATAAGGACCCCGCATGGCAGCTTTTCCTAGCACTGACCAAAGATACAGTCTAATAGATCAGTTAGTCTCTAAAGGGAGTAATTCATGTAAAAAATGGTGCCCCTTAATTTCACCAAAAATGTACATATTACATACAAATCTTCTGGGCAGCATACTTGTTGGTCGTCTGCATCCCACAGCTTTGGAAGAAAACTTGAACGATCGCTTCACTGGGAGAAGAGATCTTCAATCCGTTCGATGCGTTATTCAAGCAAAAAGCAACCATACAGCAATGTCACAAACAGCCCATACATGTGACAATTATAAGCAGACACTCTGCCTTTTCTGCCAATGACTGTCCTATATATGAACACATCACACTGTTAGGGCCAGGCAAGTAAAGACAAAGAACAAGCATACACAGAGGTTCAAAATGAACACCACAAAGAGCAACACATGCATTAGTCACATTTTATTTTGCAACATTGATTACAGAATGGATATATTTAAAATATATATATTTATTATTTTTTCTATCCATATTTGGTGTCCCTTTCAATCAAGGAAATTCTACAATTTCTACAGTGTGAGTGGCATTGAATAGCCCATTTCAGTGAGAGCACAATTCCCTGACATGTCAACCATTGAAATGTATCAGCAAAACCACACAGTATGGTTTCCTCAAAATACTGTTATCCTTACAGGCTGATTTTAAAGGGTCAGTTCACCCAAAGCTTATATTTTAGATTTAATTGGATGCGGTTTAAAGCTGAATCTTTCATTCTGTTTCTGTACCTAGCTTGTTTGGCTGTACTACTCCTGTGTATCACAGATGTTCAGTTCGTTCTGCACTCCTGTGATCCATTTTAGCAGACAGCAGGCTGAAGCCTGCTGTCGGCTGACGTCACAGAGTTGGTCCAGGCTCGGGCAAGATTGCGACAATGGAGTCTGGATCAGCCCTCATGCCTGGACCTGCAGCCAGCTCGGCCTCTCAGTGAGCCACTGAGAGCATGAGCCAGCCGCTCCCACCCCCTCTACAGATCAGCGCTCCAGTGAGCAGGGGGCGGGGGGCACCAGACCAAAGGGCTGCTGACTGAGTCACCAGCTCTCTGCTCACGAGCTGTGAAAACTAAGTGTTCGGCGGTGTTTGATCGCTCGGTTCTTAGTGTTAGAGGCACCAGGGGGATAGATGCAGCATCCACCTAGATATGATTCTTTCAAAAAAAAAAAAACCCATACATGTTTTATATAAAAACTTGGCAATTCAGCTTTTCCCACACAAAGTGAGGTCTCCATAATGCAACACCAAGGGATATTCAATAAGGATAAGGGGGACCAGTCATAATAGCCTTTGCAGGTGGGTAAAGCTTGAAACACATTACAAAGATCTAACCCCCAGAGACATAGCAAGCTGGTGGGTGATTGAAACAAGCATCTCCTAAAAACTAAAATACAGAATTGTTTTGTGGACTGACCATTTAAATTCACAGTAATAACATAAAAAAAATATATATTTATATATATATATATATATATATAAAAATAATAACAAGACCATGGTATAGTAACATAGCAGTTTCACAATGAACATATTAGAATGATAGAAGAAATTAAATGACTGAGGTGAAAGACAAAAATGCATACGATATGTACAGACATAACTGGCACAGGAAAGTTTATAGGGGGGCCAGGAGCTACACTGACCCTAGTAACACCGCACTGTGACTTATCTCCTAGCAATATCAAAAGGGCACATGGAATGTTAACAAAGCTTCATATTAACCTGTCATTTATAACCTATAACCTAACATATTGCAGAACCGACACATTAAAAATTGTCTAAATGAATTTCAGGACCAGGAGGGATAACTCAACGAGACCTCCTGCCCACCAAATGAACACCAGCAGTGACAAACACAGATTGGCCTGTCGCAAAGGTGATGTCAGCTAACTAAATAGAAACAGCAGTTCTGCACAGATAAGGTAATCATGGAGAACATAAATAACATGGTGCTGGTCTGCCTTTGCTTTGATTAAAAGCGAAAGATAAGTCCTAATTCTTCAAGCATATAAACTTAATTTTAACCACCAGTTATATATCAAACACAATTACAGTGCTGCAAAAATAAAATAAAAATTAAATATATGGATGTACAGTACCCTGTATGACCTGTAGAAGGCAGTACAACAGTAGCGGGTCCATGCAAATTTTAATTGGGCAAATACATGCATGTCAGACATTGCAATGTATAAGTACGGTAATCCAAATGTTGCAAGAAAGGTTCAGGCCAAGCCATTTGATCAATATGAAGTTCTCCCCTTCCTGGACAGTTCTCCGGGAAAGCAATCTCAGTGTGGGCTTCCCTGCATTAGCGTTGGAGCATACCCTTAGAATGCAACATATAGCTCAGCTCTGTGCTATTCACTTCATATAGATTAATATTCTGAGTGTTGTGACATTATATATAGTCTACAAATTTCTGGTCTATGACTGTTTAGTACAACACTCAAACTTGACCATATGCATGGGAGTATACAACAGCCAGTGATTTGTGTCTTGCTGCAAGTGGTTGTAGCGTCATCAGACAGATCACTGGCTTTTCTAAGCAAATGACCACAAGCTGGTGACTGTTAATAATATTATTATTATACAGGAATTATATAGTGCCAACAGTTGTGTAGAGCATTACAGAGGTGAGGAGGACAGTACAGTTGCAGAACAAATTCAAAACAGAGGTGATCAATTTTAAAACCATTTGCAGGGATAATTCAGTCTATAGCTACCAGATTACCCTCTCTCTTACGGAGGCACAATAAAACTGAGCATCTTGGTGCATAAAGAAAAATGTAAAACAATTTAGCCAACTTCAAATTTTTTGGCCTCATGCCCACGGACGTTTTTACAGCCGCGTTTTTGAGCGTTTTTACAGCTTAAAAACGCTTGTCCATGTTATTGTATACATTTTTCGACCGTATTTTTTTTTTTCAAAAAAAGAAGAAAAAAAACGTCGGAGCTCAAAAATGCCGCTGCAGCGTTTTTGCGCGGTTTTTTTATGCCCAACGCCAGTGCCGCGGATCGCACTGGTTCTGGGTTTTTTTTACAGCTTAAAAACGCCTATGCTATTTGCAGCTCAAAAACGCCTAGGTGGGCATGAAGCTATAGACTAACATGGACAGGCATTTTTAAGCTGTAAAAAACGCTCAAAAACGTGGCTGTAAAAACGTCCGTGGGCATGAGGCCTAAATGTTAAACTCCCTTCCATTATATTCTGAGAAGACATTTATTAATGCTTTCATCCAAGATTCACACAACTGTCACCCAAAATTGACATAAAAATGTATGAATCCTCTGTGAAAATGATGACTATTGGGTAAAAAACCCAAAATATTTTTCCTATGAATTGGGTCCATGGACTTTAAATTGTATTTACTGTTGCATGTCACTTGGCATCTTTGCATATGTCCTCCTTCAGGCACACACGGAAACAGGAAAAAAATTAAAATAAAACGTAATGTCCAATTCTGGCCATAACCATTTACTCCTAAAACCCAGGACAATCTGCAGTATCAATCCATGCATTGTAATAGCCCCCAAAACTTCAAAATGTTGTTTACGACTTATGAGAAGTAACAGCAAAAAATATTTATTTGTAAAGCATGTACATCTGCAGGTAGCGTGTAACAAAGCTCCAGTAAACAGCACAATTTGTAAACGTCATTAAATATGATGATGTCAGATACACAATAATACAAATTATTTAATGTAAGCATAGTATGTTATACGTGACCCATTCCAGATAATAAAAGGTCTGCCACTGCATTAGCCGATGGGCAATTGGCCCGGAATAATTTTAGTACATTTCATACGCACTTACTTATTTTGAGTCCGTAGCACACCAAGTAGTGAAAGAAGGACCAGCATGATTGCTCTGGAGCCTGCACCTTTTAAAAACAGGTTAGCAATGGCGCTTCCCATATTGTTATTTAAAAAATTCACTCAAGATAGAGTATTTTCTGTCCAACAATGGCAAATTTTACAGCTCGGATCCACCAGAATGTGGCGATCCTTGTAGCATCAAACATATTTTGCGCCACCCACAGACAGGCAAAATACCTTAGGAAACATACATGCATGGCAGGGTGGTGTGCAGAAAAACACAGCTCTACAAACCAGGTGTGAACAAGCCTGTAAAGATTAGTCTGTGCATAGGGGGCCTTTGAGAACCAGGATGTTTTTATGTAGAGAAGGTGTCTCCTGTTATGCAAGCTTTTTCGCACACACATTGATGTGTAGGACTCTCTGATTTTGGTATATCTGCTTGGTCATCACAGTATTACAGTGATCAACCACATTTTTAACCTGTGATTTAGCCAAAAAGGTAAAAAAAAACAAAAACAAAAAAAATAAATAAAAAAAAAACACAGCATTACTGTGTTACCATTTTATACAGAAGAGGAGATAACGGTGTCCACAACCAGAGACTTTCCGAAAAGCAAAAACATTTCCAAGTGCAATATTAAGTGCCTCTGATGGTTGCTTGAATCCATTATTATCAACAGGTAGTTAAACTTTACCCACTTAGAGATTAAGTCTGCAGAACCCAGTGCCCATCATTCATTATGGAATAAATTAATAAATAGAACACTACCATTACAGGTATTAAAAGCATAAAATTGCAATATTTTTCTTTATATTCGTCCTCTGAAGCCAAACTACGAGCAAATAAAAATTATCGAGAAGAATTGCCGCTCCCAGCCCCAGACCTCAAAAAGCACATGCCCTATTAAGAACTTACAGGTGCTGGCTCTGCAACGAATTAGGAGGGAAGAAAAAGTCCTAGACGGCTGCACACCGTTAAAGGCATCTATATTAAATTCTTGTATGGCAGGTCAAATCCAATACAGTTACTTCATGTTACAGAAGACAGGAGAAGCTGCTGACGCATTTCACACCGTATGGAGGTGCTTAATCATAGCTATGATTAAGCACCTCCATACGGAGTGAAACGCATCAGCAGCTTCTCCTGTCTTCTGTAAAACGAAGTAACTGTATTGGATTTTACCTGCCATACAAGAATTTAATAAAGATGCCTTTAACGGTGTGTGGCTGTCCAGGACTTTTTCTTTCTTCCTAAATAAAAATTATCGCTTGCAGTGAGGCAAGGGTTCCCTCACTTCAAGGGTGAACTATTCATTTTGGTCTAATGGAACAAAAAAAGCAAATATACTTAGGCAATTCTCTGCTCCTACCCACAGCTAGACTGGTCCTTGCAGCTTTAGCACCCCTGCGATCTTCTGCTCTGAACATGTGGATGCCGTGGGACAGTCCACCACCAGATTATGGGGGAGCGCCGTCTGCCGAGAAAGCAGGGGATCCCATAAATAAAAGTTTTTTTCCTCTCCCCTGGATAAGAAGAGCTATTAACCTTTGCAGTGTGGGCGCTGCCTGGAGTTGGGCTTTACCATATTTGTAAGAGGCACTTTAAAAACTCTTATTTAAAATGGATAGCCATCATCTGCTTAAATTAAGTGCATTGCTTTGGTCTAATAATTAATCCTGACTGCATGCCAGCTAGTAAATTCACTAATCCACCAAATAAAAACCATTGGATGCAATAAATGACTATACTACATATGCTGATGAATATTTCCAGTGCTCACTAGTAGAGCACATGTGAGCAACACCTACTGCAGTGGCAATCTAGTGTACATGGCTACCAATAGTGATGGCTTCCTGGCAGGTTCGATCCGAACCCATTCTTAGCCACCAAGCGAAAAAAATAAATAAAATAAAAAAAGTCTCTCAGTAGGCCAGAGACATCCCAGGCAGAGACCAGTTCAGATGTGTTATTTATTAAAATTAAATAGGCCATATGCTTTTACAGCCTGGAGCCTATGGTACATCTGTGGTCATCAACATTTTTGCATGTCAGGGAAATTTAATAAAAAGTTATTCAATTAAAAATATCTCTTAGCTGCAAATACTGTATATAATTTAAGGAGAAGCAAACTATACACAGGTAAAATAGTAGCAAACAATATTCAGAAACAGTTCTATAAAAAGCACCCAATCCTGTACATATTTGACCTTGTATTCAATGTCTGCAGCCTGTTCTGCAATGACCATTTTAGGCTAGCTAAAAAAAGGCATACAAGAGGGTGATGACGGTAACTTCTCTATGGGATTAATAAACAGGAAGGCAGCGATGTGTAAGAAATAGAACTTGCACAATGCCATTGTTAACTCAAATACATAACCTGCAGAAAAAATAGACCAGCCAGTGTTATTGTGTGAACCATTGCGTGGTTTGGATTGGCTGGCCCTTCCAAAGAAAACTACCTTTTAATATGAAAAAAAGTTCACATTTTATACATTTAAATCATGAACAATGACTGGTTGGGCGACTACAGGATCCAACAATTAATCTGCAGACCTGCAGTCTGTAAAATACCAGTGAAGAGTAACAGCTAGAAAACACAATATACATTCACAAAACAATTGAAAAATTTGTCAAAATGGGTTAACACTTCTTTAAAAAAAAAAAAAAGAAATCGTGCTAAATACATAAAACTCATAGGAGAAATTACAGAATGGAACAAGTTTAAGGAACAAAAGATAAATGAAACATTTTTTTTTTTACACATAAGAGGAAAGATAATGACCTATGGGGATGTGAAAACAAGTGAATGAAGCAGGACTCTGTACACTGTGTACTTGTTGCTGTATATAATGTGCTTGCCGATTACATATAGGGCTGTGACACATCCTATTGAAACCTCTTCAGTAAAAGCTGGATTCCAGGTATGGATTTCTTTGCATAGTTGTATTGGTCCAGCATGAACCAATGTACAGGCGAAACATAACTTACTATTAATGTGCTTTGATACAGCACTTTGGGAACATCCAACTTCTTTTGCAATTACCTTTTGAGACTTTCCCTCCTTATGGAGGGTGTCAATGATGATTTTCTGCACAACTGTCAGGTCAGCAGTCTTTCCCATGATTGTGATTCCTACTGAACCAGACTGAGAGACCATTTAAAGGCTCGGGAACCCTTTGCAGCAGGTGTTATGGCTTAATTAGCTGATTAGAGTGGGACAATTTGAGCCTAGAATATTGCACCTTTTCACAATATTCTAATTTTCTGGAGATTGTGGATTTGGGGTTTTCATGAGCTGTAAGCCATAATCATCACAATTATGACAAATCACAGCTTGAACTATCTTGCTTTGCATGTAATGAGTCTATCTCATATATTAGTTTCACCTTTTAAGTTGCATTAGTGAAATAAATGGACTTTTGCACGATATTCTAATTTTTAGTGTTTCACCTGTAAGTATGCATATGCCATGCCGGTGAGACCACTGTAAAAGTGGATTGCCCCCGTCATCTGGGTCATGTGCCGAGTGGCTGCATTCACAGAAACCCTTGCATTTTTCTTTCAATGAATGCAAAGCATTCCCTGATTGGATGAGGTGAAGGGGGGCAGTGACCTCAATCTCCACCTCATCCAATCAGGGAACGTTTTGCATTCATTGAGAAAAATCCAAAGTATTCTGAGTTCACTATGCAGCAGTGCAGCCAGTTAGCACGGGACCAAATAGACAGTGGTGAACGCTGTAGTAGCAGCGACTACTACAGTGATACTCCACTTCCAGAGCAGTCCCTTCAGGTATGGCATATGCATACTTACATTGGTTCAAGCTGGACCAATCCAACTATACCCGGAATTCAACTTTACTAAACAAAGTTAGAGGATCATTTGAAATCCCTTAAAAATAAAAAAAGTTCAAAATTGCTGCAATACCCAGTCCTTCACAGCAAAGCATTAATAATAAAATAATTTAAACCTGATGTAACACTTACTGTATATAAAATTATATAGACCCATCAATGTGAAAACAGTTATGGTCATAACTTAGGACCTATGCATGTTATTTGTGTCAGATAAATAAAAGGCCAGTAAAAACCAAGTACGTAAACATGCCTTAACCGTGAACCATATGGAGAGACATTTCTGAAAGTGGAGACATGGAAAGAGATTTTCCACTACATTGAACACGTGTGACCTAACAAGTGCCAATCCTAGAAAACTACCACTATATTCCTATTCCTGGAGGTCCTGTGGCCCTCTAGGTTTTGTGCACTGCAATCTCCTTACGTCTATTATCACTTCGGGACATGTACACCATAGTAAATATATATTAAACAAAGCTGGCCGTGTACCTGCCGAAAGACTAACGTGCAACCCAAAAACTCAGCCAAGGTAAAGTCTAAGGAACATAACACAAGCTTAGATGTACAGTATATATGGATTTATTCTTATGGCCTTTCTAGTCAGGCTTATATCAGGATGCCATGGATAGAATTTTCATGAAAACTTATGCTGCACAGGTAATGCCCTTTCACATGGGGCCATACAGTCCATCTAGGAATAGCAGGTGCAGTGTCCAGCCCTGCTACCGATAGCCTGCCAAAGTCTATGGCAGGCTACAGCTGTGCAGGGCTGAACCCTGTACCGAGTGGTACCAGCATTTAGGGCTTTGTGCGCTCAGGGACAAAGTTCTGGAATGCAGGAAACCTTTGTTCTGGAACTTCTCCCCCAAGTGCACAGATCCCTAAACGATGGTACCACTCTGTACACCAACCATAGACTTTGACAGGCTTCCTGCAGCTGGGCTGGATGCTGCACCTGTCCCTTCCGGACACACTAAAGCCCCAGGAGGGAGGCACCACAGCTGAATGGCCCTGTGTGCAATGGGCCTAAATGTACATGCCTGCTTTCACTGCACCCCATGTCTGTTGCCTTCAGTTACACACCAACATATAAAGGGTTCAATCAATCCTAAATGCTGCCTACCCTTACAGGGATCTAAACACAGCAAAGCACAATGTGGGTAATAGGGTGTTGAGCCACCCCGCCAATGATATATTATCTGTGTTGTATCGAACGCCATTATATTATTGATGTTTCGATATATACCGAAAACCTCATAAACCAGTTCCTATGTTGCGCCACTTGCCCTCCAAATTAAAAATCTCAGCAGAATAAAAATGTGGCCCAGTACACCACACCATATCCACCATTTAACACTGAAATGTACAGACCTAAATAATTCTGTGAAATGATAAAAAGATATGCTTATTAAAAATGCAAGAATGGCTCATTAAATGGTCTGAATATGGCATAAAGAAATACCTTATACACTTTAAGAAATGTCCCTCACTCCATAGTGTATGTGTGTGGGAGGCTGGAATGCAGTGCACCCCATATTTACCACCTCTATAAATATGGCCATCAGGCTCTGTCTTCAGAAAGTATATGTAAACACAAGGCTTGTGGGAAAAAAATAAATAAAAACACAGAAAAACGACCTCTGGAAACATCTCCAGCAGCAAAGGGGTTAATGAGTCCTCTCCAAGAAGGGCTGGAACAGTGTTACTGTACAGTGAACCCACATGCGCCGGGTGGAGGTGCCGCCCAGATGGGATGTACAGCTGCTTTAAACACCCTCGCCATTTCCCAGCACCCCCCTCTCCGTTAGGTGTGATTTCAGTGTGTTGAAAATGTGAATTTGTTGGTCAGGACGCAATGTTAAAAACTGCTGAATTAGTTTGCTTGGGTTCGGCCCCCTGTTAAAAAAAAAAAAAAAGAAAATATGATTATGCACGGAAATTAAAAAGAAAGATGCTCAAAGCAGAATTTTTTTGAAATCTTTATTAAAATAGTTCTAAATACATATATTATATCAGACTTAAGATTTAAAGGTTAAAAAAAGTGTAGATTTTCTATGTTATGGGGAACATTTAGCACCCTTAGAAATCTAACTTTTGTCTTGAATCCCTTCTAAAAAGTAACAGTGTTCTTCCTGGTATGTGAAGGTCCCTAGGCACTCCTGTGCCTCCAGTAGCATAGCCGTATATATCTGAAGTGTGAGATCTAAGGCACTGCTGCCTTTAACTTGGGGTTGCCAACTCATTCCTTTAAAACCAAACACATTAATTAAACAGGTTCTGGCGCTAATTTAATGCAGATAAGATACTAAGTTTAATTCCCACCTTAATCAGCCACAGATTCTGTGTAACTAATGTGTGTTTGGTTTTAAAGGGATGAGGTGGCAACCCTACTCTGACTGCTAGTCTTAGGGGACCTAGAGTGAGATTTGGTGATCTTACTACTATACGGCTTTCCTTGCTGGAGACCCTGACATAAGGAAGCAAGACCCTGCCTCTACCAAGATGGCTGCCTCCATACAGAGACACAGCACAAACAAGACATGTTAAGTCAGTAATGAAGGAAAGATCAGCATTGGGTAGGCCACAGGCAAGACTAGTGATTAGTAATTTTTCTTCTGCCTGCATTCCTCTAATGTAGGGGGTCTCAAACTGGCGGCCCTCCAGCTGCTGCCTGTAGGAGTCATGCTTGTAACTGTCTGCCTTGCAATGCCTCATGGGACTTGTAGTTTCGCAACAGCTGGAGGGCCACCAGTTTGAGATCCCTGCTCTAACAGCTCGCCGACCCACCCACAGCATTTTATGGTGGGCGGGCGGTATGTACAGCCACAGTCACGTATCTGTACATTGGGAGCAGCACAGTGGACACTAGCGCACCCCCTGTTCATGCAGGTGCACACGCCTGTGAACACTGTGTCCATCGAACACAGCGGATCATGGTGCTCGGTACCCGGCTACTGTGACTGGCTGGGGTATCATGTGATCACTATGACCAATCATAGCGATCACATGATAACAATGTAAACAAACTGTCATGATTTCCATTCATGAACAAAAGAAAATATTACATTTTTCAAAAAATTCAGTATTTTTTCGTTTATATCACAAAAAAAAAAAAGGTGATCAAATACCACCAAAAGAAAGCTGTATTTGTGTGAAAAACAATGATACAAATTTCATTTGTGTACAGTGCTGCATGACTGTGCAATTGTCAGTTAAAGTAGCACAGTGCTAAATAGCAAAAAATGGCCTGGTCATGAAGGGGCAAAACCTTCTGGAAGTCAAGTGGTTAAACACAGCTTTTAGAGTTCAGTTCCTCTTTAAATTGCAGTTCAATAGAAAAAAAATCTAACAAAATCCAAAGTAGCGTAATTGTCAGTGGATTCAAACAGACAAAACTGCTCAGAAACTGTTAAAAAATAAAAATAAAACTACCCTTTGAAAGCTTTGCTTCCATTCATTACTCACCTGATAAAGCTGGCAATGTACACATTCACAAACGTAGCCATCAAGTATTGACAGTCAAATCTGTCCATGATACCGCCATGGCCTGGAATGGTGTTGGCAAAATCCTAAAGAAAAAAGAAAACATATGAACACAAAAGGAGCACAAATGTTAAGTCTCCAGCTAACTTTCTGGCAATAGGAGGCTGCAGAAGGCCTACAATGAATGTGGACATTTACAGAAAATTGTATAGACATGTAACTTGTTGGTTTTTAACTGAGAAGGCTTATAGGTTTTCCAGGCTGTTGATCAAATATACCTAAAAAACCAGGATGGATTTCTCCAGTCCCAGTTTATGTATATGCATACTAACTTTGGGCTCCTATTCAATCAATAATGGACCCGATCAACATGAGAGCTTTTCATTGTGATTCAGTGTCTACGCACCCATCGCTGGAAGTGCAAGCTGCTCACATCTCCAGTTTTTTGCTAAGACCAAAGGCAAAACTCAAGAAATTAGATAAAGTGTATCTATGGTCAAAATATAAAATCACAAATGCAATATACTATGTGCATTAGATCTAAAATAACCCTCCTTTTTATCCAATTACCCCAAATTGTATCCAAAACATAGGATTCTGAAATTAAAGTGGAACTAAACCCTATCATTTTCAGCCATGGAAGCTGCCATCTTGGCTTCTGTTTGATTTTTCAACTGCCACCATGCTGCACATGTGATCGGTTACGACTCCAGCCATTTGATGGTTTGACAATTTGGTTGAGAACACAATGAACTGTGACAGTTACATTCCCAGCATGTTCCGGTTTTTGAAAACTGTTAACTCGCTACTTTTAGTCCCGCTTAAAGTCTGTTATGGGTGAACGTCTTTTAAATTGGTGATAATACTCAGCCACGGCCTTCTGAGTCACCCATCTAGACACTAAACTGGCAAGAGGACTTGCTAATGCAAGGCTATACAGCATGGTCACCATGGGCTATCCTGCATTCAAGCCGCTCATCAATGCCAAGTCTGATTAAATCCACCCCTTTAAATTGGCTGGAACACTAGGAACAGCTGAGCAGTCAAATCATTCCCTAAAATGCACCTCCTTCACAAAACACTGCCCACCAGAGTGGTTTTGAGACAGTTTTGGAAGTAGCTTTAACGTCACAGGTAGGTGGACATATGTAGGTTCTACTCCAGCCTTTCCACCTACAGTTTGAGCAGATGCTGCCCCAAAGGTGTTTGAAAGACAGAATTAAAAAAATGTTTTTTTTTTTTTTTAAACGTCAGCAGCTACAAATACTGCAGCTGCGGACTTTTAAAATATAGACACTTAACTTTCCAGCGCGCCCGCGATTGTCGGCACCCGAAGCCGATCTACCGCTCGGCTCTCGGATGCTGCCGCCATCTTCGGTAAGGGAATCAGGAAGTGAAGCCTTGCGGCTTCACTTCCTGGTTCCCTACTGCGCATTGCGCGAGTTGCGCTGCGCAATCCGAATGGTCCCTGCTGTCTTCTGGGACCTAAATGTTTCCCAGAAGACAGCGGGGGGCGCCGGACGTGGCGTAGATATCCGCAGATAATTCGGCTATCTATGCTCGGAAGTGGGTGCAAATACCTGTCTTAGACAGGTATCTGCTCCCCCCTGAAAAGTGGCAAATGTGACACCGGAGGGGGGAGGAATCCGGACAGCGGAGGTTCCATTTTTGTGTGGACCTCCGCTTTAAAGAAAGGCATTTTTCTCAATCTTGCAATGCTCTATTAGGCCAGTTCACACAAAAAAGTAGCTTTATTAATGAGTAATAAAAAAAAGGAGGCAATGACGTGAAGTGTGAGTATTTCATGGGAAATTGGGGATAACCTAACCCCATATCCTTAGGGAAACTGACCATAGGGCAATAACATTTTTGGCAAACTGGGGTGAACTTAGCATATTCACCACAAAAATTAGTACAACTAGAATCTTTAAAAATAATGATAATCACTTTGATCTTGAACGCTCTCTTGAATCCACTGGCAAAGAATCCTCCGAAAGGCCCAATGAGTGAGGCAAACGTAGAAAGAGCAATGCTATGGATTTGGAAAGGATACATCCAGACAGTTTTCTGCAGAAGAGAGAAAATGTATATAAAAATGATGAGACATCCCATATTGAATACCAATAAGTGCCTTCAGAACCATTTTGTTTGTTTGAATAACATATTCAGTGATACTTTGGTCATTCAATGAGGATCACTGTGCTATGAAAATTGTGACCTGTTCAAAAGATGCTTAGTGTGTGCAGCCACCTTAAAGTCTACAGCAACTTTATAACCACGAATGCGACCTGATAACTATAGTTCATGGAGAATGACAAAATAAACTACAAGTCCCATCTTTCACTGCCACAGAGGGACTTGTATTTCTCAATAGAACACAAGTGCCGTGATCACCACACTCACAGTTCATTGATGCTTTCTCCAGCTCTCTAACTAAGGCCCCTTTCACACTGAGGCGTTTTTACCGCGTTTTCGCAGTAAGGCCCCTTTCACACTGAGGCGTTTTTACCGTGTTTTCGCGGTAAAAATAGCGCTGTAATAACGCCTGAAATAATCCTGCCCCAGCATTCTCAATGTGAAATCTCTGAGGGCTTTCACATTGAGGCGTTTTGCTGGCTGGGCGTTGAAAAAAATCCTGCAAACAGCTTTTTTAGAGCAACTTTAGGGCGCATAAAATAGTGTTGTAAAAACGCCTATCCCCATTGAAATGAATGGGATTCGCGGTAAAAACGCGGTAAAAACGCATAGGCATAAGCGTTATGTTAAAAAATAGCGCTAACGCTTATGCGCTTTTACAGCGTTTTTACCGCGGTAAAAACGCATAGGCGTTAGCGATATTTTTTACCGCGATCGCGGTAAAAACACGGTAAAATTGCGGTAAAGGAATATCATTATTTTTTAGCGTTTTTTCAACGCCTCAGTGTGAAAGGGGCCTAAAAGTCTGTACCCTCAGTTTGGACAGAGTTGAAATGCTCTGCAGGCTCATTTGCACAAAAATAATAAGTGCACTTTTTTTTTCTGTAATTATATGTGCATTTATTATCTTTTTGCAAAAAAGCTTTAAAGTTCTTATGCCTTTTTTAGCACTAAGATCTAGCTTTTTTTTTTTTCACATAAAAATGACACACTGCCTAAAACTGGCTTGACCTCTCACCTATCCCTTATCTGACCAACAATACTATTAATTAAAATAATTACCTCTTTTTCACGCCCTTAGGATGTACCGGTACATCCTCAGGTTGAAGTGTTTATACTGGGTGCTGCAGCCATGATCCCGGTATCCTGGTCACAGAGCCGCCTGATCACTTCTACAGTATGCGGAAGGACACCTCCCCAAACTCCTGCAAGCAGTCACTGGTTGTTAAGGATGCAGCAGGTGCCAGCTCCCTAACAACCAGCTAGTAATTGAATATATTTGTTAAATAGCATGCAGCTAGAACACTACTTACTAACACATGTACTTGTTTATCTTTTTTTTTGTTTTGTTTTGTGAATTGACTTTTGCAGATTCATGCCGTATTTACTGAGCGTTTCCTATTTTTGTGGTCAATACCGCATAACCCTGCAGTGAATTGAGATTTTGATTACTGCATGAAATATACTTTAGTGAACTGAGCCCATTGTGTTTGTCCATTGTTGTGACTTTTCTGGCAAATTACTGCAGAAAACATGCCAACGGGTTCATATAATTTTTCTTGCCACTGTATGTGAGAAATGTCAGAATTGGCCTGGTGTTGAAGTGGTTAATCTCTATCCGAACATTTGGAAGGATAACTCAAGTTTGAGGGGGGGGGGGGGGGGACAGATAATTGCTATGCAAACCTTTGTATAATGTAGTTAGTAAAATAATTGTTCCATTTTTAAGCTGCAGCCAGCAATGATTTTTCATAAATGGCAAAAAAAAGAAAAAATTAAAATCAATTATGTGACCTTATGTAGCAATATGCCAAACTGGAGGCGTTCTCTACATTGCGTCTAAGCAGAGACTCAAATATTGATTATTGTTTATGCAATTGCTTCGCTACTTCTCCCAGAAGTTTGCAAAATGCAAAAAGAAAAACTAGAGATATCACCCAAAATGGAAATTTTATTTTTGCTGTGATACTTTAAGATTTTACAGTGAAAGAGACCCAATTAATCTGGTTGAAAAAAAAAAAAAAAACATCTAGCGGGGGAAAGAAATTCCTTCCTGTTCCCCCAACAGGCAATCGGATAGTCCCTGGATCAATTATACCTATAAATATTAGTATCCAGTTATAGTAAGTGCATTTAGGAGAAAATCCAGACTTTAAAAAAAAAAAAAAAAAAAAAAAAAAAACATTCTACTGAGCTGGTGCTCATTTTATTACTAATGATATTGCTCGGGTTGTGACAACGAAAACACTCTCCCACTTCCCCAATAATTTCAAGAAAAGCAAAAAGCAACTTATTTCGGACATTGTAAGCTTGCCAAAATTCTTGCAATGTATCCAGGTCCCCTGAAGGTGTTTTTTATCTACAAACCTGGAGCTTCACCCTAATTTAACCATTAAAATTAACCATTAGAGTAGGTTCACAAATGTGCAAGTTGTGCATGTGCAGCATGGTGCTGTGTTTTCCAATGCGTAGGGTTGCCATTAAGAGATAAGGGCACCCCGCAAGTCTGCTAAAGAGCAGTGCCTGCGGGTCGTGAAAGCCCATAAATATGCATGTGTTCCCCACCCATGTGAACCTAGGCTTAACCTGAATCCTAAACCTATATAAAAAAAAATACACATCATAATGCCCCGTACACACGATCGTTTTTCATGCCGTTAAAACTGCCATTTTAAAAAATGGCCCTGAAAAATGATCGTGTGTATGCTCCAGAGCATTTTTAACGACGTGAAAAACGGCCATTAAAAATTCCGGACATGCTCTCTTTTTTCACGACGTTTTTCATGTCGTTTTTTTTAACGACGTGAAAAACGATAGTGTGTATGCTTTAACGACGTGAAAAAAACGCGCATGCTCAGAATCAAGTAAGAGACGGGAGCGCTCGTTCTGGTAAAACTAGCGTTCGTAATGGAGATAGCACATTCATTACACAGTAACGGACTGAAAAGCGCGAATCGTCGCTCAACAAACTTTACTAACATGAAGGGTGGCGCCATTCGAACGGAACTTCCCCTTTATAGTGCCGTCGTACGTGTTGAACGTCACTGCGCTTTGCTTGATCGTTTTTTTTTAATGATGGTGTGTACGCAAGGCAGGCTTGAGAGGAAACATGAAAAAAAACGAGGAGAAAAACGTCGGTTTAAAAAATGACATTAAAAACGATCGTGTGTACGGGGCATTAGGCATAGAACAGGAAAAAAAAGGATGCATTCTACAAGACTACCACTAGATGTCACTGTTTGAAGATAAATTGTCTGCCTTTAGGACTTCCAGAATACTAGAATGTACGCTAGAAAAAAAAATAAAAAAAAATCTCAAAGATGATGTTAACTAAAACATTCCACGAACATGGTGGTACAAGTCATATGATGCAAGTCAATGGTTTAACCCTTTTGCGGGTGTGGGGAGCCTGCCATTTCGTACAACTGATAGACAAACCAAATTTTTTCCACATCCATACATCTGTCAAAAAGCACAAATTCACTAAATCCTATGTTTTCTGAAAGCACAACATTGATCACTTTGGCATTGAAATGAAATGATTAAAACCAGCATGCACAATTAAATTATAGTAGAACTAAAAGCAAAACATTATAACTTCTGTCACGTTTATTTTCGCCATCTGTGTCCCATTGAGGAGTTTTTCCTTCGCTTTCAGCTGCATGACCAAAACAGGAAAGGAAACCCCTCCAAAGTGAGGAAATCCCTGGTTTTCACCAATCACCATAACTATTGTCCCCGTTGGAAGATTTCCCCTCTATTCCTGTTCTGGAGACAATGCAAAATGTGGGTTTTTCTTTTACTTTCAGTGATAATGGAAAACATGACAGATAGAGAGGATGAATCTCCCTAATCCCTGTCTTTTTTTCAAAACTAAAAAAAGAAAAACGTTTAACCTTAAAAGGACAACTAAACCTTTGTTTTGTTTTTTTAAATAACAAACCTGTCACACTTCCTCTGTCCAGTTGGTTTTGTACAGAGTGGCCCCGATCCTCCTCTTCTGAGGTCCCTCAGCAGCACTCCTGGCTACTCCTCTTCTCGAGTGCCCCGTTGGAGAAGTGCTCTCCCTCAGGGCACTCGTGCGGGCGTGCTCCCGTGTCTTGCTGCTGCGTCCATTGACACAGACAGCAGGGACCGGCCCCGCCCCACAGCTCCAAGAGCCAATGGCTGCGCTGCTATCAATCTATCCAATCAGGACCTGAGACACCGGCTGGAGCTGGTGTGCTCGATCTCGGCGCTGGAAAGACCAAGCTTAAGTGAGTAAAAGGTGGAGTCTGCTGCACTATAGAAGAAGGTTTTTCACCTTAATACATAGAAAAACCACGAGGGTTTACAACCCCTTTAAGATATACTTTACATACACTTTAAACTTAGTTTGGATAGAGTTTGGAAAGGTTAGAATGGCTATCAGGTTTTTATTGTTGTCTATGTCTCTATGTATGTGACCATTGTTGCCAGTACATAAAAAAATATTGAAAACCTAAAATGTTTGAGTTGTCAGATGAACAGGAGGTGAGGAGATATCTACCAATGGGGAAACATGTTAGAGTGACAACTGTCTAAGAAGCGACATTTCCTACTATAAAATTTCCTGCATTCAAAAAATGTCCCAGTATTTGTACCTCCCCCTCGCCCCCTTTATACTTGCCTATCTTGATACAGCGCTGTGTCTGTCTTCAGTGACCCCAGTCTCTCCCTCTCCTCACAGGCTCAGAGACAGCAGCAGACACTGACTTGTCCCCAGACTTCAATACTGCACTGTGGATGGCAGTGAGATTAAAAGATACCTTGGGTCCAGAGGTGGTACAGCCCAGCCTGGAGAGCTCTCCAGATCCTAGACCAGCCACTCACTGCATGCTGAAGATGATCAGGAGCTGCAGAGAGCATGCTCTGTAAAGCCACGGGGGCACTGGAGGAAACTCCTTGATAAAAGGAGGCCACACTCCCAAAATACATCATTGTCTACTAGTCTAGGCAACCATACACCACTTCCTGCAGTTTCTTTCAGGGCCCCAGTAACTTTACAGAGCGGCCCGGTTTTTCTCATAGCCGTGCGTACGCTCTGCAGGTCCTGATTATCTTCAGCATGCAGTGAGCAGCTGCTATAAAATCCAGAGCGCTCTCCAGGCTGAGTTTTACCACCTCTCAAAACCAAAAGGGATCTTTCACCCCCCCCCCGCCATCCACAGTCTGGGGACAAGGCCGCACCTTCATGACATGTTGATGTGCCTCCTAGAAGCTGTGCCTTTGTAAGTGCAATATTGTGTTTGCGGTGTGTCTTTATCAAAGGGTTAACCATACTATGGGCTGTGCGCTCTCCCTCTTGTTCTTTTTGTTTTCACAGAGCCTGGTCCCGTGGGTAGTTAGAGAGCTCCACTGACCGGGAGTTACCCCTATTTGCTCTATTGCTGTAGCTGGAATTTATTCAGAGCTTGGATGCAGATCAGCGCAATCCTAGATATATTTATAGTTTATTTCAACATTGACATTAGCCTGTCAATGGGCATTTATAATAAAGCAAACACAAATATGGGCCAAGTACCCATGTCCCATCCAAGATGGTGTTAAACAGTACCTTTATCCTACAATCGTTGTTTTTATTTGTTTCCCATAATCATTTCTTAATTAGTAAGCCCTCCTAATAAGACGAACACTCACGGTTATATGCTGCCCTCTATTTAAAGCATTGGCTTTTTGTTTGGAATTATTAGAGACTCTTTAATGAGTGACTCGCTACCACTAGACTGGTGCAAACCATTGTGCTGCCTATATTTAAGGCGGAATCAAAGTCTTTACCAAGTAATTACAGACCGATTCGTTTAACTTCTATAAATCGAGAAGATATTTGAGAGAACACAGATAAAATTTTAGATAATATTTTAAGCAATAGTCAGCATGGATTTATGAAAGACCAACGTTGTCAAACAAATTGGATTTCTTTTTATGAGGAGGTGAGCAAATCCTTAGACCAAGGAGAGGCTGTGGATATACAGTAGTAAACTTGCATTTTACTAAGAGATATGAAGCACCCGCACTCAGGACCTAAATAAATAACCTGTGTGCCCAGCTGTTGCTCAAAAAATCTACATTGAATACTAATAAAGAAACATTGAGCAGCGCTACCTTATAAAGACACTAAAAACAATTGTGTCAAATATTATTCAATAAACCCTTATGCATTGTGTATAATGTATTGAATATATAATAAACCCTTACGCATGGTGTATATAATAAAGGCTTCTGTATTGTTGTATACATTTAGTGGGCAAGGATGAGCTCAGACGTGTTCGCAACTCCACGTGCCCGCGCTCATCAGGAAGCTGACACTCCGCAGCGCTAATAACAGGTAGTGAGACATTTACCGATCTGCGGCTGCACAGATTGGGAAATGTCTCACTACTTGTGATTAGTGCTGCAGAATGTCAGCTTCCTGACGAGCGCGGGCACGTGGAGTTGCGAACACTCCTAAAAGCTCATCCTTAGTGGGTTGTGGTGTTGACAGAGTTCCCCACACAGGACTAATGTGTAAGGTAAAGTCTACAGGCTTAGAAAATTCAGTTTGTAAATGGATAGAAAACTGGCCAACAGACCGTATTCAGAGATTAGTGATTAAAGACTCTTACTCTGAATGGTCTAAGGTTATCAGTGGTGTACCCCAAGGTTCAGTGTTACTTTTAATTTTTTTATAAACGATATTGGGTCTGGGATGAAAAGTACCATTTCTGTCTTTGCAGATGACACGAAACTATGCAGTGGAATAACGTCCTTACAGGATATCTCCAACTTACAAGCCAACCTTAATGCTCTATTTAATTGGGCGACTATGTGGCAGATGAGGTTTAATGTTGATAAATGTAAAGTGATGCACTTGGGGGCTAAGAATATGAATGCATCATACATACTAGGCGGAGAACAGCCAGGGGAGTCAATGGTGGAGAAGATGTTTTTTGCCTTCCTATGGATCAACTGTGAGTATAGGATTCTGTATATGGAGATTTTCTTGTGTTTATTTTGTTTTTTTTCTATTGGTTGGACTTGTGTGTTTAAATATAACTTTGTAACTATGTGATGTGTACCAGGAATACGACAAACTTACAAGGGATGACAGATGAACATGTAACTGTCCAGAACAGTTTAGGACTGAGCATTTGGATATGTATTCCTCACCCAGCCAATGAAGGACTGAATCACCGCAGGGATGTGATATTCCTGTAACTGAAAGAGATCTGGTGGCACGCAGTCCACTGCAAATCTGTTGGTGTCGCTGTTATACTCCACAGGGCACACGAAGTAGCTGTATCCAGCCATGAAGTAAGAAAGCTAAGGAAACAGTGAAAACTCAAATTAGTGAAAAGAACACAGTGTATAGTAATATGGCAAGAAAGATTAGCTAAAAAGCTAAAATTTAAAATGACATTTTTTTTTTCTTTTTTTTCAAACACCAGTCTACACAACCTAATATTTCCCAATGACTTACAAATTAAACAAAGTTTGCAGCAATGATTGCGGATTTCTCCTGTCGATGGTAAGACACCCCAAGTAACTTAAAGTTGGGTGGATACAGACAAATTATTCTCAATGTTTATATAGCCTGCCTGCATTACAGCAATATATCAAGAGGATTCATTTGGGCTTTAAACAGTAATAAATATGCCCATCTTTTATATTTGCTAACTGCTGTAGCAAGGGTTAAAATACCCTGTGCTGACACAGCATTAGAAGAGTCAGACCACCACTAAGCAACGTTTAAGGCTCCGTTCACATATATGTGAATCAGATGTGATTCGCATTACATGTGAACTCTCAATGCAGACGTTTCACTTGATGCAGTTTAAAGAAAAAAAAAAAAAAGAGTCCTGTGCGTTTTTCAGTCTAGTTGAGGTGCGACTTTAGATAAAAATTTGCAATTCGAAACGCAACTGAACCGGTGAACAGAAACACGCACCGGACTCCCACGCTGCACGCTGAAACCCGGGCCGCATATATGTGAACAGAGCCAAACCAACAAACCATGTCCAGCTAATGAAGGAAAGAAAGGGTTTATATCAGAAAATATATTAAACACTGCAAAGCTCATAAAGACAATAAAGCCATTACAACAGGCTCTAAAGAATGTATATGCTCAATTCTAGGGATTTAAGATTCACAGTTTCAACCTTAACAATCAAGTAAGAAAAAACAAAAAAAAAACAAACACTGTCTAAGAGGATCTTCCCTTCAATTCTAAAAATGAGGTCCAATAAATAAAAAAATAAAAAAATGTAAACAAACTAATAAAAAAAAAAAAAAAAGTAAAAAAATACCTGCGGGATACGATAGCTTCCCAATGCTTTCAATAGGACTGCCTCCCACAGCTAAATGCTGGGAACCCCCTGCTGGGGTTCTCACATGTAATCAGTGTTGTGTATGCTCACAAGTGTGAATGCACTCTTTATCCATAGCTCGCTTAGAGCTCCTGCTTTACACAATTTTTTTCAATGTGATTAATACTTACTAGTATTCCAAACAGAACTGTAGAGAAGAAGCCTCCAATAAAGCCTTCCCACGTCTTCTTGGGCGACAGCTGGTGAAAATACAGGAAGAGCCAGATCAGTACAGTGGAAGATCATGCAAGGCATAACATAAAACCATGACCGTTATAAAATCATTCAAATAATTAGCAATAAAAACAATAATCAATCCCCACATTGTTCCTTCAACCGCAATACACCTACAAAAAACTCTTTGAAAAGCTGCTCCCACCCATGTTTAATCAGCAACTCAAACCATTTGGTCTCGCTCACGCCATGTGCAGAGACGTCAGTTTTTCTGCACGTGTTCTGCAAGGACACAAAGAAAACAATTGTTCTCTATGTGCCTTGTTTACAACACAACGCTAGTAACACATACAGATTTTTTCTGCACAGGAATCTGCAACGTGTATGCATTTCTCTGCACGGGGAAAAAAAAACTGACATGATGACACAGGGTATGATGTCTATCTGTGCATAAGAAAAAAACAAGCATGAAACTGATATCAATGTACATAAAATCTCGCCGAAACGCACATGAAGACTTGTGTCTCTGTAAGCGAAATCTGTACAGTTTTTCCATTCGTTTTTCTACGGGTATGGTGTGAATGAGGCCTTAAAGGGGTTGTAAAGGTTCCTTTTTTATTTTTTTTAAATAACAAACATGTTATACACACCTCCACTATGCAGCTCGTTTTGCACAGAGTGGCCCCGAACCTGGTCTTCTGGTGTCCCTCGGCGGCTGTCTCGGCTCCCCCCCACAAGAGCTAACCCCCTTCTGGGAAACGCTCTCCCAAGGGGGTTAGCTTGCAGGCGCGCTCCCATAGCCGCCGACTGTATCACTCTGCCCCGCCTCCCGTCACGCCGCGTCATTGATTTGATTGACAGCAACGAGAGCCAATGGCTGCGCGGCTATTAGTCATCCAATGAATGAGCCGAGAAGCCAGCGCGTTCACGACGCGGGACTTTCGAGGGCTCAGGTAAGTAAACGGGGGGGGGGGGGGGGGCTGCTAATCGTCGGATGTTTTTTCACCTTAATGCATAGCATGCATTATGGTGAAAAAACATGTACCTTTACAACCCCTTTAAAGTGGAAGTCCACCCTAACACTAAAATCTCTAAATCTACAGACATCTACAATTTAAGACTAACCTATCTAACCCTGTAAAAGAAGAAATCGCTGCTATACATACCTTTTCTTAAGCTGCTCTGGTTCGGTCTCCAGTGGCGGAAGCTCTGCAGAAGACACGGCCGACAACGGCTGTGAAATGAAGGGGAAGTCACATCACCCATAGAATTACTACGGGGCTTCCGTTGTCAACAGATCAGCGAGGGACCGGAGCAGCTTCATCATGCCTGTCAGAACTCACTGCAGGCTTTCCAGTATTCCCCAACAGTGACAGTGTAATGTCATACAAAACTGAACTTTACAAGCTATGAGGTAAGTGCATCCTTTTATCTCTTCAATAAAATGTAAAAAAAAAAAACAGTGATGGCCAACCTTTCAAGCCTCACGGGCCACTAAACTAATCATCTTGAATCCCGTGGACCACCAAGATAAAATTTTACATCCCTCTCACACACACACACACACACACACACACACACACACACAATGCTCTGGCTCTTTGCCCCCCTGGATCACACCGCTGCCTTATACACACACACACACACAACACTCTGGCTCTCTGCCCCAATTGCCCCTGGATCACACTGCTGCCTTATACACACACACACACACAACGCTTCGGCTCTTTGCCCCCTGGATCACACTGCTGCCTTATATACACACACAATGCTCCCGCTCTCTGTCCCCCCTGGATCACACTGCTGCCTTATACACACACACACAGACACACAAACACACACACACAAATGCTCCAGCTCTCTGCCCCCCTTCCCCCTGGATCACACTGCTGCCTTATACACACACAATGCTACAGCTCTCTGCCTGCCCCCCTCCCCCTGGATCACATTGCTGCCTTATACACACACACACACACACACAAAGCTCTAGCTCTCTGCTCCCCTGAATCACACGGCTGCCTTGTACATACACACACTGATCAGGCTCTCCCTTCCCCCTGGATCACACTGCTGCCTTATACACACACACACACACACACAAACACTCCAGCTCTCTGCCCCCATCCCCCTGGATCACATTTCTGCCTTATGGACACACACAAACGCTCCAGCTCTCTGCCCCCTTGGATCACACTGCTGCCTTATACACAAACACACACACACCAATCAGGCTCTCTGCCCCCCTTGCCCCTGGATCACACTGTTGCCTTATACACACACACACACAATGCTCCAACTCTCTGCCCCCCTGGATCACACTGCTGCCTTATACACACAATGCGCTGGCTCTCTGGTTTAAATACCACAGCACCGAGATTCTTGGTGTTTTCCACCTTCATATCAAAGCAAGTCCTCTCAGAAGCCATTTATTTTCTTCCATGTTTTAATTATTTTTCTCCCATTTGGTGGAAAATGTTTCAGGCACTGCATGCAATAGGGGGGGAGGAGGAGAAGCAATTGCTATGTTTTGTTTTTTTCTAGATAAATCAGTCCTGTCTTATGACAGTGAACACCAGCTGGGAGTCAATGTGTACAGGTCCTTCTCAAAAAATTAGCATATTGTGATAAAGTTCATTATTTTCTGTAATGTACTGATAAACATTAGACTTTCATATATTTTAGATTCATTACACACAACTGAAGTAGTTCAAGCCTTTTCTTGTTTTAATATTGATCATTTTGGCATACAGCTCATGAAAACCCAAAAATCCTATCTCAAAAAATTAGCATATCATGAAAAGGTTCTCTAAACGAGCTATTAACCTAATCATCTGAATCAACTAATTAACTCTAAACACCTGCAAAAGATTCCTGAGGCTTTTAAAAACTCCCAGCCTAGTTCATTACTCAAAACCGCAATCATGGGTAAGACTGCCGACCTGACTGCTGTCCAGAAGGCCATCATTGACACCCTCAAGCAAGAGGGTAAGACACAGAAAGAAATTTCTGAACGAATAGGCTGTTCCCAGAGTGCTGCATCAAGGCACCTCAGTGGGAAGTCTGTGGGAAGGAAAAAGTGTGGCAGAAAACGCTGCACAACGAGAAGAGGTGACCGGACCCTGAAGAAGATTGTGGAGAAGGACCGATTCCAGACCTTGGAGGACCTGCGGAAGCAGTGGACTGAGTCTGGAGTAGAAACATCCAGAGCCACCGTGAACAGGCGTGTGCAGGAAATGGGCTACAGGTGCCGCATTCCCCAGGTCAAGCCACTTTTGAACCAGAAACAGCGGCAGAAGCGCCTGACCTGGGCTACAGAGAAGCAGCACTGGACTGTTGCTCAGTGGTCCAAAGTACATTCGGAAATCAAGGTGCCAGAGTCTGGAGGAAGACTGGGGAGAGGGAAATGCCAAAATGCCTGAAGTCCAGTGTCAAGTACCCACAGTCAGTGATGGTCTGGGGTGCCATGTCAGCTGCTGGTGTTGGTCCACTGTGTTTTATCAAGGGCAGGGTCAATGCAGCTAGCTATCAGGAGATTTTGGAGCACTTCATGCTTCCATCTGCTGAAAAGCTTTATGGAGATGAAGATTTCATTTTTCAGCACGACCTGGCACCTGCTCACAGTGCCAAAACCACTGGTAAATGGTTTACTGACCATGGTATTACTGTGCTCAATTGGCCTGCCAACTCTCCTGACCTGAACCCCATAGAGAATCTGTGGGATATTGGGAAGAGAAAGTTGAGAGACGCAAGACCCAACACTCTGGATGAGCTTAAGGCCGCTATCGAAGCATCCTGGGCCTCCATAACACCTCAGCAGTGCCACAGGCTGGTTGCCTCCATGCCACGCCGCATTGAAGCAGTCATTTCTGCAAAAGGATTCCCGACCAAGTATTGAGTGCATAACTGAACATAATTATTTGAAGGTTGACTTTTTTTGTATTAAAAACACTTTTCTTTTATTGGTCGGATGAAATATGCTAATTTTTTGAGATAGGATTTATGGGTTTTCATAAGCTGTATGCCAAAATCATCAATATTAAAACAAGAAAAGGCTTGAACTACTTCAGTTGTGTGTAATGAATCTAAAATATATGAAAGTCTAATGTTTATCAGTACATTACAGAAAATAATGAACTTTATCACAATATGCTAATTTTTTGAGAAGGACCTGTATGTCTCCTGACTTCCTCACTATGGCTGTAAAAACCTGGTCACAGCAGGCATACACTGCACATAGAAGTGGAGATTCACGTGTACACTTTAGCACATTCTCCTACAGGCATGTGCCACAAAGGACAGTAAATTGTTAGAGTGGATCTATGTCCTCATGCATTAAAGCCCATCTCATCAGAATGAGATCTACTCCTAATGGAGCTCAATGGATTAACAGACACAGGCTGAGCCCCTCTGTGCAGCCACTAATCCAATCGTCTTTTTTACTGAGACAAAGATGGGACAATAAGCAGAATATGGCTCACAAATACAACAATATGTTGACTCCAGACAGTTAAGACTATGCATATATTAACTGACAATGTAAAATGATCAAGGTTGGTAACAAGAGATGAAGGAATCGTTTCCAGAATTGAGTAAATCTGGTCAATTGCAGAGTTTAATTTCACAAAAATATGTTCGTTTTGCAGACTAGTCCTGACTGCCTGGATTAATGAACTCTCTGCAGCTCAAAAAAATCTTCACACATTCAGGAAAATTGTGAGCTTGCTCATAAAATTCACCCATCTCTGCTATCAACCGAGAATACATGACAAAATCACAGTTACCCGAAACTAAAATTAATATCAAGAACCTAATAAAGAATATAGTAACTTTGTTCTAACTTCTTGGACTGCTGTCATGCAATATTGACTTGTGGTTAGTGAGATTCCACCACACTCTGCAGCCTCCTTTTGTGGATGAAGGAGATGGAACTTCCCATGAAGTCTCAGTAATACCAATCCTTTCAATGCCAAGGGCATGTGCTATACAGGATAAAACTAAAAGTTAACTTGATGGCTAAAAAGCCACTACATCACTTCAGGCAGGGAAGGTTCCCCACCAGCAGAACACAAAAGCGCTGCAGAAGTGACTCCTCCATCAATACGGACTGTGTTGATAGGGGAATCGAGAGCAATTTTCTTTTTCTTCTTTCCAATTGTATAATCTATGGCTTGCGTATTTGGCAAGAAGGCAATCAGAGATATCAGTTGACCGAATTGCTTACTCAAGATGGCTGCCCACACCATTATGTGCAATAGGTGGCATAAGGCAAAAGCTAGTCTTTTGGATTTTTCTTGATGTAGTCAAGATAGTGGTAAAGGTTAAAAACTGAATAATCAGACCAAGTTCCTTTTTCCCCAGAGCTCCAGGCTTTGCACCTTTTTGCTTTAGTCGTACAATCAATGTCTGAATGGCAGTCCTGATGTACACCTACGTGGTGAAGCTCACAATGTACAGTTTTTTTGCTGTGATGCAAACGTTCATTCAACTGAGCGGTCTTTATAAAAAGGTAAACTTTTGTGACATTTAGCACAACTCATGCAGTTTCATCTATTGGTCAGTTAGATTTGTCCAGGTTTGCTAGTCAGGCATTAGCTTTCAGACAATTTCCCTTGACATATTAAATCAACTTTTTTGGGCCAACACACCTACAATTCAGGCCTCAATGACTACATTTCAGATAGTTGGTTTCTGTGGTTTTTAGAGACAATATACCCAAGAGGCCAACTTACGCCCTATTTTTCTAGCCAGAACAAACTGCAAAATACAGTAAATGACTTCGCTACTATTCTTTTTTTATACTTTATTATTAAAGTCATGCAGCATGCAAACTGTAATACACAGTTGTAATACATGTGCATCTTCATGCGATTCATACACCTTTGTCAGCCAAGAGAAGTGACAAAACTTTCAGTGGGGAATTAGGGAATAAATTGGTATCACTTTCTCACCAGCAGCCTGCTAATTGGACAAGGGAGGCACAGCAGCACACTAGTAGTGCCTAATACACCACTAGTTTTTTTTTCGTTCAACCCAACGGGTTGGACGAAAAAAAAACTAAAATCTCTGGTTTGAGCCGATGTACTAACAATCCGATGTTTGTACAGTGAACTCCCCTGCTGTTTTATTGTGTTCTGACAGGGGATGCCCCCCCTGCCAGATACTCCTGTTAGCGCTCTCAGCCATTGGATGAGAGCACTGATCAGGAGCCGGTCGGGCTGCTGGTTTTTCAGCATGCATGGCCGGCTTCTGTCAGACTAGCTGCCATACACACTTGCCAAATGTCGGACATTTTTTTATTGAACCGGCCAATGTTGCCCGACATACTGCTTGTGTGTACTAGGCTTAAGCCATTAGCCCTGCTCTCTCCTCCTGTGTGCATGTCTCCTGTCAGCGCATGTGCATGCAGCAGTGCCCCATTGTCTCCTAGTGCTGCACCTACCTGTCCCAGTCTGCTGCCAGAGTGCAGTTATACAGGAGGTGACTGGAGGCAGATATCAATACAGGTTCACAGATCAGCTCTATATTTCTTTTTTTTATGTGGCTTCAGTCATTTTGTCAACTCTCTTCAAGAGACAACATAAGTTTAAATACCTTGATGAGTGGAGTCCGGCCAAAGAAGAAGCCAAACATATAGGCCATGATATCATTACAGATCACGCAGGAGATGGGCACAATGAACCTGTTCGAGAAAAAAGAAAAAAGAGGATGACTGATGGACCTGGTATGATACATCTAATTCATTACAGTCTTTTAGTGGCACTAAGTACATATCCAGATAGAACGCACCCAATGAAACACACTCCGATATACGAGAGGGCATCATAGCTCGGCAAGCTCAACCACTCTCATGCCTTTCATGGTGTATGCTTGATCAATTTAGGAAAGATTAGAAGGTGCAATTCGTCCAATACTGTAATGCACATGTTATCTATTTTCATAGCTTATTAGGTCTTATTTATGAAAATAATTCCTTATTACAAACAGTTACTACAACTTAATAAATTGAGACTCTGGTATGATGAATCCATTTGCTCCCACCTAATATAGAGAACAAGCACTGACTTATGACATCACTGGGCAGCCTGTGGCCACATCTGCTGAAGAACTACATGTTCCAGCACAGCTTACTATACAGTGGAAAGTGTAGGGCATCTTCTGGTCACTGAGACATACTTGGCTTCGTACCACTGCCACAGATGATCTGCCTTCACTGTCAAACTAAACTAGATATTTAAAACCTGCATAGCAAATGTTGGCTCCCAAAACCCCAGAATAATAATCAGTTTTATATAGTAGACATATGAACGTTCCTTCCACATCCCATGGGTAGAAATTACAATTTAAACATCTTCCCACAAGTGTGACAGCAGTGAAGATTTTTGCAACAGCTGCAACACAACAGGGAAAAAGAAATAGAACTTAGCAGGACGGCTGTGTTGCTTCGAGTCACCAAGGCTCCAACACATTAATGATTTGTCATCCCATAGTTTTATTGGTGCTTGGGAATCTAAAAGCCAAGAGCTATTGGAGATGAATTGTGCTGAAGCAACAAAACAAATAAACCATCACTAAATGCTTAATTTATGGGACTGTGACTACAACACTATAGTGTATTGTAAGTCTAGGTCTTAAGATCTGGCACTGGCCATACGAGTATTCCTGTGACTTCATGCTCGTTTCTAGCCGTATAAGAGAAACCAGGTATATTTTAGCATACACATTTTCCATTCCCTCTCCAATAGCTTTCACCTGTCAGCTTGGCATTTACATCCAAACAAATGTTATCCTACTGTGCTATGTGAATAGAAACTAAAGCCTCATACACACGATCAGATTTTCAGACAACAAATGTGTGATGGCAGGGTTTTGGTCGGAAAATCCGACCGTTTGTATGCTGCATCGGACAATTGTTGTCGGATTTTCCGACAACAAATGTTTTATCGCATGCTTTGAAACTGTCCGACAACAAATGTGTCTTGTCGGATTATCCGATCGTGTGTACACAAGTCTGACGGAAAAAAAATCCAAAGTACGAACATGCATGCTCAGAAGCAATGCTAACCATAAGACAACATTAGCAGAAGTTGCCCAAAGGGTGGCGCTAAAGAGCAGAAAAACCACATAGTTTTGTGTATGTTGGCTGAAAAAGTTCTGCCATCTGTATGCAGAACAAATTCATGGCCAACGCCCTTTGGACAAAAATCCACGGACTTGTCCGGTGGAAATCCGATCGTGTGTACGAGGCTTTACACATGAACATAACAAAGGATCCCTTTGGTCTCATTCACATGGGGAGTACTACAGCATACGCCCATGAAAGGGCCGTGTTTAAGGATGCACTGTATTAGGCAGCCCCCATTGATGCCAATTGGGATGCAGAGGCTGCACGAACAACAGCCTCTGCTCCCAATTTGACATTTGTGCGGGTGCACGGCCCCGAATGCAGACAGTGTGAGTTCAGGGCCGTGGACCCGCATGGATGTAAAATTGGGAGCAGAGGCTTTGTCCGTGCAGCCTCTGCGTCCCAACTGACATCATTGAGACCGCCTACACGGAGGTGCACAGAACACTTGTGCATCCAACATGCGGGTAAACACGGCCTTCTCATGGGCGTATGCTGTAGTACACCTTGTGTGAAAGAGGCCTTAAAGTGATTGTAAAGTCTCATTTTTTTTCCTATAAAACGAACAAACATTTTATACTTACCTGTCCTGTTGCAGTGGATTTGCACACAGCAGCCTGGATCCTCCTCTTCTCGGGTCCCTCTTCTGTGATCCTGGCCCCTCCCTCCTGTTCAGTTCCCCCACAACAAGCAGCTTGCTATGGGGGCACCCAAGCCAAGTCACAGCTCCCTGTGTCTATTCAGATATGGATCCCGACCCGGCCCCACCCCCTCTCTTCCCTGATTGGCTAGCTGACTTTGACTGACAGCAACAGGAGCCAAAGGCACCGCTGCTGTCTCTCAGCCAATCAGGAAGGAGAATCTCAGATGGCTGAAACACTTGTGGACATTGCTGAAAAGAGAGAGACCTCAGGTAAGTGTTAGGGGGGCTGCTGCACACAGAAGGCTTTTTATCTTAATGCATTACGATAAAAAACCTTCTGCCTTTACAATCCCTTTAATAGGTATTGCATTTCAAAAGAAGACTGTATTGCCCAACCAACGGGTTTCACTCCTTCGTGCTGCCAGTAAAGACTTTTATGAAATTATATTATGTACCAGACAGAACTAATGTGCTCAGATCACAAGCACCCACCCATGTTAATGGTATGCAGATAATACAAGCATGTACAAATATCTAATTTCCCTTATGAACTGATAACCTATATAATTTGAATACACAAACTTTAAATATGAAAATCTTTTTCAAATTTTGCTGTGCAAATGAAGTGGCACGTAATAACAGCTTATGTGGCTCTAAGAACCTCTGATGTTCACATTTCACATTACCTAAAATGCAAACCTTTTTTTGTGATAGGATGTTATTTAGAATCGAACTGTAAACAGTTTAAGAGATTATAGGACAAGATTTTCTAAAAAGTGTGTTTTTCCTTTAACAGCCACCATTGTTGTATGTCCATGAACACAACTTACCAGATCATGCCCTCAAACAGATTGTGAATGATTAGGTGAGACTGGGTGACAACAATCAGCAGAGTGACATGTGTCCAGCCAAACTAAGGAAGCAAAAAAAAAAAAAAATAGGTTTTAGACACTGAACTGGTAAAAACTGATTGAGAATACTGGAATTTCACTGTAAAATATGCATATACTACAACATGTAAAGGGTTTTAAACAGCTTTCAGGAGTCTTACAACAGGGTCGGAAATATTATCACAAGTTGTATCTCTTTTGCAACAATGCTCTAACAACTGCAGAAAAAATAGGATTTTTGTACTCACCGTAAAATCCGTTTCTCTGACGTCCATGGACCGACGCAGCTCTCATACTGATTACATGTGGGTATATGTCCCTGCTCGCAGGAGAAGACCTAGGCAGAATGTTAGAGGTTAAAACATTCTAGAACAAGCCAGAGCTGAACAGCCCCGCCCAGGGAGGCGGTCCTTCCAGACATTACCCTTCCACCTGCAGCTAATCAGCCTCAGTTCGTAACAAAGCAGTACAAACTTAAAAGGAAAGGTGGTTGCTGCATCGGTCCATGGACGTCAGAGAAACGGATTTTACGGTGAGTACAAAAATCCTATTTTCTCTTATCGTCCATGGACCGACGCAGCTCTCATACTGATTACATGTGGGACGTCCCAAAGCAGTATAAGAAAAGGGTGGGAGCAAAAAAAGTAAGGAACAACCAAAACTTCACTCCAAACCAGCAGAGCCCCTCAACGGAGGAGTTGCAACATTAGACAGCGGCCTGCAACACTTTGCGGCCGAAGGAAGCATCCGAAGATGCAGCCACATCAACCTTGTAGAACTTTGAAAAGGTATGAACGGACGACCAGGTCGTCGCCTTGCACACTTGTGCAACCGACGCTTGATGTCGGAAGGCCCAGGAAGCACCAATTGCCTTGGTGGAATGCGCCGCAACCGGAAAGGGAGGCGCCCGCCCCTTAAGGGCATAGGCCTGTATGACGGTCTGCCTGATCCACCTAAAGACGGTGGCAGACGACACCGCTCGGCCCTGTTTTGGGCCAGACACAGATTTCCGAATGGAGACAGTAGCAGACAGGTACACTCGTAAGGCTTGTACCCATCTTAATGCATGAAGCGCAAACTCTCAGGGAAGCGATGGGTGAGGACACAAGGACGGAAGAACAATGTCCTTCTTAAGGTGAAAGACCAAGACCATCCTTAGAAAAGAAGGATGGTCGTGGGCGCAACACCAACATATCCTTATGGAGGACCAAGTAAGGTGACTTGCCAGACAAGGCTGCCAACTCAGACACCCGTCTAACCGAAGCAATGGCCAATAAGGCCAACTTCCGGGACAAGGTCAAGAGAGGAATCTCTCTGATATTCTCAAAGGGATGTTCTTGGAGAACCGAGATGCATCAAAATCAGATCCCAAGTAGGGAGAGGAGGCTTGACAGGGGGGACCACATGGCGAACCCCCTGCCCAAAAGGTGCTAATCAAGGAATGGCCCGGCAGCGGTCGTTGAAAAAGACAGTCCGGGCCGAAATCCGACCCTCAAAAAAAAAAAAGGTATGCAAGGCCAGCTTTTGGGTCACACCACGCTGTAAGAACAGCAAAATCCTGGGAACGGAAAACATCCGAGGATGCCACTCAAGTTCCTCGCACATAGCAATGTAAGCCTTCCAGGTACGGTCAGATATCTTTCTGGAGGAAGATTCCCGTGTCAACAACATAGAAGAGATGACCGAATACGAGAGAACTCGGTCCTTTAGCACCTGGCTTTAAACAGCCATGCCATTAAAGCCAAGGACTGTAAAGCAGGATGAAGTATGCTCTGCGAAGCCGGCGAGGCAACAACAGTAGCAGAGGGTAAGCATATATCAGGCGATACTGCCCCCACGGGCTTCCAACGCGTCTAACGCATCCGCCCAGGGGTCCCTGGACCTGACCACGATCTTGCCACCTTGCAAGTGAGTCGAGAGGCCACAAGGTCCACTTCCGGTGCCCCACCTCCGGTAAAGAAGGTGGAAACACCTCCGGATGCAAGGACCCTTCGCCTGCAATGCACACGGCCGACAGGACCGTCTTGCAGCGAGACGTATGAAAATCCCAAAGAGACTCCGCAATGTATCGGAGAAGGGAGGCCCCAGTGTACAGGGTGCCTCAAATGTTGGCCAATAAAAGGCAACTTGACGGAACTTCCCTAGAAACTCGGTCAGAGGACTAGTACCTCAGCCTCCACAGGTGGCGCAAACCCACCCCGGGCACAGAGACCCTAAAGGCTAAAGCAGTTGTAGTGCACCTGCTAGACGACTGATGAATGAAGCAGAGGCTTTTGCCCAGTCATTGAGCTACAAAAAATGCCAGAGACGCAGCCACTAACGGGCGCAACGCCAACCCCAGCCTGGCGAACACAGTCCAAGCCAGCGCTTCTGATCACCACTGAAAGCAGGTGGAAAGTGATACCCCTGAAACCAGGGATCCTTGTGACAATGCTCCATCCAGCAGCTACCCATGGATAGGTGCTGATTGTGCAAACACATAGTTTATACTATGTATTGCGTCAAACGCACAAATGGAGAGTGTGGGAGGAAACCCACCCAGCCACAAAGAGCATAATACCACCACATTACGGCGTATGTAGTTTAGTATTTGTGGATAAACCTATTAAACGCGTATATACTGTGCCAGCGACGAAGGCGTGCACATCATCGGGGCCTGGACGTAAACCAGCCACACAGATTGCGTACACAACCGTGTAGGTATGTTAGCCTGCTAATAAACAAATTGCACATGTTTATACTGTGCATAGCGCTGAGAATGCGCACACCATTGGAACGCAGGGGAGAAACCTGAGCACCCGGATGAAACCCATGCAGACTGCATACGCATACCGTGTATGGTATTATAGTATGTGTGCTAAACATTTTGCACAAGCCCATGTGTGCATAGCACCGAAGGCGCGCACACTGTTGGCGCGTGGGAGGAACCGAAGTACCCCACGCATACTCAGAGAATGCAATACCTACAGCTACTGTAAATGTATTTAGTGTAGTGTATAGACATAATGTATATGTTTACACCGTGTATTACACCAAAGGCATGCATGTCATGTAGCGTGGGCAGAAACCCACGCAGACTGCATACGCATACCGTGTAGGTATTATAGTGTGTGTGCTAAACCTTTTGCACAAGCTCATGTGTGCAAAGCACCGAAGGCGCGCACACCGTTGGCGCGTGTGAGGAACCGAAGTACCCCACGCATACTCAGAGAATGCAATACCTACAACTACTGTAAATGTATTTAGTGTAGTGTATAGACATAATGTGTTTGTTTACACTGTGTATTGCACCAAAAGCATGCATGTCATGTAGCATGGGCAGAAAACCACGCAGACTGCATACGCATACCGTATAGGTATTATAGTGTGTGTGCTAAACCTTTTGCACAAGCTCATGTGTGCATAGCACCGAAGGCGCGCACACCGTTGGCGCGTGGGAGGAACCGAAGTACCCCACGCACACTCAGAGAATGCAATACCTACAACTACTGTGAATGTATTTAGTGTAGTGTATAAACATAATGTGTATGTTTACATCGTGTATTGCACCAAAGGCATGCATGTCATGTAGCGTGGGCGGAAACCCACGCAGACTGCCAAGACATACCGGGTAGGTCCAATCCAGTGTTGCCAACACCCCCAAGTTAAATTTACTGACAAGATGCCTAAAAATTACGAACAACACCAATTTTTTTCCCCCCCCCTGGCACTTACAAAAATAACTTAAAATGCCTGTTTTCAGTGCAAAACTGTGCAACTTTTAGTATTTAAACTATAAACATGTAGCCAAAGCTATTAGCAATGTGTTTAAGTTAAACAAAATTTAAAAACTGAACCATCATCCCCTGTCACCATCACCCCCTGCCTCCATCACCCCCTGCCTCCATCACCCCCTGCCTCCATCACCCCCTGCCTCCATCAGCCCCTGTCACCATCAGCCCCTGTCACCATCAGCCCCTGTCACCATCATCATCCCCTCCCCTGTCACCATCATCATCCCCTGTCACCATCAACACCAACTGCCTCCAACACCTCCTGCTGCCTCGAGTCCATCCCCCTCTGCCACCATCATTCACCCCCCTCTGCGGCCTGCTACCATCACCTGCAGTCATCTGTCACCGTCGTTGGCTGGGCTGTCACTCCATGCCCGAAGCTGGATGCAGGGCTCCTCCGTTCCGCGTGCTGTAGTGCTTAGCCTTCTAGCTGCTCCAGTGCTCCTGGTTACAATTTTAAAAACTGGCGCTGTGGCGGGATGTGTTATTACATCACTCGCCTCGTCAGCATAGCGCGCCGCACACCCCCTGTGAGATCCGCCCCCCTGCCGGGCCCGGCCGAATACAGGATCGGCTCGGCAAGCTCCGGAACTGCGCATGCGCAGTTCCAAGTCGGAACGGTCAGGGCTATTTTTTACTGGCACTTCCCCGCTAGCACGGACAATTACGGACGGGTGAAAAAGTGCCCGTTTTTACGTAATGTCCGTAAAAATACGTACGGTTGGCAACACTGGTCCAATCGCACAAATTTAGACTGTGCATAGCGCCGAAGCGCCCACTCAGAAGAACTCCACGCAGACATAATATTGCACATGTTTATGCTGTGCATTTCCATTAGAGCGTGGGGGGAAACCGGAGTACCCGGAGGAACCCCACGCAAACAGTATACCCATACTGTAAACATGTATAATATGTGCAATAAACATATTGAACATGTCTATACTGTGCAGAGAGCCGAAGCGCACATACCATGAGAGTGCGGGAGGACACCGGAGCCCCCGCCAGCCCAGAGAGTATGATACATACATATACTGTGAATGTATCTGGAGTCGTGCATAAACATATTTTGTACGTTTATATCATGTATGGCACTGAAACACAGCATTGGAACGTGGGGACAGCCACGCAGACACAGAGACCAATAACACATACATACACTGTGAATGTATGCAGTGTAGAGGTATAGGATGAGTTTAAATAATGGCGCAGAGGCGCATAATCTTCTCTGTATCATTCCAACCTGCTTGACTGTGCTGCTGTAGCAGCATGCAGGTAACAGGTAACCTCTGATCCTCAGACCGTGTGTCTGTCAGAGCTCAAATCATTCCCCAGGAAATGGCGGGAAATGTTACCTCAGGTATCACACACAAGGCTCACAGGGATTAGAGACATAAATGAATAAAGTCCTCCCTCATCCATGCTGCTCTTGAGGCAGCGTGTGAGGAAAACGGTGAGGAAACTGTGTAAAAGAAAAGCTTGTCACAGCAATTTCAGCCTGAGTGTGATTCTCACATCATCAATGAGATCACTTACAAGCGCCCTGTCATTCACTGACACAGAACTGGAGTCTTCCTCACAAGGGAATGTCCTGTTCATAAACATTAAATATCCAGAGGTAGGATCCTGAGCCCAATAGCTAGGCCCATATCTGACTCAGAGCACTCCTTCACTAAAGATTTTTGTGGGGGGGAGGGGGCTCATAGCTCCTTTTGCTCGCACACCGCTTCCATTATGACAGGAATGATTCCAGGACTGCTGACAACTGGTCCATAAGGACCGCAGGTGCAGGAAACATATGAACATGTTTAACTGTGCAGCACTGCCAGTTGCCCCAGGCAATGTGGAGAGCAGGTGTATCAGACTCCATAACAACACCCTCTGAGACCTTATACACTATACAGTGAATATACAGTCCACCCACTGGCTACGCTGAGGAGGGGATACCCGGGAGGACCCACCAACCCTTAAAGGACAGCTCAGTCTGTGAGGAGATTGTGTGGGGATTCGCGCCGCCGCCAGAAATAAATGCGCGGCGGCCACGAGAAAATGGCCGCCGTCCGCAGCTATAACTGTGCCACTGAACGCCAAGATGACCGCCGAGCGCAAAATTCAAAGCTCTAATGCGCGCCAATGGCGCACGCAATAACCACCTCAAACAGCGCCAATGGCGCACGCAATAATCACCTCACACACCAGAAAAAACTGCAGACATGAGCGCCCAACCAGGCCAGAGTGACCCCCAAGCACCCCACAGCACAGCACCAGTACAGGGTGCAGAGAGCAGCATAACAGGGGGGAGACAGGGAGAAACCCCCACACACAGAAACACAGCCAGCATGTACTCACCTGCAGTAGGAGAGACTACTTACCCGTCCCTTTCAGGGACCCAGTGGCTTGTTTCAGACAGACCTATCACAGAGTCGTATTGCGTAGCTGTCGGTCCACCGCGAGAGATACAGTCAGTCAAGTACTGTTCAATCTTGAGAGGACCGCGGGAGCATGAAAGCAACCCGGCCACCCCTGGAGTCATGGGGCATGTCGTGAACTGAGTCTCACGCACGCAAGGCGAGAATCAGCACGCTCGATGGTCGGACAGGGAAGACTACGAGGATACTAGTGTACCCAACCTGTTGCCCAGCCGACAGTTGATTGAAGGTCTCAAAAATAAAATAATAAAATTCCCAAAGGAATAAAAATCAAAAGTAAAATCTTCCAGGAGACTGGCTCCTGAGAGCCACGTCTTCTCCTTCTGCTAGGCAGAAAAAAACTGAGGCTGATTAGCTGCAGGTGGAAGTTTAATGTCCGGAGGGACCGCCTCCCTGGGCGGGGCTGTTCAGCTCTGGCTTGTTCTAGAATGTTTTAACCTCTAACATTCTGCTTAGGTCTTCTCCTGCGAGCAGGGACATATACCCACATGTAATCAGTATGAGAGCTGCGTCGGTCCATGGACGATAAGAGAAAACAAAAATTATAAGATCAGGAAGGAAGACTTAAAAGAGAAGTATGACCAAAGCTTTTTTGGCCATACTTCTCTACTGGATCACAGGGGTGCATTTACTATTTCCCTGCTGTGACCCAGAGTCAGCTTATAATGGACTTTCTTTTTCGTACATCACGGGACACAGAGCGACTTAGTCATTACTAATGGGTTATATAGATACCTTCAGGTGCTGGCACTGGCAACTTCCAAAACCGGAAGTACCCTCCCCTATATAAGCCCCTCCCATCCGGGAGCACCTCAGTTTTTTGCCAGTGTCTAAGGTGTTGGCCAAAGAGTAATATGTGTTTTCACTGGGCTTGCGTACAGGTTCTTTTATGGGCCTCAGTAAGCTGTTCCGGATCCGACCAAAAAAGCTTCATAGCTAAACGGTCGGTACCCGGGCCTTGCAACAGAAGAGCAAGGTTTTGCCTGTAATGCCTCTCTTAGGAGGGCTGGACCCTGGGATCCAGAGCTCTGGTCATACCCACGACCAAGATGTTGTCTGTGCAGGGTGCTATACAGGTCCAGGGGAGTGGAATCCTTGGGAACCCGGTCCCTGAAGGTTTAATTACAATGCCTGCCGTGAGAGGTGAAGTTTGGGCTTCTGTGGACCAAACAGAGTCCTGCGGCGGGGAACAGGTAAGTGGGGGCCCCCAGGAACTTGGTTCTATTGGGGGACCCCCAAGCCTAATTTGTCTTTCTGTCTGTTACCTAACGGTATTCCCGCTAATATCTGTGTATGCCTGTAACTACTGGAAAATGTAAAATTTTAATAGTAGTCAAGAAAAAAAAAAAAAAGGAGACCGCGGTACCTGTGTTAAACCACTAGAGGCCGCTGTGTTCCATTTTTCTTGTCATGTGGATCTTTGGCTTTTTCAAGTCAAAAGATCCAGGCAGTTGGTAAGTTTCTCTGTGGGAATCCACTTCCTCTGCCCTGTTGCTGCGCTCATCCACCGCACAGGCCCTCCGGCAAAAAGGGCCCTGGCTCCTAGTCCCTGCTTGTTTTCAAAAAAAGAGCGCCGAAGGCGCACGGGCGCGCGCGCGGGCGCGTGCACGCGCCTCCTATGAAAAGAAAGGGGCGGGTGGATGACGCTCGATGCGCGCCGTGACGCTTCTGCGCATGTGCAGGCGTCCCAGCATGGATAAAAGACACAGTACAAGTGTCAGCTGGATGCAAGCAGAGCTAGCAACAAAAACGGTGGCACACAGAGGCAGTTGATGCAGGCATCCCCATAGAAAGACACTTTAGTGGACACCAGCTGGTATATAGCAGCAACTGTGTTAGACTATTACCAGTAAAATTGGTGTATGACGACGGGAATACCTCAGCTTTGTGCTTAAAGGATATGTCGTCCAGACGCTCTGGAAATAAGTCTTACAAGAAGCCAAAGGGGTCTCCATCGGGCTCTGAGGATTTTGGGCATGCTTGTACTGCACCAATCTCCCCTGAAATTTCAGAGGTTAGTAGCCGTAGGAACCCCGCAGGAGTACCTGGTGCTGCGGCTGTCCCCAGTCCACCTGCTCCTGTATATATAACAGAGGAGGTTTTTTCCTCAACTCTGGGAGGATTGGAAGAGAGATTAACAGCATTGATCGCTGCTTCCCTGTCACAGGGAAAGCGCGTCCGATCTCCGTCTCCTCCTTCAGAGTGCCTGTTAGTGGAGGAACAGCCCCACACAGAGATCGACCTACCTGAAGGGGATCAGGATGAGGTTGATTCGGTTATAGAGGAATCAACTAGACATGTGCACTGCCAAAAAATTCGTTAGTTTTCGTTTCATTCGTTTTTTTTTTTTCGTTTTTCGGGTCATTCGTTATGATCGCAATTCGTAAATTCGTACATTTGTAAATTTATACATTCGTAAATTTGTACATTCGTAAATTTGTACATTCGTAAATTTGTACATTCGGAAATTTGTACATTCGGAAATTTGTACATTCGTAAATTTGTACATTCGTAAATTTATACATTCGTAATTTCGGAAATTTGGAAATTCGATATTTTCGAAAACCCGAAAATTTGAAAATCTGAAAAAATAACTATTAAATTATAGGTATTGTAATTTCCTTTCAAATTTGGCTGTTAGCGAACGTAACGAATACAAATTTATCTGAAGTTACGCATAACCTGAAATAACAAATGCCACATCTAAACAAATGGAACGGAACAAATTAATAATAATAATAAAAAGTTTTTATTATTATTATTGTTATTTATTATTATTATTAATTCATTACGTTCCATTCGTTTAGATACGGCATTCATTATGTCGGAAAACAATTCGTAACTTCGTTAAGTTCACTAACAGCCAAATTTGAAAGGAAATTACAATACCTATAATTGAATAGTTAGTAGTTAATAATTAACTAATAACTTAACTATTACTATTTCAGATTTCCGAATTTACTAATTTACGATTGTACGAATGTACAAATTTACGAATGTACGAATATTCGGAAATTCGTAAATTCAAATTTACGAATTTCCGGATAGTTGTACATTCGTAAATTCGTGCATTGGTAAATTCGTATATTCGTACATTCGTAAATTTGAATTTACGAATATTCGTTAAAATTCGTTAAATGAGTTTTCGTTAATTCGGATATTTCCGAATTAACGAATTTGTCGAAATTCGTTAAAAAACGAATTCGGAACGAAACGAATTGCACATGTCTAGAATCAACAGTGGAAGAACCTTTCTCAGCATCTCAGGCTGAAAGATTATGGGTTCAGTCCCTGACTAACATGGTCCGATCAGCATTTAAAATGCCTCTTGCGGAGCCATCAACCACTACCGTCTCCTCGCTGGGGTCGCTGAAAGCTCCCCAGACTGTCTGTTCCTTCCCAATCCACCCTTTATTGGAAGGGCTTATTTACCAGGATTGGGAGCATCCTGATAAAATATTTACTCCCCCCAAGAGATTTCCGGTGATCTATCCCATGGAGGATAAGTTCATAAAAAAATGGAGAGTCCCTACAGTGGACGCAGCCATCTCTTGTGTGAATAAATCACTGACATGTCCAGTAGATAATGTTCCAATGTTCAAAGACCCAATAGATAAAAAATTGGAGTCTTTACTAAAATCTGCTTTCTCTACAGCAAGCATGGTGACAACCTGCAGTAGCAGCGATTGGGGTCTGCCAAGCAGTGAAGGATCAGTTGAAACAAGTCTTAAGAGACTTACCAGATCAGCAGGCTCTTGCCCTAGCTGACCTACCTAGAGCCTTGTGTTTTGCGGTAGACGCCATAAAGGATACAATCCAACAGGCCTCCCGTTTTACGCTGTCTGTAGTACATATGCGTAGGCTTCTATGGCTCAAAAACTGGTCTGCTGAAGCTCCCTGTAAGAAATTGCTGATTAGCTTCCCATTTCATGGAGAACGCTTATTTGGAGAAGATCTGGACAAGTATATCCAGAAAATTTCTGCCGGTAAAAGTACACTCTTGCCGGTTAAGAACAAGGGTAGAAGTCCTTCTTTTAAGAGGCCTACTTCTCCAGTCCCTGGCACATCGGCTGTGAAACAGTTCCGACGGCCTCCGCGGTCAAATCCAGGGGGCAGGAATCAGGGACAATCACAGGGTAACAAGAAACCCTGGGTCAAGAGAGGTACGAAACCTCCCCCCAAGTCATGAAGGGTTGCCCCCACTCAATCGGGTGGGGGGAAGACTTCAGTTGTTCACAGAGACCTGGCGGGACACCATCAGAGACAAATGGGTGATCTCCGCAGTAAGTCTGGGATACAAGCTGGAGTTAAAAGACACTCCTCCTGCCCATTTTATGAGGTCAAACGTGCCAAGCGATCCCCAAAAGAGAGGATCCCTCCTTCTGGCACTAGAACAACTATTGCTCCAAGGTGTAATCATGAAGGTTCCCTTGGAAGAAAGCGGGTTCGGGTTTTACTCTAACCTTTTCACAGTCCCCAAACCAAATGGGGACGTGAGGCCCATATTAAATCTAAAAGGGCTAAACAAATTCCTACATATCAGGACTTTTCGGATGGAGTCGATCCGATCGGTGGCCACCGCCCTACAAGGGCAGGAATGGTTAGCCTCGATCGACATAAAGGATGCTTATCTGCATATTCCCATCTTTCCGGCCCACCAGAAATTTCTACGCTTTGTAGTAGAAGGGCGCCATTTTCAGTTCAGAGCCTTACCTTTCGGTCTGGCCACAGCACCACGAGTGTTCACAAAAATTCTGGCCCCACTATTGGCCAATCTAAGAACACGGGGTGTAACGATAATGGCATATTTAGACGACCTGCTACTAATAGACCACTCAGTGGAAAAACTGGAAGTAGCTATTCATGAGACAATCAAGTATCTGGAATATCACGGTTGGATTATCAACCGAGACAAGTCAGCTCTAAGACCAGTCAAAAGTCTGGAATACTTGGGGCTAAGGCTGGATTCAAATCAGAGAAAGATTTTCTTACCTCCAGAGAAGGTGTCGTCTTTGAGAGATTTGACCCACTTAGTGGGTACAAAAAGAAAACCATCCATACGCCTGTGCATGAGGCTGCTGGGAAAAATGGTGGCTTCATTCGAAGCAGTACCCTACGGTCAATTCCATTCAAGGAACTTGCAGAGGGCCATACTGTCAGCCTGGAACAAAAAAGTTCAGGCTTTAGACTTACCAATGTCCCTGTCCCCTTCCGTTCGCAAGAGCCTCCATTGGTGGTTGGTGCCCCAGAATCTGGAAAAAGGGAAACCCTTCAGTCCAGTTTCTTGGAAGGTGGTCACTACAGATGCCAGCCTCATAGGCTGGGGGGCAGTACTGGAGCAATGGTCTCTCCAGGGCAAGTGGTCAGAAGCAGAGAAGGCCCTGCCCATCAATCTTAGAGATACGAGCAGCCCGGTATGCCCTAGTAGCATGGACATCCAAACTCCAAGGGTCCCCTGTCAGAATTCAATCAGACAATGCCACAGCAGTGGCATATATCAATCACCAGGGTGGCACCAGGAGTCGTGCAGCCCAGAGGGAAGCGAATTGCATCCTGGAATGGGCAGAAAGATATGTCCCAGCCATATCCGCGGTTTTCATCCCAGGAGTGGAAAATTGGAGAGCGGACTTTTTAAGTCGCCAGCAATTATGCCCGGGGGAATGGTCTCTTCACCCCGAGGTTTTCCAGGCAATATGCCAGCGGTGGGGAACACCGGATGTAGATCTGCTAGCATCCAGATTCAACGCAAAGGTGGACAGATTTGTGTCTCGCACAAGGGATCCCCTAGCTTGCGGCTCGGATGCCCTAGTGTTCCCTTGGGATCAGTTCAAACTGATATATGCATTCCCACCGCCACAATTGTTACCGCGATTAATCCGCAGAATCAGGGTAGAAAAGAAACCAGTGATTCTGGTGGCTCCAGCGTGGCCCCGAAGAGCATGGTACGCGGAGATCGTAAAAATGTCAGTGGGGAGTCCTTGGACCCTCCCACATCGTCCGGACATGCTTTCGCAGGGACCGATATACCACCCTTCCTTACCAGCCCTGAGTTTGACGGCCTGGCTATTGAAGCCCACATTCTAAAAAAGAGAGGGCTCTCTAATCCTGTGGTATCTACCATGATCAATGCCAGGAAGCCGGTATCCAGGCAGATCTATTATAGGATCTGGAAGGCGTACATCGCGTGGTGTGAGGCCAGGAAATGGCATCCGCGTAAGTACGTAATAGGTAGGATTCTGGACTTCCTACAGTGGGCTGTAGATAGGAAGCTTGCCTTGAGTACTATCAAGGGTCAGATTTCGGCCTTGTCAATATTTTTTCAAAGGCCCTTGGCTTTGCATTCATTAGTCAAAGCTTTCATACAAGGAGTGATGCGTATTAGCCCTCCGGTTAGTATTCCCATATGTCCATGGGACTTAAACCTGGTTCTGTCGGTTCTACAGAAACAACCGTTTGAACCATTGCAACACATTTCCTTGGTTCTTCTCACCAGGAAATAGATTTTCTTAGTAGCCATTTGTTCGGCTAAAAGAGTATCGGAATTAGCCGCCTTGTCCTGTAAGGAGCCATATCTGGTTGTCCATAAGGACAGAGTAGTATTACGTCCTCATCCAGCCTTTCTTCCTAAGGTGGTATCGAGGTTTCATTTGAACCAAGATGTGGTTCTTCCTTCTTTTTTTCCCAAACCTACCTCGGTAGAGGAAAAGTTATTGCATTCTTTGGATGTAGTAAGAGCAGTTAAAGCTTATCTAAAAGCCACTGCTCAGATTCGTAGAACGGATACTTTGTTTGTTCTGCCGGAAGGCCCCAGAAAGGGTCAGGCAGCATCAAAATCTACTTTAGCCAAGTGGATTTGACAGGTCATAATACAAGCCTATGGCTTGAGAAGGAGACCGCCTCCGTTTAAAGTTAGGGCGCACTCCACAAGAGCAGTTGGAACTTCATGGGCAGTGCATCACCAGGCCTCCCTGGCTCAAGTCTGTAAGGCCGCAACATGGTCTTCAGTACACACGTTTACTAGATTCTACCAGGTAGACGTTAGAAGTCAGGAGGATGTCGCCTTTGGGCGCAGTGTGTTGCAGGCCGCAAAAGATCCTCATGCCTGATGGCGCCCAGCTTATGTATAGTGTATCCCTCCCCTCATTTGGCATTGCTTTGGGACGTCCCATTAGTAATGACTAAGTCGCTCTGTGTCCCGTGATGTACGAAAAAGAAAAAGGGATTTTTATAACAGCTTACCTGTAAAATCCTTTTCTTGGAGTACATCACGGGACACAGAGCTCCCACCCCTCTTTTTGGGACACTTATTGCTTTGCTACAAAACTGAGGTGCTCCCGGATGGGAGGGGCTTATATAGGGGAGGGTACTTCCGGTTTTGGAAGTTGCCAGTGCCAGCACCTGAAGGTATCTATATAACCCATTAGTAATGACTAAGTCGCTCTGTGTCCCGTGATGTACTCCAAGAAAAGGATTTTACAGGTAAGCTGTTATAAAAATCCTTTTTTGCCCGCTGTCATCAGACAATGCAAAGCTGCTCCAGCATCTGGAAGATTCCCGACAATATTGTCAGGATCCACCCAGCTACCAGATAGCTGAACCTGCCCCCTCTCTAGCCCAGTGCTCGAGTGAGTGGAAAGTGGTCACCGACAGTCACTTCTCCCCGCTTCGAGCAGACCAAGAACTAAGCAATCATGTGATAGCTCAGTTCTTGGTGTTAGAGAAAACATGGGACATTGATGCTGAAGCATAGAGGGGAGTTTGGATGTTGTTTTATTTTTTTAATAGTCCCAAAACTTCTCCTTCAAAGGGCAGCTGTTCCTTTAACAAAGCTAGCACTAACCCACCCTCCCTAGCCCTCCTGAACTAGTTTAAATAAACAAAAAACAAAAAAAACACCCATCTGCTTACTTACCTCAATAGCACAATCACCACCTGCTCAGATGTTTAAAGCCCCTCATGCAGAAATCCTTTGGAGTGCTGATTATTATCTGCCCTCATAGACTCGTACAGAGATGCACCGTATATACTCGAGTATTAACCGACCCGAAAAACTCAAATTTTGATTTTTAGCCTCGAATTCAAGTAAAAGATAGAAGCATCAGGGAGCCTTCCATAATACTACATAGATGGGGACAAATCTTTTGTGGTTTCCGAAAATAATTTTAAAATGTTAACATCCAATTGAGAAACTGAATGCGTTGAGCATTAAAGAAAAAAACACAATAAAAATAAAGTGTCTGAGAGGCTGGCTTCATAAATCGCTTCCCTCTGCTCAACCCCACCAGCTGACAACAAACTGAGGAGCATAAATCAGACTGGAGCTGCCTTGTGTATATTTTCGAAATCTATAGCCCTTTTGGGCATGTAGGTAGACCAAAGCTGGCAATACATGTTAATATTTCTCTGCTCCATGGGCTGAATGAGAGAAATCACTCCAAAATCTCTCCCCCCCGCCCATCCAAGCTAAACAGCATGGAAGGGTGAATCTGCAGTGATGGCTATTGTATTCTGACAGTTGGCAGCTCTGGCCACACATGTGATTGGATAAAGGCACCGATTGACTGAGAATATTTTCGAGTCGAGTGGTGCAGAGCCACCCACAGAAAGCATTTTGGCCAATTCATTCCCTGTATGACCAGTGGTTGTACCAGCCCCTCTGTTATAACAAGGTATAAAATATACAGTGTCAATGTTTTTTAAAAATGATGCCGCTAAAAACACTCGACTTCCCACAGCTCTCCTCCTCCGATCTAAGGACTACAGTGGGAGGCGCTGAGACTCCCCTCTGATGTCACCCGGAAGGTCATGTGACCACTGTGCTATCCGCTCAGCCCCTCCCGGTGTAGACCTTAGATCAGGGGAGAAGAGAGGCAGGTCACATGACCGCACAGCAGAGCTCTGAAATAAGGCATTTAGCTGCATCATTTAAAAAAAAAACATTGACACTGGGTATTAAACCTTGTTATAACAGATAAGCTGGCAGTAATGCCTCTTACTGACTTTGAGTTGAGGTTGAGTGGTGGGTTTGGACAGGCAGGCAGGGAGGTGGAGAGAGGAGAGACTCACAAAACGGGAGGACAGAGGCACGTATGGATCAGCAGCCATTAGAACTGGGGTCAGTTCACAGAGGGGACACAGGATCAGGTAGGATCAACCAGGTTTTTTACAGTATAGAAAAAGGGACAGCTTAGACAGCACAAGCACTATGCTGTTTAACATGCTTTAAAAAATAACAGGATCTTTTTTTGCAGTCCTGACCCTAACATTTTAAAAAGACCAGACCTTCACTTTATGGAAAACACCTGCAGCACTATATGCAAAATGACCTATCACTACCATTATTTACCATATAAAACTGAAGACGATAGTGCTTCTTCACCAGGCTCAGAACAAACATGCAGAACCCTGGGGGAAAACAAATACACGGTAAACATAGTATTTATAATTGTATGTACCAGAACCACTGTCTATTATGTACTATAGGTAAACCATGCTCCGCTCCAGGTTACACATGTCTCTCTTCTATCCTGGCTGCAGCAACTGGCTCTCCACAGTCGTGAGGCACCGAACATATAAAACTTTTGGATAATCCATAACACAGGAAGGGAGAGCAGCTCACTATAAAAGCCAACTTCTAATTTATTAAAGCCAAATATTGCACAGACAGCGCCAACACATTTCACTCCTTACAGCTTAGGCATAGAGTCACAGAGTGAAACGCATTGGAATATGTCATGGCACCAGGTGGAGCTGTATGTATCCTTTAGTTTTAATAAACTAGAAGCTGGCTTTTATGTTGAGTGTCTCTCCCTTTCTTTGTTTTGGATTATTCAAGTTATATGTACATTAAAATAACTTAAATCCTTCCTTTTTTTATTTTTTATTTAAATAACAAACATGTTATACTTATCTGCTCTGTGCAATGGTTTTGCACAGAGCAGCCCTGATCCTCCTTTTCCGGGGTCCACCACCGGCGCTCCAGGTCCCTCCTCTTCAGCCCCAAGGAAAGCCACTTTCTATGGGGGCACTCGTGCGGGATCGCTCCTGAGCCGCCGTCTGCATAAAAAGACACAGGCCAGGCAACTTGGTCCCACCCCCCCACTCCTTCGCCACAGCATTTGATTGACAGCAGCAGGAGCCTATGGTTTTTTACCTTTTTTTACCTTAATAAATAGAATGCATTAAGGTAAAAAACCTTGAGGCTTAGAACCACTTTAATATGTATAACTTTGTAAACCAAAGTAAACTATAATTGGAAAGTCACATTAAGATTAGTTTACTCCAAGTCCTCCGTACAAAATATCTACTATCTCGGGGAGGGGGGGGGGGGGTGTATGAATATAACAAATATAGTGAAATCTTTAAATCAAATAGGCTACATTCACACCAGCGATTAATTCCGGTGCAAATTGTAGCGGCAGGGATATTCCGATACCCGCTGCGGCTCTCAGCGGCTAGGTGCGCCCGCCGACCCTATTCTTTATGACAGACCACCCACCGGAGGTAATCATTGCTGAACGCACCTAGCCTCTGGAAGCCACAGCGGGAATTTAGAAAATTACTGCCACTACAATTTACACCAACCTTAAAGTGGAGTTCCACCCTGATTTTTATTTTTTTTTCCTAAAAATAAAAAAAAAATGGAAAAAAAAATAAAAAATGTTTTATACTCATCAGAAAGGGCGGTTGCTATGCGGAACTTGCTCTTCTGCCTCTTTCTCCAACGCGGTGGTCTTCTTCCTCGTCCTCTGGTGAATGGGGCGCGCTGCCTTCTGGGAACTGTGTTTATCCCAGGAGGCAGCCGCCCATTCACAAAGCGCCGTGCGAGTCGCACATACGCAGTAGGAAACAGGCAGCCCTTTGTCAGGATGGAGGCGCCGGGACCTGCCAGGAACGAGCGATCGCTGTCGGGGGCGTGATATCGTGGGCGCCTAGGACAGGTAAGTGTCCTTATTAAAAGTCAGCAGCTACAGTGTTATTAGCTGCGGACTTTAAAGGAAAAAAAAAATTGCGGGTGGAGCTCCGCTTTAATCGCTGTGTGAATGTAGCCTAAAGACTACATAAAATTACGCTAATATATCTTACATACTTACATAGTAGGCAAGGTTGAAAAAAGACACAAGTCCAACCTATGTGTGAGATTATATGTCAGTCTGACATACTTCATACTTATGTTGCACTCAAGTGCTTTGCCCAACCACTAACAAATTTACATATGATAATAAAAAGAATTGAAGGCCGTCCTAAGGAGTCATTCTAAGCCAAGAGATGTGGATTTCCCCTGACTGTATTAGAAGTCAGTAGGAGTTTTTAGGCACATGGGATTCCTAGCTCCTGGGATTAGTCCAGAACTGGCAGCAAACTCCAACTGGTTCACCCTTTGTTCACTTGTAGAGGAAGTTCTCAATTTCACCTGAGATGAACGCTCTCTAATTCGACTAATGTGTGTACTTGGCATTCATGTATGAAATTGTCAAGTTGGAAGATCCAGACCTTCACTATGCAGGACTTCTGCCAATAGCTGACACCAAGGTGGTGTAACATGTCACGGTATTAATAACACTAGTTCCTCAGTCCAAGTGTAATGCAACCTCTGGCTGCCACACTGAAGATGCTCCAGAACAAGTTATCTAAAAGGACATCGGAATGTAGGAATGTTCTTTTATTTTTATATCATTTCTTCTCAAGAAGTCTTCAATTGCTTGTAATGCAAGTGGGTGTGATAGGAATAAAAAAAATGTTGAAACTTTTCAACAGCAAGAGAATTTTACTAAATAACCCAACTAATTATTTAGAAGAAGCAGTGTGCGGTTTTAAGATGGGAGCACTCACAAAGCTAAAAAAGCTTGCGATTACTCACAATTAATCACTAGTGATCACTACGTACACATATAATGCATGTGAATGTGGATAATGCATGTCCTGTTACTTGTAGGCAGTACGCTTTTACCATTGAACAATTCCCATTATTAAATGTAGAAAACTGCAACGCACCCAACAGGTACAGGGCAAAGGAGATGAATCGATGGTATTTGCTAAGGATTCTAAGTGGCTCCTCGTTCTGTACTAGAGTGAAGAAATAGTCTGTAACCGTCTCTCCATAGAAGAAATAGTTGACACAAAGCAAGAAATACCTGCAGAAATACAAAAAGGTTAATGACATTTACAGAGACAGTAGTATAAAATAATAATCAGCACCAATTCAGTATATTTCAATATTATAATCTTCTCTGCTTGCATTTTAAAGTTAGGTTTCCAATAAACAAAATAATAATTCAGTGTTTAGTAATACAACTGACTGCTAAAACTGATCCAATGGATTAAAGGGGATCACATTTCCAAATCAATCTCACATCTTCTAAGTGAACGTTTAGAATACGTCAGCTGTTTAAGCTGGCCATACACGGCTACGTTTTATTCTGTTAGCCAGCGAATGATTCCATCCGCCCAAACTAGGTAGACGGAGGAGTACCCCTACCAGGATGTTGTATTCGGACAGCTGGACCCAGTGCTGTCAGCATACACTGATCAACCGCTGCAAACGATGGACTCCTGTCGGGTGGGGAAGGCCACATCGGTCAGAATTTTGCCGAACTGGCCGAATTTTAAACAAGTATATAGCCAGCTTTAACCCTTGGATTGGAGATCATGGAACATACTATGTGCAACTCAATTCCACCGATCAGAAACTCAAGGGGGATATATTAATTCATTTAAATTTGATCCAAGTCCAACGTTACCATGATGAACTTGGCAGAGTTAGAAAGCCAGGGAACTCCAGCAAAACATCTTTTGTTTAAGTCCCAAACGCAAGTCTGTAGGCAGCATTTGTTTTACTATGTTAGATCACAACAATTTGAATGTTTAGCGTTTGATGGACTTAAAGCAAATCTGAGCCCAAACACAAAAATGTAATCTAATGGTGCGCACGTTAAGACACAGCATTGTGGGCTTGTGTCAGTACTGGCCCCAGTATGGAAGCAAGCAAATATCTAAGGGTACATTCACACCTGCGAATACTGTACACCCTTCCTCCGATTGGATGCAAGAATCCCAGCGAGATTTGATTAACTGTGGGAGGCCGCCCCATTAAAAGTAATGGGAGGCTGCAAGCTCCCACAGCTAATTGAGGCCACTCACATGTAATCTCTCATTCAGTGGTCACATGCGAGCGATTGGTCCTGGACGCAGTCTGTCTACATCCAGGGCTGATCACTCACATGTGATCACTGAATGAGCAATTACATGCGAGTGGACGCAATTAGCTTTGTAGCCAGCAGCCTCCCATTACTTTTCAGTGAGGCTGTCTCCCACAGTTAATCAACTCTCGCTGGGATTCTTGCACCTAATGGGAGGCAGGGTGTATTCGCAGGTGTGAATGCACCATTAGATATTTGCTCTGTTATGCGCCACACCAGACTTCACCATCTCCTTCTCTGTCTGGGGTTTGACCAGCTGCGGTGTCCATCACTATAACAAAAATGGCCACAAACGAAAAAACATCACGCTTAGGAAAAAACTTTATTGCAGGTCTGTAATCTGGCAGGCCCCACTCATAGCCACACCCCCTATCTAGCGATCTCTCGAAAAAGCCAAGGCCAATTAGGGTGAAACGCGTATGGTTACGGGTGCAGACTGTCAGATAACAGGTCTGGAATAAGGTTTTTCTCCGAAGAGTGATGTCATCAATGTCCCTCTGTTTGTCATTTGCCAAGCAGAATCCATAATACAATGTGTTAACACCCCATAATAGAAAGTGGCTGACAAAAGGCCATAGTGGCAGGACTAAGGAGTATTCTAATTTAAAACTGAACTTCAGCCTTGCTTTCTATCTTGTACATTTGTACATGCTCCTCTCCAGTACTGAAAGGGCTTACTCTGATATCACTGCACCCAGCGAGCTTCTCACATTGTGCACCGCCACCTCACAAGTGGCATCACTTGTGGGCTTTACCACAGTTTCCCTTTTTTCAGAAAGTTGTGTACAGTACCCTGCCAGCCCCTCCCACCAGCCATGATTTGTCTACACTGTACTGAGAAGCACAGTGATGTCACTGGGTCCAAAATAATGTTTGTAATGAAAACAGAAAGGTTTTATTTCAAAAATTGCATTCAGCATATTGATTGGGGGTGGCAGGACCAGGAAAAGCAAAATATAAAATCAGAATAAAATTCTGTTTTAATAAAATCAAAAGATTCAAAAACGACTGAAAATGTAATTTTATTGATTGGTTTTATTGCATTCTTTACCCACCAGCTAAGTGTCCGGAACCAAGGCAAGTCATAGGAATGGTAGACATTGTATCCAATCATAATGATCTCCTGGAAACATTTAATCTGCACACACATCACCTGCAGAAAGAATCAAACACTGTAAAACAGCTTGGTCTCAGGGAAAGATTCAAAGAGAGAAAAAAAAGCACTTACAATCATCATGAGCACGATTGGTCCTAAGTAGATGATGATGAAGAAAAAGCTAATCATGGCTAATGTTAAGATGCCTCTGATCCACCAATTCTTCCATCTGTATGGAAAGGACAGAACAGAAATCAAAAACAGAATCGTACGTAGGTGTTTATGATTTACAGTTTGCAATCTTAAACTTCTGGCCCCTGATAGGCTTCAAATGTACACTCTAGCTAGCAGAATGATATCCTCAGAAGAGATATGTATAAATGGTTAAAAGCTGCACTTCCCAAAAACTTTAGGATATAAATCCACTTTATGTGCACCAAATGCCTTTACAAACCAAGTTAGTACCTTGTAAAAGTAGCAGTGACATTGCTAAACATGTGCAGAGAGCAGAGTTGTGGGAGGGGTCCAGCAGGCACCACCCACTACAGGCTACCTGCTAAAAACAATTGAAAGGGGCGGAGACAAGACCAGTCACCCTGCACAAAGAGAAAGCAGCAGTGACCGGTCTTTATTACAGGAAGCTCCTACACACAGGAAAAAATCTTTCCACACTGGCTTACTGTACAGATCTGGAAGAAATACATAAAGCACACCAAGATTCAAGTCATAATAAGCATGCAGCTTGTATTTGCTTATCCCAGAATTTAGCTTTAAAGCGGAGGTTCACCGGAAATTCTTTTTTTAAAAGCCAGCAGCTACAAATACTGCAGCTGATGACTTTTAAAAGCTCGGCTCTCAGCTTCCCCCGCCGCCATCCTCGGTGAGGGAATAGGATAAGTGAATGCCCGGTTCCGTACTGCGCATGCGCGAGTCGCGCTGCGCCGTCCTCACTGGTCCCTGATGTGTTCTGGGAGCCGTGAGTTTCCCAGAACACAACGGGGGGGGGGCAAAGGGGCGGGGCTATACCCGGAAGTGGTGCAAATACCTGTTTTATACAGGTATCTGCACCCCCACCCCCTGAAAGGTGCCAAATGCGACACCAGAGGGGTGGTGGGTTTCACTTTTGGGTGAACCTCCGCTTTAAAAGACATTTACAAGAAGAATGAAAGTGTTTTTCTGCAGTAACGCATAGGGACTGCCACAGGTCAGTTGTAAATTATTTCTGCTCTCAGAGCATCACTATTTAAAAGGGGCCCCTCATAAAATCGAATAGAGTAAGGAATGTTTAGAATGTCTTCCAGGTTTTAATGATGCTTTCCCTTTATGGGAAGATTTTCCTTCACTTCCTGTCCTGGAGACAAGACAGAAGATCAGTGGAAATCTCCCCTAAGAAATTAGAAATCCCGTCTTTGACTGCCGTCACCAATACAGATCTCTCTATTAGAAGGTTTTTCCTCACTAAGCGATAAAGTGACAAATGTATCATTTTTAAAATTCACACCATCTGCCTTCACGATGATAATCAAAAAGTGAATCTCCCTAATTGATACACAGACAGCAAAAAAAAAAAACAACAACAACACACACGCAACATTCCATTTCCATATTATTAACCAAACGTGTAAAAAAAAAAAAAAAAACACACTTTGGTCCGCGTTCCTTTCTATGTAATAAAAGGAAGTTGCAGACCAGCAGAAAGACTGTTACAATCTTTTAACACTGCAAGTATTACAAACCAGGCTTTCCACACGTATTGACACTTGTAGGGTCTGTTCATACCTATGCAGATGCTGTGCGTGTTTTTGTTTGATTATGCGCACCGCATTCAAAGCAGCCTATTCACTTCAATGGGTTGTCCGGTGTGTGAAAAAAATTTAAATTGCACAAAGAAGTGCATGATCTGGGCAGCACAGTGGTGTAGTGGTTAGCACTTCTGCCTAGCAGCACTGGGGTTGTCGGTTTGAATCTCAATCATGGCACTAACTGCCTGGAGTTTGCATGTTCTCCCTGCACCTGCGTAGGTTTCCTCTGGTAGGTTAATTGGCTCCCGTCTAAATTGGCCCCAATATGTATCCATGTGGAGTTAGGGACCTTAGATTGTAAGCTCCTTGAGGACAGGGACTGATGTGAATAACTAACAAATAAATAAGTAAAGCGCTGAATAAATTGGTGGCGCTATACAAGTACCTGTCATAAATAAAAAGGATCCTTTTTTTTTTTATTAATTGTGCCGCACCGCAACGCATGGTACATTTGTTACCATGCATTTTGGCACAAGTGTTAGCAAGGTTCATGGGGTGCCTATAAGGGGTTCCAGTATCGCACACATGTGAACCCAGCCTTGCTCTGTCCCAGGTCAGAGGAAAGGAAAAGAATTCTGCAGACTGAGTTTTAGGCCAGCAAGTAGTCACACATTTGCAGATATAGGATATCTAATGCTGGAAACAGGCTCCACAGGCAACATTAAAGTGGTTGTAAACCTCAGACATGAAATAAGTGTCATCTCTGTCCACTGCTTCATTTCTCTATCAGCAGGAATCACTTCTGACAATTTTTTCTGACACCAAGAGAAAAATGGTGACAGGAACCTCCAGCAGATTGATAGTCTCAGCTGTGTTTCTGTGTGGAAAGGGGGGGGGGGGTGTTCCTTCCCTCCAATCAGCTGTCAAGAGCATTCCTTACTGAACTCTGCAGAGTGCAACTGGAGCTCTCAACCCCCTTTTTTCTGAGCTCTCAGACATACTTTATAAATTCTGGACTTTGAATGGATGAAGATTGTTTAATCTCTGTGTATCACCTGAGGTCAGTCACTTTACTGGGTATATTTCAAGTACATTAAAGCTTTTATTATTGAGCCAAAAAAAAAGGATCCTACTCCTTCAAAGCATGTTATGTTTAATGACACAGTGCTTGTCCTGTGTCATTTGGCCCCCTATAAAACCTAAAAAACCTGGCTGATCCTGCCAGTTTCTCCCCACCCCTCTGTAAACTGACCATGATAATCATGGCTGCTGAGTCCTGACACCATGGTCAGTTTACGTGCCTCCTTTATCAGCAGCCTATCTGCTCTCCTCTCTGCTCCTGTGCCCCCCCCCCTCCCTCTCTGTCTGTGTGTCAGCCGCCTCTCCCCTCTCCTGCTGCTCTCATAACACTAACCTGTATACACCATCAGCACTGCCTCCTATTGCAGTGTCCCCCTCTGTGAATGATTTATAAATATAAAATATTGTAAATACCTAACTTAAAGGGACACTAAAGGTTCCCGTTTTTTTGAAAAAAAATAACAAACATGTTATACTTACCTCCACTGTGCAGCTCGTTTTGCACACAGTGGCCCCGATCCTGGTCTTCTGGGGTCCCTCGGCGGCTGTCTCGGCTCCTCCCCGCAAGGTCTCCACACCTTCATGCGAGCGAGCTCGCATGGTGTGGAGTTATTGCGGGCGCGCTCCCGTAATACAGCGGCGGCTATAGCCGCTGACTGTATCACTCGGCCCGTTCCCTGCGTGCCGCGTCATTGGATGTGATTGACAGCAGCGCCAGCCAATGGCTGTGCTGCTTTCAATCCATCCACGGTAGCCAATCAACGGCCAGGCTCAGGAACGAGGAGGATGACGGGGGCGAGCGCGGGACTTTCGAGGGGTCAGGTAAGTAAAACGGGGGCTCGGGGGGTGCCGGTATTGGCGGATGTTTTTTCACTTCAATGCATAGGATGCATTAAGGTGAAAAAACACCTACCTTTACAACCCCTTTAAGAGCTGAGATTGCGATCACGTGACCAGCCAGCTCTCTCCTCCAGACTGACATAAGCAGAGGAATCTCAGCCCCGCCCACTGCATCTCTCAGAGGAGGAAAGGAGAAAGCTGGCAAGTCATGTGATTGCAATCTTGGCTGTGAAATGAGGTATTTGTTTTTATAAAATCACACACAGAGGGGGATACTACAACAGGAGGCAGTGCTGATGGTGTATACAGGTTAGAGTGGCTAAACAACCACTTTAATAAAGCCAGTAAGCTGCTAGTGAAGTCACTGTAAGATAAAATTTCCTTCCAGTAGATACTTTAGTTGGCACTGCACCCAAAACTCAGACATTTTGTCCAGCAAGGGGTAATGTAGAAGGGCTGCCCTGTCACCAGATGCCACAGACAGCAGCTATGCCCGATTAAGATCATGTAGCAAACAGACTTCTGGACGTTACACAATACGATGTTATCAAGGCAGGCATGGGACTCGACTCTGTCCAGATGAGAACTATTCATTTGTAATAGGAGCCTGGACCAAGTTACATTAAGACTTCGAACATCTGTGTCTTCATCTCATGAATGGTTCAGCAGACACAATCCAGCACCGAGCACACAGACCAAAAGAAAAAGTCTGATGCCGCGTACACACGATCATTTTTCCTGTCGGGAAAAATTACATTTTTTTTTTTAACAAGAAAAACAAACCGTGTGTGGGCTTTTTGTCATTTTTCCCGACGGGAAAAACTGCATTAAACACGACGAGAAAAAATGTTCTAATTTTTCTCGTCGTGATTCCCGTCGTTTTTTTCCGCGGCAGTTTTCCCATAGGGAAACACTGCCACGGAGCCCACACACGGTCGTTTTTCTCGTCCAAAAAAAAAATGTTGGGAAAAACGGACGTGTGTAGGGAACCAAGCCGTTCCCTTGTTTTTCCCATCGATTTTCTCGACGGTGTTTTCACCGTTGAGAAAATCGATCGTGTGTACGCGGCATGAGACTTGGATACAATAAGTGATTATCTCCGAGCAGCATACAGGATATGGATGGCGGGTCAGGAAATGGGACTACAACAAGAAGCTCTGGGGCTCCAGGTTATGTCAAATATCATAACGGCTTCAGTCACAGAACAGGAAACTCTAGAGGGACTGACACAAGATCATAAAGAACAAAACAAAGCCAGTCTATTACACTGTATAGTACCGTGTGCTTTATTTTACTATCACTCAACATCACCAAACTAAATGATAGGCACTGTAGTACAATAAGCCAAGTTTGCATTCTTCTCTAATGCTCTTGCCCCAATTTTAATGGCATTTATGATAGCAAGGAACACCAAGTTGCCATAAGAAGAATTTGCAGCCTACAATAGCCGACTCCTTCTGTAAAAGCTTGGCTACCCAGCTAAAATGATTATTCTCTGGCATAATGCTAAATTCCAGGCAAACTGCAAAATTAAAAAAAAGTCTCACTCATGCACAGAACTCTGTGAATGGAAAACTACAAGGTCCAGCAGCCTTTGTGGCTGTCACCTTGTAGTTTTCAATTAACTACCACGGCGCTGTGAGCGCCGTGGTAGTTCATTCTTCCTATCAGCATGCATTGGCTTCCTCATACGAGGTAGCATATACACTGACAGCTCTGCAGGAGACCTGCATGGCATTAGTGATCTGCTGATCTGGAGCAATGCTTTTCAGGCTCCTGCAACAAAAAATAATAAATGCACATTTTTTTTTCTACCTGCAAAAAAAAAAAAAAATGTGGATTTTTTTTTCTGAAAAATATGTAATTATCCTTTAAAATAGAAATGAAAGTAAAAGCATTTGTGTATAGATATAAAGAAAAGCTACAATAACCTTTTTTTCCCCCATTCCCTCTGTTCTCAGCTGCATAAGAGCTGGGGGGAGAAGCAGCAATACACTGAGCTTCCCCATGAATGGCTGTGCAAGAAGGGTGGGTGTCAGGACATGTCTGATCATTGGAGGAGAGCATAGCTAGAGAACTGACCAAACTGTGTGCTCCTGCTTAGTGTGGTCAGTTTTTAATAGGAAAGCAAGGGGACAAGCAGGAAGACCAGGGATTTCACACAAAGGAGGCAATACAAAGAAAGCAGTATGCTTTCTCATACAAGTACATGGTACAGCAAACACATATCAGCAATATGAAGTATGACGACGAATGCCCCAGGTGTAAAGCGTCAGGGGATTTTATCCATATGATGTGGAGATGCCCTAAACTATTTAGGTATTGGGAGGCGATAATAGCAAGATTAAACAAGACATTTGGGACCCTGCTAGAACCGGTGGCTAAGACCTGCCTATTAGGAATAGAGGAGAGGAGCGTCCACCCAGACACTACAGAGGTGGTCTTGAGGTGCCTATTTCAAGCACGCAAGCTAATTGCACAGAGGTGGCAGTCTAAGACCCCTCCATCAGTGGGAAGCTGGGTAGAGACGATAAACGCAATGGTATGGAGCGAAAGGGTGTTATATATTAAGCAGAATAGGATTGGAAAATTTGAGAGAATGTGGAGGCGATGGCTGGATGAGGTGGGGTGTCCCCCATAGGAGGATGGACAGGGTGTATGGGAACCCATTCGTAGGCCTGGTCTGGAGTATGGAGGTAGAGGGCCGTGGCCACTGTAATAAACTTGTCCTTCTCCGGCTCCTATATGGATGCTGATATTCCGGGGGGGGGGGATCTCCCCATACCCGTTTCTGTTCCCCTTCTTTGCTGACTTCCCACACTTTTTCCCTCTGATTTTTCCCCTTTTTATTGCGTTCCATACCCTTTAACTTGATTTCTCTTTTCTCCCTTACCCACCCTGGGTTTCTTCTCTCTGTCGCTCTTCCCGGCCCTTTTCATTCCCGCCTTTGAAACTCTAGGCAATTTATGATCACACAAACCTTTAAGTGTGATGTGGTGTGGGGGAGGGAGGGTTGGGAGGGTGTAAATACGCCACGGCGTGATTGCAAATTGCACAATGTTACAATTCTTTTTCTTTGTTTATTTGTGTCATTATTTTGTCCACTGTATTTTGAATTGTATGTATGCATATCTGATATGAAAAACAACAATAAAAAGTAAACAAATAAAAAAAAAGTAATATGAAGTATTGGGGTAACAAACGCTTTAATTCACGTACTCATGAAAAGTTCTTAATTTGTGATATATGGTGTATTAAAGCCGTCTTACTCCATGTTCTTTTCCCAGTACCCAGTGAAGGTGATTTGCAAAAAAACTGGTACAAAATGACAACTGAAGTGGAGAACTTGATGCGTTATTTAAAGACCGACTAAAGCTCCAAATTAATCAGCTATATACTTCAGGTGCAGCAACAGAAAAAAGTGTTCTTTTGTTTAGAAAACCACAGCTCAGGTAGAAATGCCTGTCACCTGCCTGTATGCCATTGAGAAAGACCCTTTCTTCATGTGTGGAAGCAGTGGTATCTCTCCAGCATGCTCCCTCCCAATTCCAAGCTAGAGCTCTCCAATTGGCAGCATGAGCTTTGCTGATTGAAAAGTTACAGGGGTTGTGTCAGACCTTTGCAGAGAGACCACTGCTTTCACACAGAGAGCAAGGGTCCTCATCTACACATGCTGGCAGGGGACAGGCTTTTCTACTCAGGCTATACCTACTTTGTAGAGCTGCACGATTCTGGAAAAAATAAATGAGAATCACGGTTAGCTTGGAATAAAGATCACGATTCTCGGCGTAACATCATCTTTCACATTATACAAAAAAATTGTGCTAACTTTACTGTTCATTTTATTTTTTTATTTATTGAAGTGTATTTTTTCTCAAAAAATTGCATTTGAAAAACCGCTGTGCAAATACAGTGTGACATACAATATTGCAACAATTGCCATTTTATTCTATAGGGTCTCTGCTAAAAAAAATTGTGATAGTTTATATATATATATATATATATAAACTATCACACACACACACACACACACACACACACACACAGTATATATACGCCGAGTTTTTCAGCACTTTTTTTGTTCTGAAAATACCCACCTCGGCTTATACTCGAGTCACCTTTTTGCGCTTGATCTCTTGGATTTTGGGGACCCGGTACCGGCCGGCCGTAAGTCCTCTGGACCCCAAACTTGGCACACATGTAGCCCCACTCTTCCTCTACAAAGATTGTTGTCCAGGAGACCTACGGCCGGGGAGCACCGATTTTTCAAAGCCAGGCACCCCTTCCATAGACTCCCATGTTAAACATCAGTCTAGTCATGAAGACAGTGAGGCATGGGCACAGTGAGGCATGGGCACAGTGAAGCATGGACACAGGGAGGCAAAGTGAGGCATGCAGATGGACACCCTAGGCTTATACTCGAGTCAATACGTTTTCCCAGTTTTTTGTGGTTAAATTAGGTGCCTCGGCTTATATTCGGGTCGGCTTATACTCGAGTATATACGGTATATATTGTTTGGGGGTCCGAAGTAATTTTTTAGCAAAAAATACTAGATTTTAACTTGTGAGCAACAAGTGCCAGAAAAAGTCTCAGGCCTCGTACACACGGCCGAGATTCTCGTTGAGAAAAACATGTCGTTTTTTTCGACGAGATTCTTGGACAAGAAACTTGTCCCGGCCGAGTGTACACACGCTCGTTTCAAAGAACCCGCGGTTCTTTGAAAGGAGTGTACGCGGTGACGTCATCGACTACGTCGAGCATGCGCTCGTCACATTCGATGCCGTCGCCGCCATCTTGGTACACCCTACGTATGCCTAGGAAGCTACCGCGCATGCGTCAAATTCATTTCGAACATGCGCGGGCTTCCGGGCGGACAGGTAAGTGTACACACACTCACTTTTCTCGTCGAGAAACACGCCGAGGAGAATCTCGACGAGAAAATAGAGAGCAGGTTCTCTATTTTCTCGTCGAGGTTTCTTGTCGGTTTTCTCGACGAGAAACACGCTAGCAGCGTACACACGACCGATTTACTCGGCAAGACCTCTCTGCCAGCAAGTTTCTTGCTGGTTCTTGCCGAGAAAATCGGTCGTGTGTACGAGGCCTTAGAACACGGCCGAGAATCTCGTCAGGAAAAAACTTGTTGTTTTTCTTGACGAAATTCTTGGACAAGAAACTTGTCCCGGCCGAGTGTACACACGCTCGATTCACAGAACCCGCGGTTCTTTGAATGGAGCGAACGCCGTGACGTCATCGACTACGACGAGCGTGCGCTCGTCACATTCGATGCCGTCGCCGCCATCTTGCTACACCCTACCTATGCCTAGGAAGCTACCGCGCATGCGTCAAAGTCATTTCGAGCATGCGCGGGTTTCCACGGCGACAGGTAAGTGTACACACACACTCGGGTTTCTCGTCGAGAAACAGGCCGACGAGAATCCCAAAGAGAAAATAGAGAGCAGGTTCTCTATTTTTCTCGTCGAGATACTTGTCGGTTTTCTTGACGAGAAAACTGAAAGCCACGTACACACGACCAATTTACTCGGCAAGAAATCTCTGCCAGCAAGTTTCTTGCTGGTTCTTGCCGAGAAACTCGGTCGTGTGTACGAGGCTTTAGTCTTTAAAGGGGAACTGCAGTCTGCTCACATAATTTGTAATAAAAACATCTTTGCCATTCTGAAGCTTCCCTCCGACCACTCTGCATATTATTTTATATATACTGTGATTCTGTACTTGCCAAATATGCTGCCGAAATCTCTCTCCGCTAAGTCTGTCTGCATCCATTTTAACTGTGGGCAGCTGAAGCTGCTGCCTGTTCACTTCCTGGATCACCTCCAGCTCTGCAGCTTTCATTGGCCCTCTGACTCATCCACCCTCCCTTCCTGGCAAACTCTCACGAGAGTGGGGGAGAGAGCTGTACACAATGTCATAAGCCTAGGCTTTTTACAAGACAGGAAACAGTGAGTGGGCTGTATAAGGTATTTACTGGCAGAAAAAAATGTTGTTTTAACTTTGAATAGTAAAAATTAAGGGCAGAGGATTTAATAGATGGAAAGTTGAAAAAAAAAAAAAAAAAAGACTGACTGAAGGTCCGCTTTAAGTGGTTAAACTGACCTCATTTACAGACTGAAGTTCATCCCTTTGATCTAAAAGAACTAAATGTTACAATGTTTCCTTTTATCCCCCAGCACTGAGTGATGTTGATAATCATTTGTCGGGATGTTTTTTTTTTTTGTGTTGTTTTTTTTTTTACAGCTGTGAGTGAGCAGAGAATGGCTCTGCGCTTGTTACATGAATGAATCGTGGTAATGCCGGATTAAGATTGTGAGGGGGTTAAATCGAGATTGCGATTCTTTAACGATTAATCGTGCAGCTCTACTACCTTTTCACACCTTTTGTTTAGAAGCACCTGAATGTATGTAGCTGCATAAAACCAAAATCAATTGGAGTGATTTAGGCAGCGATACCACCTCACTCCAGATTTCTTTAAACTTTTTTTTTATTATTTAGATCCTTTATATTTACCTCTGAAATTGTGACCCTTATCTGCTGTGGATGCAGGAAAGCCACATAAGAAAATACATGTAAATAAAACAGTGCATGGGTTATAATAAGCACCAGTACGAGTTTATTCTACCAATAATCTGGAAGAGATTTGTTTTATCATCGCTGCACCATTTCATTAGATGATGTGCCAGCTGGGGTTTAGCTGTGCAGTGGTTTCCCAGTAATCTGCTTACAATGCAGCCAGTCAGTGAATACATTCAACAGCCTGCTCTTCCATTTCTACAGCAGTACAAACATTACCAATGCGGTATATTGCTTTCTAATAGAAAATTGGATCTTTATTTAAATAGAAGGCCTGAAATCTAGTGTGTACTGTAAAACAGTAATGTAAGGGATTCGTTTTTGGATAAAACCTTGTTTAATACTACCCAGTAGGGCTGGGAAAAAAAAAACGATTTTAATCTTGAATCGAGTTTTCAGCTTAAATCAATTCAGATTTGAAGAAAATCGATTTTTTTAGATTTTTTTTTTTTAAATATATATATATATATATATATATATATATATATATTTTTTTATTATTTTTTTTCCTTCAAAGTCTCCGTAGCAGGACTGCAGGGGGCGTATCCGGAATGGCACTGGGCAGCGTTACCCCAATTACATCTACTCGCCGCAGCCGCCGTCTGCCTACCTGATCAGCGTGTCATGCAGACAGACGGCGGCCATTGCAGTGTTCAAAAGCCGCGCCTCCCGAGTCCTCGTCGTCTGTGATAGGCGGAACACTCAATTTCACAGCAGGCAGTATTCAGCCTATCACGGACATCCTCTCATCCTCGTCTGTGTTATGAGAATGACCATGATAGGCGGAACACTGAATGCTGGGAAATTGAGTGTTCCGCCTATCACAGACGAGGAGGAGGCGCGGCTTTTGAATACTGGAATGGCCACCGGTGTAGCAGTAAAATCCGTATACCATGAAAATCTGCATCAGGTACGGGCACAGTGATTGAAGCATGGGCACAGTGAGACACGGGCACAGTGAGACAAGGGTACAGTGAGGCATGGACACCGTTCAATTCAACTAAGAGTAACCTCAAGATTTTTAGTTGTTTTATTAGCTAAATCCAAATACAGTATTAATAATTTGGATGTTTAACAATCTTTGTTGCACACTGCAAAAAACAACAAAAGGTCACAAGCGCTAAATTGGTGGATAAAGAAAAAAAATATAATGGATGATAATAATAAGAAGAAGAAAATCCCAAATATTTTGGGAAGTACAAAGTATCCAAAAAGGGGAAAAAACAGGATCCAGCGCAGCAAGAAAAAATCCGTACCCAGAAGTACAAAATACACAACATGCACACAATATAATCCAGCGCTCATGGAACATACATTATTAACTATTGAAAACTCTTGAAGAATTGATAAAAAAGCTTAGTCCATTTATTAATCACAATAAAGAGAAGGATCCAATCCCAGATGTGCAGAGGGCAAATGAATCTTAACTCTCCAGTTGCCAGTGGTGACAAACTTGTTAAACTTGCAGTGACATCCGTGGAGCAAGGAGGGGTTAAAGTCAAAACAAAGCCTGTGGCATGATCTCAGTACCTTGAATGATGGACAACAGGCAGACCAGCGTGTGGAGGGCCCTCCAACCCAAAAGGATGCAGAGCCAGGATCGCAGCAAGGCTGGGACAGAAGGAATCACACACAGAGTTTCAAGAGTTTTCAATAGTTAATAATGTATGTTCCATGAGCGCTGGATTATATTGTGTGTTTGTTGCACACTGACTTTGCAGTTAGAGAAAGGGTTTGCCTTTGCAATTTTGTTTGTTGATGCACTTTAATTAATATAATTAAAAAAAAAAATCGAATCGAATCGTAAATCGAGTTTTTTATAAAAAAATCGCAGATTTTTTTTTGGGGGGGGGGGGGAAATCGCCCAGCCCTACTACCCAGCCTGTATGAGGTCTAGTACTCCGTTTACACACAGGCCCATCCCTGCATAGGCCAGCAGGACTAAGCATTTAAAGCCAAACTTTACATCCTCCCCACTCCTCTGCCACATTTGACACTTTTAGGGGGGGGAGTGGGGCACCTTGTTTTGACAGGTACCCACTTTTTCAGTCAGATCGCTGTTGCCCCACCCACCGCCTTCTGGGCCACATCACAGGTCCCGGCAGACTACGGGACCATTCACAAAGCGCCGGGCAGCGCGGCTTCACGGATGGTTTCTCTTACTCAAGATGCCAGCACCTGGACCCAGAGCAGATTGAAGAAGCGGTTTGGGTGGGGACAACGCCGGATCCCTGAACAGGTAAGTGTGCTTATATTAAAAGTCAGCAGCTGCTGACTTTTCATTTTTGGGGAGACTGGAGCTCCCCTTTAAAGCTCAGTAAAAGGTTAACAAATTTAAGCACTAGTCTACCGTCCGCCGCCAAATGATTGCGGGACGAAGACCCTCTCGTTCTGGGCAGGCAACATGACGTTGCGCCTTCCTGAGCCACTAGGGGGCGCGCCCACACCCGTCGTGTCACTGGGGATCCGATGCGCGTGCCCGGCGGCCAGTAACTGAGCAGGACCGTGGATCTGTGTGTGTAAACACACAGATCCACGTCCTGTCAGGGAGAGGAGACCGACGGTGTGTCCCTTGTACATAGGGACACCGATCGGTCACCTCCCCCAGTCAGTCCCCTCCCCCCACAGAAGGAAATCACTCCCTAGGGAACACATTTAACCCCTTGATCTCCCCCTAGTGTTAACCCCTTCCCTGCCAGTCATATTTATACAGTAATCAATGCATTTTTATACCTGGGATCGCTGTATAAATGTGAATGGTCCCAAAAATGTGTCAAAAGTGTCCGTCGCAATATCACGGTCACGATAAAAAAATCGCTGATCGCCGTCATTACTAGTAAAAAAAAAAATATATATATATATATATATATATATATATATATATATATATATATATATATATATATATATATATATATATATACACATACACATATACACACACACACACACACACATACATAAATATATATATATATATATATATATATATATATATATATATAATAAAAATGCTATAAATCTATCCCCTATTTTGTAGCCACTATAACTTTTGCGCAAACCAATCAATATACACTTATTGCGATTTTTTTTTACCAAAAATATGTAGAAGAATACATATTGGCCTAAACTGAGGAAAAAATTTGTTTAAAAAAATAATAATAAAAATGGATATTTATTATAGCAAAAAGTAAAAAATAGTGTTTTTTTTCCAAACTTGTTCCATTTCCTTTGTTTATAGCGCAAGAAATAAGAACCGCAGAGGTGATCAAATACCACCAAAGGAAAGCTTTATTTGTGGGGGAAAAAAAAAATGATAAATTTCATTTGGGTACAGTGTTGCATGACTGCGCAATTGTCATTCAAAGTGTGACAGCGCTGAAAGCCAAATGGCTTGGGCAGGAAGGGGGTGAAAGTGCCCTGTATTGAAGTGGTTAAAAAGGTATATATCTACATAAACAATTTAGATATTTGAATGTGTAATATATATATATATATATATATATATATATATATATATATATATATATATATATATATATATATATACACACACACACACACACACACACACACACACATATATACACATACATACACACAGTATCTCAGAAAAGTGAGTACACCCCTCACATTTTTGTAAATGTTTTATTATATCTTTTCATGTGACAACACTGAAGAAATGACACTTTGCTACAATGTAAAGTAGTGAGTGCACAGCTTGTATAACAGTGTAAATTTGCTGTTCCGTCAAAATAACTCAACACAGCCATTAATGTCTAAACCGCTGGAAACAAAAGTGAGCACACCCCTAAGTGAAAATTTCCAAATTGGGCCCAAAGTGTCAATATTTTTTGTGGCCACCATTTTTTTTCCAGCACTGCCTTAACCCTCTTGGGCATGGAGTTCACCAGAACTTCACAGAGTCCTCTTCCACTCCTCCATGACGACATCACGGAGCTGGTGGATGTTAGAGACCTTGCGCTCCTCCACCTTCCATTTGAGGATGCCCCACAGATGCTCAATAGGGTTTAGGTCTGGAGACATGCTTGGCCAGTCCATCACCTTTAACCTCAGCTTCTGTAGCAAGGCAGTGGTCACCTTGGAGGTGTGTTTGGGGTCGTTATGTTGGAATACTGCCCTGCGGCCCAGTGTCCGAAGGGAGGTGATCATGCTCTGCTTCAGTATGTCACAGTACATGTTGGCATTCATGGTTCCCTCAATGAACTGTAGCTCTCCAGTGCCGGCAGCACTCATGCAGCCCCAGACCCTGACACTCTCACCACCATGCTTGACTGTAGGCAAGACACACTTGTCTTTGTACTTCTCACCTGGTTGCCGCCACACACACTTGACACCATCTGAACCAAATAAGTTAAACTTGGTCTCAACAGACCACAGGACAAGGTTCCAGTAATCCATGTCCTTAGTCTGCTTGTCTTCAGCAAACTGTTTGCGGGCTTTCTTGTGCATCATCTTTAGAAGAGGCTTCCTTCTGGGATGACAGCCATGCAGACCAATTTGATGCAGTGTGCAGCGTATGGTCTGAACACTGACAGGCTTACCTCCCACTCCTTCAACCTTTGCAGCAATGCTGGCAGCACTCATACGTCTATTTCCCAAAGACAACCTCTGGATATGACGCTGAGAACATGACAACTTCTTTGGTCGACCATGGCGAGGCCTGTTCTGAGTGGAACCTGTCCTGTTAAACTGCTGTATGGTCTTGGCCACCGTGCTGCAGCTCAGTTTCAGGGTCTTGGCAATCTTCTTATAGCCTAGGCCATCTTTATGTAGAGCAACAATTCTTTTTTCAGATCCTCAGAGAGTTCTTTGCCATGAGGTGCCATGTTGAACTTCCAGTGACCAGTATGAGAGAGTGAGAGCGATAACACCAAATTTAACACACCTGCTCCCCATTCACACCTGAGACCTTGTAACACTAACAAATCACATGACACCGGGGGAGGGAAAATGGCTAATTGGGCCCAATTTGGACATTTTCACTTAGGGGTGTACTCACTTTTGTTGCCAGCGGTTTAGACAATAATGGCTGTGTGTTGAGTTATTTTGAGGGGACAGCAAAGTTACAACATTTTTGGATGCATTTTGTAATATCTGTTTAAATAAATAACTTCATCCTAACAGCCAGTTCACACATATAACCTACTGTCCATGTGTTTTTCATGCAGGAAAAAAAATGTACTGGACTGCATTTGGTGTGAACCAGCCCTAAAACCATCTTTTGAAATTACAGACACTGTAGTGATTTGCTTTAGATCAACTTTTAGCCACTGCACAGGCCGATATGGAATCCCGAAGAGTGGAAACATGACAACCGCTACTGCCAACTTGTGTTTTCAATGTACAAACTTCACGGATTTAAATCTTTGCTTCCATACAACCATTTACACCTGGTTTGCACAGTGACTCACTGAGGTTGATTTGCTAAAACTGGAGAGTGCAACATCTTAACCGCTTCAGCCCCAGAAGATTTTACCCCCTTTCTGACCAGAGCACTTTTTGCGATTCGGCACTGCGCCGCTTTAACTGACAATTGCGCGGTCGTGTGATGCTGTACCCAAACAAAATTTGCGTCCTTTAACACAAATAGAGCTTTCTTTTGGTGGTATTTGATCACCTCTGCGTTTTTCTTTTTTTGCACTATAAACAAAAGAACAGCGATAATCCTCAGTTTAGGCCGATATGTATTCTTCTACAAATTTTTGGTGTAAAAAAAAATAAAAAATAAAAAAATCGCAATAAGCGTATATTGATTGGTTTGCAAAAAAGTTATGTCTACAAAATAGGGGGTAGATTTATGGCATTTTTATTTTTATTTTTTTACTAGTAATGTCGGTGATCTGCGATTTTTATCGGGACTGAGACATTATGGCGGACACTTTTGACACATTTTTGGGACCATTGACAATTTTACAGCGAGCAGTGCTATTAAAAATGCACTGATTACTGTAAAAATGTCACTGGCTGTGAATGGGTTAACACTAGGGGGCGATCAAGGGGTTAGTTGTGTTCCCTCTGTGTGTTCTAACTGAAGGGGGATGGGACTTTCTAGGGGAAATGGCAGATCGCTGTTCACACTTTGTATGAACATATGATCAGTCATTTCTCCCCTGAAAGAACCGGGAGCTGTGCGTTTACACACACAGCTCCCGGTTCTCGCTCTATCACGAGCGATCGCAGGTGCGTCGTGGTCGTGCCCCGCGGTCATCGCATCGGCTCCGGGTGTGAGCAGCGGGTGTGCGCCCCTAGTGGCCACAGGGCGAAGCGACATAATATAACGTCGTTTCGCCCAGCCGAGCCATGTTGCCGCAGTAAAACTGCGGCGGCTGGTCGGCAAGTGGTTAATGCAGCTGTGCATGGTAGCCAATCAGCTTCTAACTTCAGCTTGTTCAATTATGCTTTGACAAAAAAAAAAATTGGAAGCCGATTGGTTCCTATGCAGAGCTGCACCACATTTTGCACTCTACAGGTTTAGTAAATCAACCCCACTGAGTAGTAAAGAAAGTATAAATGATAACATCCTTGAAACTTTCTACTTTACAAAGAGCTGGCAATTACAGCTTCAATATTTCCATCTAGACAAATGCCTTTGACGGAGAAGGAAAAATATCAAGAAGGATGGATGTCCTAAAATGGACATGACAGGCCACACTTTTTTGGGAAGAAGGCCAAAGTTCTTATGCAAAGTGGTAGCTTTAAAAATTTGGCAAAAAGCATACATTTTAAATGTCAAACTGAAGAATGAAAATTATGTTTTAAAAGGAGAAAATCATTTATAAATAAAAAAATAAACTAAAAAAAAAGACGAAAGTTCCTATACTGAACTGGCCTGGTTTATTAAGCCTGGAGAGTGCAAAATCTGGTGCAGCTCTGCATGGAAACCAATTAGTTTCCAGTTTTTCTTTTTTTGTGTCAAAGCTTAACTGAACAAGCTAAAGTTAGAAGCCGATTGGCTACTATGCACAGCTGCACCAGACTTTGCACTCTAGTTTTAGCAAATCAACCCGTATGTCTTACCAATTCTCAGCCAGGGTTCCTCCAGAAGTTACTAGAGGTTCCTCCAACAGTGGCAACGGACCTCTCATGTGATAACGCCTGTAAAGTTGTGGAACAAGATCACATGGCATGGTCAGTGGCATGCCTCCAATGATCGTATTAGCTGTCCTTAAAGCAGTAGTAAACCAGCCCTACAATTAAGATAAAATGGGCCCCCCCTGCAGGGCTAAGTCATAACGTACTAGTATGCAATGCATACTAGCACATTATGACAGATTTAGCTATAAAGCGGATCCCTCCTACACAGCGATGTCACGGATCCCCGGCGCTGCCATATTCATGCAGTTTTCCTTCTGGGTTTGCGGTCTCCGGCTGTATGAAAGGCACTGGAGCCCTCGCCTTAGACGTGGAGATCTGAAGGTATGGGGATGCCATTAACGTCACCAGCTTCATGCAGTGTGAATATCTTCTAAACAGTGCAAGTTTAGGAGACATTCACTGTACCTACAAGTAAGCCTTATTATAGGGGGGCGCATCGCGGCGATCGTTGTTGCGGGATGTCAGTCTGACACCCCGCAACACCGATCTAGGTAAAGAGTCTCTGACGGAGACTCTTTACCACGTGATCAGCCGTGTCCAATCACGGCTGATCACGATGTAAACAAGAAGAGCCGGTGATCGGCTTTTCCTCACTCGCGTCTGTCAGACGCGAGTAGAGGAGAGCCGATCGGCTGCTCCTCTGATAGGGGGGATTTGTGTGATCAGTTATCAGCGCAGCCCCCCTGAGGATGCCCACACTGGACCACCAGGGATGCCACCAGACCACCAGGTATGCCAATCAGTGCCCCTAATGGATGCCAATCAGTGCCCACAATGGGCATCACTGATTGGCATCCATCATTAAAATACATTACAGTACATCAGTGCCACCTATCAGTGCCCATCCATGCCACCTATCAGTGCCCATCCGTGCCACCGCATCGGTGCCCGTAAGTGCAGCCCCATTAGTGCCCATCAGTGAAGGAGAAAAAAAAAAAAAAAAAACTTACTTATTTACAAAGTTTTGTAACTGAAACAAAAAAAAAACTTTTTTTTTTCAAAATTTTCAATCTTTTTTTTATTTTTTTTAGCAGAAAATAAAAATACCAGAGGTGATCAAATACCACCAAAAGAAAGCTCTATTTGTGGGAACAAAATGATAAAATTTTAGTTTGGGTACAGTGTAGCATGACCGCGCAATTGTCATTCAAAGTGCAACAGCGCCGAAAGCTGAAAATTGGTCTGGGCAGGAAGGTGTATAAGTGCCCTGTATGGAAGTGGTTAAGGGTGGCATTATTATTGGCCAACAATGTAAGAAGGCATTTCTCCACTGACCACTGTAAAGAGCCCTCTTTAATTTTGGGATTATTATTACATAAATATTTTTTGGTTAGAAGTTAGAACTCAAAAATATATTTTTATTTGGAGCATTTTAGTGTTACAAAGGATCCAACATGAATGTGAAATGCTCTAGGTGTGCCATAGGTTTTATTTTATTTGTTATTTAGATCACTTAGTGATATTAATAACAATGTGAGATGTAGGTATACTTTTTGGCAGAGGTTCTCAGAGTCCTCTGCGGTAGAGCATTAAAGGCCAAGCTTCATGTGTATTCTTATGCCGGCCATACACATGTCAAAATTCTGAATGAAATAAAAAAAAATATTGCACCTTTGAATATTCGTTCAATCTTCGACCATTAGTTTTCTGCAGGCAGCCTGTTGGGTCCCTCCTATACCTCTGCTCTCTGGACAACACAGTGATGATGTCACTTTTACAATATTTGTGTTTGCAAAGGTGTTTATTGCACATTTAATTTACCCTTCCCTGACATTCTATTATATAAAGTGTCTATTAAAGAAAAAGTAAAGAACCTGGATGACAGGCTTGATAAAGCCCTGTTGAGGACCTCTGGAGTATCATCAGTTGGCGTGCCTTGTTGAGTACTAGCAGGGTCAGTTTTACTGTCGCTGTCAGATGCCGTCTCGCCATCAAGTTTGGTATCAGGTTCGATTTCCTGAAAGAAAACACAACATGGTTTACTTACAAACTCCATCCTTACCCTTTACAATACAATAATAGATACAGTCCATGTCTATCACACAAGATAAGTGAAGACTCCCCACCCCTGCTTACCCAGTTGTGGATCTTGCCCAGTTAAGATATTCTCCCGCCCAGAAGATCCAGCATTGTCCTGCTTAGATCCTCTTCTCTTCTGCCCCGCCTCCCCCTCTCGGTCCCATGTCACCATCTTTTTGTGCAATGTCATCAGGAAGCTGCCAGCTCTTCCAGGTTCAGCCCCCTGTTCCTTTCTCAGTGAAGGACTATGCCCATATGTACGTCACATATCCCAGGTGGCACAGCGAGAAAAGTGCACCTAAGCGAGTGACGTCCATAAGGGGGGGTGGGCCAGAGCTTTATTTAAAAAAAAAAAAAAATTACCCTATTTGCACAGCGGAGGGGTGGAGAGGAGGCAACATGAAATTGAGGGTGGAGATCTGCTTTATGTTCTTGTATCAGTTTTAGTATAAATTGTGTACACAATCCACCAATGTCACATTCGAAGGGCTAAAATGTTACTCTTGGGCTATTGGAACCTCTTACTGGCAATCAGCACAACATAGTTAATTCAAAGATGCGATTTTCTGCAGGTGCTTAAAATAATCCAGGAGCATATTGGCCTGCATCCGTTGACTTTTGTTGGCAGGTTTTTAAACCTGCTAAAGGAGGTCAAATGCAGGTCAGAAGGTATTCAAAAGCAGGTCAAATGCATCTCTCAACGTACTGTGAAAGATCTCAGACGTGTCAAACGGATGCCATCGACACAAGCCAGTTGGGCCAACATAAGTCCAAAGCCACAACTGCCAAGTAGTAGGGCCTTTGGATATAGACTCCTACAACAACAGAATGACTTAATTCAAAGACAGAAGAAGCCAATTACATTCCAGTGCAGGTATTACAAAGCTAGTAACACCTGATCTGGACCAGGGCATACATACTGTACATGTATGTGTTTTAAAGGTAGGTGCTCTGCTCAAAAAATAATAATTCAAGTTTCACTGCAAAAAAGGTGGTGTCAAAGTTATTTCCGACTCGTGACTTTCAGCATTTCCATGCACAGGTACAAATACCAGAAATTGCCAGTCATATTAAACCGACAAGAGGGTTTATTTTAAATAAATTTGCAAGAATAAAATCTCTTAAACCAACAATATCCAGAAGCAATATACTTACCTTAAAGAGCTCTATCTTTTATCATTACAAAGCAGTCATTGAGCTCTAATCAAGTGATTTTGCCTGGCCTGAGATGTCATTAGTTTGCTGCAGGCAGGAGGAAACATTTTCTCAGTTTCCTCTCCCCAGTGTTCACACATTAGGCTGGTACATGGGTCGAATTCCATAAGAATTTTCCTTTCGAAAAATTATAACTAAGAATTTTTGTTCGAATTTCGCACCATTAGTGGGCCACAGCAATGGACGATTTTCATGCGGCCATCGAATTTGAGTAAATCGGGCATGTTGGAAATTTTTGGAAAAACTAACGATTTTGCAACATCGATGGGAGAATTGCGCAATAAATATAAGTCCAAAAAAAAAAATGTGCACAAGAAAAGAAAATTCACTGAAAGAAAAGAAGACTTCAGCCCACAAAAAATATTTTCTGCAGTAACATGAGGTGAAATTGAAGGCTTGGTTGGGCGAATTTAGAAATCAATGGTGGTGCCATCGGATCACAAAACGCTCCAAACTTCTGATTTTGGAAAGAACATTAGTTCAGAATTTGACCCATGTATTGCCTGCATTACTCACAAGGTGAGAGGCTGCACCAAGGGAGCGGTGTCAGACATTGGTGATTACTGCCAAGCAGTGCACTGGCTCTGTGATTTACATGACTGCATCATCATTAAAGCCGGCCATAGTCTTTTCAAATCTTGGCCGGTTCATCAGGGAGCGTCTGACAATGTATGGGCAGGCTGATTCCATCTATCAACTTTGGTACAAACAGCATATCGGACTTTTCATGCGATTGCCAGAGGCTATAGCCAATAGCAATAATCACTGCGTGTTCTCCTGGCTGGGATGGCTCACCGCTTTAAAACATTTTTTTTTATATCCCCCAATATGTGAATAGGTAGTTTACATACTTTATTTCACAGATTGCATGACTCAAACAGTAGTAGATATTATGATGCTGATGTTGGCTTGCCAGAAACAAAACATTAAATGTAATAGATTTGCTGTCAATTGCATGTTGACCTTGGAAGTCCCGGTTTGCAGGAGAAAAAACCCTGCCAGGTTACTGTGACAACCTTTTCCCGATGGCTAGCCCTCCCCTTCTCTCCACATTTGCTTATAATCCTCCAGGCCTGCACCTGCTGCTTCCTGGAAGCTACACGAGTTTACATATGTATGCAGCAACCAACAAGTGGAAGAACAATGTCAAATGATGCGAGACCATCTAGGCACACAAGACCTTCTAGGTGTACCGTGGCGGCATTCATTCATGTGCATATGTGAGGCCTCGTACACACGACCGCTTTTCTCGGCAAGAAAACAGCTGGGAGAGCTTTTTGCCAAGAAAACCGGTCGTGCGTATGGTTTCTTGTCGGGAAAACTGTCTGGAATCTCGGCGAGAAGAATAGAGAACCTGCTCTCTATTTTTCTCATCAGGATTCTCGGCAGAGTATTCCTGCCGAGAAAACCGGTCGTCTGTATGCTTACCCGTTTCACGGTAAACCCGCGCATGCTCGAAAAGACTTTGACGCATGCGCGGTAGCATACAAGGGCAGTGTAGGATGTAGCAAGATGGCGGCGACGGCATCGAATGCGACAAGCGCAGGCTCGTCGTAGTCGATGACGTCACCGCGTTCTTGCCATTCAAAAGAACGGGGGTTCTTTTGAATGGCCGTGTGTGTTCACTCGGCGTGCAAGGCAAGCTTGCTGGGAATCCCGTCAGGAAAACCGACGTTTTTTTTCCCTGATGGGATTCCTGCCCGTGTGTACGAGGCTTGAGTGTTTCTACATCGGTATGTATATATCTGGCTCTGGAAGAAAGCGATGTGACATTACTTGTACTAAAACAATAGTAACACAACACATATTGAAGAATAAATCTGGGTATGCACTAGTAGAATGACGTTTGACATTTTCATTAGTTTTCCTAATCCTTAGTAAGATCCAATCAACATTCGTTTTCTATTGCAGCGAGATGAGAATTTGAAAGAGCAGGATGGAAAACTTTGCTCAAATGTTCAAATTCCTAACAGTGTATGTGGCTTTCATTTGGTAAAGTCCATTCATCTAATCAAATGTTAAAAGCAAACTTAATCTTGAACGACATTCAAATATTTGGAGAAATTTCATACAAATTTTCCTAAGGATTTTAGTTGGAAATTCTACTAGTACACAGTCATGGCCTAAAGTTTTGAGAATGACACAAACATTAATTTTCACAAAGTCTGCTGCTTCAGTGTTTTTGGATCTTTTTGTCAGATGTTACTATGGTATACAGAAGTATAATTACAAGCATTTCATGAGTGTCAAAGGCTTTTATTGACAATTACATTAAAATGGTTTTAAAGGTTTAAGGTTTTTTTTCACCTTAATGCATCCTATGCATTAAGGTGAAAAAACATCCGATGGTTTTCCGGCCCCCCGGTTTACTTACCCGAGCCCTCGAACGTCCCGCGTCGAGAACGTGCTTGATCTCAGACCGGTCTTCTCGGCTCTTCATTGGATAGATTGATAGCAGGGCAGCCATTGGCTTGTGCTGCTGTCAATCAACTCCAATGATGCAGGTGGTGGGGCAGAGTCCTGTAGTTGGTGGCTATGGACTCCGAATACAGGACTCGGGAGCACGCCCGCAAGTTAACACTCTTGGGAGAGCGCTTCCCAGGGGGGTTACCAAAAGCGGGGAGGAGCCAAGACAGCCGCCGAGGGACCCCTGAAGACAAGGATCGGGGCCACTCTGTGCAAAACGAGCTGCACAATGGAGGCAAGTATGACCCGTTTCTTATTTAAAAAAAATTTTTTTAAAGCTTTACAACCACTTTAAGTTTATGCAGAGTCAATATTTACAGTGTTAATCCTTCTTTTTAAATACTTCTAAAACTAACCCTGGCACGCTGTCAATCAAATTCTGGGCCACATCCTGACTGATGTCAGCCCATTCTTGCATAATCAATCAATGCTTTACGATTGTCAGAATTTGTGTTTTTTTTTTGTTCACCTGCCTCTTGAGGACTGTCCACAAGTTCTCAATGGGATTAAGGTCTGGGGAGTTTCCTGACCATGGACCCAAAATTTAAATGTTTTGTTCCCCAAGCCACTTCGTTATCAGTTTTACCTTATTGCAAGGTGCTCCATCATGCTGGAAAAGGCATGGTTCGTCACCAAACTGTTCCTGGATGGTTGGGAGAAGTTGCTCTGAGGATGTTTTTGTACCATTCTTTGATCATGGCTGTGTTCTTAAAGCGGAGGTTCCGCGGTCCATAGTTTTTTTTTTTTTCATTCCATTCAATGTGGTTACATATGACTGTTTACTACATACTCGTCCTGCGCTTTAAATTATCCCCTGTCCGTTTTCATTCAAAATAAACATTTATAAAATCGTTTCCTGCTCTTTTCCATTTTGCTTGTGGGCATCGTGAAGCCCACAAGCACAGACTTCCGGGTATCTCGAGATCTTTTGCTAGCAGGCGTTACTATTTGTCTCCTGGAAAGCATGACACTTTGCTCCCAGGAGACATTGCGGAGACCTCCCGGCATACTTAGCTCTGCTGGTGAAAGCTAACGACACGCCTACTCCCGCGGGAGGAAATCCCGGAAGTAGGATTAAAGACAGCAGATTGATGCTAATTACACCCGCAGAAAAAAAAAAAAAAAGGTCAGTCATATGTTTATGTTAATGATCAAAGTTAATGGATGAAATAATGTTTAAAATGTGGGTGAACCTCCGCTTTAAGCAAAATTGTGAGTGAGCCTATTCCCTGAGAAGCAACCCCACACATGAATGGTCTCAGGATGTTTTACTGTTGGCATGACACAGGACTGATGCTAGCCCTAACCTTTTCTTCTCCGGACAACGTTTTTCCGGATGCCCCAAACAATTGGAAAGGGGATTTATCAGAGAAAATTACTTTACCCCAGTCCTCAGCAGTCCAATCCCTGTACATTTTCTAGAATATCAGTCTGTCCCTGATGTTTTTTATGGAGAGAAGTGGGTTCTTTGCTGCCCTTCTTGACACCAGGCCGTCCTCCAAAAGTCTTCTCCTCGCTGTGCATGCAGACGCACTCACAACTGCCTGCTGCCGCTATTCCTGAGCAAGCTCTGCACTGGTGGTGCCCCAATACCGTAGCTAAATCTACTGTAGGAGATGCTCCTGGAACTTGCTGGACTTTCTTGGGTGCCCTGAAGCCTTCACAAATGCAGTGGAAATGTGTTTTATGGGATCGAGTTCATTTTCATGGCAAAGAGGGACTTTGCAATTAATTGCAATTCATCTGATCACTCTTTATAACATTCTTGAGTATATGCAAATCCCATCATAAAAACGGAGGTAGCAGTCTTTGTGAAAATGTATATTTGTGTCATTCTCAAAACTTTTCACCCCGGCTGTATACCCAGTTTAGGAGAGTAGAATATATCACTTGGGAACTCCAGGAGATGATATCCATCTTAGATATTGAAGACGTGAGCTGCTAAATATTAGACAAACCGTACAGCTCCATGTATCTGACTGCACCTCCCAGTTTTAGAAGCCTTGCCATTATGCCACCAATTATGGCAGATTACAGGGCATTAAAAGGAAGCCAGTGTGGTTCATTTGTAACTGTGAAAGTAAAAACTGCTAATTCTGATGACTAATGACTGCTACAAATATCTCTAGAGATTTGCCAGCTGCTTAAGCATAATGATGTAAAAGTATACGACAAAACACAAAGCTAAGAAGTCAGAGGATTCTCAGCTGCCCTACATCAATAAACAATGCACATCATAAAAAGGTGGAAAAGTATATACTTCATTTTCAAGCCTAGCCCCCAAATATCAGCTAGAACGTGTCTGGTTGCTGCAAGCAGTTCCTCTATTTAAAGGAGTTCTATGGTCACAGCATATACCTTCATTTTATAACAGTCTTTCACAGAGGAAACCTTGAAATAACTGCTAAAAAAAATAAAAATATTACCATCTACAACTCATGATACATTAGTGTGAAGAATGCTCCGGGTGATCGCTGAAATTTCTTATGTCACGCGGTATTTGCACAGCGGTTTTGCAAAAGCAATTTTTGGGGGGAAAAAAATACACTTTAATGAATGAAAAAAAAAAAAAAACCACACACACACAAAACAGTTACCCCAATCTTTTTGTATAATGTGAAAGATGTAACACCCAGTAAATAGAAACCGAACATGTGAAGCTTTAAAATTGCACACGCTCCTGGAATGGTGACAAACTATGGTACTTAAAAATCTCCATAGGCAACGCTTTAAACGCCTTTACAGGTTACCTGTTTAGAGCTAGAATCTAGCACTAGCATTATTGCTCTCGCTCCAACGTTTGCGACAATACCTCACATGTGTGGTTTGAATACCGTTTACATATGCGTGCATGACTTGCGTATGCCTTCGCTTCTGCGCACGAGAATAAAAGGGATGGGGGGGGGGGGGCACTTAAAAAATAAATAAAAAAATTAAAATTGCATTATTATTTAATTTTATTTTTTTATTTTTTTTATCACTTTTATTCCCATTATTACAAGGGATGTAAACATCCCTTGTAATAGAAATAAGAGGATGATAGGTCTTCTTTACGGAGAGATTTGGGGTCAAAAAGACCCCAAATCTCTTCTTTACCTAGAAAATTTAAAAATGTGTTATTTTCTTCTGGCCTGTATCGCACGTTGCTCCAGTCCTCCAAGGCCATAGAGTCTAAGAGTGTTAACTCTTAGATCGCCTATAGGAGCAGCCAAAAAGCGGGATTGTTTTGCAGGCAAACAGGCTTAAAAAAAAAAAAAAAAAAAACACATATGTAAAACGTATAGCGGTCGGTAAGTGGTTAATAAAAATACAAAGCAATAGATTTTTAGCAATCCAATATAAGCTTACTTGAAAAATCTCCTTTCATGTTGTTAGTTCTGCCTGTCTGCTGGCCATCTCTTTCCACAACTTCCTGAATTCCAAGCATGCTTGGCAGCTTCTCCTCTACTGTTTACTTTCAATGCCTAAGCACTACATATCCCATGGTACCTTGCTCCCTGCAAGCTGTAATTCCTGTACTAACTCTGCCTCCTCCCCTCAGCACCTCTCCTCCCCACAGTTCTGAAGGCAGGTTCTGTGAAATGTGTGACACAGCAATGCTTACTCACAGGTAGGGCTGCAACTAACGATTATTTTCATAATCGATTAGTTGGCCGATTGTTTCGATTAATCGACTAATCGGTTAAACGTAAAAAAAAAAAAAAAAAGGTAATTTTGCTGCGATTTGCAGTTTTTTTTTTTTTTTGGCCAATTTGTTGTTGGGCAGATTACAAAACACAAATAAAAAAAGTCCTTGCCCTTTCCAAATACGCAGCAGCTGAAAAAATCATGGATGTGAACGTTTCCCATAGGAAACCATGTAAATGAACTGTAGTGTGTTTCTGAAAAAAGCACCAAAAAACAGAGGTGTGACCCAGGCCTGAGAGGTTAAGTAACATAACGGGGTTAAAAAAACTAAAATTAGTACAAAAAGAGCAAATAATCGCTACTGAAAGGGGTTAATTTTTTACTGTGGGACAGAGAAAGTAATATTTACAGTAGCGATTTGCTCTTGTTGTACTATAAAGGGCTAATTTTTTATTTATTTTTTTAACCCCATTATGTTACTGGCCGATTAATCGATTATGAAAATTGTAATCGATTAATTTCATAATCGATTAATCGATTAGTTGTTTCGGCCCTACTCACAGGGTATAGTGAATACATGTCACAGAATTCAAGAAAGTAAATGTGTGGGATCTTCACAAAGTACCTTTACAAACTTCAAGATCATTCAGATTGAGAGAAGGCGGCTAGAAATACCTTAACCACTTGCCGCCCGCCCTATTACAGAATGACGGCGGCAAAAGTGGTTTCAATATCCTGACCGGACGTCATATGACGTAATCAGGATATTAAGCCGCTGCGCGCCCCCGGGGGCGCGCATCGCGGCGATCGTTGTTGCGGGGGTGTCAGTCTGACACTAGGTAAAGAGTCTGACGGAGACTCTTTACCACGTGATCAGCAGTGTCCAATCACGGCTGATCACGATGTAAACAAGAAGAGCCGGTGATCGGCTTTTCCTCACTCGTGTCTGTCAGACGCGAGTAGAGGAGAGCCGATCGGCTGCTCCTCTGACAGGAGGGTTTGTGCTGATCGATTATCAGCACAGCCCCCCCCCCCCAGGATGCCCACACTGGACCACCAGGGATGCCACCAGACCACCAGGGATGCCCACCACCAGGTATGCCACCCTAGACCACCAGGGATCCAATCAGTGCCCAAAATGGATGCCAGTGCCCACAATGGATGCCAATCAGTGCCCACAATGGGCATCACTGATTGGCAGGCATTATTACAGTACATCAGTGCCGCCTATCAGTGCCCATCCGTGCCACCTATCAATGCCCATCCGTGCCGCCTATCAGTGCCCATCCGTGCCGCCTATCAGTGCCCATCATCAGTGCCACCTCACCGGTGCCCGTCAGTGCAGCCCCATCAGTGAAGGAGAAAACGTACTTATTTAAAAAGTTTTGTAACTGAAACAAAAAAAAATACTTTATTTTTTCAAAATTTTCGGTCTTTTTTTTATTTTTTTTAGCAGAAAATAAAAATCCCAGAGGTGATCAAATACCACCAAAAGAAAGCTCTATTTGTGGGAACAAAATGATAAAAAAATTTAGTTTGGGTACAGTGTAGCATGACCGCGCAATTGTGATTCAAAGTGCAACAGCGCTGAAAGCTGAAAATTGGTCTGGGCAGGAAGGTGTATAAGTGCCCTGTATGGAAGTGGTTAAATTCAATGTGGAAATTAATATATGATTTTACATTTTGACCATAAACGTTAAAGCTACACTCTAGGTCAGCCTCTCTCAATTGGAGTTTCGCGGCACCCAGGGGGCGTAAATAATCAAAAAGGATAAAAAAAAAAAAAAAAAAAAAACTGCACCAGCTAAGTCAGGCAGTTAAAAGAAACATTCTTTACTTCCAGGTCAAGCCTTGCATTTAACTGCAGTGTCAGTCTGGTGTATTTTTTACTAGCAGGTAACCTCCTGTGGGATTCTGTGCTATGCAGGGTGCCCCCCTGCATCCTGCAAACCAATGACATCATTGGTTGCCAAGAAGCACATCCAGCATCCTTCCTTGGTTGCCTTCACTTGCCTCCACAGCTGAATGGGATATACAGTAGTACCTCGAAATGTGAGTAACGCGGTTTACAAGTGTTTTGCAATACAAGCTATTAAAAAAAAAAAAAATTAAAAATCCTTACGCGGTTTGCGAGCGTTGTCTCGTAAGACGAGCAGGATTCAAGCCAATGGGGTGTGCAGTACCACATTCGGCCAGAGGTGCCAGTGACACTTAGGAACAGAGTGTTTCTGAGTGTCTCCGGCGCCCCCCACCTCTGGCCACGTGCTGTACTGCATACAATAGCAGTCACTGTGGAACGAATTATCCGAGTTTCCATTGACTCCTATGGTGAAACTCGCTTTGATATGAGAGTGCTTTGGATTACAAGCATTCTTCTGGAACAAATTATGCTCGTAATCCAAGGTACCACTGTACATGTTGTCGGGTGCTGACTCCAAACTTCTCCCCCCCTTGATCTAAAAATCAAAAAAATAAATAAAATGGTTTACAAACAAACATGTTATACTTGCCTGTTCTGTACAGTGGTTTTGCACAGAGCAGTCCTGATCCTCCTCTTCTCGGGTCCCCCACTGGTGCTTACAACTCCACCAGCCTTCTCAATATCAAACATTTGCTGGGGGAGTACTTGTGTGGGCTCACTCTCGAACCCCCCTGCATACGTCCATATACACAGACAGCGGGGTTTTGCCCCACCCCCAACGCCATTATAGGATTGGATTGACAGCAGCAGAGCCAATGGCTCCCGCTGCCATCAGTCTGCCTAGTGAAGGGGGAGAGGGAGATAGAGAGATGCTAATATCGGGCACAGACCTGGATCCTGAACACACAAGGTTTGTTTTTTTACCCAAGGCCCCTTTCACACTGGGGCGGGAGGTGCGGTGGCAGTAAAGCGTCGCAATTTTTAGACATCTTTACCGACGGAATTACCGTCGGAAATGCAGCGGTATTCGGCCGCTAACGGTGCGGTTTTAACCCCCGCTAGCAGCCGAAAAAGGGTTAATACCGCCTGCAATGCGCCTTTGCAGAGGCGCATTGCGGGCGGTATAGCCGCGGTGTCTCATTGCTTTCAATGGGCAGGAGCGGTGGAGGAGCAGTAAACACACCGCTCCTTCGCCGCTCCAAAAATGCGGCTAGCAGGACTTTTGGAGTGGTCCTGCTAGCGCACCGCTCCAGTGTGAAAGCCCTCACGCTTTTACACTGGAGAAACAGCAGCCGCTGTTTCAGGTCGGTTTGCAGGCGCTATTTTTAGTGCAATAGCGCCTGCAAACCGCCCCAGTGTGAAAGGGGTCTTAAAGTGGAAGTGAACCCATCAATTTAAGAGTTTCAAAATCCAGTTACATTCCCGGCATGTCACATTTTCTTGTATGCTCAACCAAACTGTCAAACCATCAAATGGCTGGTGTCATAACTGATCACATGTGCAATATCATGGGAGTTGGAGATCAAAAAGAGGCCAAGATAGCAGCTGCCTTGGCAGAAAACGATAGAGAGTTTAGTTCTGCTTTAATGCAGAGAACACCAGGTCAAAACAAATTGAGGCTTTAGAGCCACTTTAAAGTGGTTGTAAACCCACTTTTTCAACTTGCACCTACAGGTAAGCCTAGATTAAGGCTTACCTGTAGGTGCAAGAAATATCTCCTAAACCTACACTGTTTAGGAGATATTTACTAAAAAGACAGGCGCCGTAGACAACGGCGCATTAATGGGGTTAATCCCATTCACAAAATCGGCTACTTCCCAGCAATTGTTGGGCGTAGCCGAATGAAAAGGCTCTCGCGCATGCGCAGAGTGACGTCTCCGCCGCTCCGGCCAATCGCGGCGCTGTGATTGGCTGGAGCGGCGATACCCGGAAGTAACCTTACGGCTATCGCCGCAGCGATGGATGCGGCTGAAGAGGGAGACGAGGACGGCTTTGGGGGCCCCGATCTAAGGTAAGTGATGCATAATGAGCTATTATGCTAGTCATAATAGCTCATTATGCCTTTCTCTTACAGGTGGTTGTGAAAAAAAAAATAAAAAAAACACAACATTATTGGGTTTACAACCACTTTAAGGGCTTTAGAACAAAACTAGCCAATTTCAACAAAGAATGTTCTGACAAATGATTTTTCAGAAACTTCCGTATGAACATTCAAATGAAAATCTAACCCATATATGATCAGCTCCCTCTAATTAGTATCACGTCTTCCATCTTGTAATCAATTAGCCTATTTAAATGGAGAAAAATGGTCACTCCTCCATTTGGTATCATGTGCACACTGAACATAGACTAGAGAAAGCAAAACGAGTCGTTTGAGAATGAAAATTATAGACCAGCAAGTTAAGGTAAAGGCCATCTTGAAACAACTCAATATTCTGATGAATACAGTAACATTTATTATTAAGTAGTTTAAGGTTCATGGAAAGTGTAGCCAACCTCCACGGACCTATCAGCAAGAGGAAATCAATGCAAGATAGAACAGAAGGATAGTGTGAATAGTAGACAAACAGCCAAGGAAAACCTCCAAAGAAATACAAGCTGAATGTCAGGTCACCTGAGTCCAGGTGACAGATGCACACTGTTGGGGTCAGGAGTGCACCGCTAAAGGTAGTGGACCCTATGGCTAACTGCTGCGGATGGAACTCTGGGTGGTTAAGGAAGGCAGAGCCACTGGAGAACTAACAGGGATCCCACAGGGAGCTAGAGCCTAAGATTCCCCAGGGCGCAGAGTCTAAGAGCCAGCAGATGTTCACCAGAGCCTCTAGTGGTGAGGATGGACTGGGCTGCAACTGGATCCAGGTCGCAGCCCCCAGAGTCTCCCAACTCACGCTCACAGTAGGCTATAGAGGATAGAGGGGAAGCAGCAGCTCAGGATAACAAGAGATAGTAAGGGGATAAGCCAAAGTTTGGGGCGACTAGCAGACAAGGATAAACAAAGCACACGCCAAAAGGTCAAGGTCACAAGCAGATAGGGATAGTCGAGAACAAGCCAAGATTGGCAAAACAGAGACAGACAGAGAGCACACGGCAAGCAGGAACCCAAACACACAATAGCTTAACAAACAACGTTGATCAGCACGGTTGGCTTGCAGCGCACAGGTTAATATAGAGTTCCCCGATAGGGCCTGGGTGGAGCCATGCTTAGAGGAGAGCAGCCAGGTGAGAGTGGCTGGCCTCTAAAAGCAGAACACATGGAGAGGAGGTAAGCTAACAGACAAACATTACTGCATAACCATGACAATGAAGTCTGGGGTCAAAAAAGGTACAATGGCTGAACGCACCATTGGTCAATGTTTGAGTGACAGTGGGCTCAAAGAAAGAAGAATCAGAGGGACTCTACTGGTGAAAAAAAAACAAAAAAAAACAAGCCAGACTGGATTTTGCCAAGTGTAATTTGAGAACCACAATGCTTCTGAGAAAATGTCCTTTGGATCGATGAGTCAAAACTAGAGCTTTTTGGCAAGTCACATCAGTTATATGTTCAGAGACAAAAAAAATAAAAAATAGTTAAGCTTTTCTTTAAAAGAAGACAGCACCTACTGTGAAACAGAGGGGGCTTGGTTATGTTTTTGGGCTGTCTTGCTGTGCCTGGCACAGGGTTCCTTGAACCTGCCCAGGCCATAATGAAATCCTAAGACTATAAAGGGTATTCTGGAGCGAAACATACTGCCCAGTAGGAGAAAGCTCTCAGTCACAGGTCATAAGTCCTCCAACAAAATAATGACCCAAACACACAGCAAAAAGCACCCAAGAATGACTAATAACAAAACTGTTAAAGCAGTGGTCTCTCTGCAGGGGCATGACATGGCCCCCTGCTGAATCAGACCTATAACTGCAGTCAAAGCTTACACCCGCTGCCAGTGAGCTGCATCTCTGAATCAGTTGGGGCGTCTTAGAGAAAATACAAAGGAAAGATGATAACTGCGCCAACTCTATATTACTGCATGGTATAGGCAGGAAGTGACGTCGGCGGTACCCAGAAGCCTCCACGCGTTTCGCAATCAGTCTTGCGTCTTCAGGAAGCTGGCTTGCGAAACGCGTAGTCTTCTAGGTAACGCCGATGTCACTTCCTGCCAATACCTGCACGATAACGAGGCTTGGACCGCACGCCAGCCACAGGGGAACGCACGCTGACATATCGGCCCCATAAGCACTGCTGGAAAAGGCTCTGTGCCGGCCTCCAGGCAGTGAAATTTGTGAGTGATAACTTTTTACCTTATTTTACCTATAAATAGTAAATATATTGCGCAATGATGGCTATTTATTTTTATATGAGATTCTGAGATGAGCCACTACGGATGTTTAAGGCTGGGTTCACACTAGTGCGACACGACATCTGTCCTACTTTGGATCCGACTTTGCCCTGCGACATGAAGCCGACATATGTCCGACTTTCAATGAACGGGGATCCGACTTGGATCCCCGCCAATATCAGGCACTGTGTTTGGTATGAATCTTGAGGGGGAACTCCAGGCCAAATTTTAAATTAAAAAAACGGCGCGGGTTCCCCTCCAGGGGCATACCAGGCCCTTGGGTCTGGTCTGGATTTGAACAGGCGCCCCTACGCCGAAAAAACGGCGTGGGGGTCCCCCCAAAATCCAAACCAGACCCTTATCCGAGCACACAGCCTGGCCGGCCGCAGGGGAACGAGAGAGCGGCCCCCCCTCCCTCCTGAACCGTACCAGGCCGCATGCCCTCAACATGGGGGGTTTGGTGCTCTGGGGCAGGGGGGCGACCTGCGGCCCCCCCACCCCAGAGCACCCTGTCCCCATGTTGATGAGGACAGGGCCTCTTCCCGACAACCCTGGCCGTTGGTTGTCGGGGTCTGCGGGCGGGGGGCTTATCGGAATCCGGGAGCCCCCTTCAATAAGAGGGCCCCCGGATCACGGCCCCCCCACCCTATGTGAATGAGTATGGGGTACATCGTACCCCTACCCATTCACCTGGTGGACAAAAAATTGCAATAAAAAAACACTACACAGGTTTTCAAAGTAATTTATTGCACAGCTCCGGGGGTCTTCTTCCGACTTCCGGGGGTCTTTTCCGACTTCGAGGGTCTCCGGTGTCGTCTCCCGCTCTTTCTTCCGCCGGGCCTCCGCTAACTTCTTTTTAGCTCTCTTGCTAACAGAGGCCCGGTCTTCCCGTTGTCTCGTCCGGCTCTACGTTGTTCTTCTGCCGGCCCCTCCACTAACTTCTTCGTAGCTCTTTCGCTAGTGGAGGGGCCGGGCTTCCCGTCACTGTCGCCGTCGGCTTCTTCTTCCCTCTTCTCCTTCTCGATGTTGACGCGTCGCTTCCTCTCGCTGTAATACTGGCTCTCCGCTCCGCTCCGCATTAATATAGGCTTCTCATGACGTCACAGTCACATGTTCCCATGACGTCACAGTCACATGCTCCGGGGCCATGTGCCCTGGAACATGTGACTGTGACGTCATGAGAAGCCTATATTAATGCGGAGCGGAGCGGAGAGCCAGTATTACAGCGGGAAGAAGCGACGCGTCAACATCGAGGGAAGAAGAAGCCGACGGCGACGGGAAGCCCGGCCCCTCCACTAGCGAAAGAGCTAAAAAGAAGTTAGTGGAGGGGCCGGCAGAAGAACAACGGAGAGCCGGACGAGACAACGGGAAGACCGGGCCTCTGTTAGCAAGAGAGCTAAAAAGAAGTTAGCGGAGGCCCGGCGGAAGAAAGAACCGGAGAGCGGGAGACGACACCGGAGACCCTCGAAGTCGGAAAAGACCCCCGGAAGTCGGAAGAAGACCCCCGGAGCTGTGCAATAAATTACTTTGAAAACCCGTGTAGTGTTTTTTTATTGCAATTTTTTGTCCACCAGGTGAATGGGTAGGGGTACGATGTACCCCATACTCATTCACATAGGGTGGGGGGCCGGGATCTGGGGGCCCCCTTATGAAAGGGGGGCTCCCGGATTCCGATAAGCCCCCCGCCCGCAGACCCCGACAACCAACGGCCAGGGTTGTCGGGAAGAGGCCCTGTCCTCAACATGGGGGCAGGGTGCTCTGGGGTGGGGGGGCCGCAGGTCGCCCCCCTGCCCCAGAGCACCAAACCCCCCCATGTTGAGGGCATGCGGTCTGGTACGGTTCAGGAGGGAGGGGGGACGCTCTCTCGTCCCCCCCCCCTCTTCCCCTGCGGCCTGCCAGGTTGTGTGCTCGGATAAGGGTCTGGTTTGGATTTTGGGGGGACCCCCACGCCGTTTTTTCGGCGTAGGGGCGCCCGTTCAAATCCAGACCAGACCCAAGGGCCTGGTATGCCCCTGGAGGGGAACCCACGCCGTTTTTTTTTTTAAATTTGGCCTGGAGTTCCCCCTCAAGAGCAGTACAGCACAAGTCGCATGCCAAAGTCGGACCATGCAAGACTGCGGTCCGACTTTGATCCGACTTCAATGATAGTCAATGGGCTGAAGTCGGATCAAAGTCGGACCAAAGTAGTACAGGGAGCATTTTCAAAGTCGGACCGACATGTGTCGGACCAGTTAGGACGGCTCCCATAGGGAAACATAGATTTTCACACGTCATGCGACATGAGCTCCCAATGTCGGAGCGTTTGTCGCCCCAGTGTGAACCAGGCCTAAGAAGTGAATATTGGCCTACCGATTGGAAAGAGTTTCCGATTGATCCTTATGAGTGGAGTGGTGATCCCTTATATGAACCAAAGGCTCATATGTAGCTTGCTTCTGGTGAGTGACCATTTCAGAAGGTGGTGGTGTCTTCACAAGTTGGGAGGATAAATAGCTTTGTTCAGTCACGGATGTGGAATTGAGCACATGGGGAATAGTTGATCAGCATTGAAGAGCAACACTGGGACTGTATTTCTTCTTTTTCATGTACGTATGTATGTATGTACGTACGTATTACACACACACACACACACACACACACACACACACACACACAGGGTCCCCGACCAACGAACCACTCCTACTTACGAATAGGGCGCTGCGGGGACCCTCTGCCGCTCTTCGCGGACCATCTGCCGTTCTGCGTGTGCGCAGCCAGACGGAGCCTCGGAAAATGTCAGAAAAGGCTGCAATTGCCCGCGCATGCGCAGAACAGCATTCGGCGGAACATCGGAAATGTCCGCAATTGTCGTTCTGCGCATAAAGGTTCATTACAGAAAGAAAGGTTCCTTCTCCGCAGCATGGTGGTAGATGAGAGGCTTTTCTACTCAGACTAGGCTTGCCTTCTAAATAAAACAAAAATTTGTAGACCTTTGGTTTTGATGCACTTGCAATGAACAGTATTTTGTGGATTTAAATTGAAAGTTATGATGGGCTTTAATAATTTTTTTAATGACTAAATAAATACTGCATGGGTATCCAGTGGTGGATAGCTTGCTGTGTTCAGAGGCGGCTAAACACTCTCTGGCCACCTCTTGCCACATACAAGCTGGCCAATTAGCTGCGGCCAGCTTGTGCGCGCCCAGGGACTCCACAGAAATGCCATCTCTGGACAAAGACAATGGTGGTCAGAGGCTCTATCTGCATATAACTGCTCTAACAAGCAATTACTTGCGAACAGCAGCAGCCATCGATTGGTACTGCCTACAAATCGGACAGTCGCTGATGTTCACACATATTTGGAGTTGATTTACTAAAACTGGAGAAGTTTAACAGCTTTTTTTTTCAGAATAGGGATGTGCTAAAAAGGGTCCAAGTACTAGGTAATGAAAATACCATGCGAGTTCTGTAATAAAAGTAGAGGTTCAGCACCTCTAGAGTTTTCTTTTCAATAATGCAAAGACAGTAGCTACAGAAAACGAGTTCCACATGCCAAGCATGCAGGATGGCAGAACCTCGGCCTTGTTAAAACCAGCCTCCATGGACCTCAGCAATGGAGGAAGGGGGTGTTTTGAAAGGCGTCCCCCAGAATATAAAATATCATCACTAGAAAAAGGAGAAGACTGGATGTATTGCTTTGCAGACAAGTGTAGTTGTGAAATGTAGAAGCAGTAAGAGGCAGTAAGACATATAGGGACATACAGTATGGGTGAAGCTCTGATGCTACGCAGATGCTGGCTGAGCGAAAGGAAACAAACCAACTGCCAAAAGAGCTCTTCCCCGATACTCATATAATGAATGTCTATGTATCCTCCAGGCACGTACTGCAACAAAATCCTAACCTGGCTAGCAGCCTTTTCCTCTGACACTGCTATGCTAAAGATGTCAGGGGTTGTAAAGGTTCATGTTTTTTCACTTTAATGCATTCTATGCATTAAGGAAAAAAAAACATCTGACGTTTGCCGCCCCCCCCCCCGTTTACTTACCTGAGCCCTCGAAAGTCCCGCGTCGTGAACGAGCAGGCTTCTCGACCGGGCTTTTCAGCTCTTCTCGGCTCATTCATTGGATGATTAATGGCAGCGCTGCTGTCAATCAAACCAATGATGCGCCGCGCCGGGGGAGCGGGGCTGAGTGATACAGTATAGCCGCCGTCTGTATCACGGGAGCGTGCCCACAAGCTAACGCCCTTGGCAGAGAGCTTCCCATTAAGGGGGTTAGCTAATGCGGGGAGGAGCCGAGAGAGCTGCCGAGGGACCCCAGAAGACCCGGGTCGGGGCCACTCTGTGCAAAACGAGCTGCACAGTGGAGGTAAGTAAAACATGTTGGTTATTTAAAAAAATAAAAAAAAATAAAAAAAATGTGATCCTTTACAAGCCCTTTAACATGCACCTGTGCCCAGACTTTGGACAGTGTTTCACATGCCATGCTGCAGCGCAGTGTACCTGCAGTTTTCAAGTGGGCTACCCACGATTTCCCATAGACTTTTTAGGTCCCACATTTTTTGAAAGCGCATAAAAGCAGCAGCATGCAGGGCGCGGCAGTATGACCAGATGAGGCGGACACGCTGTGAATGTGAAAGGGGTCTTATGCAAACCTAAAGAATTGCTGATAAAACTGGAATAATGTAGGCGGGGGGCTTATGCAGCCAGCAATCCGTATTGAGCTTTTGTTAAGAAGCTGCCACAAGCAGCATCAGAAAGGGTTATAGGGGACTCTCAGGGCTCAACCATAGATCTGCATAGATTAATGCAGGCTCACATAGATAACAACTGTTCACACCATAATGCTGCAGTGTCATTTCAGTCTCATTAGGGAAATTTCCCTTCACTTCCTGTAGACTCAACAGAGAGAAATATAACTGTACAATGTGGTGAAAATTCCCTCTTATGCCAAGTACACACAATCGTTTTTTCTGATGAAAAAAGACCGATGGACTTTTTTCATCACACAAACCGATCGCGTGTGGTTCCCATCGGTCTTTTTTCCATCGATATAAAAAAAATAGAACATGTTTTAAAAATTTTACTGATGGAAAAAAAAACGATAGCAAATTACGATCGTCTGTGTGGAACTCCATCGGAAAAAAAACCACGCATGCTCAGAAGCATTGAACTTAATTTTTCTCGGCTTGTCGGAGTGTTTTAAGTCACAGCGTTTTGGACGGTCGTAATTTTGACTGATGGTGTGTAGGCAAGACTGATGAAAGTCAGCTTCATCGGATACACCGATCGTGTGTACAGGGCATAAGACAGCTGTCAGTGGAACAAGTGTCCTCAATGGAAGATTTACCCTCTGTTAATGTTTTAGTGGCAACTCAAAATTTTTAATTTCCCCTCAATTTCATTCCTGGTGACATTGGCATTGTGACAAAGAGAGGGGCGAACCTCCCTAACAGACAACAACAACAACCCGAGAAAGTTTCCAACCCCTCACCATGCCATTGAAAGCTACAAAAGTGTTTAGCCTTTATTTAGAATTTCCACTGTGCGTCTTTTTGGTAAAATGTAATCTGGCAATTGGTCATCATTATTCTCCTTTGAGTACAATCCATTGGGTGCTTTGCTGTGTACGGGTTAACAGGTCCATTCTAATCCACCTACAGTATTCCAGATAGGTACATTTTCATTCATTATGCTATATGTACTTCTCAGTAATGTGACACACAGGGAAGGACGGCTCTTTTTCAGTGAAATACATTGCTTCCAGCAGTTTCCGAACCATTGCTATTGTGCGGTGCTGGATTTAAAATGACAAAGCTTTTGGCATGGTACAGTCAGTATTTCTGCAAGCGTGTAAATTGCTGTCTGATGCATTTTTGTGACTCCACGGTCCAAGCCATCACTTATTGTCTTAATGCTCACATGCTGGGCATAGCCTGCAGTCTGCGCTCTCAAGCATTACATTTATTTTTATCCATTTTGCCTAAAATGGTTCCATGTGATGTCATGTAATGATTTGGGAGGGAGGGAGAGGAAAGCTTTCAGTATAAACACTGAGAACAGTTCCAGTGATACAGACCAAAGTTGTATATATATATATATATATATATATATGTTAGATGGGGGTAAAGACAAGCTTTTTATACAATTTATACAAGTTTCTTACACCATTCCTACAATAATATTTTCTAGGTCTGAACAAGTTTAGGAAGAATAAAATCCAGCACACCTTATACAAAACATAGGGATCTATAGTGAGCTGGAGAACTCGCAAAATAGGAAATACGTTAAATAGTCTTATCAAAAACAACAATCTGCCCCAAAAGTCGCACAATGGCTCGCAAGGGTGAATCATATCGAGCAACTGGAGGACCTGACCTAGACCCTTCAAGACAAGACTGAGGAACATAAGACTAGGTGGCTCTATTGGAATCGCTTTTGCGTCTCTGATGAATTCCCGCAATATGTGTGATCCACGTCCACCTTGGATTGCGAGCATAAATTTGTTGAATTTAGAAACATGCTTGTAATCCAAAAGCACTTGTATATCAAAGCAAATTTCCCCATAAGAAATAATGGAAACTGAAATGATTCATTCCACAACCATTTATTCATAAGTCTGTCAGTTTATAGTCCATATAAAAAGATTATAGCAATGCGATAGGTTGTGTAGCCATAAAATGTCCATCCACAAATGGAAGCAGCCTCTACAGGGGGACTAGAAGCAAAAGTCAGCAGGAGCTACAGAATATAAAAAAGGAGAGCACCTCTAATGCCTCTATAAAAGAGGCGCCTCTAATGCCCTGTACACACGGTCGTTTTTTCCGATGAAAAAAGTCAGATGGACTTTTTTCATTTGAAAAACTAATCGTCTGTGGGCCCCATCGGACTTTTTTCCATCGGTGTTAAAAAATAGAACACGTTTTAAATTTTTCTGATGGGAAAAAAAAACGATAGGAAATTCCGATCGTCTGTGTGGAACTCCATCAGAGAAAAACCCACGCATACTCAGACTAAATTAGGAGACGGGAGCGCTCGTTCTGGCAAAACCAGTGTTCGTAATTCGTCATGCTGTAACGGACTGAAAAGCGCGAATCGGCTAACACCAAACTTATTAACACGCGGTAACACAAAATCAACAAAAGCAGCCCAAAGGGTGGCGCCATTGGATTTGAACTTCCCATTTATAGTGACGTCCTACGTGTTGTACGTCACATCATTTTGGACGGTCGGAATTTTGTCTGATGGTGTGTAGGCAAGACTGATGAAAGTCAGCCTCATCGGAATCCGACGGAAAATTCCATCGGATTTTATTCCATCGGAAATCCGATCGTGTGTACAGGGCATTAGTGTAGAAATATGTTGCTAAAATGTTGTACCTTCATTAAATGTAACCATATTGCTACACTTAGAGGTGCCTCTCTTCTCTTTTATACTCAGTTGTGACATGACACTACTTGTATATCAAGTCAAAATTTATTTAAAAAATGTTGCTTGTCTTGTAAAACGCTTTCAAACCAAGTTACTCTCAAGGCTTTACTTTAGTCTTTGTTCCAGCTCTTTATTGAGTCATGGTGTCGATTTATTTCTCTCTGGCTCCCACAGTGGTGACCTTCATTTTCTTCTCCTCTTTCTCGCTTTCTCCTTCTGTATTAAATTAAATATTGGTGTACCTCTCTGTGGATTTTCTGGAAATGTAACTTGCAAATGACTTGGGACAATTGTTAGAATGACTGTATACACGTATCTTTCTCTTGTCATCTGCGGCAATCCTCGAAAAAAAAAAAAAAAAAAAAATAGTCTTATCCGTGTCATTATGTAATGTCCCCATTGATGTCAATTATGGCTAAAAGTAGTGGGCCGATCCAATGTACGTGACGTCACCATGCTTGCATGCAATCTCTGGAATACCTGGATTTGTTTACCACTATGTTTTGTATACACAGCGCTGTTTTTATGATCTTTATGTGAGTAGCCTTGTACTTAACTTTTAGACCCCTTTTCACACTTGTACAACTTGTCCTACGATTTGGGACTGCAAAGTCGCATGACAAGTCGTTCCCCATGATTTCCAATGACTACCATTCATATTAGTACGACTTCAAGTCCTGACAACTTCAAAGTAGTTCCTGCACTACTTTGGTCCGACTTTGATGCGAGTTACACAGGCATTCCCTGAAATCGCGTCAAAGTCACGGCGAAGTCGCGGTAGTGTGAAAGGGGCCAATGGCTGCAAGTACTGATCAATGTATATAACCAATTCTATGCAGAAGCAATGTGCAGTCATTGAGTTCTTGACAAAGGAGGGGTGCAGGCTGTCTGACATCCACAGAATATTTACAGATATGGAGGACACTATTGGCAAGAGCCATGTCTTGTTATTAGTGACTCTTGTCAGTGGTGTAATCTCCGCAAACATTCTGTAGCATCGGTGGATGTTGGACAGCCTCGCCAAGAACTCAAAGACGGCAAGTTCTTTCTACTTGAAATCCATTATTTACCTGCAATGAAAACAGAAAGATTTACTACACAGGAAGTGTCTACCAACAGGTGAAATTTCCACAACCTAATGTAAATGAATAAAAAAAAAAAAAAAAAAAAAAAAAAAAAAATGTATGCCCACTTTTGGAACAGATTTTCAATTGCTTTGTAACAAATTGCTAATCAGCCAATCACATGGCAGCAACTCAATGCATTTAAGCATCTAGACATGGTGAAGACGACTGACTGAAAGTCAAACTGAGCATCAGAATGGGGAAGAAAGGGGATTTAAGTGACTTTGAACGTGACATGGTTGTTGGTGCCAGACGGGCTGGTCTGAGTATTTCAAAAACTGCTAAACTACTGGGATTTTCACACAATACCATCTCTAGGGTTTACAGAGAATGGTCCGAAAAAAGAGAAAAAAATATCCAGTGAGTGGCAGATGTGTGGATGAAAATGCCTTGTTGATGTAAGAGGAGAATGGGCAGACTGGTTTGAGATGATAGAAAGGCAACAGCAACTCAAATAATCACAACCAAGGTAGGCAGAATACCATCTCTGAATGCACAACACATTGAACCTTGAAGCAGATGGGCTACAGCAGCAGATGACCACACCGGGCGCCACTCCTGTTAGCTAAGAACAGGAAACTGAGGCTACAATTCACACAGACTCACCAAAAAGTGGGCAATAAAAAAAAAAAAATGGAAAAATGTTGCCTTGTCTGATAAATCTCAATGTCAGCCAAGACATTCAGATGGTAGGTTATTGTTGTTGACCATGTCCATCTCTTTATGACTCCAGTGTACCCATCTTCTGATGGCTCCTTCCAGCAGGATAATGCACCAATGTTACAAAGATCAAATCATCTCACCACTGGTTTCATGACAATGAGGTCACTGTACTCCAATGGCCTCCACAGTCACTAGAACTCAATCCAATGGAGCACATTTGGGATGTGGTGGAACGGGAGATTGGCTACATGGATGTGCATCACTCTCTCTCTCTCTCTCTCTCTCTCTATACACTGATAGATGCACTTCTGTGCCCTTGTGTGGTCAGTTTGAAATAGGAAAGCCGAGGGACTGGCAGAATCACCAGGTATTTCAGACAAAGGAAGAAATACAAAGAGAAGAGGATACTTTTCATACAAATACATGATATCACAGACACAGATCAGGAATATGAAATGACAAGGTGACACTTTCATTTACACGTTTCTTACTCCATTGCCACAATACTGTTGTGTAACTCTGGACTGTGAGCAGAATTAGGAATGCCTGACCCTTGTCAATGTTCCTGACCCTTGTCAATGTTCCTGACCCTTGTCAATGTTCCTGACCCTTGTCAATGTTCCTGACCCTTGTCAATGTTCCTGACCCTTGTCAATGTTCCTGACCCTTGTCAATGTTCCTGACCCTTGTCAATGTTCCTGACCCTTGTCAATGTTCGCTCCAAAACAGAAAGATGCCTCCCATAGCAAAGCTGTGACGAAAGTCAAATGATCAACTGACACCAGTTACAGAATATTCCTCTTTATATGCAATTTACAGAATATTCCATTTTATATGCAATTTAAAAAGCAAATTAAAAACATGAAACAGGGAAGAACAGGAAACATCGAATTCCTATTTTATCCAACAAGACATTCCTTCATCCTTCCACAAGGCAGAGCTGCCAATGTATGAAGTCTCAGAAGCAGCGAGACATTCTGTACTCCCCCGCCCCCACCATATACAATTCTGTACCTCCCCCCATATACAATTCTGTACTCCCCCCCCCATTATACAATTCTGTACTCCCCCCTCATTATACAATTCTGTACTCCCCCCCCCATTATACAATTCTATACTCCCCCCCTCATTATACAATTCTGTACTCCCCCCTCATTATACAATTCTGTACTCCCCCCCCATTATACAATTCTATACTCCCCCCCTCATTATACAATTCTGTACTCCCCCCCCCCATATACAAATTCTGTACTCCCCCCCCCCCCATTATACAATTCTGTACTCCCCCCCCCCCATTATACAATTCTGTACTCCCCCCCTCATTATACAATTCTGTACTCCCCCCCCCCATATACAATTCTGTACTCCCCCGCCCCCCCCATATACAATTCTGTACCTCCCCCCATATACAATTCTGTACTCCCCCCCCCCATTATACAATTCTGTACTCCCCCCTCATTATACAATTCTGTACTCCCCCCCATTATACAATTCTATACTCCCCCCCTCATTATACAATTCTGTACTCCCCCCCCCCCCCCATATACAAATTCTGTACTCCCCCCCCCCCCATTATACAATTCTGTACTCCCCCCCCCCATTATACAATTCTGTACTCCCCCCTCATTATACAATTCTGTACTCCCCCCCCCCATATACAATTCTGTACTCCCCCGCCCCCCCCATATACAATTCTGTACCTCCCCCCATATACAATTCTGTACTCCCCCCCCCCATTATACAATTCTGTACTCCCCCCTCATTATACAATTCTGTACTCCCCCCCCATTATACAATTCTATACTCCCCCCCTCATTATACAATTCTGTACTCCCCCCCCCCATATACAAATTCTGTACTCCCCCCCCCCATTATACAATTCTGTACTCCCCCCCCCCCATTATACAATTCTGTACTCCCCCCTCATTATACAATTCTGTACTCCCCCCCCCCCATTATACAATTCTGTACTCCCCCCCCCCATATACAATTCTGTACTCCCCCCCCATTATACAATTCTATACTCCCCCCCCCATTATACAATTCTGTACTCCCCCCCCCCCCCATTATACAATTCTGTACTCCCCCCCCCCATTATACAATTCTGTACTCCCCCCCCCCCATTATACAATTCTGTACTCCCCCCCCCATATACAATTCTGTACTCCCCCCCCCCATATACAATTCTGTACTCCCCCCCCCCATATACAATTCTGTACTCCCCCCCCATATACAATTCTGTACCTCCCCCCATATACAATTCTGTACTCCCCCCCCCCCATTATACAATTCTGTACTCCCCCCTCATTATACAATTCTGTACTCCCCCCCCATTATACAATTCTATACTCCCCCCCTCATTATACAATTCTGTACTCCCCCCCCCCCATATACAAT